>JAJTJO010000096.1:3060213-4260213 GCA_024550625.1 Dendroctonus valens
ATGAAACAAAAGAGCATGGCAACTCCCACAGCAGGGTGTCCCAGTAGTAGTAAACATCTTTATTTCAAAAACCTTATTCTGCAAAAAAATATGTGCAAGCGACTATACTGTGGTAAACAATTTTATGATTTTTAAAATTTTCAGACATTTTTACAATAACCAGATTTGCATTAAGAAAATTATCTGGCAAATAAAGAAGACATAATTGTAATGTTTATTTTATGAAGCAAAAACCCCTTGGAGGGGGTGACCATTGCAAGTTTACAAGCGATTTTACTTTTTGCCTCGTTGGAAGGTCACATTTGGACTTTTCACGGATTTAAAAATCAGGGCGGATTGGCTTAAGACTTGGCTTAAGACAAAATTTTTGCTTCATAAAATAAAACATTACAATTATTTGTCTTCTTTATTTGCCAGATAATTTTCTTAATGCAAATTCTGGTTATTGTAAAAATGTCTGAAAATTTTGAAAAATCATAAAATTGTTTATCCACAGTCATAGTCGCTTGCACATATTTTTTTGCAGAATAAGGTTTTTAGAAATAAAGATGTTTACTACTACTGGGACACCCTGCTGTGGGATGTTGCCATGCTCTTTTGTTTCATCTAATAGCATTTTGTGTATATTTTAAAGTAGCCCTACGACTTCAGTCTATTCACATAGTCCAAAGTCCATCTCATCAGATAAAATGTTTTTCCTCGGCAAAAAATACAAAATTGTACTGTTGAAAAAATAGAACGAGAATAATTTAAAATGATCCTTTCAGTTTCAAAATATTTTTTTAAATTGACGTAACAGATCATCAATTAATATCGAATATTTATTTTTTAGAAAAACCAAAACAATCGCTCAAATTATAATGTTTTTTGTTTAAATAGTAGTGATTAATTTAATAACCATACCAGGTTAGTGGTTAATTTAACAAAGGCAAAATTCAATTTTGATGGAAATACAAATAGAATGAAGTAGGTATAATAGTAATAAAATCTATTAAACCAATAGAGGTAGTAGATCAATACAAGACTTTCGTAAGACTAACGACTAGAACGAGTACTTGAATAACGGTATTGGATCGAAAGTAACTAGTCGTTACGATTATTCAAAATTAACCGAATCTCACACCACTAATATGAACACAATGTCGAGCCGAGACACACATTATTTCAACGAAATTTTTATTTTGATTTTCGCTATCATTGCAAACTTATTTTAAAAGCCAGAAGATATTCAAATAAGAAGACAAATGCAAAAGATTAAATATGTACAAGTAGCCCATTGCAAGTGATACAAGCTAGTACCTTCAGACACATCTCTCCTTCTTCGAATACCCGCAAATAATTCAGTTTCTCTTTATAATTTTCAAAGAATTTTTGGTTTACTCTCGCGCTCAATTGGGACTGGTATTTAGCCAAACAATCCATATGAGCCTGCATTAACTCTAATTTGACTCCGTTTACTGTGGGAGGAGGTACAGTGACCAAAAACGGAACTGCTTTATCCGTTCCACAATTGAACACTGAAATGTGCAAACCGCTCGAATAGTATCTTTTATAGTCAAAGTTGATATGCTCTTCTGGGACATACTGAGAAGTTAACTGAACTATTGTCCATTCTGAAAGAACATAAATGCAATTGCCATAAATGTTAACTGTTGTAATTTTTTATATGCTATTGCAAATAATGAGTGGTGTATCACCACAAACGACGTCTTTCAAAATAGAGAAAAATTGCAAATGAAACGGAAAATATGGTTCCTCTGATAAGTCGTTATCATTGCCATTTTCCAATTTTCTGGCACTACTGGCTGTTAATTATATTGTTGTTAACATATTTGTACTCTTCGAAAATGGGAGTGCACTTTCCCTTTACCTTACCCATCTCTAACGGTTTACGAGGTATTAACTATCCTTCCTATTTTTAGGTCTAAACATAATCAAAATCTACCGAAATATTTATTACTGAAGTATCTGGATGCGTAAAATCTATGATTTTATTTGAGAGTTTCTCTTTTTCAGTAAACTTGCGTTGATCTAAAGTGGAGCAGTTCACCCATTAAGTTCTTAAGAGTTTTGAGTGTCTTAATACAGGGTGTCCGACCGGGAACCCCCAGCGATCTATACAGGATGTCCTTTAAGTTCGTGACAATTAATCTCTCGAGAGCATACATAGGGGTCAAAACAAAATGGTTTGTTCACATGTTCACAGGTAGAAAACAGACTAGCCGGTTTTCTTCGACTAGGACGCCGAGTCGGCACCAGCTTGTGACAAATCACACATAGCAGTGCCAAAACAACTCGAAACAAGAAAGTTGCCAGTTGTCTTGATAGTTTATTTAGTATCGCAAGAGAAATGGATGTGTTTGATGCAGAGGAAGAATTAATTTTGCTAGGTTTATTATACTGTCAAGCAAAAAAGAAAAAATATAGGCGCATGTGGGAACATCCCATTATTAAGGAACGCCAAACAAAAAGTTTATTTAACACTATATTTACCGAAATACAAGGAGATACAAAGATGCAAAATTTTCCAATTTTATGAGAATGTGGAAAGCATCATTTTACGAACTGCTACATATTTTGGAAAAACAGAGCATAAAATTAAAATAGGGTAATTTCTGAATCTTCCGGGGAAAATGTTGTCACATAGCTCGGGATTGATTCTACTGGTGATAAAACGATTAGTTTGCTGATGTTGATGTGGATTTTCATGCTCGTTGTTCGACCTGGCTTCAATGCAACGCCCAAACCGCTCGAAAATATTTGAACTTGTGAACAGCTTCAGGTAAAGCCCTATAAGCATAGGCCGCCCAAAGCAATAAAAACGACTCGGCACTTGAAACGAACGACCATACGCGCGGCGTTTGTGGTGCGGCGAAAACCGCATAGTCTGTTTTCAGCCAAAAAGGTTCATAAGCTGATAACAGACTAGGGTATGTTTTTATTGCTTTGCGCGACCTATGCTTATAGGGCTTTACCTGAAGCTGTTCACACGAGTTATGTCATCCTTATTGCCCGGGTTTACTTTATGGGGCATCATATTTATGCCTTAGAATGGTTACAGCGTGTTGGCCCTTGGATAGTGGTGGGCAAGTCGGATCATTTCAAAGATCCGGAGCTTCAGATCCAGGTCATCGGAAATATTCGGATCCCGTAGTCGAGTCTCGGCTCAACGGATCAGTACCAGAGCAATACCGCTTCATTACGCATCGATGGGCAAATCAGTATGAAATGCGTTATCTTGTGTAATGACGCCAAACTTTAAAAAAAGTTTGCTTCCTTTTAACAAAATTTAAACTACTTCATTACGCAATGTCTTTTTTAATAATTGTCTTTCCTCATCTAAACAAATACCTATTTATCTGAGTAATTTCTCAAAAACATTTGTAAATACATTTTGCTGTGTTTTCCTTTCTTATTTATTTTTGATAATAGTTGAGGTTTAATTTAAATAGATGAACAAAACACAGGTCAGGCTTGGACATAATTAATTGCTTCTAACAAAATATTGTTATATTGTAAGTTATAATAGACATGATTCGAAAAATGTTTCCGAAAAAAATTAAAATAGTTAAAAAAGATACTTGCATTAAATAAAACGACGCGAAAGTAAATACAAGTTTAATGCTTGTTTTAATATTATTTTCATAATTTTCACCGTGCAAGTGCAAACTATTTATTGAAAATGTGTTTCTTCATATTTAACTACCAAATTTCTGAAAGCAAAAATAGTAGTTTTAGATACAAAAGCGACGAGTGCCGTTTTTCAAACAACGACGGCGATTCGATTTCGTTTCAGATCCCGGGTGGGAAAAGTGGTAGTTTTTTATTAATTTTAACATCATTTATTAAGTTTGTTTATGTTATTTTACTTCGCATTTAATTAACTAATTTTGTTCAGAACGCCATTGCAAAAATAAACTTGAAATTGCTTAAAAAAAAACAATTTTTTTAAATGTTATCTGCAGCCTGTGCCTGTGCACATTCGACTCATGAACCCATTTTATTTCCTAAACGAAATGAAGCTGCGAGCTGCAAATGCTCAAAAACATGTCAAATCGGCCAACTAATAAATACGTTTTTGATGCTTAGAAATGATCTGCCGGTTTGGGTTAGGGAGAAAAAGAAAATTTTCGACTCATGAACCCATTTTATTTCCTAAACGAAAGGAAGCTGCGAGCTGCAAATGCTCAAAAACATGTCAAATCGGCCAACTAATACGTTTTTGATGCTTATGTATGATCTGCCGATTTCCGTTAGGGAGAAAAAGAAAAATGTCGACTCATGAACCCATGTTATTTCCTAAACGAAATCAAGCTGCGATCTGCAAATGCTCAAAAACATGTCAAATCGGCGAACTAATACGTTTTTGATACTTAGAAATGATCTGCCGGTTTGCGTTAGGGAGGAAAAGAAAAATGTTCGACTCATGAACCCATTTTATTTCCTAAACGAAAGGAAGCTGCGAGCTGCAAATGCTCAAAAACATGTCAAATCGGCCAACTAATACGTTTTTGATGCTTAGGTATGATCTGCCGATTTCCGTTAGGGAGAAGAAGAAAAATGTCGACTCATGAACCCATGTTATTTCCTAAACGAAATTAAGCTGCGATCTGCAAATGCTCAAAAACATGTCAAATCGGCCAACTAATACGTTTTTGATGCTTAGAAATGATCTGCCGGTTTGGGTTAGGGAGAAAAAGAAAATGTTCGACTCATGAACCCATTTTATTTCCTAAACGAAAGGAAGCTGCGAGCTGCAAATGCTCAAAACATGTCAAATCGGCCAACTAATACGTTTTTGATGCTTATGTATGATCTGCCGATTTTCGTTAGGGAGAAAAAGAAAAATGTCGACTCATGAACCCATTTTATTTCCTAAACGAAAGGAAGCTGCGAGCTGCAAATGCTCAAAAACATGTCAAATCGGCGAACTAATACGTTTTTGATACTTAGAAATGATCTGCAGGTTTGCGTTAGTGAGAAAAGAAAAATGTTCGACTCATGAACCCATTTTATTTCCTAAACGAAAGGAAGCTGCGAGCTGCAAATGCTCAAAAACATGTCAAATCGGCGAACTAATACGTTTTTGATGCTTAGAAATGATCTGCCGGTTTGCGTTAGTGAGGAAAAGAAAAATGTTCGACTCATGAACCCAATTTATTTCCTAAACGAAAGGAAGCTGCGAGCTGCAAATGCTCAAAAACATGACAAATAGGCCAACTAATACGTTTTTGATGCTTAGAAATGATCTGCCGGTTTGGGTTAGGGAGAAAAAGAAAATGTTCGACTCTGAACCCATTTTATTTCCTAAACGAAAGGAAGGTGCGAGCTGCAAATGCTCAAAAACATGTCAAATCGGCAAACTAATACGTTTTTGATGCTTAGAAATGATCTGCCGGTTTGCGTTAAGGAGGAAAAGAAAAATGTTCGACTCATGAACCCATTTTATTTCCTAAACGAAAGGAAGCTGCGAGCTGCAAATGCTCAAAAACATGTCAAATCGGCCAACTAATACGTTTTTGATGCTTAGGTATGATCTGCCGATTTCCGTTAGGGAGAAAAAGAAAAATGTCGACTCATGAACCCATGTTATTTCCTAAACGAAATGAAGCTGCGATCTGCAAATGCTCAAAAACATGTCAAATCGGCCAACTAATCCAGTTTTTGATGCTTAGAAATGATCTGCCGGTTTGGGTTAGGGAGAAAAAGAAAATGTTCGACTCATGAACCCATTTTATTTCCTAAACGAAAGGAAGCTGCGAGCTGCAAATGCTCAAAAACATGTCAAATCGGCCAACTAATACGTTTTTGATGCTTAGAAATGATCTGCCGGTTTGCGTTAGTGAGAAAAGGAAAAATTTTCGACTCATGAACCCATTTTATTTCCTAAACGAAAGGAAGCTGCGAGCTGCAAATGCGCAAAAACGTGTCAAATAGGCCAACTAATACGTTTTTGATGCTTAGGTATGATCTGCCGATTTCCGTTAGGGAGAAAAAGAAAAATGTTCGACTCATGAACCCATTTTATTTCCTAAACAAAAGGAAGCTGCGAGCTGCAAATGCGCAAAAACATGTCAAATCGGCCAACTAATACCTTTTTGATGCTTAGGCATGATCTGCCGATTTCCGTTAGGGAGAAAAAGAAAAATGTCGACTCATGAACCCATGTTATTTCCTTAACGAAAGGAAGGTGCGACCTGCAAATGCTCAAAAACATGTCAAATCGGCCAACTAATAGGTTTTTGATGCTTAGGTATGATCTGCCGATTTCCGTTAGGGAGAAAAAGAAAAATGTCGACTCATGAACCCATGTTATTTCCTAAACGAAAGGAAGCTGCGAGCTGCAAATGCTCAAGAACATGTCAAATCGGCGAACTAATACGTTTTTGATGCTTAGAAATGATCTGCCGGTTTGCGTTAGGGAGGAAAAGAAAATGTTCGACTCATGAACCCATTTTATTTCCTAAACGAAAGGAAGCTGCGAGCTGCAAATGCTCAAAAACATGTCAAATCGGCGAACTAATACGTTTTTGATGCTTAGAAATGATCTGCAGGTTTGCGTTAGGGAGGAAAAGAAAAATGTTCGACTCATGAACCCATTTTATTTCCTAAACGAAAGGAAGCTGCGAGCTGCAAATGCTCAAAAACATGACAAATAGGCCAACTAATACGTTTTTGATGCTTAGAAATGATCTGCCGGTTTGGGTTAGGGAGAAAAAGAAAATGTTTGACTCATGAACCCATTTTATTTCCTAAACGAAAGGAAGCTGCGAGCTGCAAATGCTCAAAAACATGTCAAATCGGCCAACTAATACGTTTTTGATGCTTAGAAATGATCTGCCGGTTTGCGTTAAGGAGGAAAAGAAAATGTTCGACTCATGAACCCATTTTATTTCCTAAACGAAAGGAAGCTGCGAGCTGCAAATGCTCAAAAACATGTCAAATCGGCCAACTAATACGTTTTTGATGCTTAGGTAATGATCTGCCGGTTTGCCGTTAGGGAGAAAAAGAAAAATGTTCGACTCATGAACCCATGTTATTTCCTAAACGAAAGGAAGCTGCGAGCTGCAAATGCTCAAAAACATGTCAAATCGGCCAACTAATACGTTTTTGATGCTTAGAAATGATCTGCCGGTTTGGGTTAGGGAGAAAAAGAAAATGTTCGACTCATGAACCCATTTTATTTCCTAAACGAAAGGAAGCTGCGAGCTGCAAATGCTCAAAAACATGTCAAATCGGCGAACTAATACGTTTTTGATGCTTAGAAATGATCTGCCGGTTTGCGTTAGGGAGAAAAAGAAAAATGTTCGACTCATGAACCCATGTTATTTCCTAAACGAAAGGAAGCTGCGAGCTGCAAATGCTCAAAAACATGTCAAATCGGCCAACTAATACGTTTTTGATGCTTAGAAATGATCTGCCGGTTTGCGTTAGGGAGAAAAAGAAAATGTTCGACTCATGAACCCATTTTATTTCCTAAACGAAAGGAAGCTGCGAGCTGCAAATGCTCAAAAACATGTCAAATCGGCCAACTAATACGTTTTTGATGCTTAGAAATGATCTGCCGGTTTGCGTTAGGAGGAAAAGAAAAATGTTCGACTCATGAACCCATTTTATTTCCTAAACGAAAGGAAGCTGCGAGCTGCAAATGCTCAAAACATGTCAAATCGGCCAACTAATACGTTTTTGATGCTTAGAAATGATCTGCCGGTTTGCGTTAGTGAGAAAAAGAAAAATTTTCGACTCATGAACCCATTTTATTTCCTAAACGAAAGGAAGCTGCGAGCTGCAAATGCTCAAAAACATGTCAAATCGGCCAACTAATACGTTTTTGATGCTTAGAAATGATCTGCCGGTTTGCGTTAGGGAGAAAAAGAAAATGTTCGACTCATGAACCCATTTTATTTCCTAAACGAAAGGAAGCTGCGAGCTGCAAATGCTCAAAACATGTCAAATCGGCCAACTAATACGTTTTTGATGCTTAGAAATGATCTGCCGGTTTGCGTTAGGGAGAAAAAGAAAATGTTCGACTCATGAACCCATTTTATTTCCTAAACGAAAGGAAGCTGCGAGCTGCAAATGCTCAAAAACATGTCAAATCGGCCAACTAATACGTTTTTGATGCTTAGAAATGATCTGCCGGTTTGCGTTAGGGAGAAAAGAAAAATGTTCGACTCATGAACCCATTTTATTTCCTAAACGAAAGGAAGCTGCGAGCTGCAAATGCTCAAAAACATGTCAAATCGGCCAACTAATACGTTTTTGATGCTTAGAAATGATCTGCCGGTTTGCGTTAGGGAGAAAAGAAAAATGTTCGACTCATGAACCCATTTTATTTCCTAAACGAAAGGAAGCTGCGAGCTGCAAATGCTCAAAAACATGTCAAATCGGCCAACTAATACGTTTTTGATGCTTAGGAATGATCTGCCGGTTTGCCGTTAGGGAGAAAAAGAAAATGTTCGACTCATGAACCCATGTTATTTCCTAAACGAAAGGAAGCTGCGAGCTGCAAATGCTCAAAAACATGTCAAATCGGCCAACTAATACGTTTTTGATGCTTAGAAATGATCTGCCGGTTTGCGTTAGGGAGGAAAAAGAAAAATGTTCGACTCATGAACCCATTTTATTTCCTAAACGAAAGGAAGCTGCGAGCTGCAAATGCTCAAAAACATGTCAAATCGGCCAACTAATACGTTTTTGATGCTTAGGTATGATCTGCCGATTTCCGTTAGGGAGAAAAAGAAAATGTTCGACTCATGAACCCATGTTATTTCCTAAACGAAAGGAAGCTGCGAGCTGCAAATGCTCAAAAACATGTCAAATCGGCCAACTAATACGTTTTTGATGCTTAGAAATGATCTGCCGGTTTGCGTTAGGGAGAAAAAGAAAATGTTCGACTCATGAACCCATTTTATTTCCTAAACGAAAGGAAGCTGCGAGCTGCAAATGCTCAAAAACATGTCAAATCGGCCAACTAATACGTTTTTGATGCTTATGAAATGATCTGCCGGTTTGCGTTAGGGAGAAAAGAAAAATGTTCGACTCATGAACCCATTTTATTTCCTAAACGAAAGAAGCTGCGAGCTGCAAATGCTCAAAACATGTCAAATCGGCCAACTAATACGTTTTTGATGCTTAGAAATGATCTGCCGGTTTGCGTTAGTGAGAAAAAGAAAATGTTCGACTCATGAACCCATTTTATTTCCTAAACGAAAGGAAGCTGCGAGCTGCAAATGCTCAAAAACATGTCAAATCGGCCAACTAATACGTTTTTGATGCTTAGGTATGATCTGCCGATTTCCGTTAGGGAGAAAAAGAAAAATGTTCGACTCATGAACCCATGTTATTTCCTAAACGAAAGGAAGCTGCGAGCTGCAAATGCTCAAAAACATGTCAAATCGGCCAACTAATACGTTTTTGATGCTTAGAAATGATCTGCCGGTTTGCGTTAGTGAGAAAAAGAAAAATGTTCGACTCATGAACCCATTTTATTTCCTAAACGAAAGGAAGGTGCGAGCTGCAAATGCTCAAAAACATGTCAAATCGGCCAACTAATACGTTTTTGATGCTTAGAAATGATCTGCCGGTTTGCGTTAGGGAGAAAAAGAAAAATGTTCGACTCATGAACCCATTTTATTTCCTAAACGAAAGGAAGCTGCGAGCTGCAAATGCTCAAAAACATGTCAAATCGGCCAACTAATACGTTTTTGATGCTTAGAAATGATCTGCCGGTTTGCCGTTAGGGAGAAAAGAAAAATGTTCGACTCATGAACCCATTTTATTTCCTAAACGAAAGGAAGCTGCGAGCTGCAAATGCTCAAAAACATGTCAAATCGGCCAACTAATACGTTTTTGATGCTTAGAAATGATCTGCCGGTTTGCGTTAGTGAGAAAAAAAAATGTTCGACTCATGAAACCCATTTTATTTCCTAAACGAAAGGAAGCTGCGAGCTGCAAATGCTCAAAAACATGTCAAATCGGCCAACTAATACGTTTTTGATGCTTAGGAAAATGATCTGCCGGTTTGCGTTAGGGAGGAAAAGAAAAATGTTCGACTCATGAATCCCATTTTATTTCCTAAACGAAAGGAAGCTGCGAGCTGCAAATGCTCAAAAAACATGTCAAATCGGCCAACTAATACGTTTTTGATGCTTAGGTAAATGAATCTGCCGAGTTTGCCGTTAGGGAGAAAAAGAAAAATGTTCGACTCATGAAACCCATTTTATTTCCTAAACGAAAGGAAGCTGCGACCTGCAATGCTCAAAAACTGTCAAATCGGCCAACTAATACGTTTTTGGCTTAGGTATGATCTGCCGGTTCCGTTAGGGAGACAAAAAATTTCCGACTCATGAACCCATGTATTTCCTACCCGACAATTACGCTTGCGCCCTGCAATGCTCGCAAAAACATGTCAAATCGGCCACTAATCACGTTTTGATGCTTAGGTATGCTGCGATTTCGTTAGGGAGAAAAAAAAATTTTCGACTCATGAACCATTTTATTCCTAAACGAAATTAAGCTGCGATCCTGCAATGCTCAAAAACATGTCAAATCGGCCACTAATACGTTTTTTGATGCTAGTAGGATATCTGCCGATTTCCGTTAGGGAGAGACAAAGAATTTCGACTCATGAACCCATGTTTTTTCCTAACCCAAATTAGCTGCGACCTGCCTCTGCTACCCATGTCAAATCGGCCAACAATACCTTTTTGATGCTTAGAAATGTCTGCCCGGTTGCGTTAGTGCGCAGCAAATTTTGCCGATTTTCCGTAGGGAGAAAAGAAAATGTCGACTCATGACCCATGTTTTTTCCTAAACGAAATAAGCTGCGACCTGCAATGCTCAAAAACCTGTCCCATCGCCACTAATTTTGATTACTCAGGTCATGATCTGCCGCTTTCCGTTAGGGAGAAAGAAAATTTCGACTCATGACCCAGTTATTTCCTAAACGAATTAAGCTGCGACCTGCAAATGCTCCACGTCAATCGCCCACTCAATACGTTTTTGATGCTTAGCCGAATGTCTGCCGGTTTGCGTTAGTGGGAAAAAGATTTTGCCGTTTCCGTTGGGGAACGACTCGCTCATGAACCCATGTTCTTTCCTACCGAATTAAGCTGCGACCTGCCAATGCTCAAAAACATGTCAAATCGGCCAACTAATCGTTTGATGCTTAGGTATGATCTGCCGATTCCGTTGGGAGCGACCCAATGTTCGACTCATGAAGCCATGTTATTCCTCCGAACTTAAGCTGCGTCTGCACATGCCCTCAAACCATTTCCAATCGGCCAAACTATCCGTTTTTGATGATTAGAAATGCTCTTTTGCCCGGTTTGCGTTAGTGGAGACAAAATTTTTGCCGCATTTCCGTTGGGGAAAAAGAACTTCGACTCATGAACCCGTGTTATTTCCTAAACGTTAAGCTGCGACGTGCAATGCTCAACAGACCTGTCCAATCGGCCACTATCGTTTTTGATGCTTAGAATTATCTGCGCCGTTTGCGTTAGTGAGAAAAGATTTTGGCCGATTTCCGTGGGAGAAGGAAAATTTCGACTCATGCCACCCATGTTTTTCCTAAACGAATTAAGCTGCACCTGCAATGCTCAAACTTCAAATCGGCCAACTACTCCGTTTTTGATGCTTAGAAATGCTCTGCCGGTTTGCCGTTAGTGGAAAAGAAAAATTTGCCGATTTCCGTTGGGAGAAAAAGAAAAATTTCGACTCTGAACCATGTTATTTCCAAACGAAATTAAGCGCGATCTGCACCGCTCCCCACCGTTCAATCGGCCAACTAATACGTTTTGGTTGCTTGAAATGATCTGCCGGTTTGCGTTAGTGAGAACAAGAAAATTTTGCCCGCATATTTCCTTGGGGAGAAAGAAAAATTTCGACTCATGAACCTGGTTTCTTCAACGAAATTAGCTGCGACCTGCTGCTCCAACAACTGTCAAATCGGCCCCCTAATACGTTTTTGCATGCTTAGTATGCTCTGCCGTTTCCGTTGGGGAAAAAAAATTTCGACTCTGCCCTGTTTTCCTCGACTTAACGCTTGCTCGCTCTGCACTGCTCAACATGTCACAATCGGCCAACTAATACGTTTTTCTTGAATGCTCTGCCGGTTTGCGTTATGCGATTTTCCTTCGTTGGGGAGAAAAAGAAAAAATTTTCGATCATGACCCCATGTTATTCCTACCGACTTAAGCTGCGACCTGCCAATGCTCAAAAACCTGTCAAATCGGCCAACTAACGTTTTTGATGTAGAATGCGATGGGCTGCCGGTTTGCGTTTAGTGAGCAAAGCTTTTGCCCATTTCGTTGGGGAGAAAAGAAAATTTCGACTCATGAACCCATGTTATTTCCTCAAACGAACTTAGCCGCTGCGATCCATCCCAATCGTTCCAACATGATCCCCTCCGGTCCCAATCCGTTGGTGGCTTAGCAATGTCTGCGGTTTGCTGTTCTGACCGCCACTTGTGCCTTCGTGGGACCACAGACAATTCGGTCTCATGAACCCACCTGTTATTTCCTAAACGATTAGCTGCGACCTTGCAACATGCTCAAAACATGTCAAATCGGCCAACTAAACGTTTTGATGCTTAGTATGATCTGCGTTTCCGTTAGGGAGAAAAAAAAAATTTTCGACTCATGAACCATTTATCTAAACGATTACGCTGCCCTCAAATGCTCAAAAACATGTCAAATCGGCCCAACTAATACGTTTTTGATGCTTAAATGATCTGCCGGTTTGCGTTAGGAGGAAAAAGAAAAATGTTCGACTCATGAACCCATTTTATTTCCTAAACGAAAGGAAGCTGCTGAGCTGCAAATGCTCAAAACATGTCAAATCGGCCAACTAATTACGTTTTTGATGCTTAGGTAATGATCTGCCGATTTGGGTTAGGGAGAAAAAAGAAAAATGTTCGACTCATGAACCCATGTTATTTCCTAAACGAAGGAAGCTGCGAGCTGCAAATGCTCAAAACATGTCAAATCGGCAACTAATACGTTTTTGATGCTTAGAAATGATCTGCCGGTTTGCGTTAGTGAGGAAAAAGAAAAATGTTCGACTCATGAACCCATTTTATTTCCTAAACGAAAGGAAGCTGCGAGCTGCAAATGCTCAAAAAACATGTCAAATCGGCCAACTAATACGTTTTTGA
Source organism: Dendroctonus valens (assembly GCA_024550625.1). Lineage (NCBI taxonomy): Eukaryota > Metazoa > Arthropoda > Insecta > Coleoptera > Curculionidae > Dendroctonus > Dendroctonus valens. The sequence goes on from JAJTJO010000096.1 coordinate 3,073,370, forward strand.
TGCTTAGAAATGATCTGCCGTTTGCGTTAGGGAGAAAAAGAAAAATGTTCGACCATGAACCCATGTTATTTCCTAAACGAATTAAGCTGCGATCTGCAAATGCTCAAAAACATGTCAAACGGCCAACTAATACGTTTTTGATGCTTATGGTATGATTTGCGATTCCGTAGGGAGAAAGAAAAATTTTCGGCTCATGACCCATTTTATTCCTAAACGAATTAAGCTGCCGCTCTGCACATCTCAAAACGTCAATCGGCCAACATACGTTTTGTGCTTAGGTATGATCTGCCGTTTTCGTTAGGAGAAGAAAACGACAAGTTCGACTCCATGAACCCATGTTATTCCTCCACGATACTGCGACCTGCATGCCTCAAACTGTCCAATCGGCCCAACTATCGTTTTGTGAGCTGTCTGCCGTTTGCGCTAGTGAGAAAAAGAAATTTTGCCGATTTCCGTTAGGGGAAGAAAATGTCGCTCATGACCCAGTGTTTCCTACGTAGCTGCGACCCGCCCTGCTCCAACTGTCAATCGGCCACTAACTCGTTTTGATGCTTAGTATGATCTGTCCGATCTTCCGTGGGGAAAAAAAAATTTTCGACTCATGCCCATGCTTTATTCCTCCGAATAGCTGCGCCTGCCAATGCTCACACTGTCAAATCGGCCAACTAATCGTTTTTGTGCTGACTGATCTGCCGGTTTGCGTTAGTGAGACAATTTTGCCGATTTCCGTTAGGGGAGAAAGAGAAAATCGACTCATGAACCCATGTTATTTCTAACGAATTAAGCTGCGACCTGCAAATGCCAAAAAACATGTCAATCGGCCAACTAATACGTTTTGATGCTTAGATGATCTCGTAGGCGATTTTCCGTTAGGGGAAAAAGAAATGTCGACTCATGAACCCAGTTTCCTAAACGAAATTAAGCTGCGACCTGCAAAGCTAAAAACATGTCAATCGGCCAACTAATACGTTTTGATGCTTAGGTATGATCTGCCGATTTCCGTTTGGGAGAAAGAAAAATTTCGACCTCTGAACCATATTATTTCCTACAAAATTAAGCTGCGAGCTGCAAATGCTCAAAAACATGTCAAATCGGCCAACTAATACGTTTTTGATGCTTAGGTATGATCTGCCGATTTCCGTTAGGGAGAAAAAGAAAATGTTCGACTCATGAACCCATTTTATTTCCTAAACGAAAGGAAGCTGCGAGCTGCAAATGCTCAAAAACATGTCAAATCGGCCAACTAATACGTTTTTGATGCTTAGGTATGATCTGCCGATTTCCGTTAGGGAGAAAAAGAAAAATGTCGACTCATGAACCCATGTTATTTCCTAAACGAAATTAAGCTGCGATCTGCAAATGCTCAAAAACATGTCAAATCGGCCAACTAATACGTTTTTGATGCTTAGAAATGATCTGCCGATTTCCGTTAGGGAGAAAAAGAAAAATGTTCGACTCATGAACCCATGTTATTTCCTAAACGAAAGGAAGCTGCGAGCTGCAAATGCTCAAAAACATGTCAAATCGGCCAACTAATACGTTTTTGATGCTTAGAAATGATCTGCCGGTTTGGTTGGAGAAAAAGAAAATTTTGCGATTTCCGTGGGAGAAAAAGAAAATTTCGACTCATGAACCCATGTTATTTCCTAAACGAAAAAGCTGCGACCTGCAAATGCTCAAAAACATGTCAAATCGGCCAATAAAAGTTTTTGATGCTTAGGTATGATCGTGCGATTTCCGTGGGAGAAAAAAGAAATTTTCGACTCATGACCCCCTTTTATTTCCTAAACGAAATTAGCTGCGATCTGCAAATGCTCAAAACATGTCAATCGGCCCACTAATACGTTTTTGTGCTTGAATTGATCTGCGGTTGCGTTAGTGAGAAAAAGAAAATTTGCCGATTCCGTTGGGGAGAAAAAGAAATTTCGACTCTGCACCCATGTTATTTCCAACGAATTAAGCCGACCTTGCAATGCTCAAACCTGTCCATCGGCCAACTAATCGTTTTGATGCTTAGAATGTCTGCCGAGTTTGCGTTAGTGAGAAAAAAAAATTTGCCGATTCCGTTTGGGGGAAGAAATTCGATCATGACCCTGTATTTCCCTAAACGAAATTGCTGCGGACCTGCAATGCTCAAAACATGTCAAATCGGCCAAACTAATCGTTTGTGGCTTAGAAATGATCGCCGGTTTGCGTTAGTGAGAAAAAGAAAAAATTTGCGCGATTTCCGTAGGGGAGAAAAGAAAAATTTGGACTCATGAACCATGTATTTCCTAACGAAATTAAGCTGCGACGCAAATGCTCAAAAACATGTCAAATCGGCCAACTAATCGTTTTGATGCTTAGGTTATGATTGCCGATTTTCGTTGGGAGAAAAAAAAAAATTTTCGCTCATGAACCCATTTTATTCCTAAACGAAATAAGCTGCGATCTGCAATGCTCAAAAACATGTCAAATCGGCCAACTAATACGTTGTGATGCTTAGGTAGGTCTTGCCGATTTCCTTAGGGAGAAAAAGAAAAATTTCGACTCATGAACCCATGTGTATTTCCTAAACGAAATTAAGCTGCGATCTGCAAATGCTCAAAACATGTAAATCGGCAACTCATACGTTTTGGTGCTTAGGATGATCTGCCGGTTTCGTTAGTGAGAAAAAGAAAAATTTGCCGATTTCCGTTGGGAGAAAAAGAAAAATTTCGAATCATGAACCCAGTTTTTCCCAACGAAATTAGCTGCGACCTTCAAATGCTCAAAACATGTCACAATCGGCCAACTAATACGTTTGATGATTAGGTATGTCTGCCGATTTCCGTAGGGAGAAAAGAAGATAGTTAGAAAAATTCGCTCATGAACCCATGTTATTTCTAAACGAAATTAAGCTGCGACCTGCAAATGCTCAAAAACATGTCAAATCGGCCACAATAGTTTTGGTGCTTAGAAGATTGCGTTGCGTTTATGAGAGAACTTTTGCCGATTTCCGTTGGGGAGAAAGAAAAATTTGACTCTGAAACCATGTTATTTCCTAACACGAAATTAAGCTGCGACCTGCAAATGCTCAAAAACAGTCAAATCGGCCCAACTAATACGTTTTTTGATGGTTAGGTATGATCTGCCGATTTCCGTTAGGGAGAGAAAAGAAAAATTTTCGACTCATGAACCCATTTTATTTCCTAAACGAAATTAAGCTGCGATCTGCAAATGCTCAAAAAAATGTCAAATCGGCCAACTAATACGTTTTTGATGCTTAGGTATGATCTGCCGATTTCCGTTAGGGAGAAAAAAGAAAATTTCGACTCATGTGAACCCATGTTATTCCAAAACGAAATCTAGCTGCGACCCTGCCAAATGCTCAAAAACATGTCAAATCGGCCAACTAATCCGTTTTTGATGCTTAGGTATGATCTGCCGATTCCGTTAGGGAGAAAAGAAAAATTTCGACTCATGAACCCATGTTATTCCTAAACGAAATTAAGCTGCGACTGCAAATGCTCAAAACATGTCAAATCGGCCAACTAATACGTTTTTGATGCTTAGGTATGATCTTGCCGATTTCCGTTAGGGAGAAAAGAAAAATTTTCGACTCATGAACCCCATTTATTCCCTCAACGAAATTAAGCTGCGATCTGCAAATGCTCAAAACATGTCAAATCGGCAACTAATACGTTTTTGATGCTTAGGGTATGATCTATGCCGATTTCCGTTAGGGAGAAAAAGAAAAATTTTCGACTCATGAACCCATTTTATTTCCTAACGAATTAAGCGGCGATCTGCAATGCTCACAAAACATGTCAAATCGGCCCAACTAATACCGTTTTTGACTGCTTTAGGTATGAATCTGGCGATTTACGTTAGGGAGAAGATAAAAGAAAAATGTCGGCTCATGAACCCATGTTATTTTCCTTAACGAAATTAAGCTGCGACCTTGCAAATGCTCACAACATGTCAAATCGGCCCCAACTAATCCGTTTTTGATGCTTAGGTCTGATCTGCCGATTTCCGTTAGGGCGAAAAAGAAAAATTTGCCTATTTTCCGTTAGGGCGAAAAGAAAATTAGCTCATGAACCATGTTATTTCCTAACGAAATCTGCGACCTGCCATGCTCAACACTGTCAAACTCGGCCAACCTCGTTTTTGTGCTAGAACATGTCTGCCGGTGCCGTTCGTGAAAAGAAAACATTTGCCGTTTCCTAGGGGAAAAAGAAAAATGCGACTCATGAACCCATTTTTCCTAAACGAAATTAAGCTGCGACCGCAAATGCTCACACATGTCACTCGCCCAACTAATCGTTTTTGGCTTGGATGATCTGCGATTTCCGTTAGGGAGAAAGAAACAATTTCGACCCTGCCCATTTTATTCCTCCGAAAGCTCGGCGCCCTGCTGCTCACCAAACATGTCAAATCGGCCCACTAATACGTTTTTGATGCTTAGGTTGATCTGCCGATTCCGTTGGGGAAAAGAAAAACCCACCTTTTGCCTAGAACCCTGTATCCTACGATAGCTGCGACCTGCCAATGCTCAAAAACATGTCTCAATCGGCCAACTAATACGTTTCTGATGCTTACGTCGTCTGCCGTTCCGTTCGGGGAAGAAAACGAAAACATTGCCGCCTGAACCATGTATTCCTAACGAATTCGCTGCGACCCTGCACTGTCAAAACCTGTCACATCGGCCCTAATACGTTTTTGCTTAGGTATGATCTGCCGATTTCCGTTAGGGAGAAAGAAAAATTTCGACTCTGAACCCATGTTTCCTAAACGACATTAGCTGCGACTGCAAATGCTCAAAAACAGTGTCAAATCGGCCCACTAATACGTTTTTGCTAGAATGATCTCCGGTTTGCGTAGTGCCAGATTGCCGTTTCCGTTAGGGAGAAAAAGAAGTTCGACACTCATGACCCATTTTTTTCCTAACGAAATTAAGCTGCGACCTGCAATGCTCAAAAACATGTTCCATGGCCACTATACGTTTTGATGCTTAGAATGATTCTGCCGGTTTGCGTTAGTGAGAAAAAGAAAATTTTGCCCTGTTTTCCGTTAGGGGCGAGCTTCGACTCATGAACCCATTTTATTTCCTAAACGAAATTAAGCTGCGATCTGCAAATGCTCAAAAAACATGTCAAATCGGCCAACTAATACGTTTTGCATGCTTAGGTATGATCTGGCCGGTTTCGCGTAGTGCGCCAAAGAAAAACATGCAATCCGTTTTTGGTGGGGCGAAAAAGAAATTTCGACTCATGAACCCTGTTATTTCCTAAACGAAATTAAGCTGCGACCTGCAAATGCCAAAAACATGTCAAATCGGCCAACTAATACGTTTTGATGCTTAGGTTGATCTGCCGATTTCCGTTGGGAGAAAAAAAAATTTCGACTCATGAACCCATGTTATTCCTAAACGAAATTAAGCTGCGATCTGCAAATGCTCAAAAACATGTCAAATCGGCCAACTAATACGTTTTGTGCTTAGAAATGATCTGCCGGTTTGCGTTAGTGAGAAAAAGAAAAATTTTGCCGATTTCCGTTGGGGAGAAAAAGAAAAATTCGACTCATGAACCATGTTATTTCCTAACGAATTAAGCTGCGATCCTGCAAATGCTCCAAAAACATGTCAAATCGGCCACTAATCGTTTTTGTGCTTAGAAATGATCTGCCGGTTTGCGTTAGTGAGGAAAAAGAAAAATTTTGCCGATTTCCGTTGGGGAGAAAAGAAAAATTTCGACTCATGAACCCATGTTATTTCCTAAACGAAATTAAGCTGCGACTGCAAATGCTCAAAAAACATGTCAAATCGGCAACTAATACGTTTTTGATGCTTAGAATGATCTGCGGTTCGTTGAGCAAAGAAAATTTGCCGATTTCGTTGGGAGGAGAAAATTCGACTCATGACCCTGTTATTTCCTAAACGAATTAGCTGCGACCTGCAATGCTCAAAAACATGTCAAATCGGCCAACTAATACGTTTTTGATGCTTGAAATGATCTGCCGGTTTGCGTTGTGGAAGAATTTGCGATCTTGTGGGAGGAGAAATTTCGACTCATGAACCATGTTATTTCCTAAACGAAATTAAGCTGCGCCTCAGCTCACATGTCATCGGCCTACTATGTTTGTCTTGAAGATCTGCCGTTTGCGGTAGTGGCAAGAAAAATTTTGCCGCTTCCGTTGGGGAGAAGAAAAATTTCGACTCATGAAACCCATGTTATTTCCTACTGATTAAGCTGCGCCTGCAATGCTCAAAAATGTCAAATCGGCCAACTAATACACGTTTTGATGCTTAGGTATGATCTGCGCGTTATTGCGAGGGGAAAAGAAAATTTTCGACTCATGAACCCATTTATTTCCTAACGAATTAAGCTGCGATCTGCAAATGCTCAAAACAAATGTCAAATCGGCACACTTACGTTTTTGATGCTAGCCCTATGCCGGTTTGCGTTCGTGGAAAAAGAAATGCTTCGTTGGGGCGAAAAACTTCGACCTGCCTGTTATTTCCAACACGAAATTAGTGCGATCCTGCACCAATGCTCAAAAAACATGTCAATCGGCCAACTATACGTTTTTGTGCTTAGGATGATCTTCGAAAAATTTTCCGATTTCCGTTAGGGAGAAAAAGAAAAATTTCGACTCATGAACCCATGTTATTTCCTAAACGAAATTAAGCTGCGACCATGCAAATGCTCAAAAACATGTCAAATCGGCCAACAATACGTTTTTGATGCTTAGGTATGATCTGCCGATTGCGTTAGGGAGAAAAAGAAAAATTTCGACTCATGAACCCATGTTATTTCCTAAACGAATTAAGCTGCGACTCTGCAAATGCTCAAAAACATGTCAAATCGGCCAACTAATACGTTTTTGATGCTTAGAAATGATCTGCCGGTTTGCGGTTAGTGAGAAAAAGAAAAAGTTTTGCCGATTTCCGTTAGGGAGAAAAAGAAAAATGTCGACTCATGAACCCATGTTATTTCCTAAACGAAATTAAGCTGCGATCTGCAAATGCTCAAAAACATGTCAAATCGGCCAACTAATACAGTTTTTGATGCTTAGTATGATCTGCCGATTTCCGTTAGGGAGAAAAAAGAAAAATTTCGAATTTACTCATGACTCCATGGTTTTCCGAAACTAAAGGAAGCTGCGGGCTGCAAATGCTCAAAACATGTCAATCGGCCAACTATACGTTTTTGATTCTTAGGTAATGATCTGGCCCGATTTTCCGTTAGGGAGAAAAGAAAATGTTCGACTCATGAACCATGTATTTCCTAAACTAATTAGCTGCGACTGCAAATGCGCAAACATGTCAAAAGGCCAACTATTACGTTTTGATGCTTAGGTATGATCTGCCGATTTCCGGTAGGGGAGAAAAAGAAAAATGGTCGACTCATGAACGCCATGTTAGTTCCTAAAACGAAATTAAGCTGCGAATCTGCAAATGCTTAAAAAACATGTCAAATTCGGCGCAACTAATTACGTTGTTTGATGCGGTAAGAGAAATGATCTGCCGGTTTGCGTTAGTGAGAAAAAGGAAAAATTGTGTTGCCGATTTCCGTTGGGGAGAAAAAGAAAAATTTCGACTCATGAACCCATGTTATTTCCTAAACGAAATTAAGCTGCGACCTGCAAATGCTCAAAAACATGTCAAATCGGCCAACTAATACGTTTTTGATGCTTAGGTATGATCTGCCGATTTCCGTTAGGGAGAAAAATAAAAATTTTCGACTCATGAAGCCATGTTATTTCCTAAACGAAATTAAGCTGCGATCTGCAAATGCTCAAAAACATGTCAAATCGGCCAACTAATACGTTTTTGATGCTTAGAAATGATCTGCCGGTTTGCGTTAGTGAGAAAAAGAAAAATTTTGCCGATTTCCGTTGGGGAGAAAAAGAAAAATTTCGACTCATGAACCCATGTTATTTCCTAAACGAAATTAAGCTGCGACCTGCAAATGCTCAAAAACATGTCAAATCGGCCAACTAATACGTTTTTGATGCTTAGGTATGATCTGCCGATTTCCGTTAGGGAGAAAAAGAAAAATTTTCGACTCATGAACCCATTTTATTTCCTAAACGAAATTAAGCTGCGATCTGCAAATGCTCAAAAACATGTCAAATCGGCCAACTAATACGTTTTCGATGCTTAGATATGATCTGCCGGTTTGCGTTAGTGAGAAAAAGAAAAATTTTGCCGATTTCCGTTGGGGAGAAAAAGAAAAATTTCGACTCATGAACCCATGTTATTTCCTAAACGAAAATTAAGCTGCGACTGCAAATGCTCAAAAACATGTCAAATCGGCAACTAATACGTTTTTGATGCTTAGAATGATCTGCCGGTTTGCGTTAGTGAGAAAAAGAAAAATTTTGCCGATTTCCGTTGGGGAGAAAAAGAAAAATTTCGACTCATGAACCCATGTTATTTCCTAAACGAAATTAAGCTGCGACCTGCAAATGCTCAAAAACATGTCAAATCGGCCAACTAATACGTTTTGATGCTTAGGTATGATCTGCCGATTTCCGTTAGGGAGAAAAAGAAAAATTTTCGACTCATGAACCCATTTTATTTCCTAAACGAAATTAAGCTGCGATCTGCAAATGCTCAAAAACATGTCAAATCGGCCAACTAATACGTTTTTGATGCTTAGGTATGATCTGCCGATTTCCGTTAGGGAGAAAAAAAAAATTTTCGACTCATGAACCCATTTTATTTCCTAAACGAAATTAAGCTGCGATCTGCAAATGCTCAAAAACATGTAAAATCGGCCAACTAATACGTTTTTGATGCTTAGGTATGATCTGCCGATTTCCGTTAGGGAGAAAAAGAAAAATTTCGACTCATGAACCCATGTTATTTCCTAAACGAAATTAAGCTGCGACCTGCAAATGCTCAAAAACATGTCAAATCGGCCAACTAATACGTTTTTGATGCTTAGAAATGATCTGCCGGTTTGCGTTAGTGAGAAAAAGAAAAATTTTGCCGATTTCCGTTAGGGAGAAAAAGAAAAATGTCGGACTCATGAACCATGTTATTTCCTAAACGAAATTAAGCTGCGACCTGCAAATGCTCAAAAACATGTCAAATCGGCCAACTAATACGTTTTTGATGCTTAGGTATGATCTGCCGATTTCCGTTAGGGAGAAAAAGAAAAATGTTCGACTCATGAACCCATGTTATTTCCTAAACGAAAGTAAGCTGCGATCTGCAAATGCTCAAAAACATGTCAAATCGGCCAACTAATACGTTTTTGATGCTTAGGTATGATCTGCCGATTTCCGTTAGGGAGAAAAAGAAAAATTTCGACTCATGAACCCATGTTATTTCCTAAACGAAAGGAAGCTGCGGACCTGCAATGCTCAAAAACATGTCAAATCGGGCCCAACTAATACGTGTTTGATGCTTAGGTATATCTGCTGCGAATTTCCGTTAGGGAGAAAAAGAAAATGTTCGACTCATGAACCCATGTTATTTCCTAAACGAAATTAAGCTGCGACCTGCAAATGCTCAAAAACATGTCAAATCGGCCAACTAATACGTTTTGATGCTTAGGTATGATCTGCCGATTTCCGTTAGGGAGAAAAAGAAAAATTTCGAGACTCATGAACCCTGTTATTTCCTAAACGAAATTAAGCTGCGATCTGCAAATGCTCAAAAACATGTCCAAATCGGCCAACTAATACGTTTTTGATGCTTAGAAATGATCTGCCGGTTTGCGTTAGTGAGAAAAAGAAAAATTTTGCCGATTTCCGTTAGGGAGAAAAAGAAAAATGTCGACTCATGAACCCATGTTATTTCCTAAACGAAATTAAGCTGCGACCTGCAAATGCTCAAAAACATGTCAAATCGGCCAACTAATACGTTTTTGATGCTTAGGTATGATCTGCCGATTTCCGTTAGGGAGAAAAAGAAAAATTTCGACTCATGAACCCATGTTATTTTCCTAAACGAATTAAGCTGCGATCCTGCCAAATGCTCAAAAACATGTCAATCGGCCAACTAATACGTTTTTGATGCTTAGAAATGATCTGCCGGTTTGCGTATTTCCGTTAGGAGAAAAAGAAAAATTTCGACTCATTGAACCCATTTATTTCCTAAACGAAATTAAGAGCTGCGAGCGCAAATGCTCAAAAAACATGTCAAATCGGCCAACTAATACGTTTTTGATGCTTAGGTATGATCTGCCGATTTCCGTTAGGGAGAAAAAGAAAAATTTCGACTCATGAACCCATTTTATTTCCTAAACGAAATTAAGCTGCGATCTGCAAATGCTCAAAAACATGTCAAATCGGCCAACTAATACGTTTTTGATGCTTAGGTATGATCTGCCGATTTCCGTTAGGGAGAAAAAGAAAAATTTCGACTCATGAACCCATGTTATTTCCTAAACGAAATTAAGCTGCGATCTGCAAATGCTCAAAAACATGTCAAATCGGCCAACTAATACGTTTTTGATGCTTAGGTATGATCTGCCGATTTCCGTTAGGGAGAAAAAAAAATTTCGACTCATGAACCCATGTTATTTCCTAAACGAAATTAAGCTGCGACCTGCAAATGCTCAAAAACATGTCAAATCGGCCAACTAATACGTTTTTGATGCTTAGAAATGATCTGCCGGTTTGCGTTAGTGAGAAAAAGAAAAATTTTGCCGATTTCCGTTAGGGAGAAAAAGAAAAATGTTCGACTCATGAACCCATGTTATTTCCTAAACGAAATTAAGCTGCGACCTGCAAATGCTCAAAAACATGTCAAATCGGCCAACTAATACGTTTTTGATGCTTAGGTATGATCTGCCGATTTCCGTTAGGGAGAAAAAGAAAAATTTTCGACTCATGAACCCATGTTATTTCCTAAACGAAATTAAGCTGCGATCTGCAAATGCTCAAAAACATTTCAAATCGGCCAACTAATACGTTTTTTGATGCTTAGAAATGATCTGCCGGTTTGCGTTAGTGAGAAAAAGAAAAATTTTGCCGATTTCCGTTAGGGAGAAAAAGAAAAATGTCGACTCATGAACCCATGTTATTTCCTAAACGAAATTAAGCTGCGACCTGCAAATGCTCAAAAACATGTCAAATCGGCCAACTAATACGTTTTTGATGCTTAGAAATGATCTGCCGGTTTTGCGTTAGTGAAAAAAAGAAAATTTTGCCGATTTCCGTTAGGGAGAAAAAGAAAAATGTCGACTCATGAACCCATGTTATTTCCTAAACGAAATTAAGCTGCGACCTGCAAATGCTCAAAAACATGTCAAATCGGCCAACTAATACGTTTTTGATGCTTAGGTATGATCTGCCGATTTCCGTTAGGGAGAAAAAGAAAAATTTCGACTCATGAACCCATGTTATTTCCTAAACGAAATTAAGCTGCGACCTGCAAATGCTCAAAAACATGTCAAATCGGCCAACTAATACGTTTTTGATGCTTAGGTATGATCTGCCGATTTCCGTTAGGGAGAAAAAAAAAATTTTCGACTCATGAACCCATTTTATTTCCTAAACGAAATTAAGCTGCGATCTGCAAATGCTCAAAAACATGTCAAATCGGCCAACTAATACGTTTTTGATGCTTAGGTATGATCTGCCGATTTCCGTTAGGGAGAAAAGAAAAATTTCGACTCATGAACCCATGTTATTTCCTAAACGAAATTAAGCTGCGACCTGCAAATGCTCAAAAACATGTCAAATCGGCCAACTAATACGTTTTTGATGCTTAGGTATGATCTGCCGATTTCCGTTAGGGAGAAAAAAAAATTTTTCGACTCATGAACCCATTTTATTTCCTAAACGAAATTAAGCTGCGACCTGCAAATGCTCAAAAACATGTCAAATCGGCCAACTAATACGTTTTTGATGCTTAGAAATGATCTGCCGGTTTGCGTTTTTGCGCATTTGCAGGTTAGTGATCGGAAGTGTTTTGTTCTCTTTATTGTTTCTGCCCTGATGTTTCGTATGTGTTTAGTGAATTTAAGTTTGTGGTCAATTGTGATTCCAAGGTATTTTACGTCGTTTTTTGGTTGTGTCATTTGGCCGTCTGCAGTTATTGTAGGGGAGTCAGCGTTGAGTCTGTGGTTTGTGAGCAGAAGTTGGTTTTTTGACGCGTTAGGTGTTAGTCTCCATTTATAAAACCATGTCATTGTGTTGTTTGTTAGTGTTTGGAGTCTTTGAGCTGCTCTCTCAGTAGTTTTGTCATGTACAATAAGTGCCGTGTCGTCTGCGTATTGTAATATGTATGCCGATATGTCGATTTGATTTTTTTCTTGTAAGTTGTAATTGTATATGTCATGGCAGTATATATTTTAGAGAAACGGTGAGAGCGGGGATTCTTGAGGGAGCCCTTGTTCAGGGGAAAAAGAAAATGACAGTGTTTTGTCAATTCGTACTTGTAGTTGTCTGTTTTCTAGTAAGTTCTTTATGGTGTGTAGTAGATATGTTGGTGTGTGTAGTTTGTATAGTAAGCCTCCATGCCAGACACTATCAAAAGCTTTGTTAATGTCCATAAACAGGCAAGCTGTCTTTCTGTCAGTTAGGTGGGTTGTTTGTATATTGTTAGTCAGAGTGAAGAGTGGGTGAATAGTCGAGTGCTGATGTTTGAATCCGAACTGATACGATGGTATGTACTTTCCGACCAGTTTTCCCAGTCGCTGCCCTATTAGGTACTCAAAAACCCTGCTAAGTACTGGTAGCAGTGTAATTGGTCTGTAATTGCTCGGTTGTGTATTGTCCAGTCCATTTTTGGGTATAGGGATTATTAAGCCGTTTTTCCATGATTTTGGGATTCTGCCATTTGTGATGCAGTTGTTCAATTCAGTTAGGATCAGTTTGTGTGTTTCTTGAGTTAGGCTTTTCAATAGTTTTGCTTTAATTTTATCTTTCCCCGGTGCAGTGTTTTTGATGTGCGCTAGGGCTTCATCGTACTCTGTGTCTGTGATCAGTTTGTAGGTGTTGTTTGGTGAGCTGTTAAAATAGTTCAAGTACCAGTCGTTGATCAAGTTCCAGTTGTCATTGTCGAAGTTAAGGTTTGTCGATATGCTGAAGGCCCTTTGATAGTATCTGGCGAATGCGTCCGCTTTCTCTTTGTCTGTGTAGCGTTCTATTCCGTTTTCGTCAATTGCGTCAGTAGTGCCAGTCTTCCTGTATTGCGCCAGTTTCTTAATTTTTCGCCAGTATGTTTTGCCTTTGTCCTTCTGTATTTCTTTACATTTGTCTTGTCGGTATTGTCCAATCAGAGTTTTAATGTTTCTGTTAAGTTGGTTCAGTGTCTTTTTTAGGTCGTTATTTTGAGTGTTTGTATATAGTCTGTACAGTTCTCTCTTATGTTTTATTAGTCTCAGTATGTATTTGGGTAGTGTATGTCGGTAGAAAGCATTTTTTATTTTCGGGCTAAATTTTCCTATGGCTAGTGAAAGTTGTTGTTGTATGGTTTCTATTGAAATGTGCTGTGCTTGTGATTGAATGTAGTCATGTATATGTTGTTTCACTTTGTCTATGTCAGTCTTTGTTAGGTTTAAGTTTTTCTCTATAGGAGGTGTATTGGAGGTAGGTTGCGTATGTTGTAAGTCTATGTTAAACGTAATAGCCAGGTGGTCGGATCCAAGTTCGTTGGTTAAGTTTATGTTGTGGATGGTGTTTGTCAAGTTTCTTGTGTGCAGTAGTACGTCTGGTGTTGAGTCTGGGTTTGCGGGCATCAGAAAAGTTGGTGGGGTGTGCTGTTTTATAAAGTCGGAATTTTGCAAAAATATTTTAAGTTGTTTCGTTTTGTTCGTGTTCAAGTTAAAGTCGCCTATAATTATTGCATATTTATAGATGCTCGCCTTAGTCAGTATGTTTTGTTCTAGGTTGGAGTGTGGGTGTATGTATGTCGGAAATATGTGTATCAGGTCGTTTAAGTAGGGTATGGTAAAATGTAGACAGTCGTTCAAAGGGTTGTTGAGGGAAGGAGGATTTGCTCTTCCAAGTTTATATGTTGGTTTTAGGAGAGCTGCGACCCCGCCCCTGGCATGATTGATGGTATTTCCATGCCTATAGATATACTGCCAATTTTGTAGATCGAACATTTCATTGATGTTTCAATCCTAGACACAAATGTTTGAATTATGAAACTATTTTATGATCAGTCGGAGAAGCAATAACATAATAAAATAATTTAATTTAATTAAAATAACAAAAACTTACATTGGAGTTAGACAAGAGCTGATGGTTTCAACAAGTAGCACAGATTTGGTCTCTTCGGAGAGCGTATCTCTTCTAGAAGCCTCCTTCAGTTCTGATATGGATCCACTAGAAAAGTAAATATTACTAGAATTAATTTGTATCAAAGAAATATATGTAAATTAATTTAAAAAATGACATGACATGAATAAATGGGCTAAGATTACTATGAACGGCTGATGACAAATTTGTTGCGGTTTTCTCCCGAAAACGTTTAATAAAATAATGTTATTTATGGAAAGAGCAAAATCAAAACTTTTTAAATCTGAAAAAAAATCTTAAGTAAAAATTGTATTTACCTAGCAGATCGAATGTTTCTTATATCTGATGGGCCTGAAGTCGACAATAATTGAGGAACTTGCATTGTGTCAACAATTCTCTGTTCTTCCATCGGTGGCCCCCCCAAAGTTCTCGAAATATGCAAATGTAGGCAAGGGCGCATCCCAATTCTTGATTAATTCCTTATAGTTTACGTCATCTTCAACTGTTTCCTTTATACAGATTTAAGAACGTAAGTAAAATTAAATCTCAAAATCTTAACTTCCGGGCGTTTCAGAGTTGAAATTACAAAAGATCGGTGAAATGCGAAAAAGTTTATATGATCATTGAGCGGCAAGTGCTTCATTTTCGAGATACAGTGAAATTATTGTTTTTATTCTTACCTTTAACTTTATCGATAATTTTTTTACCCCTTTAGGCAATTTAAGTTGAATGTTTGTTGTGTGAATGAAATGTTGAGTCTTAATACTGCACGAGCCTGTGATTAGCACATGTCGAGATCTGTACCTACTTGAGTTTCATTGTTCTTCAAAGTAAATATGTTTGTGTATGGCCAGTGCTCCGCATTTAGTTGAAATTGAACAACGATAGTTCTTAAATAAAGTTATGGTTTTGATTTTGAAAGAATTTGAAAGCACCTTAGGTTATATCGGAAAACGTTTGTTTATATCCGAAAACAAACCGAGACGCTAATAAAGGCTCTGATCTGTACGGATTAATAGATAGGATACTAAATAATAGAGCTTGATATTTTTTGGAAAACAATCACCTGTTTTGTTACCCTATGTATGCTAATACCTTTAATATGCGCTAAGTCAAATCGAGCATTTTAAAACTAGTTAAATGACTCGAAAAGTAAATTAACACCCTCAAAAAAGGAAATGAAACTAGCATACAAGAACCAAATCGATATCCATATGATTTTTTTCCCCACATTTTGCTGATCGGAACAAGTTTCCTTAGACTTTTCTCACTAGCTTGATGATCTCTGAATTACCTTGCTTTGCACGTTGTAGCAATAGTTTAAGTACATATCGGCGAAACGAATAATACTTACAATAGGACGGTTGATTGAGACGATTTTTGGATTTCCCCGTTTTTACATAAAGGGCTTTTGCAATATTTTGGACTTTTTTCGGCGCCTGTAAATATTAAATCAAAGCTATAAATTCAGCTAATTAAATAAAGCTCATTTAGGACCAACATCTAAGTGTTATTTAGTTTTATTTCATCTGAATTGCGGTAACTTAAATTTATTTGAAATTTCTTATTCCGTACGCATAGGCCTTGATAAATATTATTAGAAAATTAGGAAAAATTCTTACCCGGGGTAGCGCAAATCGATCCAGTTCGCTTGATGGTTGTTCAATGTTTGTTGTGATTTGCATAGGAGGCAGAGCAGGAGCTTCGTTTTCTTTATTTGCCTGCTGATCTTCTGTTATGGATACTGACATAATTTGGATCGTCGGGACCTCGGGTGCTGCCACAAATGGCATCTGCTAAAAAATGTTTATTATTGTAGTCTGAATTGAATTTACAGACGATCATTTTTCCGAGTCCGATCAAACCTCTGGTTCTTCGGTTGATATTTCTTTTACCTGTATAACCGGAAAATGTCTCTCCGGAACTTGATCGCCAAACCTATAATTATTCAAATATATTTTTTAAAATCTTTAGCAAAACTCTTTTATTACTTTAACGACACCGGAAGCGGTTGTTCTCCAAAATAGTCGTCTCCAGGATCGTTCTGAAAGCAAATTTCAATCAATTATTGTAATTCTTGCAAAATCTGAAATATTTTAACTCTAAATTTGGAAATAAATTGTGATAATGTTTCTAAAAATGCCCAAGCAAGTAAAAATTACTTGCCGGTGAAAGGGTTCAATTTCCTGTGTTTCAAGTGTTATATCTGCCACCCTCTGCTTCATAGACTTGGTTGCCAAACAATTGGTCAACTGCTTCTTGGGGTATATCAATCTCGTAGTTTGTTCTGGAACAAATACAACTTTCCAAATGTAAGTACAGTTATTTTATATGTGCAAATAACTCTTACATGAAATTTTCAGCTAAAATCTTCTTTGCCCTCACACGTTTTGGAACCGTTTTTCGTTGTGGTATTTTCCTGCATCCAATCACGATCAGTTCAATATTTGTCTTCCTCTGTTCTTGTAAATTTGTGAGGAAATGGAGAGATTCGTCTGTATTCGAACAAAATTAAATGAACTTATTGTTGTAACACCCTCATTACTTAATGTTCTTAATACTGATCTCAATTGAAAACCATGATAGTGGCAAGTAAAGTGTTAACAGGAATCGAATGTTCACCTAAACAAAATTTAATTTGCCTATTCCTTTTTACTTCTAAATAGCAGAGGAACAGAGAAGTAATCTAAGCATGCTTTTTGCTCTTTTGGGGCTGGTAGAGTAAAGGCGTCACTGGAAAACCATCCAAGACTTACGCATGTATCGCATGAAATTTGCAATCATCGCAAAGAAAGGTTAAACAAGCGTAACATGGCTACCATTTTCGACGAGTGTTTCACATAGAGTAAATAAAATAAGCTTATTTTACTTACTCTATGGTGTCTCATCGGCTCATCGCAGTAAAGGCTGTCATGGATCAGTCTTCAACTAGCCGTGGTACGATCCGCTTGTGCGAAAAATTGTTTCTCGTGCTCTCGGATTGTTGACCATAGTTTGCGTGCGATAGTTTCTTTTGCGTTTTTGCGACACACTAACAGTACAAGTGTTCTCCGTTGTGGCGGAATCCACAAACATTTTAGAATCCGCCGACGAACACGACGATGAGTCCGTAATCTCATTGTCGTCTCTAAGTTCGCTCGCCAGTAGCGCTGCATCAGCAGACGCTTTCCTCCAATTGGACGAGGAACAAAAGATCCAAAAACTAAAGCAGGTTTTCCGCTTGCTGAGAGTCAATAAAAATTGCGACCGCTGCAAAGCAATATCAGCGGACTTCACAGCAGCCTACAGAGCAGGCAAACCACCAAAGTGGTCGCTGGCGGTCAATCACCTGAAGGCCGAGCACCCAACTGCACGGAAAAGGGCCCTGCTAACCACCCAGATCTCTACAGGGGCCGTACCCAAACGGAAGCTGGATAAGGTGAGCCCCCCTAACACAACGAAAAAACCGAAGCACCAGCCAGAAAAAGCCACGAACGAGATTGCCCCAGAACCACCAACGGACCAATCACAGCGAGCCACGAACTACCAGCAGAATAAAGAAAAGCGGGGAGCTGTTGCTATGGCTGAAAAAGACTCAGCCGTGCGCCAAACAGTGGCCGATGACAAGTCGGGTCACAGCGGTGATGCCTTTATGGTGCCACGGAAAACGGTGCCGTGGAGCACACTGTTGACCACACCGGCAAACCCAGCAATAACAACTGAAAACCGCTTTTCGTCAATCCAACCGGCAACTGACCCCTTGGAGAATGAGCCTCAACCCTCCACTAGCGGAACCCAAACCATGCATGTGGAACTGGCTGCTTCGCTCAACAAATCGGCGAAGAAGGCCGAAAAACCGCCACCAATCGTCATCGTGGGAAAGCCCAGCAGCCACAGCGCGCTAGTGAATGGCCTAAAATCAATAACAAATAAGCCATTCACTTTAAAATACACGAAAGCGTCGCTGATAGTGTACTGCAGCTGCATATTAGACTGGGCGGCGGTCAAACGGTCACTGGAAGCAGAAAGCAGCCAGTTCCATACCTACGCACCCGCAAACCAGCGAACACACGCGTTTGTGTTAAGGGGGCTCGAGGACAACCTGGAGACTTCTCACATCAAGGAGGACCTCGAGGAAAAGAGGTTTTTCATAAAAAATGTCTTCCGAATGAAGACCCAGTTTAGGCCCCTGTACCTGATTGTCACCGACGATTCAGTCACCTTACGGAAACTCGCCACCACCGCCAAAGTGATCCGCGATGTCAGGGTCTCCTGGGAAACCAGGAAGAACCAACGAACCCTGACGCAGTGCCGCCGATGCCAGGGCTGGGGACACGTATCGGGCAACTGCAACAAACACTTCAAGTGCTCCAAGTGTGCGGGCCCCCACGAAATAACATCGTGCCCGCCGGGATCGGCGCTAAAATGCGCCAATTGCACTGGTCCCCACCGGAGCTTTGATGAAGCATGCCCAGTGTACGTCTTTAAACTGGCCCAACGTCCGGTTGAAAAACCGCAAAGGCAGTTCGTGGCGGCACCACTTCCGTCCAGACCAGCATGGGGGAGACCTTCCGAGCCGCAGGCCCGATCCCCCACCCAAAAGCCAGCAGGACTAGGCAGCCCATCCCGAGCCCGAACGAGTTTCCGCCGCTCCCTGGCAGAAATGAAATGACCAGCAGAGCCACGCAGCCTGGTCAAACCATCGCAGCTAATGGTCCCCAACCATGACCCCCCACTAACCAAGGCATGAACAAGGCATGAGTGCCCAGTAGCCACTCTGGGCACCCTGCATCGGGAATTCGCCGATCTGGCATCCCAGGTGAACTTACAGGAGGTAATCAAGGCGGTTAGATTTTATAGCGCTGCGTTGAGGAGCTGCGAGACGAAAGCGGACAGGTTCCTCGTTTCCGCGCAGTTCTTCAACGAAGACATTAATAGCTTCGATTTTTAAGCCCTGATTTTGCCAACTGTGCCCTATGAGGATAGGAGAATGGAACTCATGCGGACTCCGGAGTCGTCTCGGTGAGTTTGTGCACTTCCTTCAGACCGAGGATATCGACGTGGCGTTGATTTTCGAAACATGGTTGCGTCCCGGGGATATACTTAGGATTCGGGGGTACAGGCTCGAACGTGCCGATAGGCCCGGTTTAAGGGGAGGGGTGGCCATAGCGGTCAAAACGTCAATTCCATACAGGAGACTGCCACACAGGCAGTCATCAATAGAGAACGTCGGCGTTGAACTTCCTGATGGAGTTTTGATCTACTGTGGCTATTTCTCCACCGTACGCTTACAGGCCGCTGATGTCGATCCATTCTTCATAAACACCAATAGGGTGTTACTAATGGGAGATTTCAACGCCCGCCATCCACTATTCAATAACCCTGGACATAAAAACGCAGCCGGCAATTTTCTAGCCGACTACGTTCGCGACAATGGCCTACTCGTTATGCCCACTTCATCCCCAACGCATTACTCGAACAGTGGAGGGAATCCATCCTACCTCGACTTCGGAATTGCCAAAGGACTCACCAATCTCACGGAGATGGTGGTTATAGACGCCCTCAGCAGTGACCATTTGCCCATTTACCTCGACATTAGGGATTTAAAGCGCACACAAACTAACGACTTTCGATATTCATACGAAAATTTCGATTTTCGTGAATATCGAAAACGACTACAAGACCTGACGTGTATTCCGGGCCAGATTGATACTGTCGAAGCTCTAGAGCATGCGATAAAATGTCTGACCTTTTATAGGAAATAGGAATATACAACGGACACAGCAAGCTTTAGCCAAAAAAGTTCCGAACAGACGGCGGCGCGACAATCTTCCTGAGGAAATTTTGGACCTTATTAAGGCGAAAAATCGAATCAGGAAGCGTTGGCAGCGATTCAGGCAATCTGCCGATCGCATAATGGCAGCAGAGCTTGCACGAGACATACAGCGCGAAATACGCGCCTCCGCATACAGGAATTATACCTGGGCGGAGAAACTGCGAAATCTGACTCCCCGTGACAATTCTCTGTGGAAACTGTCGAGAAGTCTGCGAAAAGGCTATGAGCAAGTCCCCGCTCTTGAAAAAGAGGGGCGGAGTTATATTACCACCAGTGACAAGTGCGAGCTGCTCGCCGACTTTTTGGCAGAAGTACACAAGGTCCAACCAGCCCTTCAGGATAACGAAATAGAAAGACAGACCGCTGTTTTTGTAGAACGGAAGTATCCTATACCACCCTCGATTTTGAATTCCTATATAACAACCCCGTCGGAGATACAATCGTGTCTTCGGCGCCTCCCTAGCCGAAAAGCCCCCGGGCCAGACGGCATCCCTTATTTACTCTTCAAAAACTTACCGCGGAAAACTATTGTGCTAATAGTACAAATAGTCAACGCAGTCCTTAAATTGCAGCACTCAGAAAAACGCTTTAATAATCCCCATCTTAAAGCCGGGCAAAAACCCGACCGAACCCCCCTCTTATAGGCCAATTTTCCTCTTGAACACCCTCGGCAAATTAACCGAGAAGGTCATCCATTCGAGATTACAGGCAGCAGCCGAGCTTCAAAGTTTAATCCCGGATGAGCTTTCGACCAAGACACAACACAACGCTGCAGACTGCTAGGATCGCAACGAATGCCTATGCAGCATTTAATAAGCTTCAAAGTACGGTTATGCTGCTTCTCGACATGCAAAGGGCCTTTGACACAGTCTGGCACACAGGCCTGCTGTACAAGTTGTTTGCCGTGCATTCACTGCTACTTTACCTAGTTTCCCTTATAGCGTCTTACCTAAAAAACCGTTCCATCCAGGTGAAAGTGGAGAATTCCACTTCTGCCAAAAGACGCATCGCGGCAGGAGTACCACAAGGAACAGTGATTTCGCCGCTGCTGTATACATTGTACACAGCAGACATTCCAAAAATTCCCACTACAAAAATAGCACTATACGCTGATGATACGGCTATCTACGCATCGTCTTTTTATGCTCAGGCTGCGAAATCTCGCATTGCACATCACCTGAGCTTATTGACGCCGTATTTTGACAAATGGAAACTTAAAGTGAATCCCAGGAAGACGGAACTTATCTTTTCGCGCAAATTCACTAACAACAAAATCTTATCACCACTCGTGGTCCAAAATACTCCTATCAAACCAACAAAAGAGGTGAAATACCTGGGATTCAAACTAGACGCCCGACTCCATTTCAATAAGCATGTTGACTATGCTGTAAAAAAGACTGCCATGGCCCGAAGAAAGTTGTACTCTCTTCTGCCGCCAAATTCTTTCCTATCACCTCGAAATAAACTTCTGCTCTACAACTCCACTATAAGGCCCATACTAACCTACGGCTCCCCTGTCTGGCACTCTGTGATTCCACGAGACGACGTGTTCAAAGGACCCAAAATAGGTTCCTGAGAGGCGTCCTATCGGCTGACAGATACACCAGAATAACCGAAATGCAACTACACAACAAAAACGAAGCTACAGGGATGGCCTATATAGCCGACTATATAGATACCATCGCTGAAAAATTTTATCATAGCGGAGTGCAAGGCTCAGTCCTTACGCGAAATATCACCCAAGTAAGAGCAAACGATCGTCCAACCCATGGTCCCCTGTATAAGCGACTTATATCGTTATAAACGACAGTATCAAACTTAAAGGTCGAAGCAAAAGGGGTTTTTGGCTTCCCTTCAGGAAGACCTTTTTTCCTTAATGGATGCCCCTCGAATAAAACCAAAACCGCCACTTCAAGACTATCTCCTGACGTTGTCGTGCGTATGGCTAGCTCGGGAATGTCCATGTTAGGGCACTGCCCATGTAATGGACGACTTAGAGCGCCTATTTAGATCATGGGCAAAGAGCAACCGGCCGAACATCTGGTTAGACACGGGAGTTATGTTTTTTTTTTTTTTTAACTTTGTTTGTGAATTTTATTAATGGGAATGTTCAATAAATTTTTATCTATCTATCTATCTATCTGTCATGGATCCATCATTTGACGAGACCTTACGGGTTAAATTACATTACAGGTTAAATTAAGATTTATTATAATTATTACACATATTATATTGATATAAGTACTTAAGTTTATTCGTTAATTCTTAAATTTTGTGTTTTTTATTGACGGTCATAAAGCAAAAATGTAATATTTTAAGTAAAGAAAACGTTTCTAAAATGCAACATTTATTTATCTTTCGATATTTGGCATCACGTATATCTAAATCCATTTTTATGTGATGAACTATGTCGTCGGTTAATAAATTATTATTAAAAAAATTAATTATATTCATATAATACATCTAAATGGCAAGATCGGAAAAGTTTTGCGTTTTAAGGTCTCGTGATCAACAGAAGAACGTGCCAGAACCTCTGTGATCTGTGGAACGTAATGTGGGCTTATTGTTGGTCTTGCAAATAAGCACACTTTTAATAATTAACAGTTTACTAATAATAATAATAATTACAGCTTTAAAGACAACGAAACGTAGGGTACGAGCGCAAAACCCCAGGAACCGCCCCACTAGCTACAGGCAACGCTGACCCCTCCCTTGCACCCCCTGTTGGTACGCCTGGCATCTGGTAGTGTTGCCAACGGTGTTGTATTAGAGCCAACCTTTTGGGGCGAATGAGTCGAGTGACGAATCCGCCACAGTAATTTTAGCATAACCTCGAATTCGTTGCACATTTAAATTTGATAAACAAAATGAGGAGACTATCAGAAGACAGAACAAAAGTTTTGTTTGAAAAATTAGCAAAATAGTAAGTAGAATTATCGGGATCAACCTTTAGTTAATTAAAACTGAAATTCAAGATGTGTTTTTCCTCATTTGTAAGGCTTAATTCTTAAATTTTTTAGCATTGGCCCCAATATCAAGCAACTGATAGAGAGGCCAGATGGTATTTATTGTTTTCGTGAGCAGAAAAACAGAGTTTACTATGTATCCGAAAACATTCTTAAGTTTGCAAATACCATGCCGGCCGATAACATAATTTCATTAGGAACGTGTTTCGGCAAATTCACCAAAACGGGAAAATTCAAATTGCATATAACGGCCTTAAATTATATGGCCCCTTATGCACAGGTAATTAAGTCACTTAATCACCTAGTAATCTGGTTGTAAAAATGCGTGCTTTTCAGTGTAAAATATGGTTAAAATCTTCAGCAGAACAGCAATTTTTATATGGAAACAACGTCACCAAAGCTGGTTTAGGACGGATAAGTGAAAACTGTGAAAAATATCAAGGAGCTTTAGTGTATAGCATGTCCGATCTGCCTTTGGGATTCGGGGTTGCAGCACGATCAACAGCGGAATGTAAAATGGCAGATCCATTAACAGTGGTATGTTTTCATCAATCGGATATTGGTGAATATATTCGATCTGAGGACGATTTATTGTAAGAATGTGTGAAAATGGAAGCTTTAACAATTTTTTTTTATTTGTTCCGGCCACTAGTTTCAAGGTTTGCACTAGATATCTACATTTTCCCTTCCGAATGTCCAAAAAATGTATTCCATTTATTTATGCTTTCATTTGTCCAATTCAACAAATCAAAAAACTCTTCCACTTTTTTCCTTTAAACTACGACATTGTTTTGAGCTTTAAGTAGTTTTTAATCAATCTAGGGGCCCTCTAAAAGGATCCCAATCCAACCGAAGCGTTTTTTTACGATTAACTCTGGAAGATACGTTTTTGGTTTCGCTCTATTCACTGATATGGTCATTAATATGCCTCCTTGTGCTGCTATTAGAGTAGTAGTAGTAAACATCTTTATTTCTAAAAAAGGCTATCGACCTATCGGTCTTTCTGCCCTTGTTTAGTACATGCAGTCTTAATCTAAACAAACAAATAAAGGTAAAAATTATCTTATTCTAGGTTACTAATTTAATAATTTTAATTCTGGCAAACAGAGATCTTGGATTTATTGTCCAGTAGTCAGTTACTATTGTAAGCGTTCGAGTAGCGTTGATGTAGGGAAACGGAAGCGGGATTGTCTGGTTGGTCTTGTAAGACAAAGGGGATTCAGTATGGTCCAGTTGTAGGGATTGTTTGTCCATTTTGTCTGTAGATGTATGAGTCTTTCCGAAATCTTTGTCATGTTTGTGCGTTCGTATAGTAGTTGGGTGGAGGGGTTGTGTAGTGGATTTTGGGGGTGTCTTATTCGTGTTATTAGTCTTAGTGCAATTTGTTCTGTTGTTTGTATATAACGTTTTGTTCTTTCTGTTCCGTTGGTCATGAGTGTATGTCCATAGTCCAAGAGGGGTCTGCAGATTGCTTTGTGTATTTTTGTCGCGGTATTTGTACTAATTCCTTTGTCTTTGTATGTTAGTGAGCGAAAGTGTTTTGTTCTTTTTATCGTTTCTGTTCTGATGTTTCGTATGTGTTTAGTGAATTTAAGTTTGTGGTCAATTGTGATTCCAAGGTATTTTATGTCGTTTTCCTAGAATAAGAGCATTTTCATATTTGTTTTTTATTTAGATTAAGACTGCATGTATTAAACAAGGGCAGAAAGACCGATAGGTCGATAGCCTTTTTTAGAAATAAAGATGTTTACTACTACTACTACTATGTCGTTTTTTGGTTGTGTTGTTTGGCCGTCTGCAGTTATTGTAGGGGAGTCAGCGTTGAGTCTGTGGTTTGTGAGCAGAAGTTGGTTTTTTGAAGGGTTTGGTGCTATTAGATTATCTGCTTAAAGTAGGAAACACCTCTAATATTTTCCAGCAACGAGAATCTACAACTGGGATAGTCTAGACTAGATCAGTGATATTAAATTAAGCACCATTTCTTGTTCATGGGAGAGTGAAATATAAGTAAACTGCCTTACTTACTTATGGAGTATTCAGTAAAAGCAAGTAAAATTAACGTTAATGAAATTCGTTTTAATTTCATTGATCTGGAAATACAAAAATGTGCCTATACATACGTAAATAGAAACATCAATTTCTTCTGTTCTTGTTTTACAGCTTTATTTTAGTTTTTAAATGCCATAATTATTTGTTATTTCAACCGATACACTTTATTTTTGAATGGGTTTAGAAAAGCGTCCATACTGAACCGACATTAAAAACGAATTTCATCTAGTGAAACAAATATTTAATCAAAATATTAATACTGTAGCTTACAAAAAAATCTGAAAACGATCTTGCTAAGTGCTGTGCCAATTTCTTTCCTGTGGCATATTTTATAGTAACTAAAAGTTTTTCGTTTACACTTTCAGAATCGTTACTTTCATATGCCTCTTTCAGCAAATATGGGGTGGGATATTCTTGGATTATGGCTAAAGCCCTTTCCACTGACATAACTAATTTGAATCAACATTTTCACGAAAAGATCGCTGACCGTCATTTTCTAAAATTGAGCATCATTCCTAATTGAAAAAAGAATTTACGTTACAATGCAATGGCTCATACCTTGCTTTTCATGGATGCTAGATTAAACTCCTTGAAAATCATCAAGCTAACAAGATCGCTGTTGATATCCAGTGGCAGCATATTTTCCTTATCACAGCTTGCTAATGTTTTCTACTAAAAATATCTAATTTTTGATCAAAATATATTTTCGAAATTAAGTTAATCTACCTTGAACATAATCTCTAAAATGTCGGAAAAATTTACCAAATATTCAGCTATGTCTTTATAATCGTTGATAAATTTGATGGAAAAGTGTTCTTGAATGGCAGTGTTTGTTGCGGCTTGTCGTAAACTCTCAATTGGCAAACATAGGATTTTGTTGTTGCCATAATTTTCAATCAAGTAGATCAAATTTTCAATGCCAGATTTTTTTAGCCTAAACTTTTGCTCGTAACACCTTTAAGACATAAAAACTTAATCAACTAGTATTGAAATATACTATTTATAGTTGCCCATCGGTCGGAGCAACGGTATAACAATTATCGATTATTTTCAATACTTAATAGGTTTTTTAATGGTAGATGATTTATTACTAATATTATTTTAGGAGTATGCTAATGTAATATTAAGGGAAAATTAGTATATTTGCAGTCGCAGATATACTAGTTTACGGATATAGAAATTCACGAGTAATTTTCACCCAACCTATTGAAATTGTTACGCCAACTCTTTGCGTAAATAATCAATTGTTGAGCAAATTGAAGCAAAAGTTTTTTGTTTTTGTGAATTTTTCATGCAAGATAATGGTGGAATAACTCGAGTTTTTCAGTAAAAAAAATTGAAGATTTCATGCTAAATTAATCGTTAACTTTTAAAAAATCCATAAACTCGCAGACTTCATAATTTGCGAGTTATTCCAGTTGGCCCACTTGTAAGAATTAATATTTTACCTCCTATCCTTTAGGCAAAATCATCCATTCGCTTTCGTTCAATGATATACGGTAAAACTAGTTCATTTTGATTTGATCGGTCCCTGCAAATCCATGCAAAGTCTCCAACTTTTAAATCCTTTACTTCGAAGATTATACCGGATTTGTCCAATTCTCTTAAAAGGTTGTCGTCTTTCACATTTAAGGACCTGAATAGTTTAATATGTTTAATACAGCATTAAAGGGTTTCTGGATCAAATTTGAAATAAAACATATGGTTTTGGATGTTACAAAATCTTTATAAAAAATACCATTTAAGTACTTGAAAATGTTTTGTGGCTTTTAAGCAAATGATAGATAAAAGATATGTAAACTTCTTGCGGATAGAATATTGGAAAAACAGAGCTATAAAATGTTTTTTTTTTGATATATGGAGTCAAGTGGTGAAAATTCAATCTCAAATTACAACTTTCATTATAATACACGTTTACTTTTACGACCTTTCCATTCCTATTATTAATTTTTTTTAGTCTTTTTAAGTTTTTTAGTTGCTTTCGTAAAATGTCGATAGTGTTGAAATGAATCTCTCCATGCACTTGAAATAGATGAAAAACATTTTTCAAACCATAATTTGCTTGCTTGAAGTTTTACTGTGTAGGTGAATATTAACAAAAATAAGCAGGATCACAGATTTGTCCAGTTTTCAATAAAATACAAGGTATTTCATAATGTACAAGAATTAAAACTTTAAAACATTTTATTCAAATTAAATTTAATAGTAATTCGCATTGCAAGAAGACTCCGTTCAGGCTATGTTTGACACCAGTGAAATAAAAAGCTCCTTAGCGGGCTCTTTTTCATTTCAACATGCAACTTGTATAATTTTCTGTTTAATGGACCTTTGGATTAGTAGCAATCAACGGATTTTAAACACCGACTACCAAGATTACAAAGGATAATAAAGTTACTTTACCCTGAAGTTTCATTTTTATCCACATACAAAACGATGTCGAACGAATACGGTTTCAAAATGAAATGTATTTGTAAAGCTGTTCCTGGATTACTGTGATGGTTATTTAACGGTGTGCTTGAGCTTTGAGATGATAAAGCTTTAGCTTGAGTTATTGAGCTTGCAGATGACACTTTTACTAAACCTGTCTTCTGTTTCTTATTGGGTCGTGTGCGTGGACATGAGCTCACTGTGTCACTCGATGCAAACTTGCTAAGCAGTCTTTTCTTCTGATTGTTAGAGCTGTTTTCAGAATCGGAAACAAAATTTCCTGCAAGCAGTCTGCTGGTTTCATAAGATACTTGAATATTGCCAGCTTTGGGTTCTCCGTCAGAGATGTCATCTTCCAAATCGATAATACAATTTTCTGGTTCATTCGATGCTTCTTCTGCAGGTGCAACTTCATAACTAACTTTATTGCTAGTTTTTGAATTATTGCGCTGGCTTGACGATTTACTGCTGCTATCCAATTCAAGGCGCTTTCTAGTCTGTTTAAATTAATTGCTCAGCTAAAATCTGTCCTTCATCTGTTAAATAAAATTTAGCTGGATTGCTAACCTTTGAAACTAAACGTTTTGATATCAACGTAGCCATTGATGACCAAGCAGTATATCTATAGCCAGGTTCGGGTTTAGTGAAAGATGAGTCCAGAAAATCTTTGCCATGCTTAATTATATAAGCCTTTAAAAAGTATCCAGGATAATCGTCCGATTGACATTGTCCATACAAGGCTATTAAAATTGCATATGCCCCAGAGCGATATTTAGGCACGTATGACTTAGGGCCTTTATCTATATGAATTCAAAGTAAATAAGTAGGTATTTGCCTATGGTTATACTTAAATATAAATGCCATTGTCCTACCTAACGTAACGTTTGTAACGTTTACTACTTCCTCATGGTGCGTTGTATCATCATTATCTTCATCTATTGTAATTGGAGATATAATTTGTTCTTTATTTCCATTGGCTTTATACTTATTCAACTTTTCATCAAGCAGAGCACACAGTCTCAGATTAAAGCCTTTAAAAATTCTACATTCTCTGCCCGATTCTAAGGGCAAGGGGTACAATCTCAGTGATTTTAAAGCTCGAGGAAAATTGATTTTTGAATCTAAAATAATGAAACCACATAGAAGAAAATCACTTCGTAAGTTCACCAACTGCTTGGTACCTTCGCCAATCGGTGCCTGCTCTATCCACTGAATTAACTATTTTTCAAACAGTGGATTGGGATTTCTAGACCTTATTGAAACACGTTTCATTTCACAAGCGCTCATTTTTGTATTTAGAGGTACATAGTTTCAACGTTTAGTTAGTATTATTATTATAGTTAGTATTAGTATTATTAACTTATTCATATGTTCAAAAACATTCTTTCTCACTCTTCGGTACAAAAATATTGCAATTTTCTTTATATTCCTTCGAAGATTCCTTCAATGCGTACTTTATTACAAGAGTTGTATATCCAAAATTGATCACAACACTAGCACAATAACAGGACAGAGTTTCACTTTTGCTGTGTTTATCTAGTGGCACTGTCTTCTGGACACACCTTGGACAATCAATTTAAAAATTTTACAATATAGAGCCTCCTCAAGTAAGGTAAACTTGATGAATTTTTGGGTTTCAGAATTATTAGACGTTATAAGTTTTGAGGAGCACAAGTTAAAAACTACCTATAATAAATGTAACGTTGACATCAAAAATAAATGTAACGTTGACTTAAAAAAACAACTGAGATCGGCATGGTTGTCACCAATTAACTGCTTGGTAGCATACATCAATCCGCCACAGGACTCCTCCCAGCGAGGTAGCCGTCGGTTGCGAGCGGTTTTTGTCAAGGTGATCAAAGGCGGTTGGCGTACGAATGTTCCTCCGATATTCGATGGGTGGCCGGAATATATGCTGGTTTGAGCCGGTCCATTGACACTCGTTGGGGAACGTTCTGAGCATCCACCGTCAAAAACTTCTCGTTGCGTTCCAGCACTCTGAACGGGCCGCTATAAGGGGGTGTTAGTGGAGGCTTAATCTTATCCGTGCGGATAAACACATGAGTTGTTGCTTGCAGGTGCGGGTGGATGTAGGCGGCACGTGCTGAGTGGTTGCTCGTAGGTACCGGCCGCAATGCTGGTATGCCGCAATGCGATGGCTAACTGCCCATCGTCTCACGGAGGCTCTGGACAAATCGGTGTTCGTCAGGTGCAGCAGTGCTAGGGACTAACAGCTGTCCAGGGAGCCGAACTGTGGTCCCATACACATACATACAGATTGGGCACGAAATGTCTGGTTTGAAAGTGTTCCGCAGGCTCAACATGACCAAGGGAAGAGCATCGACCCAGAAGACTGCATCCGCAGCGATGAGACCGGCTTTGAGGGTGCGGTGGAAGCGTTCGATGCACCCATTCGATTTCGGGTGGTAGGCAGTCGTTTTTATATGCTGCACTCCCAGCAGCGCGTTGAGCTGGCGGAATAGCTGACTGTCGACCTCGGTCCGTTGTTATCGATGTTTGTATTTAAGGAGATACGCAGCCCATTTCGGGGAAGTCAGTCACTAATTTTCCGACCGAAAAGTCAGTCGCTAATTTTATATCTGATATCACACCAATTTTTTGTCGCCTAAATTTTAATAGTAAACTGGGGATTAATTCGATCAGGTTGAGACCTTTCTCCAGGCACTGGTTTAAAGAAGGGCTGTCCTTTTCCTTCGCCGAAG
The DNA here is from genome assembly GCA_024550625.1 of Dendroctonus valens. Lineage (NCBI taxonomy): Eukaryota > Metazoa > Arthropoda > Insecta > Coleoptera > Curculionidae > Dendroctonus > Dendroctonus valens. The sequence continues at coordinate 3,103,519 of JAJTJO010000096.1, forward strand.
CGTCAAAAACTGGCCTTATTTTTGTGGTCACGCTATTTGGCTTAATCACTGGCCTGTGTGGTAAATAATGGGCTTCCTTACTTGGGCATGTCTCGGCTATTTCCTCTATGATACCCTCACTTAGCCACTCTTGGAAGACTTGATCATAGGCTTGAAAATACCCGTCATCTCTGATCTTCTTCCCAGTTGTGTCTAATCTCTTCTTAGCCATTTGGAAGTTGCTGGGTAGCGCTGGAAGTCCTTCAAGCCACGGCAGTCTCACCTCACAGCGCGCATCCGAATCCACCTTTACAGTTTGGAGAAAAAGTTCCTTGACTGCTATCGCTGTTTCCTCCCGTGCCGTTTTTCAGCAGGATCCTTTATACCTAAAACATCCAACTCCCAAAGATTAGCAATTGAGACATGATTGGCTAAAAGAGAGATATCCGTCATTGACAGACTTTGAGGGTTTTCTAAAGGGATCTTGCCCATCAGAGTCCAGCCTAAGAGGGATTCCACGGCGACCAACCCACATTGTAGAACATGTCTTCGACACGTATATAGTTTTCCGGCGTTGTCGGCACGTATTAGCACCTCTATAGGGCTGGAAGTGACTGAATCGGAGATCTGCATATTCAATTGGCGCAGTTCTTCCGTCCAGGGTCCTGGAAATACAGAAGCAACCGATCTGCAAATAACAGGTTGATCTAGTGCTTCAAAAGTACAACTATAGTTGCCATAGCTCAGTTTCACGTTATACCAGTGGTGCTTTTGAGACAACTCGCCTCCTCCAAATAAACCGTGAAGCATGTTAATTTGCCGTTTAGTTGGGAACTCCAAAAGATTCGCAGTAGACTTCAAAATATTTGATTTTTGCGACCATGTATCGATTAACGCTCGTACGAATCGTGTCTTACCTCCATTTTCCATACGTACCCGTAACGTTTGCAAAAAACATGTTCATTTGAGCAGTTGGCAAGGGCTTGATGAACTGCGTCATTGTCCTTCTCAGTATGGACGCTGTTTTCCTTATTTCCAGTTTTTTCCGATAATTCCCGGCACGTCAGAGGTATGTGCGATTTGCCACAAATTACGCAATTCATACGTACTCGACACTTCCGTGATTGATGTCCATGCTTAAGACAGCGAAAACGTGCGCCTTTTTCTTTGAGCATATCATGTTTTTGCTCACAACTCAGCTTTTGAGCCTTAAAACAATTCGCACTCTCATGTGAGTTATTGCAAAAAATAGATTTATTTGAAACGGAAGAATTTAGCAAATCTGTTGCCGAAGAGACCCTAGATCAGACCCTACAGACACTTCAGATCTTTTTTGACTACTTGGTGCCCGCCCAAAAGTCTTACTGGTCTCATTATTCAATTCAAAACCCTCAGCCGCAAGAGCAACATACTGTTCATGATCCACCTCTCCTTTGAGGAATTTCATAAGGCTGTTGAGGCGGTTTTCGATTGTAGAAACAGCTGGAGTATTGGACAAAAGTTGCGACGCAGTGGTTGTTGAAGTTGGACTATCTGGTGAACGCTGCCAAACTCTCAATAAATCTGATGGTAGACAAGATTTCACCAGAGGAAATCACATGGCGGCATATTTTTCGGAAGTAATGCCGAGTGTGTCCAATGCCCGCAATTGAGACTCTAATTTGTCATATAGAAGGGAAAGGTCTGTTTTATTACTAGAGGAGGTATTATTGATTACCAACTTGAGCAGTTCCTGAATATATACATCGATCTGTAAGTCTTCACGACCAAATCGAGAGCGAATACAATCTATGAATTTATGGTAATTACTTCTACTTGTGGCGGGAAAACTGTCAACAAGTTGCCAGGCTCTGCTACCTGCTACCGTCGATTGTATTAAATACTCCACTTTGTCGCTTAAATATATATCAACGTCTTCATGCACCTTTTGAAACTGTGACCAAAATGGCAGCCAGTCCTTGATATTGCCGTCAAACTTTTTAAACTCTAAAGTCGGTAATTTAAATTTTCGCCTACCTGATCTGTGGCTCGCAGAACTATTGGACACGGAATTTACCTCATCCTCATTCTTCACCCGCACACAATCTTCACTAGCATTAGCATTTAGCAAATGATTGTAGATTTCATGGTCTAGTTGTCTTAAATCGTTGCTCTTTTGCTCTATATTCTGTTGCGAAACCTTTACGAGTCATACCTCTCTATCTGGGCCTAATAATATATCATTTAGTTATCTTGCCGTCTTGGTGAAGGTAGTGCGCAACACCTTCCTTTGCCTGTTCTTCTGATCCATTTTCACTGCAAACTTGGTCAGAACCACGAGTGTTTACCGATTTATACGAGCAAAACACCGTACTAGTTTGTCCAGTGATTGTTTTTCCACTTTTACGGTACCGATACGTTCAGAAACGAATTGCTTCGACCACACCCGTCCTGTCACGGTCGCCAAAACATCGGGTGCCCCGTCGCAAAACTACCCGTTTTAACACGAGTACACGGTTCGGTGTTAATAAAAGGCCGCTTAAACCAGAGATTAGTTGAGAGATCGCCGATGAGCATAGGCGAAAGCGTTTCAGCGATATTAGCCGTAAGCTACCGCCACCATGCAGTTTTATCCCCCAACCATATGCACATTTTAAAAATAGCGTACTCCCTGTAAGTAGGGGGGGTCGTGAACATAAGCAGCGAGGGCCAGCAGATTTGCGCTTGTTTTCAAAGGTCAATCAACCCCAATAGTTTTGATGCCATGAAAATAAAATTAGCGTTTCAATGATTGAGCAAACGAAGCAAAACTTGGGTGACATGAATTTTAAACGGACGATATTTATGTATCTTCAAGACTCTCCTCACTGCCTGATGAGATATGTTAATTTCTGCTGCTATAGCTCTTGTTGAAGTAGAAGGATTATCTTGAATCTAATGGAGAATTTAATTTATTACCGTTTTTTACTTTTGATGAGAGCTCTCATTTGTTCTAGGAACGTTCTAGGAGCGTTTTCTAGGCTTAGAAAATGCACCAAACTTGGCTAAATGTCTATGGAGGAACAGAAAATCATTTTGAGCTGGTTGTTGTCTTTCTGAATATCGCTGTAGATATGTGTCCGAAGTAATTTGCATAATTCGATGTGAAGAGTAAAAAATTTCATAAACATATCTCGTTTATCTTCATTTGAAAAAGACAAGATAATTACAATAATTTTGTGGCTGAAGTGACGCTAGGCGAAATTCAGTCAAACTGTGAAAAATATGTTGATTATCGCTGCAACCTTGACAGGAAGCAGACCTGCCCAGTGCCAGTGTATCGAAACAATTTTTTTCCGGCTGCCTCCGGAAATAGCAGAAATTTTTGAATTTTTGAAAGAGCATTTTGGTAAACTCTAGATTGCGCAACTTTGCCGCAATTTAAGAAATCTAGTATCTTATGTGGTTACCGAGATCCCCATGGTTGAGCTCCAAAAACGGACACCCGGTATATACATGGTGGCCATTTTCTGAATCTTTGTATGGGTACAACATTTTCCTGGTTGGATTGCCAATGCAGGACCCATTCGGTGGCCAGCACTTTCACCGGACTTCTCACCTCTGGACTATTTTATGTGGGGTACCCTTAAAAACAAGATTTATAAAACAAAACCCAATGATATTGAAGAACTAGTAAATAGAATACGTTCAGCAATAAGAAGTATCCGTCCACAAACCATAAGAAAGGTGTTATTGGAAATTATTAGAAGATGCCAAAAGTGCCTGGCCTTAAACGGAAGTCAATTTGAACATTTAATTTAAACGATACGTTCTTTCATTTTTGTTTTGTGCTTTGTGTGATAATATAGTTATTGTTTCCAGAGCCTTCTACGCATTTTTTAAGTTCTTTTGAAGTTTTTCGGCAATAAAAGGAAATAAACATACAAACAGTTATATCGTTAAACACAGAAAAAAATAAGGATTTTAAAAGGCTCACAGACAACTATGATTACCATTTAAAAAACACAAGTTTATTTTTTATCTCGTAAATCAAGTTGATTATGAAAACGAATGCTAGTTTATTGGATTCAACGCAAAAAGTTCTACCAAGGGCAATTTTAACTTTTTTTCTAAGTTAAGCAGTTTACGTAAAATGTGATTTTTTCTAAGTTAAGCAGTTTACCTAAAAGTTTTGATTTCTTGTCTTTTCAGGATATTTCAGGAACCAAGTCGAGTATCTAAATTTTGAAAACCGTAATGAATAGGCAATCGAATTCTGCCCAATTTTGCCGATTTAACGGATTCTCTATCTTTAAAAATGTCGAAGTTACCCATACAAAGATTCAGAAAATCGCCACTCTGTATATGTAAAGAAATATAAAGTAATATAAATGTGAAAAATTAAATAAATTGGCTTCGACATTAGCGTAATCAAAACTACACTTGATTTTTGCAATACGTCAAAGCCAAAAACGATGTAATTGCAATTTTTATATATAATTTCAATAATTACAATAATGAAGGAGTAAAACGGACTTTTTTGAAATTCACAAAATGAACATCATGTAATCGTGCTAACGGGATTTCTAAAATCAGTTAAATTACAAGTTTTTACATGTATATCAATCATGATTAAAATAATAATAATTCTAAATTAAAATAGTTCTAAACATTACAAATTGTCGTTGCGTATATTTTCCTGACTGTACTTTAATTCATTTCAAAATATTCCTGGGTTTCAGTCAATTTTAATGTTTATTATTTAAAATGTTACAAATACGTTTCGTTGTCTTTCTCCACCATCATCAGTTTGTCTAAAATATATATTTACAGTTATTAACAATTTAACTAAAAAACTTTCACCAAAATTCACATATTAAAATACAAATCTCACACATATTAAAAAGTACATTAAGAACATTGATTTTCAGGTGATGAGTCAGCACCTGAAACCGAAACGTATTTCTAACATTTTAAATAACAAACCTTAAAATTGACTGAACCCCAGGAATATTTTGAAGTGAATTACAAATTGTTTGAATTACAATCATTAAAATTAAATAAGTTGAAACAAAAATCAACTTTTAAAACTATTTTTAATTAATGCAATTTATAAAGTGAGTGTAATAACAATCTGTAAACAATCTGCTTATGAATGAAAATTAAGTCTAAACGCTTGTCCTCTGGGCGGCGGCATTTATAGGGGCCTGTTATCTAAATGGCTATTTCATCGAGTATCAAGATGCAAGTTCCTTAATTTTAATAAGAAACCAAGGAAATTTGAATTCTGACAAAATCTACGCGCGCTGGCCCAAACGCGCGCATTAGCCATCACAGCCACAGTGTAATGTAAAATGCGATCCCCACTACTTACCTCTCCTCCGCCGCAAAAAAAGTGCATATGGTTCGACCATCGACCGTTATTTTCGTCACTCGAGTTCGGTACGTTTTTTTAACATTGCATCGGCGATCTCTCAACTAATCTCTGCTTAAACTAATAAACAACTCCTTTATTCAAACTTAATCGGGTGTAAACAATTGTTTGCGAGGGCGTGTACAACCACAGCTTATATATCATATATTATAGCTACTGAGCCGCAATAGAAGAAGAGAGTGGAGAGACCCCCAATACGATGGCACGACTGCTTGAGCTCGGCGTCTTAACTACTGTAATCGTTGAAGACAAACAGGAAGCAATCCTACAACAAAGAAGAGGAAGAAGAAGAGTTTTTTTGAGAATATTATGGTTACGAAATTCTGTTCTCAGCATTGGCATCTTAGAAGTTATCAAAAGTAGAAAGTTTTACTTTCCCACCATATACTTATGCCACTATTTCAGGATTAATCTTTTATAATTTTTTTTGTATTTATGTAAATTAATGACTGCCATCGTAAGTTTTTCACATCAGTTTTGCTATTCTAATGTTAGGGACTAAGCTTTGGCGACACACATACTGGAGAGATAATTTATGATAATAGTAACATATTTCCTGTTTAAATTTGACAATTTAATTAAATTAAATTAATCGAGGCATTATGGCACTTTCAACCATAAAAGAAAATAGTCAGCTACAGCTATCATGATATATAAGCTGTGGTACAATCACCAACCAACGCCCTTTTCCTTTCATACTTCGACGCTGCACCAGAGGCAGCTGTGAGTGGGCTCACTTAGGCGCCACCATATCTATTCGTTTATGATGTGTAATATAGAGATGTCATAGAGACGTATATTTAGATAGCTCTGACAGTTAGCTACTCACGATCGTATGTGCTGTAGTTCCGCTCTGTTCTTGACAATTTACGTAAGAAGAAGGCGATAGGCTGCAGGTCCTTTCCCACAAGCTGCTGCAACACACCGCCGATTGCTGTGTCAGAAGCATCGATATGCTCAATTGAGCTTGAGGGGCTGGGAAAACCAGCTCGGTGGAGGTGGCCAGGAGTTCTTTGACTTTCGCGAAGTCAAAGAACTTACCCTTGTCTCTTCTGCTGGTTTGCCAGTAGCTCCGTCAAAGGCATAAGCTGCACAGCAGCGCTAGGTAGCCAGCATCGATAGAAGTTGACCATGACCAGGAATCGACGCAGCTGTTTGTAGGTCCTCGGTTGTGGGAAATTGCGGATGGCGCTTACTTTTGACGGCAAGGGCAGGATTCCCCTTGCTGAGACCGTTGTACCCAGGAAATTGTCCTTGCGGACTCGGAATTTGGACTTCTCCTGGTTTATTTGGAGATTATTAGCCTCCGAAATCCGGAGTACTGATGCCAAATGCTGCTCGTGTTCCGATTCCGTCTCTCATGCGACGAATATGTCGTCGATATAGACGTAGACAAACGGGCATCCTCCAAAGAGGATGTCCAGGTGTCGCTGTAGGGTCTGGGCTCCTCTGGAAGGGGGGTCTTCTTCAGGCCAAAGGGCATTCGAAGGAACTCGTTCAGGCCAAAGGGTGTAATGACTGCCGTCTTCTCAATGTCTTTCGGGCGGACCGGAATCTGGTAAAAGGCACGTACAAGATCGATAGTTGAAAAAATCTGCTTACCATGGAGCTGATTCGCAAAATCTTCTATGTGCGGCACTGAATAGTGGTCGGGATTGGTCATGTCATTTAAACGGCGGAAGTCTCCGCAGGCGCGCCGCTTGCCATTGGCTTTCTGGACCATATGAAGTGGATTGAGGCGAAGGCCCAGGGCGAATTGGACGGCCGAACAATTCCTGCCCGCATCAGGTCGTTGAATTCTTCGCGGGCCGACCGTAATCTATCTGGCGGGAGGTCCCTCGGTCTCTATGTAGTGCTCTACCAGAGATTAGTTGACTCAACTAATCTCTGGCTCTACTTCTCCATGGCCTGCCAGCGTGCTAGGTGAGCGATGGAAATGCAACATATGCTATTTGGGGTGGATGGGCTTACCAGGCGCTTATGGCGCATATCGACTGTGATGCGTCAGGAAGTCAGCACCCAGGATTGCGGTGGTCACGTCTGCGACTACGAATGTCCATTTGGCCGGTTGGCCAAGACCGAGGTTCGGCTGCAGGTGCTTGTGCCCGTAGGTTTTGACGCAGGAACCGGTGGCAGAATACAGGCATTCCGGTATGGGGTGTGTGGCAGGGCAAATCCTGCGTGGCAGTACACTAATGTCAGCTCCAGTATCGATGAGGAACTGGAGCTTCAGATTCCTGTCTGTTACAAATAGGCGACGTGGTACCGGGGCTGTGGCTGTTGTCGCCGCTACAGCACGCCCCGGCGGTTTTCCCCAAATGGGCAAGGAGGTCTGCATTTCCTAGCACGGAACTCGAATTTCCGATGGTAATAGCACTGCTCCTCCTGGAGGTTTAGTCGAGGCTGCTGGTGGTGGTCTTCCCGTTTGACTATTCTCGATAGGGCGCTTACCTCACGAGTCAGCTCGGTGATTGCGTCCTCCATTGTAGCCTTTGTGTCGATGGACAAAATGGCGGGGCCGTCATTTTGGATGAATTGGTCGGCCTTTTTGGCGAGGTTCTCCAGGTCAAAAATTTCAAATAGGGAAGAAAATGAAGTTCTGTTACATTCATAGGAAATACGTTCAGTCGGAAAGTTTGTGCCTGTCTGATACAAGGTCCCCAAAGCGATTCTTTAGTAAATAAGACATAAACATCATTAACTTGTAGATTTAAACATCAATGAAACAAATGTGTGTTTTTTTGTTGCTTTGCATCTGGATGACATTTTCTGATATGGGCACTTCTGCCCGGTACAGTTGAATTAGTTTTGTCGCGTCGCTTTTCTTCCACTTGTTCACATTGTTCTTTTAGCCAATTTTCCTTCGCTTCTCTTTTGATTGTCTTGTTTATTGTTTTGTACTTCTGATCGTTGTCTTTATGGTTCCTTCAATCTTCGATTAGGTTTAAAATTTCCTATGTCATCAATGTTTCGTGTATTTTTTCAGGAGGAGTTAGATTATTCTCTCCGGCCCTGCTTATAATATTTTCAATGTGCGCCAGTTTTCCATTTACATCTTCTGTGTTGTAGACTTGCTCCTCTATCCTTTTGAGATTTTCATTAAATGTTATTAATGTCTTTTGCAGTTTTTCTTTTTGTCTTTATTTCTTAGGCGATTCACGTGAAATGTCTTTGATATCGGTATTTTTATTTTCTTTAGTTTGACTTGAATAGGAGAAACTACAGGGTTGTGGTCGGAACTAATGTCAGCTCCTGGATAGGTCTTTACGCATTTGACAGCATTTCGATATCTAATGTCTAATGAAATTGTGAAAAGATATTAAAAGTTCATTACATTTTTTATGAGAAAAAACTCATTTTATTTATATATTTTTTTACAGATTATTTTATTTACCGCTAGGTAAAACAGCATTATATTACTTAGACAACTAAGTACCGTTGGAGTCATCATAACTAAATAAATAATGCCCAAATTTTCATGATCATATGACTGTGAATTTTTATTAATGATAAAAATTAAATAATCCGTACTAGTAATCGTCATCCGAACATTTATTTGGCTGTTATTATTAAACATCATCAGATTTTATCGTTATTTGGCTTGCTTTCCTAGTTCTGCGGCTTTCAATGCTGCTGCTTCTACTGCATCCATGACTGCGCCTCTGTAAAAAAAAATCCAAATTACTAAAATTACTTAATAAACCCCAGTTATAAGTTTGTAGCAAAATTCTTCATTCGGATATTATGCCTTACTATGTTTCAGTATACAAATAATTAAACAATGACTTACCAATGTGGAAATCAAAACTGCGGAATTATGAAATCCCATTCAATTTACTATGTTACGATGGTATGTTTCTACTTGCATGTTAAAACGAACCGACTGTTCTTGAGTAAAGTTTAATTAAGTTGTTAAAAAATATTATCTTAATAAATCCTCACATATATTTTATGATCAATATAACTTTTTTTTTCAGTTACTGTGCAATAACGTAATTTTCTAAGCACCTCTTTGGAACTTCTAAGTTCCTAACTAAACCAAACTAACCCAAACAGTAGATTTTGAACTTGGCCAAAGTTAAGAGTGCCTAAATTATGTGAATTAATCCTACCTAACGCCACCTCTTTCTAAAGCATGTATACCAGCAATAGTTTGTCCTCCTGCTGAGCACACCTCGTCTTTTAAAGTACCCATGTGCTTCTGTGTATTCAGTACCATTTGCGCCGCCCCCATAACAGTTTGAGCGGCAAACTTGGTGGCCATATCCCTGTGCAATCCCATCCTAACTCCTCCATCTGATAAGGCTTCAATGAATAAGTAAACCTAAAATTTGAGGTATGAGCTGAAATAAACGACAATTTGAGAACATATTCTGTGAGAATAATTATTATGTAAACGTCTTACGAATGCCGGACCGCTGGCAGTTACAGCACCTACTGCATTGATCATGTGTTCAGGTAAACATTGACACATTCCAGTTACTTCAAGAAAGCTTTGAACCAACTGTAGGTCCTGTTCAGTCACTTTGGATCCAGGACAGTACACCGTGCAGCCAGTACCTACTAACATGGGTGTATTTGGCATGACTCGGATTACTCGGCTTCCTTCAAATTTTGATAACATCTAAAGATCATTTTCCTGTGAGTTGTTTAGACGGAAGCAAATTAGTTTGATACAATAAGCAGAGCTTAATTTCGCCTTTTTTTGTTAACGTGAAAACATGAATGAGGGTTGTGCGTTTTTATACTTGATATAACTGGTGTCTCAACAAGAGCGCCGGATTTGAATTTGCTGCCATTTTTTTTTATGCGACTAATCTGACATTTATTTTTTGACAGCTGTCATGTACAGACTCGCGATTAAAAGTTATGGAGCAGTATTCGAACGAACAACGTTTAATTATTGTGAAAACCTACTACAAAAATGGAGAATGTTTCGCGGAAACAGTTCGCCAAATTACGTGCAATTTTCGGTCGCAACAATGCGCCAAATGAGTCGACAGTTCGCCGTTTAATTAAAAAATTAGAGACAAAATTCAAGTTGATGGGTGAAAAGAGCACTGTTCGTCGCCGTCCTTGCCGGTCCCTTGAAAACATTGCCGCAGCGAGGGAAAGTGTGGCTGAGAATCCAGGCACTTCCATTCGCCATCGTTGTCCAGAATTGAACATTACCAGACTCACCCTACAACGAATTTTGACAAAAGATCTGCATTTGCACGCGTCCAAAATTCAACTGACGCAAGAACTCAAGCCAATGGATCATGCGCAGCGCCGTGGTTTTGTTTATTGGGTGCTGGAGCACCACCAAATTGATGCTGATTTCTCTTCTTGTGATGAGGCACATTTTCAGCTAAACGGGTATGTAAATAAGCAGAACTGCCAAATGTGGGGTGCTGAAAATCCCCGTATTATACTGGAAAAATCAATGCATCCGCCGCGGGTAACTGTTTGGTGTGCATTTTGGGCTGGAGGCATCATAGGACCATTTTTCTTCGGAAATGCGGCTGGAAATGAGCTAAATGTTAATGGTGAGCGGTATCGCGAAATGTTAACCGAGTTTTTGGAGCCCGAATTGGATCATATTGATGTGCAGGATATGTTTTTCCAACAAGACGGTGAGACCTGCCACGCATCTCGCGAAACAATGGTGTTATTGCGTACCAAGTTTCCAGACCGTGTCATCTCTCGGTTTGGCGATGAAAATTGGCCACCAAGATCCTGCGATTTAACGCCGATGGACTATTTTCTTTGGGGTTACGTGAAGGAAAAGCTGTATGTGAAGAAGCCACAAACAGTTGAACGCCTTAAAGAAGGGATACGGTGCGTTATTACTGAAATAGAGCCACAGTTATGCGAAAACGTGATCCAGAATTTTATGAAAAGAATGGCCGTGTGCCAGAGGTTTCGTGGTGGTATTTTGCCGGATGTCGTATTTCATGTTTAATAGCAACTATTAACGTTGAAATATAAATTTGTGCTTAATTCGAAAAAAATATGTATTTTTTAAATATATTAAATCTGGAGGTTTTGTTGAGACACCCGTTATTTCCATAGTCCACTTCAGTAACTTACTTCTTCCAAGTGATGTATCGTAATTCCAGCAAGAATCGAAATAAAAAGTTTATCTCTAATTTGATCCGCCAAAGCATTTCTTGAAATGCTAATTAATGCTTCTTTTAAAATATGTGGTTTGACTGCTAGAAAGACGATATCGGCCTCTTTTGCTACTAAGGCATTGTCAGTGGATACATTAGCCCCCAGTCGCTTCCAAGAGTCTAGATTTTTTGGATACGGACTCGCTACGTAAACATTCGAATAGTCAATCAAACCTACAAGTATTAAAAACTTTTTGAAGGTCTGTATTATAATATGTATAAAACGCTGTTGAACCAATTATTCATTCTAAAATAATCGAAAATTTATACAGTTTGGACTTACCTACTTAAAAAATCTTACCTTTTCGATGTATGCTTCTACAAATAGCTTTTGCCATGGCTCCATCGCCAATAAATCCAATTTTATAAGACGGTTTGGTGGAATAGGAGTACAAATATTTCCTCAGAAAAGGATGCTTTATACAACTGGAAAGTATTAACCATCGATATTATTATAGTATTATTTTTTATATCTATAGGGTAGTTTATTTTTCAAAACATATTTGTAAGTATGTACTACTACCTAATTGCCTTTTTTACAAATTATAATTTTCTGATAAGGTCTGGATCATCGCTCATCCGGAGCTGAGACACGATGTTATAGAAGCTGTTAACAGAATTACCCCAGAAATGATCAGAAAATCCTGTGAAGCAGTAATGAGACGATGTATGATGTGCGTGCGAGAAAACGATGGCTTATTTGAACATCTACTTTAATCCTAAAATGTTACTTGTTCTTTTGCAGTGTTCGATGTATGATCAATAATAATTTAAAGTAATAATTAATAGAAATATCAATGCCTACTACCATTAAATCTTAATTTTGTTAATTTTAATTATTTATCTTGACCGAACATAAACATGTTATACATGGCTGAAGAGCATATTTAAAGGAGAATTTAAAAATGCAGAAATTCAATATGGCGCCCATAAGAAAAATAAAAGTTGACTTCGGCCTCATTGAACATAGTGGGCCTAAATTATTTTTTATTTTATTTTCAAATTCATGCTCATTTCTTACCCCCACCCTGAAAATTTCGTTATTGTATCTTTTATAATAAACGCGATATAAAGGATTTTATAAAACGCACTTTTTTCTTTTTTTCCCTGTATATCCGTTGCTATTCCGAGTTCAAAGAAGTTGATGACAGATTATTTATAGGCACTTGATTGCGCAACTTTTTCCCCATTTGGTCCACCCTGTAACTCTAACGGTTTCCAATATCCCCATGTACATCATTTTATACTGGACACACTGTATATTAAAAACGGTTAGACTTAGATATATGATATTGTAAAAAAGCAAGTTGATACCTACTTCCGATATAACCGGAAGTGTGGCCAGGACCGCGATTATCCGTGCCGTGATTTCGCATTACATATTAAAATCATCTTTTTAAAGTTTTATGGAAATAGCACGAAAAATGGCATTTCTTCTGGATAATGCTCGTTCTTATCCCAATGAGGCGGCCTTAAGATCGGACGATGGAAACTTCTTTGTTTTCTTTTTCCCACCCAATGTTATTAAAAAAAGGTGTTATTGTTATGTGTTATTAAGGTGTTATAGAGACAATGAAACGCCTCTACCGAAAAGAACTGATGATGAACTTGTTGGATGAAGTTGATCTAATGAAGTTTTGAAAATCGTTCACGATTAAAGATGCTATTTTTACAGTGGCAAATGCATGGAGTGGGGAGAAAGAAATTACTTTCAATAAAGCTTTTTACAAAATAATAACCCTAGAGGAAGATGAAAGCATTGTAGAATCTGATGATAAAGAAACGACCATAACAGAACTAACTGCATTAGTGCGCAATGCCGATGCATTCAAAGAAATTGATGAAACTGAAGTTGAAAATGGACTCAGTGCGATAAAAATGAGGTTATCAACTCCTCAATGACGACGATCTTGTCGCACAAGTTTTGAATCAGCCCGGAACATCACAACCTGATTCATTCGAAAATGAGAGCCTGATAAGAGAAAATGATGGGACGGTATCAATCAAAAGAGTAACTAACCGAGAGGCTGAAGAAGTTGCCAACGTTTTAAGTTGATGCGCTCTGTGCGTTAATGCGTTATAACTCATCGCGCCTCACTGCGCTGCACCTTGAATAACGCTTAACCGCTCACCTCATTCAAGATTGCAGACTTCGGATTGCAAGTTGATACCCGGCACTAGGCATGGGTAACTGAGTGAATTTTCAGAAGTTGGCGCAGTGATGTCGAAACGGCTTGGTGCGCCGACCCAACGACCCTGCGCCGCAACTCATCGGTGCAGAGTTTCGTTACAGTCACCTACTTGGTAAAACATTACTCCTCAAAAATGTGGTGACCATTTTTTTTAGGTGTTAAAATTCCAGTCCCGGGCCTCGTATTAGTTAAATGCTAAACGTAATTCAAAGTGTGGCGCGGTGAGACGCGATGAGTTATAACTCATTAACTCACAGAGCGGCAACAACTCAACACAGTGTTACCCATGCCTACCCGGCACTGTCGGCAGGGATTATATTACGTTTTATATAATTATAACACCTCGCAAGCGATATCCAGAATTTAATAACCAAAACTAGTTCGTGCTCAAGATGCTTATCTAGTGATATGAAAGTAAAACGAAAGCATGAGTTTGTGATTGTATTTGGCGAACAGAAAAAATAGATAGTAGTGTGGGTACCGGTTTAACACTCACTGTTTGTGATTCTTCAGGGGGCACTTGAAACTAGATTACTAAGTTACTAGGTAGGAAGTACCCGGAGTATTTAGGGTGAGAATCCTGAAACGGTGAATTTCAGGACTAAAAATGGTCTGATGTGTGGTCGGAACGGTTTGGTGTTAGTTATTGGTTGGGGGTGTGGATTTTGCTTGTCTACTGATTGATGTTAGTTTGGCCGGTGCTAACTGCCGCTGGCTGTCTACTGCATCTAAAAAAAGTTTCTCTTTCCTTCAAAATCTTTGAAAAACGCAACGAGACAATTTCTTAGCCCGGATGAGCGATGATCCAGACCTTATCAGAAAATTATAATTTGTAAAAAAGGCAATTAGGTAACCCCAGGCAAAAAAATCAAGCGGTGTTATGTCAGGGGATCTCGCAGGCCATCTTACTGGTCCCAGGTTGCCTATCGAGTTGTTGGGAAATTCGTGATTTAAAAATAATTGTGATAATACGTCCATTATGTGGCGGCGCGCCGTCTTGTTGGAAATACAAGTTTTGCAGGCTAGCAACTGGAACATCCGTAAGTGCTTCCGCTACGTTAGTTTGTAAGAGGTTCAAATATCTCTTGGAATTTAAGTTCTCATAAAAAAAATGGTCCAATCACGTGGGTACCCACAATACTTAACCAGACGTTAAATCCAAACTTCTTGGTGCTTAACTTGACGAACTAGCCGTGGATTTTCATCTAACCAAAAAACGGTATTTTTATGATTAAATAGTCCACATTTAGTCCACACAAAGGACTTTTAAGGAAAAGTTTGGTATCTCGTTATTTCTTTGAATAAACCACTGACCAAATGCCAGTCTTCTAATCGCATCGCCATTCTGGAGTCCCTGGCAGGGCCAAATAGGGGCAATATTTATGACGCTTTAAAAAATTGGCCGTTGACCGCGCAACACCTGTTGTGGCGTCAAATTGAAGCGTAAAGGCGTACGAGGTGTCTCAACCACGCCTTGCATTACCAAATTTTCTTTATTTTCGCCTGGAAGTTTGTTTTTCTTTACCTTAGCAAAACTCCCATAAGCCACAGGGTTGTGTTTCAGACGCCTAAACATAGTACTACCAGGTTCTCGCCTTTCTGGATATTTATTTAAATACATTTTTTCAGCTTTCGCTTCATTTCGACGACAGAGAATAAAACACTCCAACATATCGTATTTTTATAATTTGAAAAGTGACTGATTTTGAAACACACAATTAATTATAAACACTTGACACTGACAATAAATTCTACTTTGGCAGTTACCTAGGTAATTAAAACAGACAACGAACGTCACTATGGGGAAATTGAAGAGAAATATCAATGCCTACTACCATAAAATCTTAATTTTGTTAATTTTAATTACTTATCTTGATCGAACATAAACATGTTATGCATGGTTGAAGAGCATATTTAAAGGGGAATTTAAAAATGTGGAAATTCAATATGGCGCCCATAAGAAAAACAAAAGTTGACTTCGGCCTCATTGAACATAGTGGGCCTAGATTATTTTTTTCTTAATTTTCTAATTTATGCTCATTTCTTACCCCCACCCTGAAAATGTTGTTATTGTATCTTTTATAATAAACACGATATAAAGGATTTTATAAAACGCACTTTTTTCTTTTTTTCCCTGTATATCCGTTGCTATTACGAGTTCAAATAAATTGATGACAGATTATTTATAGGCACTTGATTGCGCAACTTTTTCCCCATTTGGTCCACACTGTATCTTTAACGGTTTCCAATATCCCCATGTACATCATGTTATACTGGACACACTGTATTTGAAATTTTATGTAAAACATGGCAGTTGACAAAGTTTCAAAGTTCAACATGATATATATTTAGAATTTGGAGTAGAATTCAAAAATCTAATAATAGATAGGGTGTCCCATTTAAAATAAACAAGTTGATACCTACTTCCGGTATAACCGGAAGTGTGGCCATCTTGAAAATATTTTAGATCGCTTGCCCCTAATGACTTACGTATACTGTCCAATTTTCAAATTTCTCCTGATTATAGTTTGCCGGATATCGAAATTGTTAGAGAAAGCAAGTGACTAAAACATTCAGAAGGTATTTGCGAATCCGAAATTAATATTACATACAGGGTCTCATATGAAATAGTAACGTTTCTGCTACTTTTGGTAAAAGCGGCATCGCAACATTGCCGAAAATATTTTAAATAGTTATATCACGAAAGATCAAATACGAAGATTCCTAGAATAATAGACATAGTCTTGCTTTCCGTATACATCGCAGGTGCAATCAACCACTAGGTAATTTAAAATTATGTGTTGTAGTGCATTTATTCTAAATCTGCCAGAAGTTACCTGTATATGGTTTTTTCAAACCATGTTATTATGTCAGAGTTTCTGATTCAAAGAAAATAATAGACCGTTGAATCGATTTGAGATGTATATTTAAAGACAGTTACAAAACATATAAAACGGTGATACAATTTTTAAGTACTTAATATCTACAATATTATATTTGGTATGCATAGCTTTCACTAGAAAAATGAACATAAGGAACTAATTCGAACATTTCAGCTTATATAAAGTCTGTAAAAGCTACACTTAGTGGAATATAAACAGTAACATTCACAACTTTTTATTCAGATCTTATCGTAATGATTTATTGGATTCTAAGTGAGAATTACTTTCAATTACAATAACAATTTTGTGTAAATTCAGTACAAAACTCGAGTTTTTCGCAATCACACGACACAACAAGGATAATAAAACAATTCAACAAAATAATGTTTGTTCGATTTGCATAATAGAAAAATACTATTAACGGAGATATTGAGTTTTATTCTAAATATGTACTATACTCTTATAATCTACATATTTATAGTAATTAGACGAACATCAAAAATATATTAGAAATATTGAAGTGTTTTTTGTATTGTTTTTGGCACCGTAAATGCAACACTTTGAGCTACAAGCAAAAGTCAAAACTTTCATTTTTCAGGCCAGGCATTTTGAATAGTTGACTGCATTAAATATGTGTTATTGACTCATAAATAGACTTTTTAACAAGATGAGAACACTCCTAAAAATAACTATTAAGAAGTTGAACTTCATGACTTGAAGCCAATTGTTTCGCCATTCAAGAATTTCTAAGCGAATTGTACGCGTATTTTCTTATTCAATTAGATTTTAAAAAGTAGGAACTGATTTCAACGCCTTACTAATTTTTGAATATTTAGGTTTCAAATGATGCAGCATGAAAGAATGATAAAGTTGTCAGATGTTTGATACAAATATTAATGGAACTTCCAGAGCAACCCGATAGATAACATTTTTTTACTATGGATTTCTGTTGACGTAGAGTTATTGCAATTAGTTGCATCTATTGTTGTAATTAATAGATTTCATAAGATAAGAGTGTCCTCATTTTAAGTGAGACATCCTGTATAGGATAATGCATATTCATTGTTTAAATTGCCTGAGCTTGTCCAGCAAGAAATTTCGTTGAATGACTGAAATCTAAATATTAAATCGCCCTAAAACATGTATAGTAATGATGCATGTGTAAATGATAAGTAAATATGAAGTTTCGAGTAAATTCTGATTGTAAAAAACTGATATATTTTACAATTACATAATTTATGTTTCGAAGTTATGTTAAAGTTTATGGTTCATCATCAGTTTGGGCTCATCAGCATGATACATGTTGATGAGCGCAAACTAATCTCAAGCTTTTCTCAAGGTGTTCATGTAAAACTGAAAGCTTGAGTAAGTGTTTTGTTGTATCATTAGTTTAAAATATGTTAGTTCCTATACAGATATTTTAATTTGAAATGTTTATTTAAATTTTGGTTAGCAATTGTTATTTCTTTGGTACTGAAATGAGTCTCAAATAGGAATGTGTGGACATAACATAATCAGTAAATAATAATCCTAGTGAATGAACAAATAGCAAATTTTAACATTTTTGATGTACGGATTAGCGGTTAACTTAAACGATAATTAGATAGAAAACTATTTAAATCAAATGTGCACTTTTTACATTCATTAAAAAAAAACATCGGGTCCAATATAAAGTGAGTAATAATTGTTTCGCCCTTATGAAATATTTTCATACAATTCTAAAAGTCTGTCATAAATTACCCTAAAACATGGTCGATCTAATGGTCTTTGTGCCCAGCACATTCTCATCAATTCGTATGCCTCTCCAGGTGTATTTTCTGGCGCAGGCATGATATTTCCCTCTTTAAGGAATTTTATAACTTCTTCATGGGTTCTACCATAATAAGGCTGTAAGGCAAAGGAAAAAATTTCCCACAAACATACACCGAAGGCCCAAACGTCTGTTTCTGATGTATACTTGTTGTACAAAATACTTTCTAAAGGCATCCATCTTACAGGGATTGCATCTCTATCTGTACCTTTATAATAATCTTGTAAATATATTTTTTGTGACAATCCAAAATCTGCTATCTTAACAACCATTTCATCATTAATAAGACAATTTCTGGTGGCCAGATCTCTATGAACAAATTTTCGATCTGATAGATATACCATTCCAGAGGCAATTTGAATAGCAATACTTATCTGGTCTCGATAAGTCAACTGAAAATCCTTGTAGATTTCCTTGTTAGTAAATTCACCACTGATTGCACTTCTTACCACATAATTGGTTGGTGAACATTGCCGTAAAAATTCGTTTAAATCACCTTTTCCCATGTATTCAAACAACAAACACATTGGTCTACCCACTGCACACACTCCAAGCAGTTTCACGATATTTGGATGGTCAAATTCTGAAAGAAGGCAGGCTTCTTTTTCAAAATCTTCCTGCATATCTTCTGTTGCATCATCCTTAAGCATTTTTACAGCAACCACAGTAAATTCTTCTCCAAATACTAGGCCTGGGGCCTTCGCTTGGAAAACACTTCCAAAGGCTCCTTGCCCTAAGTCCTTTAAATAAATGATGTCATTTCTGGGGTATTCTAGTTTTTCTAACTTAGGATTTAAGGGCACTCCATGCCGGTGATATTGCATGTTGCTAGGTAGCTTATCCAAATCAATATTCACTTCTGCATTAGTCGGGGCATTATATCCTAGCAATCTGCGCTTGTACAATCGATGGCATAAGAGAACTAATAGCAGAAATATTACAATTGCGGAAAGTCCTAAACAAGATATGATTATTATAAAAGTCGGAGATAAATATTCTTCCATTTTAATTCCTGGTTGATCGTTGTCTTCCAAAGTGGAGTTTAAACATCTCGGGATTTCGCAATGCTGCCATCTAATTCCCGGATTCGTAGTGAAACACCAGGGCCTTTTCTCTTCTCCTCCAGCATTTCTACAATAGTTATCTGCATTTTTTAGTTCCATAAAAACATCTGGAGGAGAATTGTGAGCTTGTGGTGACTGAGAATCCCATCGTTGACATGGGATCCCTTCTTTGGAAATATTTACTTTACCTTGATAGTATCTACCATTTCCCTTGATGCAGTCGTGTGTTACTTCGGCATCTTTCATTTCGGTTAAACCGGCGTATGTACAAACAGAAGCAGTTTTTGGAGCTTCCCTATATTTAGGCAGTATGTTACAGTCCGGAAGCCTAAAGTGCCCTCTTGACTTAATAAATATTCCATTGGTCTTTTTATCTTCTAGTACAGCCCATTCTTTGTAACAAAACAAATGCCTTATTGCGATACAATCTTCATAACACAGGGGCAAAGGGCTAGAAACATTACACTCTGGAAATGCGTAAACACATAACATTTTCTCAGCAGCACTGCGACAAGGTTCTTCAAAGGTTGATATCATTTCATCCCACAAGCCTGTAGTAATTTGTTCATTCTCGTAACCGCCGGAATTGTTATACCAAATATATTTAGTGTGGTCCACATATTTCTCACAAATTTTTCCATGATACAAATTGCAGTACCCTTCAGATCTAACTGCATTCAAATGCACCAGAGTGAAAAAACAGATCAATGCAGTTTTCATGACAAAAATAAATATGTCCACTGATAGCTATTATCACAACATTTTCATGCAACTTCTTCTTAATTACTGGAATGTTTTTATAATCATTACTGCGGAATCAAACTAAAAACATTTCTTCGATTTTCTAATCATTTTGACATTTGAAATAAACACATCAGACATCAGATTTGATCACACATTGGGTGCGTTCAGAAGTTACCGTGCATTTGGAAAGTTTGCTAGTCGCCATGTTCCTTGTTTACATCAGTTATGGGCGTTTACATGTAGATAATGATTGTCTACGTTACTATGTAGATAATGCGTAGAAAATACGTAGACAATAGATTTATGTAGGAAATAATGTGGAAAATGTACATATGAACATGTAATAGTCATATCGCCAATTTATTGGCAAAAAGCGTTCTAAACAAGGAATATACAGACAAAATTATTAGCATTTTAAAAGAATTCAAACAAACTGATTTAGAAAAACCAGTTGTAAAAAAAGGAGGCTACAGGCTAAAATTACCGTGTGAAACGCGTTGGTGTTCGTATAGAGATGCTTATTTTTCTTTTTTGGAAAATTTAAAGTTTATGAAACTTGTTGCAGCAGATAATACAATAACAAAGAAAATAAAAACAACTCATCTTCTATGCGATGAAGAACTTGTTGAGCAAGTTAGAAATAGTATTGAACTCTTTGATCCCATTTGCAGGTTGATTAACACTAGCCAGAGTTCCACATGTTCAGTTGCCGATGTAGTTGAGCAGTGGCTTAATTTAGAAACAGAACTTCCCGAAAATTTTAGAAACCAGTTCAAATCACAATTGGAGCTAAGGAAAAATATGGCTTTAAATAAATATGCCTTAACTGCGTACTTCCTACATCCTGCCTACGATAACGGAAAGCTATCAAAAGATCATAAAGTTGTCATTAACAATTTTTTAATTAAAGCGCTTGATGTTGATGGAATTGAAGAAGTCCCTTTAAATATTAGAACCAACATGTGGTTACAATTGGATGCAGCTCCGCCTTATGATCATTGCGACATTCGGCAATTTTTAAATGCCAACTTTCAAAACAGGTGGATTGGCAGAAATGGATTTCAAAATTGGCCCCCCAGATCTCCGGACTTAACTCCACTAGATTTCTTTTTGTGGGGGAACATAAAAGGAATTGTCCACCATACGCTTCCGAGAACTTCACACGATTTGAAAATGCGCATAAGAGTCACTTTTAAAACTGTAACTCCGCAAATGTTGTCCAGAGTTAGCAGTGGTTTCGAAAAAAGAATTTACAAGTGTCTGGAAATGAACGGTCAACATTTCGAACATTTGTTATAAATAATTTGCCTTTCTTTTATGTTATTGTTGATATGTTATTTAGAGCTTTTAATTAAAAAAACACCAAATGGTGCCCAGAACGATTATTTGGCGTATTTTGTTAAAAGGCAAAAACTTAGCTATTAACATCCTAATACCATTCGATAGGTAATTAAAAATTTCCTGGTTAGTTAAAAAATATGGGGTTGTATTTAAATTAATCAAGTTATAGCCACTTAAAGTTTTTATTTGATTAGTTTAAAATTGTGGACACCCTGTATAACATTGTAAGTTTATTATCATTGGAATATAAAATATGATTTCTTGTTACACTTCGCTACAAATTACGCTTACATAACTTTAATTATTCTAAAGTATTTGACACATGAAAATTATATTACATTTTGATAAAATTCGGATTATTTAAAAAACCGAAATATTTAGGTATTATAAAGCTTACTAAAACAAACACTTATTTTGCTCAGAGAATTTAAAAATGCAATAATATATACACTTTAATATATACACTACAAAACACAACTTTGATACTTTTAAGGCTTTTGGAACACCCTGTACATTACAAAAATATTTTTTAAATGTACGCCCTGTAGGCGTCTGTGGATTCATCAAATAATACTTTGTAAAAATCAAACGGTTTACCCGCAAACTTTCGTGCCGTATAGCGTGAATAACACTGTATACTTGTACAAAAATGTATTTATTATTAATTTTTGGTAACTATAAAAATATTTGTAAAAATTAATTATTTGAACGTCATGATTTCTAATCAAATTAAAATTTTTATTTAAAAAAAATATGATTTTCTTTCACGGTCATAGTTTTGAACCGAGTGAATACTTTGCAATAAATTCGGATGATTTATTAAAATGTCGTGAAATATTTCACATGAATTGGTTAAATTATACAGGGTGAGGTTTTTTCGATGACCAGTACAGGGATCTTCGGAACTAGAGCAGTTACGAAGAAGGTCAAATGGACAGAGAATTGTAGTTTCGAATGCTCTACTCGAAACCAAATTTATTTTTCTAAAATTTGACAGCTGTCAAGAGATATTTGGGAAAAACTTATTTATGGTAAATTTTTAAATTACTCCTAGTTCCGTTGATATTAATTTGACAAGAAAATATTAAATAGAAAACTTGTAGGAAATTGAATTACAAACAAAATAGCATAAGATATTTCTCCAAAATAACTGTCATTTTTGACATATGACACAAATTTGAGTTTTTTTAAATGGAAACCATACTTGATTATTACTTTACCGAATAGAGCATTTTATTACGATTTCTGTGATATATCACATCGTTAGGTTTTTTTCCAAAATAAAGTGTCTGCGAACAATTTATACTTTTTCAATTTAGTTGATCGAAGTTAGTCATGGAAAATAGTATGACATAGCATTGTTTGCATAGCTCCGAAAAACTCAACTTAAAGAAGACCGACTTGGAGAAAGTTAAATCAAACACACGGGGCTACATAAAGGCAAACCGCGGACTTATCTCCGTCGAAGAAAACGGCAAAGAAAACGATTTTATTTTTTCTTCTGGCAAACTAGTGGTCTTAGGAAAAAAACAATAAGAAATAAAAAAGTTGGTAAATAACTTGTAGTAATTAAAAAAATGATGTTGCTAAAAGTTACACAAAAAAGTTCTGAACAAAACAAAAGAAGGGGTTCCACATTTCTACCCTGTATAAAAGTAAATTGATCCACAAATATTTGTGGTTCAATAAAAGTAGTAAAAGTTTTATTTAAAGTAGTAAAACTACCATAAAATGGCACTTAATTAGCTTATAATGTATATCAAAATTGAAGTTTCTATGTTTAACCGTTTTAAAGAAACAAAATAAACAACAAAAACTAATATTTTCCGCCATTTTAGAAATCAGATATCTCAACAATGAGACCTCAAATTTAAAAAATTCTCAGGAAGACTCCTCCCCCCCTTTAAAATGACCAGAACAACCCGCTGTTAAAATATTTTAACATATTTACGGAACACCCTGTATATGTATGTATATACCTAACATAATGGTTTTATTGAATGACTACATATGAGTTTATGAACGTTGCGGCCGACTTGTACAATACAAATAGTATCCAAAGTAGTAAGAACCACAGAAGCCTTAGACGAAATGAAGAAGGCTTTTAAATTACCTTAGTATTTTGAAGTTGAAAATCCGTCGTTATGGAGTAAAAACTTTATGCTGCGATCGACAAAAAATGTTCGAAGTATTGGTACCAAAGTAAGCTAAAATCCCGCTTCTTCATTAGTGTTCTCCATTTATTTTCACTGCCTTCACCATTTACCACACGTAGAACCGATTTCTGGCGTATAAGGCAGGGTCTACCTAAAGCCTTACTGACGAGTCCAATAGGTAGACCCGGGACGAAACGCAGGGCTCATCACATAACACCATAATTAGTGACAATAAAATTGACTGAAAAACCCAGGAATATATTGGAATGAATTAAAAGTACAGTCAGGAAAAAGAAATATACGAAATAGGATATACAGGGTGGCTCATTTTAAAAGAACCAGTCAAATACAAGAAAATGTGTTTTACAAATGTTGTGGGAAACCCGAAGGTGATATCAGCTTTTTTATAGATGGCTCTGTTAACGTCAGGATGGGAACAAGTTAATTGTTTAAATGGATTGGTATATTTTTCACTATGAAATCCGATCCAGCAGTTATTTCTAAATGAAAAAGTTTAAGCTACATATGGTTTAAATCATTCCAATGTATTCCTGGGTTTCAGTCAATTTTATTGTTTATTATTTAAAATGTTACAAATACGTTTCGGTGCCTTTATCCACCATCATCAGTTTGTATGTTTAGATGTTTCTACCTATTCATTTGGTTGGACATTTTTTTTTTTGGTTTGGACATTAATGTATTAATAAACATACATATAATAAATAATAAACATACATACATATAATAAACATACATAATACATTAATAAACATATAGAAAAGCGCGCATTTTAGTGCGTCAGCGGGCAGTGACAAACGGAACTCAACAGCTCAACTGGTTCTCTAAATATGAGCCAATGGCAAAGAGCGGTTTCCACGATTTGCGTTAATTTGAAACTTTTGCATTTTGCATGAAAACTAGACAAATTTCTAATACGATGTCTTACATAAAAAAGTGCGTATTTTAGTGGTCTGTCGGGCAGTGACAACTGGAGCTTCTGGTTCTGGAACTGGTTCTCTAAATATGAGCCAAAGGCAAAGAGCGGTTTCCACGTTCCGCGTTAATTTCAAACTTTATGAGCCAATGGCAAAGAGCGGCTTCCGCGATCCGCGTTAATTTCAAATTTTTGCAATTTGCATGAAAACTAGAAAAATTTCTAAAATGACGCCTGACATAAAAAGTGCGTATTTTAGTGCCCTATCGGGCAGTGACAACTGGAGAAAAGCATTTCAACTGGTTCTCTAATATGAGCCAATTTCAAAGAGCGGCTTCCGCGATCCGCGATAATTTCAAACTTTTGCATTTTGCATGAAAACTAGACACATTTCTAAAATGATGGCTTAAATAAAAAAGCGCGTATTTTAGTGCTTCATCGGGCAGCAACCGCCGAGAGATGACACGGTCTGGAAACTTGGTACGCAGTAACACCATTGTTTCACGAGATGCGTGGCAGGTCTCACCGTCTTGTTGGAAAAACATATCCTGCACATCAATATGATCCAATTCGGGCTCCAAAAACTCGGTTAACATTTCGCGATACCGCTCATCATTAACATTTAGCTCATTTCCAGCCGCATTTCCGAAGAAAAATGGTCCTATGATGTCTCCAGCCCAAAATGCACACCAAACAGTTACCCGCGGCGGATGCATTGATTTTTCCAGTATAATACGGGGATTTTGAGCACCCCACATTCGGCAGTTCTGCTTATTTACATACCCGTTTAGCTGAAAATGTGCCTCATCAGAAGAAGAGAAATCAGCATCAATTTGGTGGTGCGCCAGCACCCAATCAACGAATCCACGTCGCTGCGCATGATCCCTTGGCTTGAGTTCTTGCGTCAGTTGAATTTTGTACGCGTGCAAATGCAGATCTTTTGTCAAAATTCGTTGTAGGGTGAGTCTGGTAATGTTCAATTCTGGACAACGATGGCGAATGGAAGTGGCTGGATTCTCGGCCACACTTGGTCAATCACCTCACTGCGGCAATGTTTTCAAGGGACCGACAAGGATGGCGAGGAACAGTGCTCTTTTCATCCAGCAACTTGAATTTTGTCTCGAATTTTTCAATTAAACGGCGAACTGTCGACTCATTTGGCGCATTGTTGCGACCGAAAATTGCACGTAATTTGGCGAACTGTTTCCGCGAAACATTCCTCATTTTTTTAGTAAGTTTTCACAATAATTAAACGTTGTTCGTTCGAATACTGCTCCATAACTTTTAATCGCGAGGTCTGTACATGACAGCTGTCAAAAAATAAATGTCAAACTAGTTGCATAAAAATAATGGCGGAAAATTCAAATCCGGCGTACTTGTTGAGACCCCCTTTATAAAGCAATTTTTTTGTATTTGCTATAATTTATGAGATATTTGACTGGTTCTTTTAAAATGAGCCACCCTGTATATCTAATGATAATACTTTAAGGGAGGTAATTTCCTTTCCGGGCCGTGGTACTCATAAATTTGTTGAAGGGTGTTTTTGGTTTAATTGGTTTAATCGGTTGTTGGTAATCCCTTAAAGTAAAATAACAATACTTCAAACACCCTGTATATAACGCCATGTTTACTTTACGGGAATTTGGTATGCGTAATTCAGGTTTTCACCTTTCTATTTCACTGCATTTAATTTTTTTGAGGAAGTGAGAGCAACCAGCGACCGTTTGATTACCGGATTTATTTTCATGGGAATACGCAATTTGCATTGCAAAGCATTTGATAATATACTTTCAAGACGTGTTTAATTAGTAGTAGATGTTAGCAGCTCAATGGCAGATATTCTGGATAGGTCTTCTAAGTAATTTATTAAAACTCACCTTATAATATAAGCTGAATGAAACTTGCCCATCATTTTCATTTTGCACCAATTATATATTATTTATAAACACTGACCTTTAAAACGTCGTGCGACTAAAATTAAGATCAATACATTCTGACTAGCTGTTCATAGAACCTAGGTTGTGTGTGCCAGATTACTGTATGTAATACACTTAGAAAAGAAATAATAAACTTTAGTTAAAGTAAGATGTAGCCCTTAAATCCGAAGCAATATCCACCCATAAAGCAATTACATATTTTGTTAAATGGATACTTTCTGGCTAAAGATGTTTAACTTTCTTGAGAGCAAGTGATTTTTATTTTAATTCAATGCTTTTGAAGCAAATATATTTTCTTGACAATAAATATAAAATCATTTGATATCAAAAGCCTTCCTTGAAACTGGTGAGTCCTCCGGGGTTTAGGCCGTCGTGGTTTGCTCAAAAGCTTACACTGGACTGATCAGAGACAAGTATTTGTCTCTGTACTGATGTCGTCGGAATGAAATTCTAATTCACAACGACCTAAAAACTCACCAGTTTCAATGAGCGTTGACATGGGATATTTAATTAAATCAATTATCCAGTTTGAAAATTATTATATTGCAGTTATATACAGACTAAATAACACTCGGAGCTAAACTGGCATTAAATTATATCACTATTGCTATTTGCACTATTGAAAACAGATAAGTCCTGAAAGTGGAACCACCAGATTAGAGATATCGACAACCTGATCGATGATCTATTATTACTTCAAAAATAATAACAATATATTCGGGTTATTCATTCTGACTTAATCATATAACACTATTATTTTATAATACTGAACATTGAAAAATTATTGCCTTTGTAAATTTTGTAATAATATTTTTGATCATGTGGAACCTATCATTTTACGTTATAGATTGAAAATAACGTTTTCTTAAAAGACCCAGAATGTTCTAACTATTCAGTTTCTTTTCTGTCCAAGTTCTGCAGATCGTTTTGCAGCCGCTTCGACAGCATTAAACAATGATGCCCTAGAAACAAAAATATATAAATAAGTATATTTGAATAGCGGGTTTGGGTCTGGATTGAAAGCTCCTTTTAATCTTAAAAAATGGCCGACGTTTCGATCCTTTATTGGAGTCTTCTTCAAGGCTATTTTTGATATTAAAAGGTACCTACGTTATGTCATTAGATACTGAAATGTGTGTGTTGGATCGGGCAAGGGACATCATGGAAGTATCACCAATGCGGGCATTTTTCTGTCTTTTTCATTATTAATAGTTAATAGTGAATTAAACATCGGGTGTTTTTTTAATTTGAAAAAATCAGAACAATACGAGCATTGGTCATAATCCCATGAAGGTTCCTTGACAACACACAAATCTCAGTATATAAAGACATATAACGAACTTTTAATTTCAAAAATAGCCTTGAGAAAGACCCTAATAAAATGTCGAAACCTGGATGAAATAAAAGGAGTATTTCATCCAGTCCCAAACCCTGTATAAAAAAATACTTATTAAGTTTTGGGGACGCTATCAGACACGTAAGAGTATATAAAATTGTACAGCAATAGGGAACAATGACATGGAATGTCCGAACACTTAGTAGTGCGGGAAAACTGGAAGCTCCACTGTCGGAAATGCAAAGAACAGACATACAAAAACTGGGAGTATGTGAAACAAAATGGCCAGACGCAACCAGTTTTGACTCGGGCAACCACACAATTTACACATCCGGAACACGAGATGCATCCCATAGAAACGGAGTGGCTATAATACTGAATAAGTCTCTGAGCAAATCAGTACGAAATTTGGGCCCCTTTTAGACAGAGCAATGCTAATTCAGCTGGCGACAAAACCTGTAAACGTGAACATCATTCAGGTTTACGCCCCCACTGCTGACCATGATAATGACGAGGTTGAAGAATTTTACCAACAAATCAAAGACATGATGAAGGCGACGAAAAAACAAGAACTACTATAATTATGGGAGACTAGAATGCGAAAGTGGGCGGAGAAATACCAGCAGATGTCACCGGAGGGTACGGCCTAGCCGTACGCAACGATAGAGGAAAGCGACTCGTACAGTTCTGTCAGGAAGAAGAATTTTTAATTGCGAACACCTGGTATAATCTCCCATACAGAAGACTATATACATGGACCTCCCCACAACACACACAGAATAACATTGTAAGAAATCAGATCGACTTCATCTTAATCAACCGACGCTACCGTAACTGTAACAAGTCTACGAAAACATACCCTGGCGCAGACGTGTACTCTGATCACAACCTACTCCGCTCAACATTAAACATAAGGCTTAAAAAGAGGAAACAGCTAACGAAGACCTTGCGAATACAAGTACACATTAAAGGAACCTGAAACCATAAAAGAACTAACACAGGAAATAAACGATAATGTACACATAATCGATCCACTATCTATTAAAAATAAAAGCGTGGAGAAAAATTGGCGAGATATTAAAGTCTCGTTAAGAAATGAGAGAACGTAGCATTTACTAAAACCTAAAGCGAAGAAAGTGAAAAAAGAGTGGATGACACAAGACATATTGAATCTAATGGAGGAAAGACGCAAACTCAAGAACAACAATCATAACGAGTACACAAGGATATACCGTATAATTCGCAAAAAAAATAAAGAAGCGAAGGAAATATGGCTTCAGGAATCCTGTAAAGAAATCGAACATCTTCAGTCGATACACGACGACTTTAATTTACATAAAAAGGTAAAAGAACATTCTGGCATACACAGAAGAAATAACTCAACAGTGCTGTATAACAATAACGGAAAGGCACTACTAACAAAGGAGGATCAAAGTATAGAATGGCAACAATATATTCAACAACTGTTTGACAGTGAATCCCGCGAAGCGCCGGAGAGTCTGTTAGTTGACTATAGGGCAGAGTACGGTCCAAGCATTCTTAAATCCGAAGTCGATAAAGCTATACAACAATCAAAAGCAATAAAAGCCCCCGACCCCGATGGAATTCCTACAAAGTTGATGAAAGTGTAACTGTTCTAACGGCATTCTTCAACCAAATCTACCAGACCGGAAAACTGCCTAACGACTGGCAGAAATCGATTTTCATTGCCTTGCTCAAAAACAACAAGGTAAGCAGGTGTAATGACTTCCGAATGATTAGCCTAATGAGCCACACTTTGAAGATACTCTTAAGCATAATACTCAGTAGAGTGTATTCAGTGTGTGATAGGGGCATTGGCTGGGAACAATTTGGATTTCGTAGGGGACTTGGGACACGCGAAGCCCTTTTCTGCATGAGGACATTATTGCAGAAGAGTTGTGAATTTCGAAAAAATATTTATGTGTGCTTTATTGACTTCGAAAAAGCGTTTGATCGAGTCGAACACACAAAACTATCCCAATGTCTAAAAGCATGCAATGTAGACTTATGCATGCAATGTAGAATTATGATATCCGTCTTTTGATAAACCTGTATTACAACCAGACGGCTGCAGTCAGGTTGGAGGACAGCGTTACTGACGATTTAGCAATAAGACGCGGTGTAAGACAGGGGTGTGTTTTGTCGCCCATGTTATTCAACCTCTACTCCGAAAACATATTTTACGAGGCCTTATATGGCAGGACAGAGGGAACAAAGATAGGAGGCGAAATTATAAACAACATAAGGTACGCAGATGACACCGCCGTCATTGCAGAATCTATGGATGACTTGCAGATGCTGCTGAATAGAGTGTACGAGGCTGGACGAAGATGGGGTATTAACATAAACATGAAGAAAACGAAGTGGATGGCAGTGGGTAAAATAAACATAGAAACGATTCCGGCCACAATCAATGGACACAATATCGAGCAAGTAAGATACTTCAGATATTTCGGCAGCTGGCTGAACAATGAAATAACATGTGACGAAGAGGTAAGAGTAAGAATTGAAATGGCACGCAGGGCGCTTGGTAAATGGAAGACCACTCTTACCAACAGAAACCTTTCAGTACAAACGCGCCTAAGAACACTTTGAAGTTACATATTGAGCATTCTTCCGTACTGATGTGAGACATGGACTCTTAAGATCGACACCATAAATAAAATAGAAGCCTTTGAAATGTGGTGTTACCGGAGAATCCTGAAAATCTCTTGGACTACACACACCAGCAATGAGGAAGTTCTCGGACAGCTAGACAAAGATCGGGAACTCCTAAATACTGTAAAAATAAGAAAAGTCAGCTACTTTGGACATATAATGGGAGGTACCAAATATCACATTCCCTGCCTGATCATCCAGGGAAAGATTGAGGGCAGAAGATGAATAGGCCGCAAAAAGCTATCATGGCTGCGAAACATAAGAACTTGGACTGGACTGGGAGTGGAGCCGCTGTTCCGAGCAGCAAAGGATAGAGGAAGGTTCCGTCAGATTATCATGGGGATAGCTCACGCCTGAAGACAGGCACGGCACCTAGAGAGAGAATAGGAAACATGATAAAATCTAACGTTGCAGGCGAGAAATGCTGGAAATCAAAGAAAATCTAGGCGATACATTAAAATGGTTTTCCATGCGTTCTTTCGTTCTTGTGCTTGCTTCTATCAAACACATCAGGGTCTTAATCGTTTCTTTTGAGTATTGACTTGAGTAATCAGCTGCAGCCACTTTCACTTTCATCGGCAACTGTCAGCTTTCTAGCAAGAACCAGTAGATTGAACATATTTAGAGTCTCCACTAGGAAGCAAAGGAAACTACGCATTTTCGACATTATTGGCATTTTAGTTAGTAATTCGGTTGTTTTTCCATTTTAACACAAGGTATCAACCCAAAAACCTGATTAAACGTTCATCTCATCACCCATTCATTTTAGACGCGGTGTCCACTAGAACGATATGATTTCGATTCGAATACGAATTTTGATCGGCGAAACACTACGATACACGCCTGCGTCATATCCACTCTATAACTTGCGGTATAATGATGAGCTCTTCAGAGGAAGATGCCAGAGAGGCATTTCCTTTCAACTGCGTTGGTGATCAAGCTTCCTCTTTGTTACCGGTTCTAATACGTACTGCGAACGGACAGAGAGTGTTAAATGTCGGTCTAGAGGTCGCAAAATAAATCTAGTGTGTCTCTGAAATGTTAACTTCCAAATGCCCTGTGTTTGACATTCCAATAGTAAAAAAGAGACGTCTTCTGTTGAGAAAACATTATCACCTGCAGCGATGGGATGCCCATAATTACCAGCGATTTATTGAGATCGAGCCGGTGTGCATTGTTTTGGTTGCGTCCATAGGACATAGTGAGCAACTGCACCCAAGGCCGCGTTCAATTCCTAAAGAAAAGCAAGCGCGACACAAGCTCAATGCAAACGCGACAAAAACACGACAATACTACAAGGCAAACGCGACATTAATTCGCTTTATAGTGAGTAATACTTTGATCGCTGTTTCCTGTACCCACAAATATTAAATATACATGTTTGCAGTATATCAAAAAGTAAAATTAAGTTACTTTATTTTACGACGCGCGAACCTTACGCGACAGCTATCCGACTGCGACGCAAACTCCACAGCAACACTCCTCTAGAGGTTGTGTGTTCCTAAAAGTACTTGGGGAAACGATGTCCGACTTGTCGTGGGCCCAGGGCTTAAGTTCCCACCGTAGTCGGGGGGCGTGATGGGATAACTAAACGGACCCAGCTGTAGATATTGCTGCTTGGGTCATCAGTTGCCTACTGTCTGGCGAACAAAAAAGCTCAATTAATTGGAAAAATTTAATACTCAGGGCAGGCCAAAACTAGCGGGGGGATCGGCTGCACACGCTCTCCTTCCGGACGCCTGTGCAACAGGCATGGGTGAACTCAGTGAATTTTCAGGAGTTGGCGCGGTGATGCCGAAACGGCTTGATGCGCGAACACAACGCACAGGTGCATTTGCAGTCACCTAAAAATAGCACCTTGGTAAAACGTTACTTATAAAAAATTTGGTGTCCCTTTTTTAGGTGTTAAAATAAAGTTTAGACAAAGTGGTAAATCGTTACTCATAAAGAAAGTGGTGTCCTTTTTTATGTGTTAAAATAAAGTTTTGTTAAAGTGGTAAAACGTTACTCATAAAAAATGTGGTTTAATCCGCCCTTAGGTTAAACGCTAAGGGTAATTCAAAGTGCCGCGCAGTGAGACGCGAGGTGTCATAACTCCTTAGCGCATAGAGCGGCAAAAACTCAAAAGCGCAACTCAACACAGTGTTGCTCATGTCTTCTGTGCGAAGTAATGGACGGGCTAAAATTGAAAATTACTGCATTATGAATGATGGGATTGAGATGTGATGTGTACCCCGTTAAAGTGTTGACCTAGTATACGGCAGGAGCACAGGATTTGCCGCGATCGCATGGTCAGGTTTTCAACGGAAGTCTTTACTGGAAACAACGTTCGACGCAATAACCCGTATCCCATTCGGATATAGCAGGAAACATTTGTAAAAAGCTTCTATCGATTGTTTTTTACTGGCCCCTCCTACTGAGATACAGGACCTTAATAAATTATATTACAAATTGTTTTTTTTTTATTATTTTAAAAATCATTGGTATAATGAAATGGAAAGTGGGCACCTGCCTATAAGCCCTTTTTGCACCTGGTCCTATGCCCTAGAGATACTAAAGTAATGTTTTACATAAGTGGAACCTTTAATTAAGCAAAAGGTAACTCCTTGTCGACATCGATTAAAAGTTTTTGGAAATACGCCGGCGTTATTAAGATGTTTAATTTTGTATGTATGTTCAACATGGATCCTTATAATAATATACATTCACTAGCTCTCTGCATCCAATATTGTTGCGTCTTCCACGAGACTGAAACGCGGCTGCATTATTCTATTATTCCAATTATTTATAAAACATTATTTTAAAGACCGTAGAAAAACAAGTTATATAAAATTGTGGATTCATAGAGACTGCCGATTTATTCTGAGACATTCTGCATATGTAATTCCATTTCTTTGAAAATGATAATAATAACATGTTGTCAACATCCATTTTCTCCGAAATTATTTTCCACTGTCACTTTTGGATAACTGTAAGATATTTTCTATCTTATAATTTCTTGTCAACAAGCTTGTTTCTTATAGTACCGGACGCAGCGACCAAAATTTTGCACCGATTCCTACAAAGCTTATTTTGTCTCATTTTGTTTTTTGATATCAGAAGTAAAGGAAACGGCAGTCTACCGCTCATCAATATCAACAGGTTGTGTCTTATAAACAATGGACTTTAGATGTCCCCAAATAGTTATTAGAGAGCATTAGTCTAAGGGTGTTAAATGAGGTGATTTTGGAGGCCATGAATAAAATGTTTATTCAACTTTTACTTTATTAATATATTACCAGCCGAAAATTCGGTCGCTAAAGCTTTCACGTTATTACTATATTGTACACTTTAATAATGGTGTAAGGTCCAAAAAATATTATTAACATTTAGATTAAAACTTTTATTGTACTTTACGGTTTTTGAAATTTACCGCGCAACAAGTTTAGCCACGTCTACCGAAGCCTTAGCCACATTGCATCAAAGGTAGAACACGTACATTGAACAATAATTATCATAAAATACCTTTAAACAAAAAGCAGCTATGTAGATATTAATTTAATCCCGGTAGATGCAATAATTCAGAGCGACTTAAAGCGGATTGGCGCAGCGTTGGCTCTCCGAAGATCCTGCGTCTATCAGGGCTTTGCACCATTATAAGATCGGTAGACTGTCTGTTTAAAAAAGTATTTGAGAAACATTTTTGAGCCTTGTAGATATAAGTCAAAAAAGTTTATTTTTAAACACCTTACGTGGGCGGTAGACTCATGATGGCCCCCCTTCCGACGCGGTAGGCTATCATTATACATACTGCGTTTTTAGGCATTATTGACGGCTCTAAAAAGCTTCATGCTTGTAGAAATAAGCCATTTACATAATATTTATTTACAGTTTTCAAAAATCGTTGTTAATGTTTGCCCCCACATGGGTGTGGTAGACTGCCGTTTCATTTACTTCTAATATCAAAGCAAAAAAATGAGAAAAAAATCAATTTTGCAGAAGGCATGAGTAACACTGAGTTGAATCTGCTTCAACGGCGCTTTCAATAATTATCAGGCTGATAGCTGTTTGTGAAACTTGCAGTTTTCGGCCTGATAAAACTTGGTGAATGCATCATCAGAATACTATTATTGGATAACATGCTATCATTCCAAACGGTTCAAGTTTTGCGCTTCGAACATAGGTGGCGCAAAAGCTTTGTTCTGACATTTATCTTTTCAATTATGGTTTGTGTGCCGATGTGTACAGATGCGCTGTGAAACTGCCATTTAACTCAGTGTTACCTATGTCTACTTTGCAAGAATAATTACATCAAAACTGTCGCTGCTTCCGGGACGATTGGAATATGACACCGTTACAAGGTAAATGCCAGTATATTTGATTTACTATTTCCTGGCTAAGAATCCCCGGATTAGACTAGGCTACCAGTGTGGACGACAATGCATATTGCCACCTATAATGTAAGAACTTTGCTCAGATAATAAAATGCTTGAACTGGAAAAAGAGTTAAACCAAATAAAATGGAACATAGCAGGTCTAAGTGAAATTAGAAGAAGGGGGGAAAATCAGATAACCCTGAAAAGTGGTCACCTCTTCCACGATAAAGGTCAAGATACGGCATCTGAAGGCGGTGTAGGATTTATCATCCATAAAACGTTGGTTAACAACATACTCGTAATCAAAAGTATATCTCCACGAGTGATATTAATGTTAATGGAAATAAATAAACGATACCATCTGAAAATTATCCAAGCATATGTCCCAACATAAGAGACCTTCTATGATAATATTAGGGAAGCACTACAATACAAACCAACACACTTTACAATATTGTTAGATTTCAATGCAAAAATGGGGAAGAAGCGAGATGAATCCGAAGGACCACTGGGTGACTATGGTTATGGCGAACAAAACGGAAGAGGGGACATGTTGGTAAATTATCTACAGGAACATCAACTTTTCCAAATGAATTCCTTTTTTGACAAAAAGCCGCAACGCAAGTGGACGTAGATAAGTCCAGACGGGAAAACCAAAAATGAGATAGACTTTATAATCTCGAACAGAAAGGACATTGTGCACGACGTCACAGTTCTTAACAAGGTTTCAATTGGAAGCGACCACAGAATGATACGTGCCAAACTGAAGTTAAGCGTTAAAAAGGAAAGACAGAAGATGATTACCAAAGCGAAACCCGTAAATAGATGGATCCCTCCATGTATGAAAACATACAGTCGTACCAACACAGGATAGAAGAGACATTAGACAAATCATCGAACGCACAGGCGAGAGAAATTTACTTAGAATTGTTAAACCAGAATATATTGGACGCTGTGAAAGTGGCAGAGGAGACACATTGCCAGTCCACAAATAAAAAACAAGACAAACTAAGCGCACACACAAAAACGCTTATGATAGAGAGAAGGGAAATGAAAGACAAGTATGATGCAAAGTTCCCAAAACAGAAATCCTTAAACAAAGCCATATCAAAATCTATACGAGATGACAATAGAAAATACAACACTGAATTGATAAAATGGGTGATCGAGAATAATGGCAGTTTAAGAGTCTTTAAACGCACGTGCTGTTCTGGAAAGATAAACATATGCATGCTAAGAAACAACCAAGGTCAGACATAACATCGAATATAACAAATCTCTAGTACTAATATTTGTGGATTATGAGAAGGCTTTTGACACAGTAAACCAGCATGAGATGTTAAAGGCACTATCCAGCTGCCGAATAGACCATCCTTATACGATGCTCATAAAACATATATATGACAACGCTACAGCATCTGTTAGACTTTAAGAAAGTACACATCAATTTCCGATAAAAAGAGGTATAAGACAGGGCGATACCATCTCACCCAGACTGTTCACTACTCTGTTAGAATATATGTGTAAGGGGATAGACTGGGAGGAGATGGGAGTAAATATAAACGGCGAAAGGTAAATCATCTCAGATTTGCAGATGACATCGTCTTGATCGCGGACAGTATAAACGACGCAACCTCAATGTTAGTAAAATTGTATGTTAACTCAGAAAAAGTAGGATTAAAAATCAATATGACCAAAACTGAAATCATGATAAATCTTGTGCTTGGTGGAAGTGTTAGAGTAGGTGGAGAAATAGTAAGGGAAACAACTGCCTATAAATATCTAGGACATGAGATCCGTATCAGCAGGGATAATCAAACATCTGCACTTGCTCGTAGAATAGGGTTGACATGGGCTGCCTTTGGTAAGCTTAAAGACGTCTTCAAATCGACACTCCCAATATGTCTAAAGAGAACGGTTTTCGACCTTTAAGGAAGCCTTAACACTGACAAAACAAACTATAAAGAAAATTAGAGGAGCTCAGTATGCAATGGAGCGATCATACTGGGATTATCCTTAAAGGATCGAGTACCAAACATTGAAATCCGCAGACGAATCGGACTGCAAGATGCCATACAATGCAAGATGCCATATCGCTAGAGTGACGGATGATAGATGGACAAAACGCATTACGGAATGGAGACCAAGAGCGGATGCCCTAAGAAGTAGAGGACGACTCCCAACCAAATGGTCAGACGATCTAAAACGTATAAGTACAAACTGGATGCAGACGGCTCAAGACCGAGCTTTATGGGTGAATTTACGGGAGGCTTATGTCCAGCAGTGGACTAGGATAGGCTGATGATGATGATTTCCTGACTTTCCAGTCGTCTTCGACCTTTCTTTAGCTAGCCATATGATTACGACTGATAAACTTGCGTGCCTCGGCCCACTGTAAACTTTTGACTTTAACTATATATTTTTTAAAAACTAGTCATCAGATCAAAAAAAGAAATATGCTGTTTGAAAGACAGTTTAATATGCTTTAATGTGAGTATAAATTTATCAAGAAGGCTTGACGTTTATATGCGTAGCAACCGGTAAACAAATGAACCGTGTTTATGTGGTGATTGTAACGAAAATAAAAAAATGTCAAATATTAAAATTATTGTGTATGCAACTGAAATTTGCATATTAATTCGTTTTTCATAATCTCAATAGTGTTAGTTAGTTAAGTGTGTTAGTTAATGCATATTACACCACAAAAATCTGGCCAAGTTATTGCTTTAATCGAAAATGGACTTAGTCAGCGAGCTGTTGGTAGCCAATTGGATATGACACGCGCAGGGGTTCGAAGAGTGTGTAAACGTTATGAGGGGACTGGATCCTTTCATGGGCGACCTGGAACAGGCAGAAGGCGATTTACAACCGCTCGTGATGACCGCTTTATTGTGTGAACAACATTAAGAAATCGTCACCTTGATGCCGTTCAAGTGCAACGACAGCTCCGTGAGGTGCGTGGAGTGGCTATTAGTCAGTGGACAGTAAGACGATGACTGCAGGAAAATGGCGCAGATCCCCCCTCCATTCTCTGAGTTTCTCTGCCGGAATGGGAGTCGCGACCCTGTCCATGCATATCGGACAAATTGGTGGATGCGTAAAAACCACAGTGCAACGCACTAGTTTAATTACGTGGTGGTGTGCCACGTGACGGGATGCCAGGCACTTATTACGGATAGTACCCCCCTGTATCAACGCGAGTTGTCCTTTTTAATACACGAACGAATTAAACAAAAAAAAAAGGGGCAAACAAACAAAACAAGAACAAAACTATTAAAAAAACTAAAATTAAGGTGAGTCTATGGCTCTGGTACCTGTGACGTGCACAATTCGTTTAACGTGTCGCGGTTGTTAAAGAGTCATTCTCACGGACTGCTTTGGTACGCGCTTCCTTCGGGACTCCCCGTACGGTCCCTTTTTTCTGACCGCTCCTCCGCACCACCCTTGAACCCAGGCGCACTTATCGTCCCCGCGCACAATTCGTTTAAGCGTGAATGCGAGAGATGTTTATGGTGGCCAAAAAAAATAAAATAAAAATCGCCTGATTCGCCACGCGGCACGTCAATTGGTCCAAAACTTACTCCAGCTCATCGGCAAGTACGCCTGCGTTTGCACGGGATCATCTGAATTGAACGTTGGAACAATGGGGATCTGTTCTGTTCTCAGATGAGACCAGAATATGCCCCCATGGAAGCGGCCGAAGACGGAAACTGTACCGAAGACCAAGAGAGCGATTTGCAGATTGCTGCTTTGAAGAGCGGAGTGCTTATGGATGTGGTTTCTGTATGATCTGGGGTCCAATTTCTATAGGAGCACAAACCGACCCTGAGTTCATTCGTAGGGGCGACCGTGTTCACGGAAGAAGAGGTTTAACGGCTGTTAGATATATCGAGGAGATTTTAGCAATTCATGTGGTTTTCAATTTACCTTTATGCATGGCAATGCCAGGCCGCACACCGCAAGAATCGTGCAAGATTACATTGCAGAAGTCGGTTTTCGGGTTATGGAGTGGCCAGCATACAGTCCTGACCTAAATCCGATCGAACACTTATGGGATGAGCTAAAACGAAGAATTCGAGCTAGACTTCATACCCCAAACTCGATCCCAGAGCTTATTGTTGCAGTAGAAGGAGAGTGGTTTAACATCCCGCAAGAAACAATCGCAAACTTGATTAGATCTATGCCTAATCGTATGAGAGAAGTTATTAGGGACAGAGGAGGTCATACCCATTATTAAAAAATTAAGTGTTAAGTTTTAAATTGTCAATAACCCTATTTATGTTAATAATAAAAAAGCTTAATTTGCATAATGCATTAATTTCACTATGTTAAACATAGGATACTCACAATAATTTATACTCACATTAAAGCATTTTAAACTGTCTTTCAAACAGCATATTTCTTTTTTTGATCTGATGAATGGTAAGAAAATATAGTTAAAGTCAAAAGTTTACTGTGGGCTGATTTCTATGCACGCAAGTGCTCATATTCGTTTGCAGTTGATAACATATTGTTACTAAACTGCTTCATAGGATACTAAATCTTAAAAATATATTGCAATCTCTATCAACAGGAAGTTCGAAATCGTTGCATTCAAATACATTAAAACATTATATTTTACCTTACTCCGCCTGATTCTAAAGCATGTATCCCGGCAATTGTAGTTCCTCCAGGCGAACAAACTTCATCCTTTAAAACAGCAGTGTGTTTCCCAGTGCTCAACACCATTTTAGCAGCACCTAAAGTGGTTTGAGCCGCCATTTCTATTGCCATTGCTCTTGGGATGCCCTGTTTAACACCAGCATCAGCTAGAGCCTCTATTATTAAATACACCTGAAAACGATAAAATGTAAACTTGGGATGTATTGGAATTCGTTGATTTCTTTTGTATCGCGGATACTCAGGGGTATATAGGTGTAATGATTTTATCAAATATAGTAAGACGGGGGCGATCACAATTTGAATTGCGTGAATTTCACTTCACCGCACAGATTGTTCACAAGTTATGCAAGAAAAACAGGCAAAAACTCCCAATTCTACCACCGAGGCAATGCGATTTACGAAATAGGTTTATATAATAAATTAACTTTTTTGTATATTTCTTTTTCCTGACTGTACTTTAATTCATTCCAATATATTCCTGGGTTTTTCAGTCAATTTTATTGTCACTAATTATGGTGTTATGTGATAACACCATAATTAGTGACCAATCTAACCAATAGGTAGACCCGGGACGAAACGCAGGACTCATCACATAACACCATAATTAGTGACAATAAAATTGACTGAAAAACCCAGGAATATATTGGAATAATAAATTAACATTATTTAACTTGTTCGAAGGATTCTTGAAGTTAACAATAATAAGTTTGAATCACCCTGAATAAATATTACTCACAAATGCAGGTCCGCTACCTGCCAAAGCTCCAATGGCATTAATCATTGCTTCTGGAACCTGTTTGCAGACACCAGACACTTCCAAAATACTCTTAACTAATACGATATCATGGGGAGTTGCTCTGCTTCCAGGGCAAAAAGCCGTGCAACCTTCGCCTACCATCATTGGAGTATTCGGCATAACTCTTATTATGCGAGCACATTCCTCTAATGGACCTAATACCTAGAAATCAAGTAAATAAATATAGTACGTAGTACTATAGTAGTATAGCAAGTACTAAGGGGAAAATAATAGTGGAGCTAACTAACTAACAATTTTACACACGACAAAGTGAGAAGCTAGAGCTATTCTAAAGAAAACCGCAATTGTTTTTATCTAAATCATACAATGCCACAAGCAAATCATAAGTTAGTATAAATATGTATATCAAAATTACGTTTTCAAGTTGCTCCAATTGAATTCCTGCCAACACAGAAACAAACAGTTTGGATTTTACAGGTAGAGCTAAGGTTTCATGTACGTTAGCTATCGCAGATGGTAAAATGTGGGGTTTCATTGCTAAGAATATCACATCGGCTTCATCTACTATTCGGCCATTTTCCGTGTAAGCCGATACGCCTCGTTCAATCCACCACGAAAGATTTTCAATGTGAGGACCTGAGACAATTATTTGCTGATATTGGGCCAATCCTGAAAAAGCAAAATCATGAGCTGAGAATGTACAATTTTAGATTACATCTTTTTTGGGTATATTGCAATTCCGGTTGTCAGCACTTGGTTATTGAAGTTAAATTGTAAACTGGCAATAGATAGAGGCAGAAAAGTAACTATTTTTCTTGGGCCTACGTTTCGGCTATACTTAAACCATCCTCAGGGCTATAAACGGGGGACAAAGTGGTTTCAGTCTTAAATATAGTTAAAGTTATTGCATAGTCATTAATATAAAACAAAAGAGACACTGGCACAAAAGTTAAATCAGATAAAAGACACGAACGACAAAAGCAATATTATTTAAAGGAAATATAAGAACATAATTAAGAAACAAAACTTAGAGAGTAGTCGTTGATATTTTATAATATAAGATAAATAAATAAGAATAAATAAGAAAAATTTAAATTTATTGTTTTTAAATAAATTAAACACGATAAACCATTAATTCTCAACTTTTTTTTGTCGCGACCTCAAAATTTGACGACACACAGAAATAGTTTTAGAGTTGTTTACTGGTAACACTCATAATCACTAACTGGATAAGCTCACTTTATAGGTACATTAGTTTATGATACTTTTGAATGTAAAATAACGTATTATGTACCAGAAAAACAGCAATATGTTTATTAAAAGATTAATAACAAGTTAATAATAAGAATAATTTTAATGAGAAAAATTTGAGCTTGCTGTTTTCTGTTAACACAAGAAATTATTTTCTCTTAATGGATTTAAAACCCTATTTGTGTTAAAATAATTTGTTCATTTTATTTTTAAATTATACTGTTTGATAATGTTAACATATTTATTACAAGAAGGTACTGAACTTTTTATTTGGTTATTGGAATCAACTAGATTTTTATTGGGTTGATGCACTAATCGTTTTTTGACATTTTTCTGCTCTTTGTAAAATCTTGTAGCATTCAAATTTTTTGCATAATAAAAATATTTGTTTTCGTGCTCAGATGAATTTTAATAAAACTTGCTGTGGATTTGCGTGATTGAAACGTCAGGGCCAAATTTTAATAGTCACCGCGCTCTTCCTAAAAGCTCGCTTTTTTCGTCGGATTTCTGAGGAACGCAATTGAGACGAAAACACACATTATTTTATTATTAATAAAAAGACAATTAATTTATTATAAAAGAACAATATCGGTTACAACGACATTTGCGCATTCTTGGAAACAGAAATATTTTTTTGCGAAAAAAATGTGATTGCTATAAGATTTTACCTAGAGCACAAAACTGTCACATAAGGATTAGTGCATCCACTTAAAACAAAATGAGTTTCAAGTTCAACAAATCAAGTTCTGGCAGGTTTTGTAACAAGAGACAGAAGAATTCACCACTTGCCCAAAACGGATGTACTCGGTTGCTTTATTAAAATATGAGTTTTACATAAGAACAAATTCACATCGAGTTTCATTAAAATCCATCCTATCATTCTTCCGATATATCAAAAAATATGATTTTTTTGAAGAACTTTGGCCATCAACAGCAGAGAAGCCAGATATTTCTTCATAATAAAAATTAGGGCAGATCGTCTTCTTTTGAGCTAAATAATGTCGCGGTGCCATTTTGATCAGATGCTTACGGGACACCCTGTATAATTACTACTCATACATTTCTAAAATTTAGTTCAAATTAATTATCATTTGCCATATATCGATCGCGGCGTTTCCCGGTGAGACACCCTGTATAAATATTTACTTTTGCGGGTTTTAACTTAAGTATTGAGATCATGTGAATAAGTATACATATAAGAGATAAAACGTGTGATATCGTGTTTCATATTGTACTATTATATGCATAATACTGAAAATATTTTTCTATCAAACAAATAAATAATAACAAACCGTTTTTTATGATTCCTTCGCATATAGCTTTTGCCATGTTACCACCTCCAATAAAGCCGATTTTCTCCTTTATTACTTGGCTGGACATTTTTAAATCACCCATTATGCAATTTTAAATGTTATAAATTGTTTGAATCAATGTAAATAAAAATAGTAATATTTGACTTTACCTTAAGTTAGGTTAGAAGCATGTGGTTCTGTATATGTAATTGAACCAAAGAGAGTTTTTGCTAAACGTATTATCTGTCTATCATGTAACATTATTGCAGATAAATATATTGCAATCTTTTTTACATAGAGCATACATTTGGATGAAAATAGAAATGGAGCAGTAAACCCAACAAGTGGAAAAAGAAGAGTAGGAAATTCTTGCAATTTATAACCTAAAAGATATTGACGTTTGCTGGCTAAATATATCAAAAATACAATTTTCGGACGATTTTTGTGTTAGCAGCAATATAATAATCACGTGTTCAGTTAGTGGATACGTTTACGTATTCCAGATTCCATTTCTAATAGTGGTGAAGGCTGAAGTAGTGCCGTAGATAAGGAGCCGCTCAAGTCCTCTGACGACCTTATTCACCTTGAAAAAAATCGCAAAGTGAGTATCAAAATATCCTAATTTGTCGAAAATTTGTCAGCTTCTTATTTATATTTAAGTAATTGTACAGTATGGCTTCAAAAGGGACCCTTACAGTATTGAACTTTGTCGGTTTAAATAAAATGCTTGGCAGGAGGGCATTTTCAAGCACTAAGGCAGTAGCAGCTAAGCAGATGACCGTCCGGTAAGCGCAAAAAGATTTTCTTATGTTTTATAAGTTACAACTTTTCTACACACTCTTCCATTGAACTTATAATGTCTTCGTGGAAGAACATATAAATAGAATATAAAATCAGAAAAACATTGCACACCGAAGTGCCGAAGAGACCAGTGCCATAAAACAAAAAACACACACACTCAGTATCCGAACTGTTTAATTGTTAAACACACACTTTTTAATTGAACAGAATAGCTTCATGCACGTGGAATCTTTTATAAGCAAAATTTAAAAAATCTTTAGATTTTTAAGACCGAATAAGCTTTGATGAGCACGAGCAAATCTTTTTCTAAACAATGTTTTGAAGAAAGACCCTACTGTACAAGACAAATTCTATTCTTCCTTGTCATACCTATACTAACTTTAAAATAAAAATATTGTTAAAAAATACATTTCTTTTTGTTTATGAGGAAGGAATGTTGGTTTTTAAATAATTTCTTTTTTATAATAAAATTTTTTTAAATGAAGCAAGTCCATGGTTTTCGGATCGTTTCGAAACCGTTG
Source organism: Dendroctonus valens (assembly GCA_024550625.1). Taxonomy (NCBI): domain Eukaryota; kingdom Metazoa; phylum Arthropoda; class Insecta; order Coleoptera; family Curculionidae; genus Dendroctonus; species Dendroctonus valens. Next base: position 3,147,759 of record JAJTJO010000096.1, read on the forward strand.
AATCCAACAAATTTTAAATAATTCTGTATTCAGGGTGTCCAAGATAAGGCTGCATTGCATGGGGATCTCCGAAACCGTAGGAAAAACTTGCCCAATTAGGAAGCCGTATACATGGCATTTTCGAAAATCAAATAGTTTTTTTAATTTTTGAGATAGTGAGAAAAAGGTGATCTTTCGGATTTTCGTTTTTATTCTTTTTTGAAGTTATTTCTAATGATATAAAAAATTAAATAATACTTTCGCGTGGCACTTTTTCGAGCTCTACAAGATGGTGTCTATGAAAATTTATTACAACGTTTCTTTTCTTTGAAACCATCGTAAACTTTTGTCTTTCATATGGACCGATGTAAATAATTTTTACTTAACTTACTTATTAAATATTTGAAGAACTAGATAGAGCGCGAATAGACCATCGGTACAAGAACCTTCTTAAAAATATAAATCAAAGAGCAAATGCAAAAATCAGGTTACACGAAGAAACAGACAACATTGAAATCAAAAGAGGTATCAGACAAGGAGATACAATATCCCCAAAACTCTTTACCTTAGCTTTGGAAGGATTTTTCAAAAAACTGGAATGGGGAAATATGGGACTGAAGATAATTGGAACCAAAATATCACACTTAAGATTTGCAGATGAGATTGTTCTATTCGCCGACAACACTGCGGACCTTGAAAAATGTTTTCCGAACTAGACAGATAATCATAAAAAATCGGTCTAACAATGAATAAAACAAAAACAAAGATAATTAGCCAAGACCAAGTACAAATAACAGTCAACGGGCACATATTGGAAAATGTTCAAGACTATACAGGGCGATTCAAAAGTGGCGTCATTCCTTTTAAGGGGTTATAGAGGCTCACTTGGAGAGTACGAGAAAAATATTGAAAATATTTTTTTCCAAAATTTCTAGAAGATATTAACAGTTGATAATCGAATTTCAACTTTGTTATTATTGAGATTGAGATTGAAAGGAGCAGGAGACTAGGATGGGCGGCATTTGGCAAATTAAGCCATGTACTTAAGGATAGAAAGATACCGCAATACCTTAGAACAAGAATATTTAACAGTGTGTAATACCGGTGATAATATATGGAGCACAGACCTGGACTCTCACGAAGATAATGGTGAATAAATTGAGGACATCGCAAAGAGCCATAGAAAGAATTATGATAGGCGTCACACTAAGAGACAGAAAGAAAAACGAATTTATTTCAAGACAGAGAACAAAAGTCGTAGATATAGTGGAGAGAGTCACAAACCTAAAGTGGGATTTTGCAGGACATAAATCCCGTCTTACAGACGACAGATGGAATAGCCGAATAATACTTTGGAGACCATGGGAAGGAAAGAGAGGAAGAGGAAGACCAATTATGCGATGGCATGACGACATAAAACCAGTGGCAGGATATGGATGGACGAGAACATCACAAAACAGAGAGAACTGGAGGAGAGGAAGGTTGATCTATGCTCAATCCTGGGCGCAATAAAAGGCTTGATGATGATGACCCATTTTTGTTAGAAAACAATAGCAAAATTGCCAAAAAGAATCCAGTCATCAACACCGAGTTGGCTTTAACATGTGGTGCGGAATTTTTGGCACACGAATATTAGGACCTTTCACTTACCACCACACTTTAACCGCAGAACGTTACCTTAACTTATTGGAAAATCAATTAAGAGAAAGTTTTAGGTTTAGGAGAAGTTTTTAGTAGGCATTTTATTTAAATTACTATTATTATATAACTCTTTCTTCGTTTAAAGCTTTTATTCTGGTTTTAGTAAGTTTTATATGACACGTCCTCCTTATGTTGAAAGCTGGACGTCTGAAATTTGACCCATTAAGCAGTCTTCTTTTAGGATATTTGTTATAGATGTAAAATAGGCATAATTTATAAAAAACTATTTTTTTGGCGCAAGAACCGGTACATATGGTACTGTGTTATGCATGGTTGAATTCGCTATTTAAAGAGCTATCTAACACGATATGTACTTTTGTTTCGGTCCATATGAAAAACAAAAGTTGATGATGGTTTCTAAGAAACAAAACGTTGTAATAAATTTTCATAGACACCATCTTGTAGAGCTCGAAAAGATGCCATGCAAAAGTATTTTTTGTTTTTTGATATGATTTGAAATAACTTCAAAAATGAATAAAAACGGAAATTCGAAAAATAACTTTTTCCTGAATATCGCTAAAACTAAAATAAATACTTGCTTTTTGAAAAGGTCAATTATATGGCCCCTTGATTGCGCAACTTTTTTCTAATTTAACCGACTTCGTATGTCTTACGGTTTCAGAGATCCTCATGCAATGCATCCTTGTCTTGGACATCCTGTATTCGCACTTATCTTACGTTTATTAATAAGTTCATTTTGTTTGTCTTGGTAGTGATGCTCTCAACTCTGCACTGGATGAGGAAATGACCAGGGATGAAAAGGTTTTTGTTTTGGGGGAAGAAGTGGCACAGTATGATGGTGCATATAAGGTAACCAGAGGACTATGGAAAAAATATGGCGACAAACGGGTTATCGATACTCCAATAACGGAAATGGGTTTTGCCGGTAAGTTTGCGAATAGTTGGTGTACATTTTGCTTAAATAATACTTTTTTATATTTATATTTATTAACGTTATGACATTAAAGCTCATTCTCAATGCCATGCGTTTGAGGTTCTCCACAATTAGAATGCAGTAAGTTTTCCCATAGTAAGCTAAAAGTTGCGAGTTTTGTAAACTAATCGGCCACATAATGACAGCGGTGCTTCTTAGTTTTCAAAAATATTTTCAGTAGGCGTCAAATAAAAATAGAATTTGACAATTTCTTAAAATGTTTGTAGTTTTTAACATAAATGTTAAGGTGCCTGAATGAAATCTGGTTATAATAATATTGTATTATTACACGAGGATCTTATGATTGCCATTATTCCCGAATGAGACGATTGCGCCCCCAGCCTCATGCTTCTGACAAATTTACTAAATGACTGCCTATTCAAAATAAAACTGCACAATTTACGTCTTTCCACATTTTATTGAAGTAGCGATACTCGACCAAATTGTTGGAGTTAATTAGTTCTTTTTGTGACTTTTCCTTCGATTCTACCACCAGTAGTAAATATGTTCGGAGAAAAGGCGTAAATTCATATTTACGACTTTTTATATACTGTGTGTGTACCTAAGTTCGCACCATATGGAAAACTTTCCTATTATTAATTTTACGAAAATGACGTACACGTCATAAAAAGTTCTGCTTGGTCCAAAACCTAAAACGCGGTCATCATAATTTTTTTCCCAGTGGTATACGAGGTATCTCATAAAATATTAATTTTTCTCAAGAATAAAGCACCTTTATTTTTGACAATTTTTATTAAGTAAAGTTGATTAGATTTGGAAAGTACGTTCAGATTATAGTTCTAATTGCACCTATCTATGATGAATTTTGTTATTTTCAAGTTGGTTTCATATGGGAAATTGTTATTAATTTTACGAAAAAAAGTTACTCTTCATAAAAAGTTCTGCATGTCTTAAAATCTAAAATACAATCATCAGATGTCAAGTTTTTTCAGTCGTATATGAGGTTTGTCAGAAAATATGAATTTTGATTTTTTCCATATAATTGGATGTAATTGCATAGTTGGACGTAGTTTTTAGTTCGGATCAACTTATATTAATCACAATTTTCAATTTTGTCAAAAATGAAGGTACTTTTTTACAATTTAAGTTAGTTTCTCAAAAATATTCTGATAATTTACTTTTATTTTTCCAATTGCAATAAAATGTAAAATATGGACATCACGTATAAAACGTTTACATGGACACAAGAGATTTTCTTTTTCCAGCATTATTTTGATGCGGCACACATTAAAATGGGTTTGGTGTTAGGTAATTATCGGGTTATATTATATATTTATTATACAGTGTGTCCAGTATAAAATGATGTACATGGGGATATTGGAAACTGTTAGAGTTACAGGGTGGACCAAATGGGGAAAAAGTTGGGCAATCAAGTGCCTATAAATAATCTGTCATCAACTGCTTTGAACTCGGAATAGCAACGGATATACAGGGAAAAAAAGAAAAAAGTGCGTTTTATAAAATCCTTTATATCGTGTTTATTATAAAAGATACAATAACGAAATTTTCAGGGCGGGGGTAAGAAATGAGCGGGAATTAGAAAATAAAGTAAAAAATAATCGAGGCCCACTATGTTCTATGAGGCCGAAGTCAACTTTTGTTTTTCTTATGGGCGCCATATTGAATTTCTGCATTTTTAAATTAAATATGCTCTTCAACCATGTATAACATGTTTATGTTCGGTCAAGAGAAATAATTAAAATTAACAAAATTAAGATTTTATGGTAGTAGGCATTGATATTTCTCTTCAATTTCCCCATAGTGACGTTCGTTGTCTGTTTTAATTACTTAGGTAACTGTCAAAGTAGAATTTATTGTCAGTGTTAAGTGTTTGTAATTAATTGTGTGTTTCAAAATGAATCACTTTTCAAATTATAAAAAATACGATTTGTTGGAGTGTTTTATTCTCTGTCGCCGAAATGAAGCGAAAGCTGAAGAAATGTGTATTTAAATAAATATCCAGAAAGGCGACAACCTGGTAGAACTATGTTTAGGCGTCTGAAAGACAACCTTGGAGCTTACGGGAGTTTTGCTAAGGTAAAGAAAAACAAACTTCCAGACGAAAATAAAGAAAATTTGGTAATGCAAAGCGTGGTTGAGACACCTCGTACGTCTTTGCTTCAAATTGAAGCCACAACAGGTGTTGCGAGGTCAACGGCGAATAGTATTTTAAAGCGTCGTAAATATCACCCCTATCGTGAACGGCCCTGCCAGGGACTCCAGAATGGCGATGCGATTAGAAGGATGGCATTTTGTCAGTGGTTTATTCAAAGAAACAGCGAGATACCAAACTTTTCCTTAAAAGTCCTTTGGTCAGATGAGAGCCAATTTACTAAATGTGGACTATTTAATCGTAAAAATACCGTTTTTTGGTCAGATGAAAATCCACGGCTAGTTCGTCAAGTAGGCACCAAGTTAGGTTTGGATTTAACGTCTGGTTAGGTATTGTGGGTACCCACGTGCTTGGACCATTTTTTAAAATGAGAACTTAAATTCCGAGAGATATTTGAACCTCTTACAAACTAACGTAGCAAAGCACTTATGGATTACCCTGCAAAACTTGTATTTCAAACAAGACGGCGCGCCGCCACATAATGGACGTATTATCACAGAATTTTTAAATCACGAATTTCCCAACAAGTCTATAGGCAACCTGGGACCAGTAAGATGGCCTGCGAAATCCCCTGACATAACACCGCTTGATTTTTTTGCATGGGGTTTCCTCAAAAATGTGGTATACTGTAGGTCATACGAAACCGAAGAGGATCTGAGACACGCTGTTATAGAAGCTGTTAACAGAATTACCCCAGAAATGATCAGAAAATCCTGTGAAGCAGTAATGGGACGATGTATGTTGTGCGTGCGAGAAAACGGTGGCTTATTTGAACTCCTACTTTAATCCTAAAATGTTACTTGTTCTTTTGCAGTGTTCGATGTATGATCAATAATAATTTAAAGTAATAATTAATAGAAATATCAATGCCTACTACCATAAAATCTTAATTTTGTTAATTTTAATTATTTACCTTGACCGAACATAAACATGTTATACATGGTTGAAGAGCATATTTAAAGGGGAATTTAAAAATGCAGAAATTCAATATGGCGCCCATAAGAAAAACAAAAGTTGACTTCGGCCTCATTGAACATAGTGGGCCCAGATTATTTTTTACTTTATTTTCAAATTCACGCTCATTTCTTACCCCCACCCTGAAGATTTCGTTATTATATCTTTTATAATAAACACGATATAAAGGATTTTATAAAACGCATTTTTTTAATTTTTTTCCCTGTATATCGGTTGCTATTCCGAGTTCAAAGAAGTTGATGACAGATTATTTATAGGCACTTGATTGCGCAACTTTTTCCCCATTTGGTCCACTCTGTATCTTCAACGGTTTCCAATATCCCCATGTACATCATTTTATACTGGACACACTGTATATTATAGTTAGGAATTCATCATCGCCGAAATTCTAGTATTCTCTGTAATCGATTGGTAAATATGTAACGAATAAATCAGAACAAGTCAGAGGCGATTTTAGAACTGTTTTAAGAAAGTGTATTTAAGTCTCCTCCTATAATGATAATGTCATTTATTTTATTATTACTTTGAAAGTACTTTGATTCGTTGATTTATTTCTTCTTAATTCATGTGATTTTAGCATCGTGCTGAACACAAGATGATCACCATAAAACATCATTAATCTAGTTATTAGCACGTATAAAACAGCCATTTTTCGAGCATTATTTTCCTTTAAAAATAAGTACAGTCATTACAAATCATTCTATATATCTACGTGCAAATATCCTAGAAGCAATAGATGACATTAGAGAGAACAGTTTAAGTATTTTCGAGCCTAAATAATTGTGTTCGAATCATAGACAGTCATTGTGAACAATAAATACTTTAAAATGCGCAATTGATTACAGGTCTAGTGCCTTTTTTCGGCTGGCATATTAAGAAAACATATCATAATAGAGGCTATTAGAAAAGACGTGCGCGATAACATATCAATATAGAGGCTATTAGACGGCGACATTTTTATTAAATAACTCGAAAATAACAAATATTATTTGTTTTTAGGAATAGCGACTGGTGCCGCCATGGCTGGATTACGTCCAGTTTGCGAATTTATGACATTCAATTTTGCAATGCAAGCCATTGACCAAATCATTAATTCAGCAGGAAAAACATTTTACATGTCTGCTGGGAGAGTCAACGTGCCTATTGTGTTCAGGTACTTAAAGTTTGAGCAGGCTAAACTGCTTGGTGCTAAATTATAACGCTAAAATCGTTTGACTTCGGGTTTGTTTCAGAGGACCAAATGGTGCAGCAGCCGGAGTAGCCGCACAGCATTCTCAATGTTACGGCGCATGGTACGCACATTGCCCGGGACTGAAAGTGAGTTTATCTTTATTTTTATAGCAGTTTTCTGTAAAACATTTATTTAGGTAGTTTCACCGTACAATTCAGAGGACTCCAAAGGACTTTTAAAAGCCGCCATTAGGGATCCGGATCCAGTAGTTTTCCTCGAAAACGAAATCTTGTATGGTGTCCAATATCCCATGTCCGATGAAGCACTTTCTACCGATTTCGTTCTGCCACTTGGAAAAGCGAAAATTGAAAGAGCAGGTAAGTTTCGGGGTTTTTACTGTAAATTGAAATATTACCCATAGGCTAGTGCAAATAATTTTTTTGAAAAAAAAAACAGGCAAGGACCAGGTGGATGTTGTTGAGGTTCCAACCTTAAAAAAATACTAAATTATTTTGAGATTGTACTGAAAATTATCTAATGGGAAGGTTGAATTTGATGCATTTTAAGGAGTTTGTTAATATCAGGCTCTAAATACTTAAAAACAAGCACAAGTCGTCACATTTAGAAATATAGAGTCGATTTCTCTTTTTAGTCACCAACGTTGCTACAGCGATAAATTCACATTCGTCTAAATAGAACGATGAGAATGCTTTCAGAATTCGTTGCACTATTGACTATAACTGTCTGAAATCGGCTTCTGTGGCCAAAATTCTTGATAGATTTCCAAATTTTTATTTTTAATTCTTCATTTGTAGTCAGTTCTATTATTTATTTCCTAACTGGGATGATCCTGTTGTGTTAACATTTGAAAATAGATCCAAAACAAAGTGGTATATCCACCCAAGAGATGACAGTAAACCAGCAAGTCGTTGTTCTTGAATGATACTGCTGATACATTTGGAAACTCACTGAATTCCCGCCTGCCGATATTTCTTTTGTATAAAATCAGTTCAGCTACCAAAGATGCAATGCTATTTTTTGTTTTAAACAAGTTTAAGTTGTCGCCTTGAAACTGGAGATTGAGATATCGTTCTTAGATGAGATGAGGATGTCGCACAACGGATCCGTTCCTAGAACGGCCCAAACAGATTGTTAAATGGAATCAAACAACTCACTATTTTAGGATGTCTACTCAAATTTTTATTTTTTTAAGCACGACACATTTTTTGCGACGCCCTGTCATCGTGCGCCATCCAAAGCACGTAACCTTGCTTGAACATAAAACGGTGCCGTTCGATTCAAAAACACAAACAAACCAAAAGTTGGGAATTTTGTTACGTTTTGTGTAATGTGATAAATTACGGATCGATAACTCATGCAATGAAAACACACATTGAAATACAGATGTATATGATACGTTTATATCTTTGTTTAAGAATCCAATACAAAAATAACATTTTGATCATTTAATTATTCTTAACTGATTAAACAGAAGAATTTATACTTCATCAGTAGAATGATTTTTCTTACATTTTAACTTGTTAATTTTGTATTTAAAATGTTTTGAAGAAATAGGTGGAGTCTCAAAATTAACGCAAGACTTGAATTAAATAGAAAACACATTTTTTTGCCTTCAGATTGTTATTTTTTTATTGAATCATAAGGTATGTACACACATCTGATAAATTATCTTTTCGTTTGTCGGAATTGTTCATGACTATTCTGCATAAATGTGTCTGAATTTCGTAGATACATCAATCATTCACACGATCTAGGATGACACTTTTGATCACCGAAACGAGGGAGTACACGACCAGAAAGTGTCCCATGCAGTAATTGAGTTTATTCACGGGCTTATTATATACGGGCTGTATGGCATGTAGCACCGTCTTCTCGAAACTAAGTATTGGTCATATAAATATGTTCCAATTAGGACAGAAAAACCGTCCGTTCGGTTAATACATTCCAAGAAACGGGGCGCATCTGCTATTTTCGATAAATTAAGTCTTAACGTTTAATATAATTAACCCATTTTACAATATTTTTGTGTAGTTTCTAGCTTAATTCTTTGGCTATTATTATCTCAAGAGTAAGAAATGTTGATTCTGCATTTTTTTGGTGAATAATGGAGAAAACGTCGAGGCAAGTTTTCATATCAATTGTTTGAAAGACACTGAGCCTTACCGTTTTACTTGAAACAAAAATTTAGTCAAGCGTTTTCAAACCGCGCCTTTTTTAGAGCTAAAAAATGAAAACACTTAACAAGAGCATAACAAAGGAAAGTAAAAAAGTTAGGATCTCGTATTTTCACCTTTAACGGCTCTAATAACTTTTAGTCTGCGTATAATGCTCTAATTTAAATGTTATTTTTGTTGTGGCATATTAGCCACTTATTCTGATATTGCAAAAGCCATTTCTTGAAGTGTCGCTGGAAGCTTTTGGCGCGTCTGTAGACGTCCTAATTCATTCCATATATGCTGCATAGGAGTCATATCCGGACTTCTAGCAGGTCACTTTAAAATCGTGATGCAAGCAGCAATACAATAAAATTGTGATCATCTACACCAACAAAAACACCAAAACACAAATAATTGCCTAATAGGAAAAATATGAGGAGATGTTTCAAAGTTTTAAGATAGCAATGCCTGAAGATAACACTTGCTTTTGTTTCAAAGCGCACTTAAATCCAGCGATGGTCCTGTAGGCAGTGGAACCGTGAATTGTCAGCTAAACAATTTTCTAGTATTTAATGCTGTAATTGTGTTAATTTTTTAGATGAAACATAGGGTTGCCTACATTTTGATTTTAGGTAAAATGGTACTCACAAGGTTTTTCAAAAAATTGATAAAAACATGGCTTGGTGTTTTCCTCATTATTTGTCATGGAAAATAACGAATCAACATACAACATACTCATGCTTGAAATAATAACCAAAGAGTCAAGCTATAAACTAAAACAATTTTAAAATCGGTTAGTTGGGATAAAAATACTGGTGCCTTACTTTTTTTGGAACTGAGTGTAGTAGGTTTGACGCGAAAGTCGCGTGCGAATTTTTCCTTTCGATCGAATTATTTCAGACGATTAAGTCCTCGTTTAGCGCATTTGTGGGGGCTCTTTGGGAAGTTGGTTAAATCAGATTTTCATTAAACTTCGCGTGTTTAATTGTAAGGCGTTCATTTGTTCATTAAGCGTAAGGCTGATTCCATAGTTTCTAAACACATCTATATTTTTTGTAAACCTCCCGGTTGTCCAGAACTTCATATTCGAAAAAAATAAACACATAATAGCACTTTTTTCCAGTGTAGTATAGCGTGGATAACTGTATATAGCTTCTTGTAAACCTGATTTATATTGCAGTTCGATTTTAACATATTTCCATTTGTAGGTCAGTTTCCAAGCAGTTTGTGAGATGTTTAAAAATAGTGTTAATTATATAATAATAATAATAATAATAAAAATTTATCAGTTTTTGTAGAGTATAAATATAAATCTCTGTATAAACGGAAATATATTTTTAGTAGACCCCCTTTTACAAAGAAATTTTAGTTATGAAACGTTTATCAAACAAGATTTATTTAACGTGTAGTTACATTTACACCAAAAATTACGTTTTCAGGTAAACACATAACGCTAGTATCCCATTCGAAATCAGTAGAAACATGTCTCGATGCTGCAAAGGAATTGGCAGGAAAAGGTATTGAAGCTGAAGTTATAAATCTTAGGTAAGTACATATTTTTAATGCTTAATTTTTATTATTGTAAAATTATGAACTGGTCGCATAAGATATACATACATTTGCATTCAATTATTTCAAATTCAAGTGGCAGATCAAACTTAATTTTTTTAAAATGTGTAGAACTTAATACCCACAACTGTTTAATTGGAAAATTAAAATTAACAATGAAAGGAAGATGACAAAGATTTGTAATTCAACTTTCATTCCCTCCGATGTGCTTGCAGTATTAGAATCATGGGCATACGTATTAACTTAATTCAAGTTCAGTAGTTTAAATTGCATTAAAAATATGTAAAATTGGCTGCCTCTTAGACCTCAGACTTAAATCTATCGTATCAAAAGATATTTTTTGAAAATAAGCTAGAACTTAATTGTTACAACAACGTTTGTATTTGACATTTTGCAAATTACGGTTGCTTGAGAGGTAGCACACAATTCGACTAATGACCAACATATTTGCAAAAGAGATGTGCGTAACGTTAATTATGCTAGTTTTCAAGTTTAAATCCAAATATTTAATCTCTAGATCACTTCGACCCTTAGACATCGAAACCATATCCAAATCCGTAATTAAAACGAACCATCTCGTCAGTGTGGAACAGGGTTGGCCGACTTGTGGAATCGGAGCAGAAATCCTAGCAAGGTTGATGGAAAGCGAAGTATTTTACCACTTAGACCAGCCTGCAGTTAGACTGACTGGTAATCCATTTTTGTCATTATGCAGCTAGCACTGGGCCCCATTACTCACTTTTGGTTTTGTACTTTTTAGGTGCCGATATTCCAATGCCATACACCCAAAGCCTTGAAGTAGCTGCGTTGCCCCGACCAGCTGACGTTACCGATGCTGTGAAAAGACTACTGAAAGTGAAGTGAGCGTTTTGCACAAACCGCACTATTACCCAACGAACTTTTGCGCTGTTCAATTAGGGCTGATATTACATATTTGGGATTATACATAGTTGTTAAATAGTTGCGCTCAGTAGAAAACAATCAGTGACGAAAAATCCTTTTGGTTTTGCTTAACCAACTTGCGCCCAGAATATTTTATTTGTTTATTTATATATTTACGGATGGTTGATAATGATATGATAGTCGTCACTAATCAAAATTTAATGTTCTACCCTTGAAATAAAACAGTGATACCAATTGGCCTCCGTGACGTTTGAAAGTGTTTTTATTAAGAATATTATCTTGTGTGGCATGAGGCAAAGTATTTTAGTTGGTACGAAGGCCTACTCACGCTTTTCATCCATCATGTCTAGTCAAAACATTTACATGTCACCGCAACAAATCTACGTCTGTTATACGAAACGACAAAGTGTTGTATTCGATCAAGACCTTTGTATGAAGTACGTTTTTTTATAAGATTTGTCCGCCCTGCAATTTTTGAAAATAACATATTTTGCCAAATACACTTGGGTTATGTCTGTTTTGAAATCTATTGTTGCAATTTTATTATTTTCCCTGTAGAGATAGCAAGGAATGTGCTATGCGACGTCTATTAGCCTAGTAAAAGTTAACAAGTTCTATTTCTTTCGTCGGAATTCAACTCGATATGTAGTCGATATCTACCTACTCTTGATTCATTAGGGCAGAAATCTCCATGTTTTGGTTGGAAGCAGCTACAGATTAATGGTTAGATCTTTTTTGCTTTTGCCAATAACTTTTTGTTTGCCTTTTTGCTTCTTGGCATCAATACCATCGGTGCCATAAATTTTTCTACCAGTTTGGCAGCTAATATACAGCATAAGCGGCACCCCTCTCTTAGATCATACAGAAATAGCGACTGGAAAAAGTGTTGCGGTTGTCGCCAAGCTATTTCTTTGTGTTACTTTGAACTATATAGGGTAGCTCAAAATTAAGTTATGACAGTCTATACGACATGTTTTTATGGACTAGCCTACCTTACTCCAGATTCAGGTTCTACATTGAATTCGAAGTATTTTTGGTATAAAATCCTATCTGACTGAGCTCAATAGTTTTGGTCATACGAGATTTGAATATGGGAACGCAACTAAACTATGAGGATATAAACGCAACTATGGGTATATGATCGATGTAAAAAGTTACGCACATTAACAGACAAAATGGTGGGAATAATAATCTCAAAAAGTCCCTATCCCTGATCTCTCGAGAAAATTGAATACATTTTGTTGCGTTCCCATGCTTAAACGCCGTTATGTCCAAAACTATTGAATTTAGTCGCATAGTATGTTATAAAAAAATACTGCGAATTCAATGTAGAACGTGAATCTGGATTAAGAAGTCGGCTATTCCATTTAAAAAAATAAACTTGACCGTCATAACTTTATATTGGGCCACCCTGTACACTTCAAATTAACAGAAATAAATAGTTTGGCGACAACCACCACACTTTCATATGAACGTTTTTTTACAGTCGCTCTTTCTATACGATCTAAGAGGGGGCTCGCTTCGCTGACTCACCCTGTATATGGTGATCCGAAATTATCTTGTATGCTATAAACATAGATCCGCAAACGCTTCGTTTACGAAGTACAGAGTGTCAAAAGCGTGTTTTCTACAGCTCATAACCCAGAATTCAGCAGCCGAAAGGAATTACGACCCCACTGATTTTGAGAGGAAACTTCGATATTTGGAAAAATCCATTGGTTTTAATGGCTCCGCTAATCGGGAAATTAGAAGAATACTCCGACCTAGGAATTTGAAACGCCGTAGCTATGCATCAGAGAATGAAACCGTTGAGAATTGAGAACCGTTTGTCTTTTTTACGTACCATACCATGACTGACATGGGTGGAACTTAAAAAGCCAAAACATCAAAAACAGTTGAACATAGCTTTAGATGAGCCATTGGCAAAATAGATCGTCTAACAGCATCTAAGATCTACAGGATTCCATGCAGGTTTACATTAGTGCATCCCAACGGAGCGTAAACATCAGGATTTCGGACCTTAAGAGATGCTGCAGATTGGGGGAGACGCAAATTGAGCTTCGCATCCGTGACGTTTAGTCCTCCCCCCTGTTCCAGGTTTTGAGAGCATGTTCTCCCCAATTCTGTCTGTCACTCTTGGAGCAAAGAATGAATCTTGATTACCATTGTAACAAAGGTTACTAAAATTTTCTTTCTGTCCGGCTGATTTAAGCCAGCATTAGGTGAATGATCCTTTTCAAGGGCCCTCGAAAACGGATATTTATTTACTTATTAGTAGTACTTTGGAATTGTACTGATATCACGCACGTACACCACGAAATTCCGAAAACGATCGCTGTTGTGTCCGATAAAACTACCCGTCTTAACTCCACAACCCGGTTCGAAATAAAAAGCTCAAATTGCTTTACTCCTTTAATAGACAGACAAAAACACTCCAAACAAACGAACAACTGAACTCTACTATATTCACCAAAAAAGGGTGTGGTATCAACACAAAGGTCCCGATCGCTATGCGCATATGGGCCTTACCCTTCTTATGGCCCTTAACCTACTCACCCACTAACGGGAATTACAAAAAACGATTGACTCGACAGAGGTGGAGGGCTGATTCTTGACGGTGGTGAACTAAGACGGCTCTAACAATCCCGACCAGAAAGGGCTCCCATTACTACCCAAAATAACAGGCAGTAGGAGAGTCGAGAAAAGGTATTTAAGGTGACACGCAGCCCATTTTCGGGGCTTCTGTTCCTACTATTCCGACGGGACAAATAAGCCACATTTTCTGTCCGACCGGCCACTACAATTTTTTTTACAAGCAGAATTCCAGTCCGACTAGATTCCAAGTGTTTTCAATCCACCGTAAAGAAGGTACAGTGTCCATATTCGTAGACCATTCCTGACATTTTCTTCCGGTTCCCCGAATAAGAAGCCATAGCCCAGTGTAGCCATAGTGTAGACCATTTAATGCAATGTTTCCTGTCCGTTCGATGTTTCCATTCCGAAGGAATGCAACATAGAACCGCCACTTTAAAGACTGAATTTTTGCTGAAATCAACCGCTTGTAACGGTCACGGTCCAGATATTCCAGTCGTACTATGACATTCATTGCAAAATCAGTCATACACAGTCAGTCGACGCCATCAGCTAGACCGAGATCAAATAATCGAAAGCAGAGAAAGTGTGTGGAATGAATACGAAAACTCCCCGTTCCTCCCGATTTCTGAGGTTTTGCTGGTGTACAGATTTATTCCGGGTATAAATCCCCGAGTCACGTCATTTTATGATTCCGGATCAAACCCGCATTATCGCCGCTCGCCGGTGCAAGATATGATTGCGTAACATACGACCATTTACCACCGCTAATCTCACATACTTAATATATACAGAGATTAGTCTACTAATCTCTGATATGTACCGACCACCCCGTTGTACACCTCCTCTCCACGTTTTTTTGTAACTCTAATTTTGTATTCATTAAGGCCGGTAATCTTATGTTATTTCATTAAATTTAAAACGCCTCATTAAGGCCAGAAGCCTTATTTTAGTTTGTTAAATGTAAACCGCCTGTCGCTGTACCCCGCAGATAGAAATTTTGTTTCATTTGCTGAATAAACCATTTGTTGTTCGACTGTGTTTAATTCTGCCGACTGCCTACTGTCCTCTAGGTTGTTTGCTTTCTCCACCGTTAGAGCCCTCTATGATTCCCAATGTCCAGAATCAACCCTCCACCTCTGTCGAGTGAATCGTTTTTTGTTTTTTAAAATTCCCGTTAGTGGGTGAGTAGGTTAAGGGTCATAAGAAGGGTAAGGCCCATATGCGCATAGCGATCGGGTCCTTTGTGTTGATACCACACCCTTTTTTGTTGAATATAGTAGAGTTCAGTTGTTCGTATGTTTGGAGTGTTTTTGTCTGTTTACTAAACGAGTAAATCAATTTTAGCTTTTTATTTCGAACCGGGTTGTGGAGTTAAGACGGGTGGTTTTATCGGACACAACACCACTGTATAAAGGCTACCCTAGCTGTGGGGCCATCACCACATAAATCCTGATGGCTGGCTCCCGAGAAAACCGGCGGAAACCCGTTCAAGTCCGAACATGTTAATTTGCCAGAAATAAACCGTAAGAGTACACAAAGAGAATTTTTCGGAAATGCCATTACACCATATGGGATATCCGTTCTAATGAAATACTGAGTATTTTGACGGATAGTGGCGTAGGTTTTCCCTCAAATTGTGGGTAAACGCCCTCAAATTGTAATTCAGGGGGTGCCCTCTCCGAGTGGCAATAATAATCCTATATAGCCTAATCCTATAAGACTATAATAATCCTAATAATAGCCCTATCCCTGCATATTGGACAGGTTGGTGAATGCGAAAAAAGTATATCGGGCAATAGGATGCCAGGTAAAATTGTAGAGTAGTGGCACCCGGAAATGATGAAAACTAGTTTTAGCTACAGGTCTTTCAGTCGGTTTATTCTCTTTTCCTTTCCAAGTAAAAGAAAACAGAATGTTAATAAAAATATATTATGTTGCGGTTCATTAGTGACCGTGATGGTAATAGTAAATGATGCCTATTTAAGTCTGTGGGTTTATCGGTCAATAATGGTGGCAAAAAATGAACCACCATTTTTTTTTGAGCCAACGTTTCGACTATTTAAGTCATCCTCAGGGCCCTAAAAAGGAAAACACAGGGGGTTTCAGCTCTAAATCTAGTAAAGTTAATCACAGAGTCGTCAATAATCATTCAGTCATCAATAACGAGTAATATAAAAAAAGTGAAACCTATACGTTTCCCATTTTTATGGATATTTTGTATATCCGTATCCGTTATACGTGCATAAGTGGTTATTTAAATCGTTGTAATGTCTACTGTAAAATGGTCTGTGACTTAGTGGTTTATTTATCGTTAAACCGCTTAGAATTGCATATCAGTATAGTGGGCTAGTGCAAGATAAGAGTAGTTTTTCGGAAAAATGTACATAACTCGAAAACTAGTCGTCTTCTGAACTGCCAAAAAATCATGCTTAATCAACACCAAAAAAGACATACTTTAGCAGATTTTCATGTAAAAGGCGCGAGAAAAAAAATTAAATATAGACCATTCCAAGATGACGTCATGACAGATCGAAAACATATGCTGGGTGGCACACAATCCCATTTGACCACTTGTTTACATATGTAAACATTAGGTTTTAAGTTTAACTAACGTAACAGGTACTTATACAATTGGTTCAAAATGCCACATTTTGCAGTGTCGTTAAATGTTCAATGCGTGCTGAACGAGATAGGGTGTCTTTTTTTCGATTTCACGCTGTTTTGGCTTTTTTGACGGCTTTTTAGACTTTTCAAAAATCGTTTTTTGGCTTATTTGACGGTTAATTTGAGGTTATCTCAAAAAGTGTTAAATACAAAAGTTTTATATTTTCTTATTATCTATAACTTTTGAAATTAACGTTTTCCGCGAGAAGCTCAGGTTTTCTTTTTAAAATAAAATTTAAAAAATATATTTATAAAAAAAAATAAAAATAATTTAAAATAAAATTTTTACTTTTTAAAAAGATTTAATTTTTATATTTTTTATCTTATTTGGTTTGCTTTTCGTTGTTTTGGTGGTGTTTTATGTTTTCTGTACAAACTTTTTTACTTATAATCGCTTAATTTGTAACTTCCCTGTATATGTAAATTTTAGCCCTGAGGAAGACTAAATATATAGTCAAAACGTAGGCTTTTTCAAGAAAATAAAGAGTTTCCGTTCAGCGTCCCAAACCCGGTTAACTTGATACCAGTATTCATAAACCAGGGACGCTAACGAGGAGATTAATAATAATAGTAATTACAGGCAAGCAGCAAGGGAAAAATGTTGTTGAGGTTCCAACTTTAAGAAAAAATAAAATTTAAACACGAAAACAATGGAAATGGTGAAATGGGGATGCAGTTTAGGGGTTGAAAACGGTTTTCAAGCGATTTGCGGCGAAACCTGATCTTCTCGCGGAAAACGTTCACTAGATAATGAAAAAATATAACTGTTGATTTTAACACTTTTTGACATAACCCTCTAAATTTGATACCAGTATTATTATTATTATTATTATTATTATTTTATTATATCAAATTCATTTCGGCACTAGCCTATTCGTATTTCGGGTTATCCTCAATTTACCTAAAAGATGTCAGGACCTGCCATTTTCAAGTGTCAAGAAGGTGGTACTACGGTTTGTAGTTAACCTAGAAGAACATGGATGTTTTGTTTGATGAACGTAGATAAATTTGTGATTTTTAAGAGCATCTTTTTAAGTACCGATTTATTTTCAGGTAATATTAATTCGTTAAAAACGCTGCACGATGGCGGATGCCGCAGCTCGACAGTTCCAATATGAATACAAAGCGGTAAGTAAGACAAATTTCAGAAGTTGGACATTTATTGGAAACGTTTGAGACACTTTCTTAATTCATTTGAGTTTATGAATTCATTACAGTGATTATACCATAGTTCTTTTAAATATTATATTAAATAATACAATATAAAGTAAATTATGCCCAATTTTTGCAGTAAAATAACATTTCAATTATGTACATTAACCTAAGGTTTTGAAGCCATACAAAGCATTGCCATAACTATGTTTCCAATTTTCTTTCCTGGTTTGGTGGTCTTAATTATAAGCATTTATTGATGTTCATTATTAAACGTTTTTCGTTTATTAATTTTTATTAAATTTAACATATAAAAATTAAACATTATTAAAAGTCGATTGACTATATCTAGGACTATAAGGGATCAATATACTCAGGACATGGCCATAACGCTGGGCTCTGATCTGATCTGATATGCTGAGACACGAAATTTGGTAAATGGGAAAGATCCACGCTTCTAAAACTACCGATATTATACCGTCATACCGAAAACCTTTATATACTCTTTTGGGTTATCAACATTGAGAGATATTTAGACAAAAATTACAACTTTAATCTATAAACTTATGATAGTACACTATTTTGTGTCATGTTCGAATTCTTCTTTAGGTGAGTCTAATTCCTTTCCCCCAGCTACTTTTAGAATGAAGAGAAAACATAAGCAGTCGACTAAAAACAATGTTTGATTTTCAAGTAACCTTTTAGAAACCGTTTACTATTTTCATAAAATAAACTATTTATCACTAGCGTTTCAGCAAAATTTTCTGTTAAATTTTTTTCACATGCAACAGCAGAATATCATTTTATGTAATAATTACTATTTTTTGACTTTCTGACTAATCGAAATATCTGGAGGTGATTCTGTGAGTGATTTTAAAAAGAAAAGTGTATACCAGGTGTCCCACCGGGAACCGCCGCGATCGATATCTGTCAAATTATAATCAGGAGAAATTTGAAAATTGGACAGTAGGTCCTTGGGGGCAAGCGATCTAAAATATTTTCAAGATGGCCACACTTCCGGTTATACCGGAAGTAGTTATCAACTTGCTTATTTTAAATGGGACACCTTATATATTATCACATTTTTGAATTCTACTCCAAATTCTAAATATATTTCATGTACAGGGTGGGCCACTAAGAGAGGTGGTCGGCCGTATCACAAACTATTAGTCATATCGATTTCAGGTAAAAAAATATATGAGTAAAGTGACCAAGAGAAATTGCTGGAAATTTCTTACAAGTTCGCAAAATGGCCGCTAGAGTACGAAATTGCACCAGTAAATTTTAAATACTGATTTTAAGCGGTTTAGGACAGGCTAAGGTAGATTGGAAATACTTTCATTCTGTTGACAGAATTTCACTTATTTTTTTGTGGGAGTGTTATGGTTCTAGCCAGTTAAATAAAGTGGTCAGGGAAAGTCAAATATTGGTTCAAAAGCGAAGAGCACCGCAGTTGCCGCGGTGTCCGGATCTTCCCCTCGGACCTTGAAAATCCGGGAGATGGCCACGTGGAGGCGTCGCGCCAGTTCGTACCCATATCCGCAGCAGGTCTCCAAGGTGAAGAGCCTCTAGTCGATAGAATAATGTAGGTAAGGGAAGTCGGCAAATTGGATCCGTAACTTCGGGATAAGGATTGGTCTGAGGATCGGGGCGTGTCGGGCTTGGCGAGGAAGCGGGTCCTGGTTAACGAGCCGAGCCTGGGCGAGGTGATGGCTTCGGCTGGATCCGAGCTCGGTACTGTGCCTTGGCCTCCCGCGGAACCGCTTAGCTGCGAGGCCCGAACGGGGGTTTTCGAACCATCTGTTCGGTGTCTTCTTCGGCCGCTATTTAACGATCAGCTCAGAACTGGCACGGACCGGGGGAATCCGACTGTCTAATTAAAACAAAGCATTGCGATGGTCTTAACGTGATGTTGACGCAATGTGATTTCTGCCCAGTGCTCTGAATGTCAAAGTGAAGAAGTTTAATCAAGTTTTGTGATATCAAAATCAAAAATTGTGATAATCTTATAGATAGATAGATAAGATTATCACAATTTTCTTCGCCAGCCTGAGAGTCACAGTTACTACCGCTGTTTACCCGCGCTTGATTAAATTTCTTCACTTTGACATTCAGAGCACTGGGCAGAAATCACATTGGGTCAATATCACGTTAAGACCATCGCAATGCTTTGTTTTAATTAGACAGTCGGATTCCCCCGGTCCGTGCCAGTTCTGAGCTGATCGTTAAATAGCGGCCGAAGAAGACACCGAACAGATGGTTCGAAAACCCCCGTTCGGGCCTCGCAGCTAAGCGGTTCCGCGGGAGGCCAAGGCACAGTACCGAGCTCGGATCCAGCCGAAGCCATCACCTCGCCCAGGCTCGGCTCGTTAACCAGGACCCGCTTCCTCGCCAAGCCCGACACGCCCCGATCCTCAGACCAATCCTTATCCCGAAGTTACGGATCCAATTTGCCGACTTCCCTTACCTACATTATTCTATCGACTAGAGGCTCTTCACCTTGGAGACCTGCTGCGGATATGGGTACGAACTGGCGCGACGCCTCCACGTGGCCCTCTCCCGGATTTTCAAGGTCCGAGGGGAAACGGATAGCTTCGTATTGACTTAACAAAATTCAAAATTTTAATTCTAATTAAAAAGCTCTTTATTTACTTTAACTCATGCTATAAAATATTCGCCCTCATGATTGCCTCTTTGGCCGCAAGAGTGCGCGTTATCAAAGGTCGTCAAACTTTGTCGTATTCCTTCAATTTTTTAAATGGAATGATATATAATATTTAAGCTGCTTAGGAAGAGAACGACAAATGAAACAAAATAGTGAAAACCGCATATCGATAAATTTTTCGCAACCGAAGATATAGCTAATTTTATAGCGAATACAGTTTATACCGTTTTAACGTCAAGTATTCGTAATAACAAATGCATTTGTTTGGCAATCTTCAGCAGGAAGTTAATCATCAAGGTCGATTTAGTGTCAATGTCTGATGCGGCATAATTGGGGGACAAATGATTGGTCCATTTATATTTGAACAGAAGCTAAATAGAAATATGTATTTAGACTTCTTACAAAACTAACTACCATTACTTTTAGAAGACATACCGTTGCGAAAGACGGGGCCCTGCTCATTTCTCCGTAAATGACGGTCAATTTTTAGACAACGCTTATCGCGATAGATGGATGTGACGCGGCGGTTTATTCCCGTGGCCAGCTAGGTTACCCGATCTTAGGTGTATGGACTTTTATTTGTGGGGGAGAATAAAAGAGATTGTTTACCAAAACAGACCAACTTCCCAACCGGAACCGA
Organism: Dendroctonus valens; assembly: GCA_024550625.1. Classification (NCBI taxonomy): domain Eukaryota; kingdom Metazoa; phylum Arthropoda; class Insecta; order Coleoptera; family Curculionidae; genus Dendroctonus; species Dendroctonus valens. The sequence goes on from JAJTJO010000096.1 coordinate 3,169,018, forward strand.
TTAAGCGAAATTAGGGGTGCAATTCATCACATTCTTGTCGCAGAAGTAGTATGTTAGTTAGTAGTGCTGTTTTATCTACGAGAAACAGGCTTGAGCAATGCATTGCTTGAAATGACGGAAAACATTTTGAGCATCTAAGCAGGTTTTAATCCCAAGGGTGTATTTCATCCGCACGAATACTCGTAATGCGTGAAATATAGCAATCGGTTCTTATCAGGATCAATAATTGCCATGAATTATTATAATATCATTCTTATTCGTTTTGTATATTTTCCTGACTGTACTTTAATTCATTCCAATGTATTCCTGGGTTTCAGTCAATTTTATTGTTTATTATTTAAAATGTTACAAATACGTTTCGCTGTCTTTATCCACCATCATCAGTTTGTCTAAAATATCCATTTTACATTTATTATCAATTTAATTAAAAAAACTTTCACAAAATTAACATATTAAAATTCAAATCACACACATATTAAAAAGTACAATTTGGGGCCTTGGTTCTCAGGTGATGAGTCGGCATAAACATGTTCGGGAAAAGACTAGAATCTATTGTTTAGAGATCTAAATTCTCGAGATCTAACTCTCTAATCTAAAAACCCAGGAATACATTGGAATGAATCATTCTTATTGTCAAATTGTTTATATCTTCGGTTGCAATAAATATATCGGGGTGCGGTTTTCACTATTTTGCTTCATTTTTATCCTCTTTCTAAGCAGCTAAAATATTATATATCATTCCATTTAAAAAATTGAAGAAAAACGAAAAAGTTTGACGACCTTTTATAATGAGCCCTCTGGCGGCCAAAGTGGCAATCGTATGGTCGAATATTTTACAGCAGGTGTTAAGGTAAATAAAGGGATTTTCAACTGAAATTTAAGCGTTGAATTGTGTTAAGCAAACACGGAGCTATCAATAACTTTTTGTACCATTATTTGACCTTCCCCCACCACTTTATTTGCCTAGCTAGAAGAATGAGACTCCAACAAAAAAATAAGTGAAATTCTCTCAGGAATTGGACTAAAGTATTTTCAACATACCTTAGCTTATCAATGCAATTAGTGCAATTTCGCCCTCTAGCGGCCATTTTGCGAACTTGAAAGTCATTTCCAGCAATTTCCCGTGGTCTCTTTATTCATATTATTTTTTACCTGAAATCGATACGACTAATGGATTGTGAGATACGGCCGAGCACCTCTCTTAGTGACCCACCCTGTACAATATCATATACCTAAGTCTAACCGTTTTTGATATATTTGAAATTTTATGTAAAAAATGACAGTTGCAGCCACTCGAATAATTATTCATTTTTCCTATAAGGGAATATGTGCTACTTAATTTGAGTCGCATTTCCTGTTAAAAAGGATTTACTTTAATGGAATTTCGACAAAATTTTGATAACTGTTAATGCAAAGTGTTATAAAAATAAGTTTGAAAATGACGTTGAGAAAACCGCCCAAAATGAATTTTTTTAATGGAAACCCCCATTTTTGATAAGTTTATTTTATTTAGTGTTAAAATTAAGGGTAAGTTTGTGTAAAGTTGTCTATTCCAAAAGAGTTTAGTTTTCGAAATATTGTCAATTTAATGTTTTCATATGGCTATTTTGTCGCATCTTATTTTAAATACTGTCACTCTTAGTTGCCATGACGAAAGTAGCCATTTTAATGCAATAAAATGCCAAAGGAATGCTTATATCTGTCAGTTACCTTTAGAAAATAATTAATAGTCAAGACGCTTAAATTATCCAAACGCCAAACGAAGATTATTTAAACTTATTTATTATTTATGGAGGATGTGATAAAGTTATATCAAGAATGGTTTATATATTATTAATTATTATTATTAATTTCTTTATTGAAATATCACTATTACAATAAAAAGTTAGTTTCTTATCTTATCACTCACGTATTCCTACAGCACTCAGTGAATTAAACAAACTTCACTTTTTTAAAATATATCTTTTAATCACACTGATACTGAACTGTGTTTATAACGACTTAATTCCAAAGCTTCTTCAATAAACTATAAGGTTTTGCATGTGTTTAGCGTTTAGCAGCATTTTTTTCATTAAACATCGTGTTTTTTTCCTTTTGTATAGACATCCTCAAGGATGCGGACTTGGCGTCCACCTCCGCCAAGAAGGTGCGCCAGGAGCTTGAAGAGAAACTTGATGTGAAACTTCAATCGCGCAAGAAGGAAATCGATGACCTCGTCATGAAATTCGTGAGTTCCAAGAAGGCTACCGGGGGAAAGAAGAAGGACGAGTCTGACGAAGAAGGTGGCGAGGACGAAGACGAAGAGGAGGAGGAACAGGACGAAGAAGAGGAGGATGACGATGAGGAGGATACTGAAGCCGACAAGAAGAAGAAACGCGGCTCTACAGGCAAAAAACCAGCGGCTAAAAAAGCAAAGAAGTCTTCCGATGACTCGGCCAGCGAAGGCAGTGACGGCGAATCAGAAGAGGAATATTCGCTCAAGAAAGCAGCCAAACCAGCTAAAACCCGTATGTTGCCCCCTAAGAAGAAGAAGGGCTCCGAATCCGATTCAGATGAGAAGTGGGGCAAGAAGAAGGGAGGTGCCAAAGTAAGTACTTAGTTTTTTTAGCATATAAAAACATCCTAAATGTTCGCTTATTTTAATTGCCGGGCGCCAAAAGAGGAGGAGGAGGATACACCAAGGCTCTTCAACTGTCTCCAGAATTGGCTGCTGTTGTGGGAGCTGACACAATGGCTCGACATGAAGTCGTCAAGAAGATTTGGTCTATTATCAAAGAAAAGAATATGTACGCCCCGAAAAACAAACAGTTTGCAATTTGCGACGATGCTTTGATGAAGGTGATCGGAACCAAACTCTTCCGAACCTTCGGTATGATGAAGTATCTGAAAAACCATTTTATCAGTTAATTTGTTCCTCTTCATATTATTTAAACGATTTTGCTGTTTTCCAACAGGCGTATATATTTTTTAATTGGTAATTTTCAAATTCTAGTTTGTTCTGTAAATGGATTACAACGTAAATGTGAGTTGCAAAATTTTATGTATGGATATTGGATCTGTTTAGGTCCAAGAATGTTTTGCGTTATAAAATGTAGGTTTAAATCGACTGATTTTCACTGTTAATTCAACTGATTAACGACATTTTGTTTGGTTTAGTTTTGTTCCACGTAATGTGCTTCTTTATGATTCAAAATGATGTAATATTATACTGTAGCAGTGAAGTAATAGTATTATTAAAACATTTTTTTTTCATTTCTATTTTTACGTGAAAGTGCAAACAGAGGATTTCTAATGTGTTAGTCACAATCTGTACATCATTTTCAGTAGATTATTCCAACATTACCGCTTTGAACCATTTGGGGGGTCAAATTAAAATCAGAGACAAGTTTAGTCATTTTATTGTTGATATGAACTTAAAAACGTTTTGGCAGGAGTAACTTAATGTATCTGTTGGATGTTGAAGCCGACTGCACAAGCATTCAGTCCATCTATGTTTAGTTGTCGGTCTGTGCAGTCTGCTTGGGTTTCTTGCAAGTTCGACTATATATAAAGAAAATTATTTTTTACATATATTAGAAACGGGATTGAACTTGCATCTGATCAGGTGTTCTTAAAAGTCGTTATCCCATCCGGAGGTCTCATCGGGGGGATAGGTTTTATCCTGTTTGAACACGTCACAGTTGCTCTTATCAGACAAATCCTTTGCTTTCATTTTATACGGAGAGGGAATCTGATGCTGACGGAATTTCTGCCAGTCAAATCCTGCAGAAATACAGCTAATTTCTATGTGTTTTTTTAATGTTGGGTATGGAACGAAGAGTACGTACCTTGGTAAAACTTGTGATTTTTTATATCGGCAATGCCACCTTTTTGCATGCCAATCCGATCTGTTGCCATTGGTCTGCACAGTTTCTCGATCAAGTTCTTAGCTTTCAAGTTAACATAAGAGGGAAATGTTATATTATCAATGCCGTTCAGGATTTTGTTGTAGGTTCGCATGTTGGTCCCATCGTTTGTGCAAAATGGAGTTTTTCCTGCGAAAATTTTTAAATAAAAAACAAATGCGAGAAGTTGAGACACATGGAATATTTACCAGTTAGGAGCTCGAAAAGAATCACCCCGAAAGCCCAGTAATCTACAGCCCTATCATGGCCTCTGTTGAGCACAATTTCCGGCGCCACATATTCAGGCGTGCCGGCGAATGTGTAAGTTTTTCCTCTGTTTGGCATCTTTTTTGCGAATCCGAAATCGGTCAATTTTAGGTATCCGTTCAGGTCCACCATTAGATTTTCCGGTTTCAAGTCTCGGAACACCACGCCTTTACTGATAAACAACAGAACTGAAAAGGTTTCAACATCTTCTATAGGGAAAATTACCCGTGAAGGTGTTCGAGAGCTTCAAGAACGCAAGCCGATAGAAAACGCGCGTTTTCCTGGTCGAATCGTTTCGGCTTCTGATTATGTAAAAGGGTGAACAAGTCGCCTCCCAAGCAGGTTTCCATTAAGAAGTACACATATCTGGAATCAGATTAGTTTTGCAACTTTTAATCAAGCGTCTATTTCAAATGACCATTTCTCACTTGTTATCTCTGAAGGTCCGATGCATTCGAACGATAAACGGCGAATTACAATTCATCTGGATAATCTTCTCGTTATATACGTGCTCCTGCAGGTTCTGGTAGACGATATCTATCTTCTTTTGGTACTTCAAGGCAAAGACTAGACTTTTCTGCTTTTTATGCTGGACTAGTTCCACCCTACCGAACCTGAAACCGAACAATTACCCGCGAAAACTTGTAAAGTAGTCGCTTACCCGCCCACTCCTAAAGTGCGGATTATCTTCAAATCGTCAAGCACCATATCCTGGTACTCGGAGGGAACGTCTTTCAGACTGGGCGTTTTCACTTGAATTGTGGGAACTTGAACATCGCCGAAATGGTCGATGAAATTTTTTCTAGTCAGCGTCAAACACTCGACTACTGGAGATTCGGCTGTTACGGTTGCTTGCCTGTATCGTAACCATATAATTCATTTATTTATTATGAGAAAATACTTTCTTTTAGCTAAAAATGTTTGCAAGGGCAAAGACTTAGAAACTATTGCCAAAAGAGAAATAAAACTTTGTGAGAAACTAGCTTGTTTTCCTCTCTATTAGACTTGTAGCTTCTTATGATGCACATCATCATAGAGTGTTTTAGTCTATAATAGAGCAAAATGAGTCTACCTCTGAGCTTTTTGGGTTCCTCACTTCCTTGCCAAGCACCAGATATAGAGTTTATAAGGAATTTTTATCATCATCATTAGGTAGGAAGGTACCTATTTCAAAAATACGTTATTGAGATTGAGACGCTTTCATAATTATCTTTGAGGCACTTTTTTAACCAAGACATTTCTTCGAAAGGGCCGGATTTTTAAAGCTCTAAAAACAAAAGCTTCTTGTAGGGAAACTCACCTCGTGTCCTCTTTCTGTAGAGCCATTTCACCAAAACACTTGTCCTTTCCCAGCTTTCCTAATACCGTGCCATTTTTCGTAATAGTTACCGTGCCTACATTGAAAAACTTCCATTAAACCCTCCGTTGCAGGATAATTTCCTATTAAACTGTCCATCATTTTACCTGCACGTATAACGTAAAATTTGTCGCCTTTATCGCCCTGGCGCACAATGACGGCACCAGCAGGAAAAATTTCCTTTTTGAACAGTTTTGAGACCTGCAACAACACGTCTTCGTCCACGGTCTGCAAGGACTCAACATTTCGCAAAAACTGCAAGTACTGGTCCTGCTCCTTCCGGTCGAACCGGATGACGATCCTCTGGAAAGCCACGCGATCCAGCACCCAAACCTGCCCTTCGCTAAGGGCTTGAATGGTGGCCAATCTGCAATTTGCGGCTTTGTAACCTTTCTGAATTGGCTGATCGCATCTACAGACCTTTTGGCATTGTAAAGTAGCGCAAGTTCGCCGAAAACTCGTGGCTCGTTGAACTCGTCGACTGCTTTGCCCTTAATGAGAACTCGAAACTTGCCCTGTTTGGACACGAACATTTCTGAGCCTTTGTCGCCTGGAACATTGAACATTTGCTTACTGATCAGCATCAGCTTCAATGTGGTTTTTTTACCTTGTTTTATCAGGGTTTTCTTCGCTGGAACCGACCTCAGCTGCATGCCGTTGATTATATCTTGCAGCCGGTTTCCATAGAACAAACGGCTGAGGAACTCGTTCTTTTCTATTGCCTTTTTTATCTGATTCGCATCCCTTTTAATAGAAAATCGTGTTAGCAACAAAACTGAAATGTTCAGTTGAGTTGTAATAGAATCACCGATACAGAAGGTGTTTGCAAAATATATTGCCTTATTTTCGATTCGACTAGACAAATTATGTTAAATCATCATGTTTTTATTCCGAGAATCTGCAGCAGAATTTTAGACACTCGCTGTATTAGGAGAAATCCGCATTTTTGGAAATGTGAGTATAACTTTTGCTAAGAATGCATCGACTTTTAAAACACCCTGTAGACCTTCTAGTTGACTCTTTGATAGTTTGCAGGCCGATATTTAAAGAAACTTCACTGTTTTTTTTTAAATCGGTCAATTACAATCCAACAGTTAACGTTTGTTCTTTGAATCATCCTGTAAATTCCAATTAAGTTTCTGCAGTATGTAGTTTGTGGTGTTTGGATGAGCTGCGCAATTGAAATCTTGAAATAATATACGAAAAGTGAATCATTACTCATATCCTGTATCATTTGAAACTCCACAAGTAATCCGGTTTATCTCTAAAAGCAACAGATTATCCGATATCCGAACTATTTGGATGTGTTCAAGTGTCCCGTCAATCATGCAAGAGTGTGTGGTATAAACCAAAGCGACATTTTTGTCGGATTTGAGTGCAATTACTCGAAAGTGTTTTTCATTTCCACATTGGTTGGAAACCGTTTTAACTTACTCGGCGCTTTTAGGATATGAGGGCAAGTTTTCATTGGAAGCCACTTCTGCATCCGAAGGAACGCTTGCTTGCACTCCCGGTCTTCTTATGCTCTGGTTCTTTTGTTCTTCAGATGGATCTTTGATGCTATCTTTTCTACCTAAGATCAACACTTTCTTGATATGTAGTAGCTTTCTAGGGAATTTGCTCATTAACCCAAAGAAAAGGTTTTATTATAAAAATCTTCATTGGCACTTATATTAATCAGCAAAAGGTGAGCTTCATTTTTCATATTCATTCGCACTTACCATCCGTATCCGGCTCAGGAATTTCACTTGGATGAATTGGTTTGTTATCGGTATCTGGTTCAGCTGCCTTAGGTTTAGTGCGTCCATTTGGAGTAGCTCCTATCGTTTTCCCTAAACCACTACCCAATTCTTTATCTGGATTTGCTTCTGTTGGTTTGGGTGCTCGACCTTTTGTGTGTGTTACCGTTCCTTCGTGGTTTGAACCAGCGGGATCATTTGCATTGGGTTCCGCCGAAGGCGGAGTCAAAACAGTTTCTACACCTTTAAAGAAACTTTCGCTTTTTTCAGCTCCTTTGCAGGATTTATTGTCCAAACCTTCAGGGTTGTCCGGCTGGACTACTGGAACTGGTTGGACCAAATCAGGCGGTACTGGTACAATTGGTCTTAGAGTACCACTCTCATGTCCTGCAATGATTCACCCAAGAAAATCACCCACGAAAAAAAACATCCAATTTTTTCAAATTGTGTAACTTCCATCCTCTGGATTCACACTTGAAGTCCATGGATGTTTGTTCTTTTGTTTTCTAATAATTACCGATTATTGAATGCCCTGGTTTAGTGATAGTGTAGCTTTCGCTGCGGCCGCACAAACATTTGATCATTTCCGGTTGATTTTCGGCAAAATACTGGAAAATTCAAACCGATCCGGGTAGGATGACCGAAGCAGATGGAGCAACTAAAGCTATCAGAAATATAACAAGGTATACTGATCGCGAAAGATAAGATTAAGATGTTTGTTTTTATGATACAAAGCCAATTCAAAAGTTAATTATTAACTGGGGGAACAATTGATGTGAAATGTCGACTATTAATCACTCAGTCTTAAAAGATAATGATAAAGTTGGACATACGTTACCTTTCGAATGGTTTGCTCATTAAACCCAAATCGATTTGTAGTGAGTAAAAGCGGAAATACTCACAGGAATTCACTGAATTTGTGCGTTTTAAGTAATTTGAAAGTGCGACGCATTTTGGAATTTCAACTACAGGGTGTTCGAAAATAACAGGAGCCAAACAAGCGTTTTTCTATATTGATCATGTTAAGTGCATTGGAATTCCAACACCCGTTAGTTTTATCGCAGTTTTATCAAGAAAACCATGCAATTTGTACATTTGTTAGTATTTTATTGGAAAAAGAAATATTTTAAATACCTTAGTGATAAAATAGCACTAGAGTCATATTACGACTTTATAAAAACTTACAACATAGTTAATGAAAATGTAAATTATAAAGCGATTAGGTATATAATACAAAGATGATTTGATGGATTTTCCTCGCAAATCGACAGCGAACACACGGATTAAATGTTTTTTTTTCAACATTTGTACTTAAAACAATACATCTAAACGAACTAAGTACATACATAAAGAAATCCAAAGGCGCACTTGAAGCGTCGCGATTAAAAAATCTTTACATCGATGCTAAACAGCAAAATTCAAATACTGGCTCTTCGAATATATTTGGTAAATAAAATACAGCACTTTCTTACATTACTTTATATAGAACACTGAGACATTTACAACATTCTAGGAGTTTTTATAATTTTTAGTAGATCTTCGTGAATTCAAAGAAAAAGTGGCAGGCCCTCGAAAGAGGTTCTGAAGCTGATCTCAAAGGAGAATATTAATGTAAATATGAATAGCAGAATCGAATAAAAAATAACAACAACCAAAAAGTGTGGTGATTATCGTTCTATCAGCCTCATGTTGCACATGCTTAAGGCATTTCTCCGCAGTATTTACGCTTGCGCTAGAAGAAAATGTGAGGAGAATTTTGAAGAGTCTTTTGAGGGTTTGAGAACCGCCTTGAAAACGCGCGGAGCTTTCAGAACAAAGTTTCTTCTCCAAAAGTTGTTACATGCTTTATCGATCTTAAACAAGCCTGTGACTGAATTTGACACAAAACTGGGATCGATGATACAGGTACATAAAAAAAAATAAAAAAATTTGCTGTACTGAAACTTCTTGGCAGAACTAAGGAAAGACGAGGAATATTTCGTCTTAAACTGAAATAGATTTTTCTGTTTTTATGAAAATTCGGTACGTGATTTTGTTGAAGAGCGAGTCCCCCTTTTGTAAAACATTTTATTAAAATATTCATTACATTTTACAAGATTAGTTTCCATACAGGTATTTAATAATAAGCAGGAAATAAACCTGGAAAACGATTTACTTGGAAATATTCTAATTTGTAGCAACTGCATTTATTAAATGCTGAGCGATTATTGTGGAAAGTAGAATTTTCATTTAAATATTCTGCGGCAGTTTTCGCAGAATGTGTCCTTTTGAGACAGCGAATAAGATCAGAATTTAATATACAAGAGTTGACAGAAAATGGCGATGATAATTCTCAAAAAAAACAACTTTTTTGTCAGTATTTGATAATGCAATTTCGCGATTTAAAACCAACGTAGTAAATCCCATTCGAGTTGCAAAACGTGCAAGTTTACATTAGTGCATCCCAACTGAGCATAAACACCAAGATTTCGGACCTTAAGAGATGCTGCAGATTGGGGGAGACGAAAATTGCGCTTCGCTGTTCCAGGTTTTGAGAGCATGTTCTCCCCAATTCTATCCGTCACTCTTGGAGCAAAGAATGAATCTTGATTACCATTGTAACGAAGGTTACTAAAATTTTCTTTCTGTCTGGCTGATTTAAGCCAGCAATAGGTGAATGATCGTTTTCAAGGGCCCCCGAAAACGGATATTTATTTACTTATTAGTAGTACTTTGCAATTGTACCGATATCACGCACGTACATCACGAAATTCCGAGAACGATCCCTGTTGTGTCCGATAAAACTACCCGTCTTAACTCCACAACCCGATTCGAAATAAAAACCTCAAATTGCTTTACTCCTTTAATAGACAGACAAAAACACTCCAAACATACGAACAACTGAACTATACCCTATTCACCAAAAAAAGGGTGTCGTATCAACATAAAGGACCCGATCGCTATGCGCATATGGGCCTTACCCTTCTTATGGTCCTTAACCTACTCACGCACTAACGGGAATTAAAAAAAAAACGAAAAACGATTGACTCGACAGAGGTGGAGGGCTGATTCTTGACGGTGGTGAATTAAGACGGCTCTAACAATCCCTACCAGAAAGGGCTCCCACTACCAGCCAAAATATCAGCAGAGATTAGTAGATCTCTGAAAGACTAATCTCTGAATAACAGGTAGTAGGAGAGTGGAGAAAAGGTATTTAACCTCCTGGAATGTTAACGGGCTACTAAGTAGACGTCCAGAACTAGACGAATTCCTGCAAAGCAGACAACCTGAAGTGATGGCACTTCAGGAAACTCTGTTAGGCATTAATAGCAGAATAAGATTTTCTAATTACGTTATTTACAGGTATGGCCATTCAATAGGTAAAGCAGTAAACTGCAGAGTGCTGTAAGTGTGTAACCTTTTTTTAAGATAGTGTGATAGAAGTAGTGTTGAGTAGTGTAGTACTTGTGTCAAATTAGTAAGATGACCATTCTAGCAGATAGCAAACATGGAGAGAATGAGATGTAAAGGCATACGGATGCCAGAGCTGATCCATTCTTACAGAAGACCACAAGTTTTAAAGGATAACTCCCGAACACTAGCAGTCAAAAACGGGGGTTTTTTAGTTGATAGAAATCCAACACTACCTGATGTCACAGGACACTGGGTCTCTTCGAGAAGATTTTAGGAGATTCCACGTGTTTTCAATCCACCGTAAAGAAGGTACAGTGTCCATATTCGTAGACCATTCCCGACATTTTCTTCCAGTTTCCCGAATAAGAAGCCATAGGGCGGTTTGTTGTGCCTTGAGGCCATCTTTTTATCACGAAACCCGTGCAAGTTCTGGTTCATTTTTCTTTGTCATGCTTCCTCAACATTCCAACGCCATTCAGCGATGTTTTGCACTGCCTGCATTAATATAAAGTCCTTTTCTCCGCGTTTGTGACCGATGGTGGTTAATTCTGGTCTTGCGCCAGCTACCCATTTCATCCGGCATGAGTTCAGAGTTACCACCTGGTCCTAAAACCCCGCTGCCAACCGTAGGCTGGCATTCTGGCCCCAAGCCAGCTGGCCATTTCGCACGGAGTGAGCTCAGAATGGCGGCCGGTTTGTAGATCTCGTTTGTTTCTGGAATTAAGCACATTTTTCGACTTCCGACTTATTTTCCTGCTGAGATTGAAATCTTAATGTTTGGATCGTGTAGGCCATTTAATGCAATGTTTTCTGTCCGTTCGACATTTCCATTCCGAAGGAATGCAACATAGAACCGCCACCTTAAATACTCCATTTTTGCTGAAATCAACCGCTCGTAACTGTTTTTCACGGTCCAGATATTCCAATCGTCCTATGACATTCATTCCAAAATCAGTCATACACAATCAGTCGATGTTGTGTCTGATAAAACTACCCGTTTAACTCCACAACCCGGTTCGAAATAAAAAGCTATAATTGCTTTACTCCTTTAATAGACCGACAAAAAAACTCCAAACATACGAACAACTGAACTCTACTATATTCACCAAAAAAGGGTGTGGTATCAACACAAAGGACCCGATCGCTATGCGCATATGGGCCTTACCCTTCTTATGACCCTTAACCTACCCATCCACTAACGGGGATTTTAAAAAACAAAAAACGATTGACTCGACATAGGTGGAGGGCTGATTCTTGACAGTGGTGAATTAAGACGGCTCTAACAGTCGACGCCATCATCTAGACCGAGATTAAATAATAAAAATCAGAAAAAGTGTGGGGAATGAATACGAAAACTCCCGTTCCTCCCGATCTCTGAGGTTTTGCTGGTGTACAGATTTGTCCCGAGTATAAATCCTCCGGTCACGTCAGTTTATGATTCCGGATCAAACCGGCATTATCGCCGCTCGCCGGTGCAAGATATGATTGCGTAACATACGACCATTCACCACCGCTAATCTCACATACTTAATATGTACAGAGATTAGTCTAGTAATCTCTGATATGTACCGACCGCACCGTTGTGCACCTCCTCTCCACGTTTATTTTTGTAACTCTAATTTTGTATTCATTAAGGCCGGAAATCTTATGTTATTTCATTAAATGTAAAACGCCTTATTAAGACCAGAAACGTTATTTTAGTTTGTTAAATGTAAACCGCCTGCCGTTGTACTCCAGCGATAACAAATTTGTTTTATTTGCTGAATAAACCATTTGTTGTTCGACTGTGTTTAAGTCTGCCAACTGCGTATTGACCTCTGGGTTATTTTCTTTCTCGACTGTATAAAGGCTACCCTAGCTGTGGGGCCATCACCACATAAATCCTAATGGCTGGCGCCCGAGAAAACCGCCGGAAACCCATTCAAGCCCGAACATGTTAATTTGCCAGAAATAAACCCTAACAGTATACAAAGAGAATTTTTTGGAAACGCCATTACACCATATGGGATATCCGTTCTGATGCAATACTGAGTATTTTGACGGATAGTGGAGTAGGTTTTCCCTCAAATTGTGAGTGAAGAGTAATTCAGAAGAGTGACAATAATAATCCTATATAGCCTAATCCTATAAGCACAGCTTATATATCATATCATACATATCATGATATATAAGCTGTGCTATAAGCCTATAATAATCCTAATAATAGCCCTATTCATGCATATTGGACAGGTTGGTGAATGCGAAAAAAGTATATCGCGCAATAGGGATGTCAGGTAAAATTGTAGAGTAGTGGCACCAGAGATCAGTAGTCAACTAATCTCTGGTGGCACCCGGAAATGGTGAAAACTAGTTCTAGCTTCAGGTCTTTCATTCGGTTTATTCTCTTTTCCTTTCAAGTAAAAGAAAACAGAATATTAATAAAAATATATTATCTTGCGGTTTATTAGTGACCGTGATGGTAATAGTAAATGATGCCTATTTAGGTCTGTGGGTTTATCGGTCAATAGATGGTGGCAAAAAATGAAACACCATTTTTCTTGAGCCAACGTTTCGACTATTTAAGTCATCCTCTGGGCCCTAAAAAGGAAAACACAGGGGGTTTCAGCTCTAAATCTAGCAAAGTTAATCACAGAGTCGTCAATAATCATTCAGTCATCAATAACGAGTAATATAAAAAAGTGAAACCCATACGTTTCCCTTTTTTATGGAAATTTTGTATATCCGTATCCGTTATACGTGTATAAGTGGCCATTTTAATCGTTGTAATGTCTACTTTAAAATGGTCTGTGACTTGGTGGTTTATTTATCGTTAAACCGCTTAATATTGCATATCAGTATAGTGAGCTGGTGCAAATAATTTTTGTGAACAAAAAAAATTACGGGCAATTAATTTAAAAAATTGCGCTCTCTAATTTATCATGAATCTGACCTGTTATAATAAAAGAGTAAGTTTTGCTCCGATCAGCACATCAGCCTGTTTTATTTCAATAAAAGTTTCAGTTGGAAAATGTTGCTGTTGTTCTAACTTTATTTAAAAAATATTTTAATACTAAAACACTGGAGATGGTGAAATGGGGATGCAGTTAAGGGGTTGAACCTGTTTCTTGCAATTTCCGTCGAAACATGACCTCCTAGCGGAAAACGTTCAATACAAAAGTTTTGTATTTAACACTTTTTGACATTACCTCAAATTAACCGTCAAAATGGCAAAAAACCTATTTTTCAGTATTTAATTTTTTTCTCGTGAAAGCATCATGTCTAAGAACATACAGCAACTGTAATAATCTTACATGAAAGCAACTAATATTATGTAAATATACTCCACTATTAACAGAAATAATGAAAAAAAATCTAAAATCATTGAAAATATTGAAAAAATCATGATTCAGAGACTTTTTAGTTTGTGCAATTTTAAGCGGTTTAACGATAAACAAACCTCCCAGTCACATATACCATTATGAAGTAGACATTACAACGATCAAATTGACCAGTTATAGACTTGGGAAATATAAAAAAATATCAAGACAATTGTTTGAGGAAGATAAGGGTAGTTTTTCGGTAAAATGTACATAACTCGAAAACTTAATCAACACCAAAAAAGACATACTTTAACAGCTTTTCATGTAAAATGCGCGAGAAAAAATTAAATATTGAAAAATCGTTTTTTCGCTATTTTGACGGTTAATTTGAGGTTATGTCAAAAAGTGTTAAAATCAACAGTTATATTTTTTCATTATCTATAACTTTTGAAATGAACGTTTTCCGCGAGAAGATCAGGTTTTGCCGCAAATCGCTTAAACACCGTTTTCAACCCCTAAACTGCATCCCCATTTCACCATTTCCATTGTTTTCGTGTTTAAATTTTATTTTTTCTTAAAGTAGGAACCTCAACAACATTTTTCCCCTGCTTCTTGCCTGTAATTACTATTATTATTATTCTCCTTGTTAGCGTCCTTGGTTTATGAATACTGGTATCAAGTTAAGCGGGTTTGGGACGCTGAACGGAAACTCTTTATTTTCTTGAAAAAGCCTACGTTTCGACTATGTATTTAGTCTTCCTCAGGGCTAAAATTACATATACAGGGAAGTTACAAATTAAGCGATTAGAAGTAAAAAAGTGTGTAGAGAAAACATAAAAAACCAACAAATACAACGAAAAGCAAACCAAATAAGATAAAAAAAAAATTACTTTCTAAAAATATTTTATCTTTTTATTTATTTATTTATATATAGTTAGAGTTAAATTATTATTATTATTTTATTATATCAAATTCGTTTCGGCACTAGCCTATTCGTATTTCGGGTTATCCTCAATTTACCAAAAAGATGTCAGGACCTGCCATTTTCAAGTGTCAAGAAGGTGGTACTACGGTTTGTAGTTAACCTAGCAGAACATGGATGTTTTGTTTGATGCACGTAGGTAAATTTGTGATTTTTAAGAGCATCTTTTTAAGTACCGATTTGTT
Source organism: Dendroctonus valens (assembly GCA_024550625.1). NCBI lineage: Eukaryota > Metazoa > Arthropoda > Insecta > Coleoptera > Curculionidae > Dendroctonus > Dendroctonus valens. Next base: position 3,184,124 of record JAJTJO010000096.1, read on the forward strand.
TCCAGGTAATATTAATTTGTTAAAAAAGCTGCAGAATGGCGGATGCCGCAGCCCGACAGTTGCAATATGAGTACAAAGCGGTAAGTAAGACAAATTTCAGAAGTTGGACCTTAATCGGAAACGTTTGAGACACTTTCTTAATTCCTTTGTGTTTATGAATTCATTACAGTGATTATACCATAGTTCTTTTAAATATTATATTAAATAATATAATATAAAGCAAATTATGCCCAATTTTTGCAGTAAAATAACTTTCCATTTATGTGCATTAACCTAAGATTTTGAAGCCATACAAAGCATTGCCATAACTGTTTCCAATTTTCTTTCCTGGTTTGGTGGTCTTAATTCATTATTAAACGTTTTTAAAGTCGATTGACTATATCTGGGACTATAAGGGATCAATATACTCAGGACATGGCCATAACGCTAGGTTCATCTGATATGCTGAGACACGGAATTTGGTAAATGGAATACCGTGATACCGAAAACCTTTATATACTCTTTTGGGTTATCAACATTGAGAGATATTTAGACAAAAATTAGAACTTTAATCTATAAACATGATTAGTACACTATTTTGTCTCATGTTAGTATTGTTCTTTAGGTGAGTCTAATGCTTTTCCTTCAGCTACTTTTAGAATGACGAGAAAACATAAGCAGTCCACTAAAAACAATGTTTGATTTTCAAGTAACCTTTTAGAAACCATTTCATAAAATAAACTATTTATCAATAGCGTTTCAGCTAAATTTTCTGTAAAATTTTGTTCACATGCAACTGCTGAATATGTAATGTATGTAATAATTACTATTTTTTGACTTTCTGACTAATCGAAATATCTGGAGGTGATTCTGTTAGTGATTTTAAAAGAAAAGATCCGCATAGATCCGGAAATTATTCGTTTTCAATAATCAGCGTTTAGAATAATAAAAAAACGATCTTTCTCAAACAATTTAATAATTTTTTATTGAAAATTTTAAAATTTGACCGCCGTATACAGGGTGATTTACGAAGACCGTGTATTAGAAGTTTTCCAACTTGCAGTTGTTCAATTTTCAACTTCAAATTTTGTTTCCGGTCATAACGAGTGCCGAAACCATGTAAAATAGATTTAGCCCTCCAGCGTCCAAGACTGAAATGAAAATAGAAAGAGGAAATATCTTAGGATTCTACGAGAACCTATATTTTTCTGCCGTTCAAAACGGGTAATTATTTATACAAAATTTTGTCCACTAAACACCATTACTTACACCATAAAGCGTGTTCCATTTATAAAATGCAACATTGAATTGAATTAAGTAATTGGGTCGCCCTGTAAATTAGAGAACAATTTAAATGATCCCATCGGAACATGCAGGGTGTTATTTAAGAACGTAGCCAAACCAAGTGATTCTCTAGGTGATTTTAAGAACTAAGGTTTATATGAGTAGAGGTCCGGAAATAATTAGTTTTCAATATACAGAGTGTTGAAATACCAAAACGGTTTTTTGTAAATAACTATAATATTTTGTCGATATTGTTCAATATTTGGAAGTGGTCTAGTTGACGACACATAAAAGTAGACGACTACTAATGGCGATTTTTCACTGACTTACTTTCAGTTCTTCTACTTTTTTATTAACCTATTTTTATAAGGCAACTTCTAATGAAAGTTATTTGTCTCTTGTATTAGAGAAAAAACCACATAGCAGAATTAAATGATAAAGTTATGCAATCATTTTTCTATCATTTGTTTAGTCCAAAATAATTTGAATCATATAGCAATTTTAGGGTTGTTCAAACTCGCAATTTGAAGGCCAATCCAACTGTACAAAAGAAATTAGGCGTTTGCATTTAAAATAAGAAAGTTAAGTAATATTTTTCGTTCACCCTGTATAGTTGGAGGGCTAAATTTATTTTACATGGTTTCGGCACTCGTTATGACCGCAAGCAAAATTTGAAGTTTCTAAAACAACTGTTAGTTGGAAAACTGCTAATGCACGGTCTACGTAAATCACCTTCTATACAGCAATGTAGGACTAATGTAATAAACAGACTAAAATGATTAAGCCCAGTGTCGTCCCGGAGGAAAACCTGGCATATATTTTTGAGAAACAAATGTGCGCCACTGACATTTTAAAAACGATTTTTTTTCTTAATTACTTGATTTTTCTTGCTGTCTCCCTTCGTTTTTGAGATAATAACAAAATAAAAACCAGTTTGTGCCAAGTCATTCTGACCATAATCAATAAAATTGCTTTATAATTAATTCATTCCAATATATTCCTGGGTTTTTCAGTCATTTATAATTTATAATTAATAAATAATAAAAGTAGGTTATTAAAAAAGTAAAAGAATTGAAAATAAGTCAGTGGTGCATATTTTTTTGTCAAAAATATTGACCAGGTTGTCTTTCGGGACGCCACTGAGCCAAATTCCTTTGGTGGATTTGGGACAAAATTTGCTCCTTAACACTACTAAGTACAGTCAACGACACATAAAAGTAGACACGGTTAAATAGTTGTGTAAATCTGACTTTCTACCTCGGTCTACCTTTGCGTAAATGATATAATATCATTTACGCATTATTATACATCATTTACGCAAAGGTAGACCGAGGTATATAAGTCATCTTTATTTCTCATGGAAATAGGCTATCGACCTATCGGTCTTTCTGCCCCATAATTTTATTTATTTACAAAAAACCGTTTTGGTATTTCAACACTGTATATTGAAACCGAATTATTTCCGGACCTCTACTCATATAAACCTTAGTTCTTAAAATCACCTAGAGAATCACCTGGTTTGGTTGGATACGTTCTTAAATAACACCTTGTATGTACCGATAGTATCATTTAAATTGTTCTGTAATTTACAGGGCGACCGAATTACTCCATTCAATTCAATGTTGCATTTTATAAATGGAACAGGCTTTATATTAATATAATATTGGTGTCGTATATTAGCATGTTCATGCTGAAAATAAATGTGTGGGTTATCAGGTTTATCTTATTTCACGCTTACGGTTTTTGAGGTATTTGTCGTTTGTTAAAAATGGGAACAGTTTTTAAGGCTTAAATTTTGAATTGGAATATCTTTTCGAATTTTCAAAACGAATATTAATCTGCGGGCATTACAAGTTAATAAAAATGGGATTAATTCAAGGTGTTTAGTGGACAAAATTTCTTTCTAAAGTCTAAATAATTACACGTTTTAAACGGTAGAAAAATATGGGTTTTCGTAGAATCCTAAGATATTTCCTCTTTATATTTTAATTTCAGTCTTATTGTAATAGCCGTTTTTCATTTTAATATTTTTGCAAAACACTTATATAAAATGGAAGTATACCAAAAGGCAGTACGGATTGATATTCTTTTTATTCTGGGAGAATGTTTTTAAAACTTCATTGGTTTTGTACACCGAAAGATTTTCGAACAGAAATTATGTTAATAACGTCATTTTCTCAGTTTCTCATTTCTATAATCTCAATTTAAGCACACGGAGAGCATGCAAAGCCTTTTCTAAAAATTTGTTCTGTGAGAGAAATGAAGCAACCGAATTAGGAGTTGTAGCATCTGTGATATTCAATCGTCAAATAGGCAACATTAAATTGTTAGAAATAATAACGTAACACTAGCACACCTCTCAAGGATGTTGCATAACCATAAAACTACCATTATTACAAAGCTCAGCGTGGCTTTGTATGCGGGTTTTAGATCAAATTTACATGACAAAAGTTTTAAAATGGGGCCGGTTGCGGAATTGTTAGCCCTTAACCCTTAGGTATAGCTTGTCTGTGACACATGAAAATCCTGCACTTAAATAGGGAATAAAGAAACATCCCGGTGACATCATTTATGACTGAGCAATCAGTCTAAGACTTTTTTCAAACATAATAAAACTTGTTATCATCACGCGCAATTTCCCGTATTATTTATTCGGGATTCACACCTGCACCAATTCACTGTTATCACCAATTGTACTTGTGTTATTTTACTTTAACTGGTATACCACATAGGAATCCTCAAAATATGCGATTTTTAGGAAAATCTGAACTCTTAGGTATAGAAGGCGAGCGAGCATTCAAAAGAAAATTACATTTCTCAACTGTTCTTGACCCAAAATAGACGGTGTTTAATTATTCGCTACTGTTCAAAACGCGTAATTGTTTGGACAAAAATGGATTAAGAAACTTGTATGTATTAGTTCAATTTTTATTAATTTGTCAAAACATTGCATCACTTAGAAGCCGCATAGTAAAATTTGTTTTCGAAATACCCGTTCAGAATTTACGATTTAAGAGACTGTTCTAATTTTCACACATTCCCAAATATTTCAAAAGGATAAGCTTTATGTACGGTAAGCCTTAATAGAACTCACATGTATGTCGACCGTAGACCTCAAAACATTTTTTTAAATTTATAAGATTCGGTATCTTCATCTCCTGATAAATATCTCTCAAACTATTACTTGAGAAACTATGCAGGCCCACGCACAGGAATTATCGCAATAATGGAATCCCTCAACAAATATTTAATATTTAATTTTTTAACTGCAACAGATGAAATTATGAAACGTTGAATCCTGTATATTCTTTTAAACTGAATAATTTAATTTACCTTACCTTTCTAGAATTCAAATCTTGTATTACAAGCCGACGTTCGTCTTATTGAAAGACGTGGTCGTGATGAAGCGACTGGAGAAGTTATGTCCCTTGTGGGAAAACTCACCAGCACTAAAATGGGAGACCGAGCCCAAAGAACGAAACCCGGAAAGGCAGAAGAACGAAAAGTCAAGTGCGTGATGTCTTCCTTAAATGTATTTATTAATTTTTTATTGTCATTTATCACTTTGTGTTCTAGGCGTCAGAAGCGAGATGAAGCTCAATACGATTTTGCACGCATGAAAGGTGCTACTTTACTTTCCGAAGGTGTAGACGAAATGGTGGGTATTATCTACAAACCTAAAACTCAAGAAACCCGGCAGACGTATGAAGTGCTGTTGAGTTTCCTACAAGAAGCTTTAGGCGACCAACCTAGAGACATAATTTGTGGAGCTGCTGATGAAGTGCTTTCAGTATTAAAGAATGATAGGTTGAAGGAACGTGAAAAGAAAAAGGAAACCGAACAGCTAATAGGTAATGTGGCAGTGTAAAATAACAGTTTTGATTCAAGATACAAAGTCTATTGTTGTAGGCAGTATACCCGAGGAGCGATTTGCCCTGCTAGTAAATTTAGGGAAAAAGATTTCCGATTTCGGCACAGATGAATTAAAAACAAATGTGGGCGAAGAAAACATTGATGAAACGTACGGCATCAATGTTCAGTTTGAAGAGTCTGAAGAAGGTATACTCAATTGAAATTACGAATTGACCTGTTGTTGCACGGAAAGGATTAAATTATTAAATTAAAATTAACTTTCAGAGGATGATGAAGATATGTATGGTGAGGTTCGCGACGAGTTTGACGAAGAAGAAGGGGAAGAAGCTAGAGAAGACGGAGCAATTCATGCAGAAAACGTATGTATAACCAATAGAAATTTGTACACGTTAAATATTTGTATATTTTGATTGTTTTAAATTGCATATACGATAAATGCAAAAAACTTTTGTCTTTCAGCTTGGAGTAAGTGCAGAGGAGCTAAAAAAAGAAAAAGCACTTCACCCAATGGACATCGACGCTTACTGGCTTCAGAGAAAACTCTCTAAAATCTACGATGACGCCATGATTTCCCAAGCTAAAGCTACTGAAGTTCTTAACGTTTTGAGAGATGCAAGTGATGATCGAGAGCTAGAAAATCAATTGGTGTTGCTCCTTGGTTACGATTGTTTCGATTTCATTAAGCAACTGAAAAAAAATCGAAAATTAAGTAAGTAATTTATCTATTTTTTTGTTTAGTAGTACTAATTTTGCAGCTGATAAAATAAGTTTTTAATGCATTGAAACCACACAAGCAGTAAGGCGGTTTAACAATCATTACGTTATTTTCAATTTCATTTATTTGAGAACAACTTCAACAATTTATTTTTACATTTTACTTTATTTAATGGAAACTGTCAAAACACATCAGATAATATTTTAAAGATATACAGGGTGTCCCGTAAGCACGTGATCAAGCAGGGATCAATCAGCAGAGGAGCCAGACATTTTTTCTTAATCAAACTTGTGTCAGATCCTCTTCTTTTGAGTCAAAGAATATCGCAGTGCCCATTTCTGCAATGTGCTTACGGGACGTGTATTGTATTTCCCTGAGCATTACAGAATAGACCGAAAATAAGACCCTGTGAAGAACCTTACTTTCAATGTTATTTACTTATTTATTTTTGTAGTATTGGCCAAGACTAATTACTATTTGGTAATGGTGCCTTTTCCTATTTTTAAAAATGCATAATCAATCATTGTGCTGCCGCTTGTCATTGTATATTTGCTATTTGACTATCCAAAACGGTCTTGTTTGTTATGTTTACAACGATTTTGTGATTGAAGGGTGGAAGTACGACAAAGGGGGCAAGTGTCAAAGTGTATGTTTCAAGATGATTAGAAAAATGTGCAAGGAAACAAGTTAGGCACTTGGGGTGCTACATCTTTGATATCAGATATAAAGCTTAGCATGAGCACTAGCACATAGCGCTTTTATAAAGGCATAAACACATCAACTTACCCCTTTGCTATTTCCTCTCTTCGATTATAAAACGTTCATCAATTTTTCATGTTATTTCATCGTGTCGATCTTGATAATGGTCTTCAGATATCTACATGTATATTATTACTAGGCCTAGAAAAGTTTTTCTATATGTAAATATGTTTATTGTTATAGGAAATGTACAAAAGATAACATAAAGCAATAAATAAGAATGCTTGGATAGCGGGACAGGATTAAAAACTCCTTTTATACTATAAAATTGGCCGAAGTTCCGACCCTTTTTTCGGGTATTTGTCAAGGTTTAAAAGACAGATGAAACAGAAATAAATATAAAATACCAGAGCTCTATGCAGTCAGTTGTGCCAGTCAACCAACTATACCTATTTTTTGATATAATTGAAATTTACGCGCACTTAACGTCGCAAAGACAGCGCCACTCACAGGCGCTTAATTTCGGTATATTCTGTAATGCTGTACAGTACAATACGCTTACCGGACATCCTGTATAGTTGAATAGTGTCAATTCATGGTAAAAATACAGAAACGATTTTTTCAGAAAAATGATCATGCAAAAATTATTTTCAGTTTTAGTCTCGTTTAATTTTTTTTTCGGATTTCGTTACATTTCTTAAAGAAGGTGAATATTAGCTAAAGTAAATTTAAAAACCTATTAAAAGCAGGGCGAACACGTCAATAGCAATGAAGGCCTAAAGTCTAAACAAAGTGTTTGTATTTGTATAGTATACTATATATATTCTATGTATACTATACAATTTGTGTAGTATTGTACGACTCATTACAGTGCTTACTTTTAATTCCCCGTCGGGAAACACTGATTTTGCGAAAAGGCAACATTTCAGCCGCTTATGTTCTCAACAGTGCCTAAAGATAGAATAACAAACTTATTTATTCTTTGTAAAGACGGAATGACGTACGTACGACATTATGGTCTTGCAATTTTGTTATTACATTTAGATGTTACTCAAAATGGCAAAATATTATTGATAACATTTTACCTTAATACATTATAACGAGTTTTGGAACTTTCACATCTTTTCGCAAAAGGCAACTGTTTCCTATGTTCTTGAAAAGCGGGCGAATGCGCGACGGATAGTAGCTAGTGGATCTATTAAATATTGAGGACATTATTCGTTAAGCAGAGTCATTCATTAAGTGTTTAATAGATTATTGGTTAATAAGATATTTTTCGATTTATTTATTGTTTTCAGTTCTCTACTGTACATTACTAGCGAAATCTCAGAGCGAAACAGAGCGCCAAAAACTGAAAGAAAAAATGGCAGAAGATTCTTCTTTGAAAAGAATATTGAAGTTGCTTGAAACTGGAAAAGGTAAGCCCTTCGACCCGCCACCTTTTTTGTTATTTTAATTTGGCATTAATTTGATTTAAACGTGAAAACGGTTCGTTCCTTGATTCCAAATTCGTTCGGCATTAAACAACTTCGTATTTTATTGGTCTGGCACTATAGGTGACGAAGAAAATGGTGATGACGATACAGCATCCCGGGCCAGAAAACGAAAACACAGTAGCGACGAAGAAGATATCGACGATGATTCGGGCAAAAAACAGGTCGCCGGCAATAGAAAGTTGGTTGATTTTGAGGATTTAGTTTTCAAGCAGGGTTCTCATTTTATGGCTAACAAGAGATGTCAACTACCAGATGGTTCCTTCAGAAAGCAAAGAAAAGGTGACTTAATAACCAGTGTCAAGTGCCTTGAGTCTTAAACTATATTTTCTTGGTCTAGGTTATGAAGAGGTGCACGTTCCAGCTTTAAAACCGAAACCATTTGGCGACAATGAAAAGCTTCAACCCATAGATCAACTGCCTAAATATGTCCAACCAGTTTTTGATGGTTTTAAAACCTTGAATAGGATTCAAAGTAGGCTATACAAAGCTGCATTAGAAGGCGATGAAAATATCTTGCTTTGTGCCCCTACTGGTGCAGGTAAATACATGACATGTTTGTTCGCCTTGTTTTACTAAAGCATATTGCTTAATTTTTTAAGGAAAAACTAACGTTGCGCTGCTGACAATGATGCGAGAGATTGGTAAACATATCAACGCTGATGGGACAATAAATGCAGACGAATTTAAAATAATCTATATTGCCCCCATGAGATCCTTAGTACAAGAAATGGTTGGAAATTTCGGTAAACGACTAGCAAGCTACAATATAATCGTGCATGAATTGACTGGAGATCATCAATTGACTAGGGAGCAAATTGCCGAAGCGCAGGTTATCGTTTGTACGCCTGAAAAATGGGACATCATAACAAGGAAAGGTTTGGCATCAATCTTTGGTTTCACTCTTGATTTTTTAAATAATATTGTAATTAATTTCAGGAGGAGAGAAAACATTTACTTCTCTGGTTCGTTTAATAATCATTGACGAAATCCACTTGTTACATGACGAGAGAGGCCCAGTTTTGGAAGCCCTGGTAGCAAGAACTATTAGGATGATAGAATCCACTCAAGAAGAAGTTCGATTAGTCGGACTTTCGGCTACCTTGCCTAACTACCAGGATGTTGCCGCATTTTTAAGGGTGCAACCTGACTCTGGACTTTTCTATTTTGATAACAGTTTTCGACCTGTTGCTTTGGAACAGCAATATATTGGAGTTACTGAGAAGAAAGCCACTAAAAGGTGTCAAATAATGAACGAAATTGTTTATGAAAAGACCATGGAACACGCTGGTAAAAATCAGGTTTTGATATTCGTACATTCGAGAAATGAGACAGGTGAATATTGCAATTTTATTATTTTTTTGAACGATTTTTGCGAAACGTTATTTCTTTGCAGGGAAAACCGCGAGAGCTATACGAGACATGTGCTTAGAAAAAGACACTTTAGGCCAGTTTTTAAGAGAAGGCTCTGCATCTATGGAAGTTCTCAGAACAGAAGCAGAGCAAGTTAAAAATAACGAACTAAAAGATCTTTTACCTTATGGATTCGCGATTCATCACGCCGGTATGACCAGGGTAGACAGGACACTAGTAGAAGATCTTTTTGCCGATCGACATATTCAGGTATGAAGTTGTCACTATCTTAATAGTTACTCAGAAAATCAGTTATGCAGGGTGTCCCACAAGCACATGATCAAAAAGGTACTGCGACATTCTTTGCCTAAAATGAACACGGTCTGGCCTAACTTTTATTAAGAAAAACTGTGTGGCTCCTCTGCTATTAACTGCCAAAGTTTTTCAAAAAATACATTATTTTTAAATGGAGAAGGAATGATACGATGCATTTTAAAGAAACTGGCTGTGAATGTGTGATGTTATGAATGGAATAAGACATCGGACAAATGACCTCATCGGCTTTGCTGGCACAAACGTGCTCTTTTCATGACATTTTGAAGGACTGTTGCGCATACATTTTGCGGTATTTCAGAGATACAGCGTTGAATTTAATCTTTTAAGGCTTCAATCGTTGTTGGTTTGTTGACATACACTTGTGACTTTAAAAAACCCCAAAGAAAAAAGTCCAAAGGCGTTAAATCGCATGATCTGGGCGGCTAAAGCCGATCTCCAAAACCAACACCAGGTGCCAAAAAATAACAAGACCAGGAAATGACTCGTGTAGTAATTCAAAAGTTCCTCTGTCTGTATGGCATGTTGCAGCGTCCTGTTGAAACCACATGCTGTTGAGATCCATATTTTGCAATTTGGGCACAAAAACGTTTGTTAACATTTCACGATAACGAACACCACTCACGGTTAATGCTTAACCAACTGCATTTTCGAAGAAAAATGGTCCGATGATACCTCCAGCCCACAATGCACACCAAACAGTGACTCTTTGGATGCATCTGTTTCTGACCGATCACTCGTGGATTTTCGGAACCCCAAATGCGACAATTTTGTCGATTAACGAAGCCATCAAGATGATTTTCGCTCAAAAATCACCGTCTAATTGTCCTTGTTCCAAAATCCAATCAACAAAGGCTCTTGGTTGCCCATGATCTTCCGGCTTTAGCTCTTGAGCCAGTTCAACTTTCCACATAGTGGTTGTGGAAGCACCAATTACCAACAACCGAATTGATGTGGTTGGGCTTTCCTCAACATTTGCACGTACTGCTGCGAAATGTTCAGTCGAGCGACCAGGACGAACGCGTGTTTCTCTTTTCCCTTCATTAACAGACCCCGTTTGCTGAAATTTCTTCATTAATTTTCTCACAGTGGCTTCAGTTGGAGCATTCCGATGGCCCATAATTGTACGCATTTTGCGAACTGTGGCTGCAAAACTTCCACCACTTTGATAATACTTTTTCATAATGAGAATTCGTTGTTGTGTATTGAACCGCTCCATTTTACTTAGCCTCCTGCTGTCTACTAACGAACGGCCTTTTTTTTAATGTCAAATCATGACACTACCAATGGAGCGCAATTCAAAACCGTCGTTCTTATTGGAACACCCTTTATTTTGATGAAACACCCCAGTTCCGAGTTCATACGCTTTGGGCAAGTGGTGAATTCTTGAGCGTCGCGGTACCAAAAGCTACCAGAACGTTTTATTTGGCAGCTGGAATCAACAGATTTTTTTTGTTAGTGCACTAATCCTTTTTGAACATTTTTGGGCTCTTTGTAAAATCTTGTAGCATTCATAGTTTTTGCACAAAAAGAATATTTTTGTTTTTTATTAAATTAAATATTTTAGATCTCTTGCCCTCCATTCTTCGGTATACTGTCCAAATTTCTCCTATTTATAGTTTGCCATCTATCGATCGCGGTGGTTCCCGGTGGGACACCCTGCATTTTGTATGTATGTATGTATGTATGTATTTATGTATGTATGTATGTATGTATGTATGAATTTAATGAACTATTCGATTTATTTCGCCGACGTCTTATTTAATTGTTACATACCTCAATTTTTTATTTTAGAAGAAATCTTTTTTCTTTAATTTAACATTCTCGAGTTTTGTGGTTTCCATGATGACTACTTAAATTTTTGCTTTGTTGCTCAAGAAAACAATTTTTATGTGATTTTTAACACTCAAAACAAGATATAATAAATATTGCGTGTTTTGAATCTTAGGTTTTCTTTAGCTAACTAAACTCTTTGAATATGTTAGTCGACTCTCAGGTCTTCAGTAATTCACAGCGTAAACAGAGCAGCTCTAATTTTGTTGCGTTTTCGTTCAGCCTTCTATTTCGGTTATATTTTATTTGTGTATTTCGTTTAAATCCTAAGTAGTGGCTCGAGTTCTTGTTGGGTAAATAAGAAGTCGGTTAAGTCCACTACAATTTATTTTCAAGACGACGCGTTTTGGTTATTTTATGTTATAAAATGATACCATCATCAGGTATCAAAGACCTTAAACTACGTCACTGGACTTGTAGACACTAGGCCAAAGCATCAATCACATAATGTAGGTCAACACAACACATTAAAATTGATGTTAAAACAGAAATTATAATAAATATAAATTAAAAGTTGGGAGCACATGTGTGATTAAAATTGTCAGGAATATCACAGACATCGATTTTTAATGTGTTGTGTTGACCTATCGGTACATTATGTGATTGGTGCTAGGCATTTGTATGTACAAGTCCAATGACGTAGTTTTAGGTCTTTGGTACCTGATGATGGTTATAACACAGCTTATATATCATGATATTATAAGCTGTGGTTATAACATAAAATCAAGGACCCGGACCGAAACGAAATAACTGTTCCGTTCCGGTTTCGGCCCAAGGCAAATTTAAAATTGCGGTTCCGGTTTAGAAAATAATTTCAAATTCGGTTCCCGGTGTTTTTTCCCTGGTTCATTTCGGTTCCAAAATCTATACAGGGTTATTCACGCTATACGGCACGGAAGTTTGCGGCTGAACCGTTTGATTTTTAAAAAGTATTATTTTATGAATCAGCAGACGCCTACCCGGCGCACATTTTAAAAATATTTTTGTAATGTACAGGGTGTCCCAAAAGCCCTAAAAGTTTCAAAGTTGTGTTTTTTTTAAATGGAATACCCTGTATATTATTGCATTTTTGGATTCTCTGAGTAAAATAAGTGCCTGTTTTAATAAGGTTTATAATACCTAAATCTAAAGGTTTTTTGAATAATATATATATATTATATATATCCCAATGATAATAAACTTCCAATGTTATACAGGGTGTCCACAAATTTAAACTAATCAAATAAGAACTTTAAGTGGCTCTAACTTGATTAATTTAAATACAACCCCATATTTTTTAACTTACCAGAAAATGCAGTTTTTAATTACCTATCAAATGGTATTAGGATGTTAATAGCTAAGTTTTTGCCTTTTTATAAAAATACACCAAATGATCGTTCTGAGCACCATTTGGTGTTGTTTAATTTAAGATTCCAATGTATCTAAGTTTCCTATGGCATTTACACAGGTCAAATCATTTATTTTATTTGTGTTGCTTAGTCAAAATGAAGAATTATTCAAAATAAGAGCGTATTGACATGATTTTCACCCTTGGAGAATGTCATAAAAATTGTTTATTGGCCTCTATAGTTTATGCTCAAAGGTTTCCTGAAAGAAATCATCTTAAGCCAGCCGTTTTTAAGCGCTCATTACAGCAGTTTGAGAAAAGTGGGAGTGTCAAAAATAAAAAACCCATTACAAGGAAATCTGTCACTGAAGATGCAGAAAATTTTTTCACGGTAATTGGTTCAGTTATCGAAAATACCAATATTAGTCAAAATCTAATATCCAAAGTACTAACATTAGTCAATCAAATATTTCCAGAATCATTAAAAAGCACAACTTTTATTCTTATAAAATTCAGTTTTGCCAAGAACTTTATGGAAATGATTTTCAAAACGAACTGAGTTTTGCATGTGGCTGTTAGATAAATTGGCAGAAAATGAAAAGTTTTTCGATAATGTGTTATTTAGTGATGAATGTACTTTTTATAACAATGGTCTCGTGAATAGACACAACTTTCATTATTATTCTGATACGAATCCGCTCGAATACAGGGTCCTGAAAAATAAAAAATATGTGGTCAGTTAATGTGTGGGGTGGAATACTGGGCCCATATTTATTTGGACCCTATTTTTTTGAAGGACATCTAAATGGTTTGATGTTTCTTCAGTTTCTAATAAGCCATCTTTCAGTATTATTAGAAGTCCCTTTAAATATTAGAACCCACATGTGGCTTCAATTGGATGCAGCTCCGCCTCCACTTGGCCTTTCTTTTATGTTATTGTTGATATGTTATTTAGAGCTTTTAATTAAAAAAACACCAACTGGTGCACAGAACGATTATTTGGCGTATTTTGTTAAAAGGCGAAAACCTAGCTATTAACATCCTAATACCATTCGATAGGTAATTAAAAATTGCATTTCCTGATAAGTTAAGAAATATGGGGTTGTAGTAGTAGTAGTAGTAAACATCTTTATTTCTAAAAAAGGCTATCGACCTATCGGTCTTTCTGCCCTTGTTTAATACATGTAGTCTTAATCTAAATAAAAAACAAATATGAAAATTCTCTTATTCTAGGTTAACAATATTATTAAATAAAATTCCAATGACAAGAAAAAAATATTTTATTGTCCACTAGTCAGTTGCGTTCGTAAGTGTTCGAGTAGCGTTGATGTAGGGAAACGGAAGCGGGATTGTCTGGTTGGTCTTGTAAGACAAAGGGGATTCAGTATGGTCCAGTTGTAGGGGTTGTTTGTCCATTTTGTCTGTAGATGTATGAGTCTTTCCGAAATCTTTGTCATGTTTGTGCGTTCGTATAGTAGTTGGGTGGGGGGTTGTGTAGTGGGTTTTGGGAGTGTCTTATTCGCGTTATTAGTCTTAGTGCAATTTGTTCTGTTGTTTGTATATAACGTTTTGTCCTTTCTGTTCCGTTGGTCATGAGTATATGTCCAAAGTTGACCCTTGCTAGGGTCTACAAATAGCTTTATATATTTTGGTGGCGGTGTTTGTGCTAATTCCTCTGTCTTTGTAGGTTAGTGATCGGAAGTGTTTTGTTCTCTTTATTGTTTCTGCCCTGATGTTTCGTATGTGTTTAGTGAATTTAAGTTTGTGGTCAATTGTGATTCCAAGGTATTTTACGTCGTTTTTTGGTTGTGTCGTTTGGCCGTCTGCAGTTATTGTAGGGGAGTCGGCGTTGAGTCTGTGGTTTGTGAGCAGAAGTTGGTTTTTTGACGCGTTTGGTGTTAGTCTCCATTTATAAAACCATGTCATTGTGTTGTTTGTTAGTGTTTGGAGTCTTTGAGCTGCTCTCTCAGTAGTTTTGTCATGTACAATAAGTGCCGTGTCGTCTGCGTATTGTAATATGTATGCCGATCTGTCGATTTGATTTTTGTCTGGCAAGTTGTAATTGTATATGTCATGGCAGTATATATTGTAGAGAAACGGTGAGAGCGGGGATCCTTGAGGGAGCCCTTGGTCAGGGGAAAAAGAAAATGACAGTGTTTTGTCAATTCGTACTTGTAGTTGTCTGTTTTCTAGTAAGTTCTTTATGGTGTGTAGTAGATATGTTGGTGTGTGTAGTTTGTATAGTAAGCCTCTATGCCAGACACTATCAAAAGCCTTATGGGGTTGTATTTAAATTAATTTAAATAATAAAATTATCATTGGGATGTAAAATATGATTTCTTGTTACACTTCACTATAAATTACGCTTACATAACTTAAATAATTCTAAAGTATTTGACACATGAAAATTATATTACATTTTGATAAAATTCGGATTATTTAAAAAACCGTAAGATTTAGGTATTATAAACCTTATGAAAACACACACTTATTTTGCTCAGAGAATCTAAAAATGCAATAATATATAGGGTATTTCATTTTAAAAAACGCAACTTTGATACTTTTAAGGATTTTGGGACACCCTGTACATAACAAAAATATTTTAAAAATGTGCGCCCGGTAGGCGTCTGTGGATTCATTTAATAATACTTTGTAAAAGTCAAACAGTTTACCCGCAAACTTCCGTGCCGTATAGCGTGAATAACCCTGTATATAACAACGAACGAGGACAAAGATAAAGGCTACTCTAATTAGGAATCTCACTATCTTTTTCCTTGCTTGTTGTATTATACAAGATAAAAGATGCGCAAACGATCCACTGCGTCATGCGGTACTTCGGCTGGTTGTATGGTAGGGGGTAGGAGGACTAGCAACCCCACACAAGAATTGAAATTTAGGTAACATTAAATGGAACAACATTGAAATAAAGACTCCCATACAAAAATTAATTTAATCGTTGTATTTTTAAAAAGTAATTTGTTAATGAATTTTCTGACTTTAGTGCGTTTCTCTTCTTTCCGTTTTCACTCAGGCCCACAACTTCGTCAATTCCTCTTCTTTCTCTCTTATTTTCGTTTACAGATTGTTCTTCCTGGTTCATTCTCCTCGACACACTTCACCATCTTTTGAGGGGTTCCTTGTGTTCAAAGTTCCAATTTCAAATTTTTCGTTGTTGGTGATCGAAGAACTAAAATAATTCGTACAAACGTACGGTGCTTGTTCTTTATGATTGAAAAGTCGGTTGGTCCTTACAAATAATTGTTTCGCTAAAATGTTTTCTTTAATATTTGACCTCGAAGGCGGCAACAAAAATTTGAGTCCTCCGAATAACCTCTCAACATTAACTTGAGTCGCCGGTACGCTTAACAATACTTGAGCAAGCATGTATAACTCGGGATTAAGCTCATTCTTTTTCTTCCCGAAATGAAAAATCGTTTCATTTTTCGGTATGCGTATGCGGCTTTGTTCCACTTGATAGGAATTTAAAATATTTTCAATTTTGTTAAGGGCTACAAATGAACCTTTTGAAGAAAATTCATACTGATTAATTCCTTTTAAATTTTTTTGATCTGAATCTTTATGTCTCAAAAAGGCTTCCATTTCATCGCTTGATGAAGAACTAGATGATTCCGTTTCCATATCGTGTTGGTCAGGGTCAGATTTAGAATTAGAAGAATTGCACCCTTTTAAAAACATCAGTCTAGTCCATAACGACTTTAAATGTGCTTTTGCTCTTTCTACTTTATTGTCGTCTAAAACTACCTTATACCAAAAATATGTTATTTTATGATTTATACAAGATCTTGTCATTTGGGACAACTAGCCGCAAAGAGTAGCCCTTATATTTTCTCCCTTTGACGGCGTCGCGGCGCCGCCTTTTAAAACGATTGCAGGAACTAACTAAAAGAAGTGCCGACCCTTTGCAACAACTCCTACAATAAGGACCAAGCGCTGAAATGTGACGTCACCGGCCGAAGGCGGTCGAGCACGTCGGTGATCAATGAGAAACAAAACACTTATTATGGGCCCTAATGATTTTATTTGCTTTAGAACGCGATTATTGAAATAGGGCTATTTTATATAGACATCTGTGTAAACTAATATTCTAGTAATATCACATCAGCATATATATTTTTTTTATTGACAAACAAATACCTTCAATTCAATAGTATTTCTGAAAATACAATCTGTCCATACTGATCAATAAGTAATATTTTTCGAACCTAATTTACTACCGCTACAAAACTTATACATATATTAGAACTTACTAAGGTTCCTTTTTTTTATCTAATAACCTAATTCTTACACTAATATTATTGTGTACACAAGCACTGTTCTCTGGTTCGGCACTAGCACAGATTACACTAGTTCGAAAGGTTTGATCCTTTTGAGTCTTCTGGTCTGACTCGTATTGTCAAGCAGCTGGTTGGCTTCGACATTGACTGTTGTAGAAGTCGCTGTTCGTGACTCTTTGCAAATTTACTAATGGTCTGGCGAACGGTGTCCATTTTGGACATTCCATGTCCCTATGGAGGTCACTATTTCTACAGTACCAGGGGGCATTAAGAATGTTCCTTAATACTTTATTTTGGAATCGTTGAATTATTTGGAGATTGCTCTTACTGGAACAACCCCACAACTGAATGCCATATGTCCATACTGGCTTGAGAACTTGGTTGTACAGAAGTACTTTGTTATATATTGACAGGGTGGAATGTCGTCCAAGCAGCCAATACATTTTTCTAAATTTGATGTCTAATTCTGCCTTTTTCTTTTTGATATGAGTTTTCCAGCGTAGCTTAGCGTCTAGTGTTATACCCAAATATTTTGCTGTATTAGCATATGGTACTTCGTTATTGTTTATGCTAACAGGAATATGTTGGTCTCGTCTATTTGTAAAACTGACATGGGCAGATTTAGCCACATTTAATTTGATCCTCCATTTCTTAGTCCAGTTGTTAATTTTGTTAACTGATGATTGCAGATTCATTGTCGCTTCTTCGTGATCTTTGCCTTCTGCCATTATAGTGATGTCATCAGCAAAGGTGGCTAGCGTGTCATGCTCTAATTCAGGAATATCACTGGTGTATAGTAGGCAAAGGACTGACCCTAGTACACTACCTTGTGGTACTCCTGCATTCATTTCTTTAAGTTCAGAGTAAGCGTCTTCTTGTTTAATTCTGAAATCTCGCTCGGTAATGTAAGACTTCCATAATTCTGAGAACTGGTGAGGCAAGAGAGTTTTTAATTTGTGGTAAAGTCCATCGTGCCAGACTTGATCAAACGCCTGAGCCACGTCAAGAAAGACTGAAAAAAGACTGAAGAAAGACTGTAGAACACACTTTTCTTTCCTCCAAGGACTTTTCAATTATATCTGTGATCCTGTGGACCTGATCTATAGTTGAGTGTCTCTCTCTGAAGCCAAACTGATGGTTTGGGATTATGTTTTTATCTTCAATAATTGATTTTAGTTTTTTAAGAAGTATTTTTTCGAATAGTTTTGTAATTACAGGCAGCAAAGAGATTGGCCTGTAAGACGATACTTCATTTGGTGGTTTTCCGGATTTAGGAATCATTATTATTTCTGCTACTTTCCATATCTTCGGTACATATTTTAATCTAAAAGATGCATTAATAAGATATGTAAGTTTTAGAATTGCCTTTCGTGGAAGTTGTTTTAGAATTTCCCCAGTAATTAGGTCAAATCCGGATGCTTTCTTGGAGCTAATATTTTCCTTGATTTCTTGTGCTACTTTCTTTGGGCTAGTGTGCTTGATATTGCCTTCAAGTACTACGCAATGTTTCCAGTCAAGAATATTGTCCCCTTGATTTGGCTGAAAGGTATTTTCTAGGTGTTCAGCATATCTGTCCGCCTTCTGTTTGTTGCTCTTTGCCCAGGTACCATCGGAGTTCCTAATTGGTGATTGTTGTACCACTGGTCGTTTTAACTTTGCTGTAGCTTTCCACAGTAAATATTCAGTTTTACCATCATTTGATAATTCACTTAGATAGTTGCTAAGTTGTTCAGATTTAAATTTTTGAATAATTCTTTTCAATTGCTGAGTTGCGTTACTTAGTCTAGTTTTCGGCCGGGTATCTCGACTGATGCCAAATTCTTCTGAGTTTCCGTTTTTCTGAGATCAGTTCTCTAATCTCTTTTGGATATTTTGTAGCCTCAGAACGAGAGGTAGCCTTAGGGGTATTATTCCATGCAGCTTGTTGAATTGCGTTAACAAATGATTCTGCTTCGTTGTCTAATTCCGTTTCATTTTTGAATGAAACTGACAGATTTATGTCGTTTTCCAGTTGAAGTTTGAAGCTCTGCCAATCTGTCGCTTTACTAGTCAACTAGTCAGGCTTCTTTTTGCACGATACTGTCTCAACGTGAGCAGAATTGGGGAATGATCTGAATTCATGTCGCAAGTTTCTTCAACTTGCATATATGTAGACGACACGTTTCGAGTAATAAAAAAGTCAAGCAAGTCAGTTATTTTATAGGGGTCTATAGGCCAATAAGTAGGTTTACCAGTTGATAAAGTTTTGCAATTAAGCTGGTTTATAGCCTGAAGAAGTTCTTTTCCTTTTGTAGTTGTAATTCTAGATCCCCAATTGGTATGTTTGGCGTTGAAATCTCCGTCAATGATAAATCTATACCCACTGTTTCTAAGAAAATCCAAATATTGTTCCTTTTTAAGGCATGCCTAGGTGGACAGTAGACTGCACATACAGTAATTTCATAAGTTTTAGTTTTTACTTTTACAGACGTGGCTTGAAATTCTTGTTTGATACTTGTCCTCTTCTCGTGTTTAATGGACTTTTTAATTAAGACGGCACTGCCACCTCTGGCTACATTGTCGGGATGTATTGTGTGATATAAATCATATCCTTGAAATTTGATGAATGACTCAGTTGTGAAGTGAGTCTCGGAAATTAAACATACATCTATGTTTTCTATATCCAATACCACTTGAAGTTCTAGTTGGTGTTGTAATAATCCATTACAGTTCCATTCCATGATCCTAAGAGTGCAGCTGTTTGTATGCATTTCGGTTTTTGGGAATAGCACCTTTATCGCTGTGTTCAAGTCTGCTAAGACGATTAACCAAATTTGCTAATTTCTCCAATATTGTTGGAGATAACCTTGTACAGAATCTGTTTGGTTCTGTACGGTATTCGTGGTTTGTTCTTGATTTATGCCCGAAACTATTTGGCTGTATGTAACCTTTTCCGCATCATTTCTTGGAAGCGAGGGTGCCACTGTTTGTCTTTGCGGTTGTGCAGGCAACTGAATGGGAACATGTGACTTTTTCGTTCTATTGTCTTTTAGTTTTTGCATTTCTTTAGCAATTGTGGGAGGTGTCTTATTCGCGTTATTAGTCTTAGTGCAATTTGTTCTGTGTTGTATATAACGTTTTGTTCCTTTCTGTTTCCGTTGGTCATGAGTATAGTGTCCAAAGTGACCCTTGCTAGGGTCTACAAATAGCTTTATATAATTTTGGTGGCGGTTTGTGCTAATTCCTCTGTCTTTGTAGGTTAGTGATCGGAAGTGTTTTGTTCTCTTTATTGTTTCTGCCCTGATGTTTCGTATGTGTTTAGTGAATTTAAGTTTGTGGTCAATTGTGATTCCAAGGTATTTTACGTCGTTTTTGGTTGTGTCGTTTGGCCGTCTGCAGTTATTGTAGGGGAGTCGGCGTTGAGTCTGTGGTTTGTGAGCAGAAGTTGGTTTTTTTGACGCGTTTGGTGTTAGTCTCCATTTATAAAACCATGTCATTGTGTTGTTTGTTAGTGTTTGGAGTCTTTGAGCTGCTCTCTCAGTAGTTTTGTCATGTACAATAAGTGCCGTGTCGTCTGCGTATTGTAATATGTATGCCGATCTGTCGATTTGATTTTTTGTCTGGCAAGTTGTAATGTATATGTCATGGCAGTATATATTGTAGAGAAACGGTTGAGAGCGGGGATCCTTGAGGGAGCCCTTGGTCAGGGGAAAAGAAAATGACAGTGGTTTTGTCAATTCGTACTTGTAGTTGTCTGTTTTCTAGTAAGTTCTTTATGGTGTGTAGTAGATATTTGGTGTGTGTAGTTTGTATAGTAAGCCTCTATGCCAGACACTATCAAAAGCCTATGGGGTTGTATTTAAATTAATTTAAATAATAAAATTATCATTGGGATGTAAAATATGATTTCTTGTTACACTTCACTATAAATTACGCTTACATAACTTAAATAATTCTAAAGTATTTGACACATGAAAATTATATTACATTTTGATAAAATTCGGATTATTTAAAAAACCGTAAGATTTAGGTATTATAAACCTTATGAAAACACACACTTATTTTGCTCAGAGAATCTAAAATGCAATAATATATAGGGTATTTCATTTTAAAAAACGCAACTTTGATACTTTTAAGGATTTTGGGACACCCTGTACATTAACAAAAATATTTTAAAAATGTGCGCCCGGTAGGCGTCTGTGGATTCATCTAATAATACTTTGTAAAGTCAAACAGTTTACCCGCAAACTTCCGTGCCGTATAGCGTGAATAACCCTGTATATAACAAACGACGAGGACAAAGATAAAGGCTACTCTAATTAGGAATCTCACTATCTTTTTCCTTGCTTGTTGTATTATACAAGATAAAAGATGCGCAAACGATCCACTGCGTCATGCTGGTACTTCGGCTGGTTGTATGGTAGGGGTAGGAGGACTAGCAACCCCAACCCAAAGAATTGAGATTTATCTAGGTAAAATCATAAATGTAACAACATTGAAAGTAAAGACTCCCATACATAAATTAATTTATTAATCGTTGTATTTTAAAAAGTAATTTGTAATGAATTTTCTGACTCTTTAGTGCGGTTCTCTTCTTTCCGTTTTCACTCAGGCCCACAACTTCGTCAATTCCTCTTCTTTCGTCTCTTATTTTCGTTTACAGATTGTTCTTCCTGGTTCAATTCTCCTCGACACACTTCCCCAATCTTTGAGGGGTTCCTTGTGTTCAAAGTTCCAATTTCAACTTTTCGGGAGTTGGTGATCGAAGAACTAAATAATTCGTACAAACGTACGGTGCTTGTTCTTTATGATTGAAAAGTCGGTTGGTCCTTACAAATAATTGTTTCGCTAAAAATGTTTTCTTTAATATTTGACCTCGAAGGCGGCAACAAAAATTGAGTCCTCCGAATAACCTCTCAACATTAACTTGAGTCGCCGGTACCTTACAATACTTGAGCAAGCATGTATAACTCGGGATTAAGCTCATTCTTTTTCTTCCCAGAAATGAAAAATCGTTTCATTTTTCGGTATGCGTATGCGGCTTTGTTCCACTTGATAGGAATTTTAAAATATTTTCAATTTTGTTAAGGGCTACAAATGAACCTTTTGAAGAAAAATTCATACTGATTAATTCCTTTTAAATTTTTTGATCTGAATCTTTAGTCTCAAAAGGCTTCCATTTCATCGCTTGATGAAGAACTAGATGATTCCGTTTCCATATCGTGTTGGTCAGGGTCAGATTTAGAATTAGAAGAATTGCACCCTTTTAAAAACATCAGTCTAGTCCATAACGACTTTAAATGTGCTTTTGCTCTTTCTACTTTATTGTCGTCTAAAACTACCTTATACCAAAAATATGTTATTTTATGATTTTATACAAGATCTTGGTCATTTGGGACAACTAGCCGCAAAGAGTAGCCCTTATATTTTCTCCCTTTGACGGCGTCGCGGCGCCGCCTTTTAAAACGATTGCAGGAACTAACTAAAAGAAGTGCCGACCCTTTGCAACACCTCTACAATAAGGACCCAAGCGCTGAAATGTGACGTCACCGGCCGAAGGCGGTCGAGCACGTCCGGTGATCAATGAGAAAAAAAACACTTATTATGGGCCCTAATGATTTTATTTGCTTTAGAACGCGATTATTGAAATAGGGCTATTTTATATAGACATCTGTGTAAACTAATATTCTAGTAATATCACATCAGCATATATATTTTTTATTGACAAACAAATACCTTCAATTCAATAGTATTCTGAAAATACAATCTGTCCATACTGATCAATAAGTAATATTTTTCGAACCTAATTTACTACCGCTACAAAACTTATACATATATTAGAACTTACTAAGGTTCCCTTTTTTGTATCTAATAACCTAATTCTTACACATAATATTATTGTGTACACAAGCACTGTTCTCTGGTTCGGCACTAGGCACAGATTTACACTAGTTCGAAAGGTTTGATCCGTTTGAGTCTTCTGTCTTGACTCGTATTGTCAAGGCAGCTGGTTGGCTTCGACATTGACTGTTGTAGAAGTCGCTGTTCGTGACTCTTTGCAATTTACTAATGGTCTGGCCGAACGGTGTCCATTTTGGACATTCCATGTCCCTATGGAGGTCACTATTTCTACAGTACCAGGGGGGCATTAAGAATGTTCCTTAATACTTTATTTGGAATCGTGAATTATTTGGAGATTGCTCTTACTGGAACAACCCCACAACCTGAATGCCATATGTCCATACTGGCTTGAGAACTTGGTTGTACAGAAGTACTTGTTATATATCTTAACAGGGTGGAATGTTCGTCCAAGCAGCCATACCATATTTTTCTAAATTTGATGTCTAATTCTGCCTTTTTCTTTTTGATATGAGTTTTCCAGCGTAGCTTAGCGTCTAGTGTTATACCCAAATATTTTGCTGTATTAGCATATGGTACTTCGTTATTGTTTATGCTAACAGGAATATGTTGGTCTCGTCTATTGTAAAACTGACATGGGCAGATTTAGCCACATTTAATTTGATCCTCCATTCTTAGTCCAGTTGTTAATTTTGTTAACTGATGATTGCAGATTCATTGTCGCTTCTTCGTGATCTTTGCCTTCTGCCATTATAGTGATGTCATCAGCAAAGGTGGCTAGCGTGTCATGCTCTAATTCAGGAATATCACTGGTGTATAGTAGGCAAAGGACTGACCCTAGTACACTACCTTGTGGTACTCTGCATTCATTTCTTTAAGTTCAGAGTAAGCGTCTTCTTGTTTAATTCTGAAATCTCGCTCGGTAATGTAAGACTTCCATAATTCTGAGAACTGGTGAGGCAAGAGAGTTTTTAATTTGTGGTAAAGTCCATCGTGCCAGACTTGATCAAACGCCTGAGCCACGTCAAGAAAGACTGAAAAAAGACTGAAGAAAGACTGTTAGAACACACTTTTCTTTCCTCCAAGGACTTTTCAATTATATCTGTGATCCTGTGGACCTGATCTATAGTTGAGTGTCTCTCTCTGAAGCCAAACTGATGGTTTGGGATTATGTTTTTATCTTCAATAATTGATTTTAGTTTTTTAAGAAGTATTTTTTCGAATAGTTTTGTAATTACAGGCAGCACAGAGATTGGCCTGTAAGACGATACTTCATTTGGTGGTTTTTCCGGATTTAGGAATCATTATTATTTCTGCTACTTTCCATATCTTCGGTACATATTTTAATCTAAAGATGCATTAATAAGATATGTAAGTTTTAGAATTGCCTTTCGTGGAAGTTGTTTTAGAATTTCCCCAGTAATTAGGTCAAATCCGGATGCTTTCTTGGAGCTAATATGTTTCCTTGATTTCTTGTGCTACTTTCTTTGGGCTAGTGTGCTTGATATTGCCTTCAAGTACTACGCAATGTTCCAGTCAAGAATATTGTCCCCTTGATTTGGCTGAAAGGTATTTTCTAGGTGTTCAGCATATCTGTCCGCCTTCTGTTTGTTGCTCTTTGCCCCAGGTACCATCGGAGTTCCTAATTGGTGATTGTTGTACCACTGGTCGTTTTAACTTTGCTGTAGCTTTCCACAGTAAATATTCAGTTTTAACCATCATTTGATAATTCACTTAGATAGTTGCTAAGTTGTTCAGATTAAATTTTTGAATAATTCTTTTCAATTGCTGAGTTGCGTTACTTAGTCTAGTTTTTCGGCCGGGTATCTCGACTGATGCCAAATTCTTCTGAGTTTCCTTTTTTCTGAGATCAGTTCTCTAATCTCTTTGGATATTTTGTAGCCTCAGAACGAGAGGTAGCCTTAGGGGTATTATTCCATGCAGCTTGTTGAATTGCGTTAACAAATGATTCTGCTTCGTTGTCTAATTCCGTTTCATTTTTGAATGAAACTGACAGATTTATGTCGTTTTCCAGTTGAAGTTTGAAGCTCTGCCAATCTGTCGCTTTACTAGTCAACTAGTCAGGCTTCTTTTGCACGATACTGTCTCAACGTGAGCAGAATTGGGGAATGATCTGAATTCATGTCGCAAGTTTCTTCAACTTGCATATATGTAGACGACACGTTCGAGTAATAATAAAAGTCAAGCAAGTCAGTTATTTTATAGGGGTCTATAGGCCAATAAGTAGGTTTACCAGTTGATAAAGTTTTGCAATTAAGCTGGTTTATAGCCTGAAGAAGTTCTTTTCCTTTTGTAGTTGTAATTCTAGATCCCCAATTGGTATGTTTGGCGTTGAAATCTCCGTCAATGATAAATCTATACCCACTGTTTCTAAGAAAATCCAAATATTGTTCCTTTTTAAGGCATGCCTAGGTGGACAGTAGACTGCACATACAGTAATTTCATAAGTTTTAGTTTTACTTTTACAGACGTGGCTTGAAATTCTTGTTTGATACTTGTCCTCTTCTTCGTGTTTAATGGACTTTTTAATTAAGACGGCACTGCCACCTCTGGCTACATTGTCGGGATGTATTGTGTGATATAAATCATATCCTTGAAATTTGATGAATGACTCAGTTGTGAAGTGAGTCTCGGAAATTAAACATACATCTATGTTTTCTATATCCAATACCACTTGAAGTTCTCGTTGGTGTTGTAATAATCCATACAGTTCCATTCCATGATCCTAAGAGTGCAGCTGTTTGTATGCATTTCGGTTTTTGGGAATAGCACCTTTATCGCTGTGTTCAAGTCTGCTAAGACGATTAACCAAATTTGCTAATTTCTCCAATATTGTTGGAGATAACCTTGTACAGAATCTGTTTGGTTCTGTACGGTATTCGTGGTTTGTTCTTGATTTATGCCCGAAACTATTTGGCTGTATGTAACCTTTTCCGCATCATTTCTTGGAAGCGAGGGTGCCACTGTTTGTCTTTGCGGTGTGCAGGCAAACTGAATGGGAACATGTGACTTTTTCGTTCTATTGTCTTTTAGTTTTTGCATTTCTTTAGCAATTGTGCATCCTCTATAATAAGCTGGATAATTTCCACCACAGTGTATTCATTTTCGTTCCGCATCTTTAGGCTTATTGCAATTAATTGTCAAATGCTTACCCGTGCATCTGACACAGCGTCCATTGAGCAGTACCTTTGAGTGTGGCCATAAGCTTGACATTCTTACATTGTGGGACCAGTCTAGATATTCTTAAGGGTAGAATTTCGACCCGCATTCCCAATATATCGGAGATACCATAAATTTTGTCCACATTTTCGTCATGTCTGAATGAAAGCCTGAACATGTTTACGGTTGTTTGGTCTTGTATTTCAATTTCCGAGTAGCTTCAAGCAGTTTGTACCTCGTTTTTTAGGTCATTAATTAAATTCCTTTTCGTTTAACACCGCAGAAAGTGATTTAAAATCATTCTCATTTTGTGCGTTAATTTTTATGGTTTTATCATTAATGACTTTAATTAGAGGGTTTCCATGTTGATTTACGATGGTGTGTAATTCCGGAAAGTTGTTAATGTTTTCAACTATGATAGGAGGAGGCCTATGTGCTTTTTGGATAACAGGGTTACCTGATCATTTCTCTTTCAATGGTGGTGGTGTCACGGAAGTATTCCTTTTCCTTTTTTTCCGGTTTCTCTCCCGAATCCATTCTGTTTCATTTGCCAGTTCCTCTTCGTCCGTGTAGTATTGTTTGCTTTCTTTCGGTTTCCATAGCAGGCACAGGCAATAATAACTTTTTTCCAGCTCTATGTATTTAATCATAAGATCCTCGTACATTTTTTTGTATCTCCATTAGTTTTGCTTCAAGCTGTTGTTCTCGTACTACTGTCGGCTCCATTTGATTGGAAGAACTGATATTGTTCTGCAATTGTAATGTTGCTTTTTTTAACATTTTGTTGAATTAGCGGAAACGCACGACACTGACCCAGGCGTCACCAAACCCAATAGCCCGATGGTATTGTTTGTTCGCATTAAATCGTTTGCCGGCTGGCACACACGTGTGTATCGGACGACGGTCACACGAATGACAGGGATAATACATCAGCATATGATTTAATTAGTAAAGTTGTGACTTGTATGAGTTACTATATGTATATTCTAACAAGAGACAGTTGCTTACAACTTATACTCGACAAAATACTTTAATAATTTTCTTTAAAAATTTTAAGTTTCAGTTTCCTCAGACAGTTTTTATAGCATACAGATTAACTCAATTTAGAATTAAGTAATGCTTCACTCAAATCATCATTGGATTTTTAAAAAAAATTCTCAAAGCCTATTAATTTATTTCATTGATACTAATACATATGAAATATTAGACTAAAATTAAGTCTCAAGGTTCCGGCTAAAATATTTAAGTAAGTATTTCGCTATGAATAAGTATTAAGTTTTCTTTTAAGTCCTTTTCCATAACGGTCATTTCTTTTGCCACAATAATTTTTGATTAACGTATTGGAGATACTGCCGAGTAAAATATCAGTAATTACCTTTGGAGAGTGTGTATTGCAGCCGTCAAAGTAAATAAGATGTTCTTGTTTCACCAGATATTTATAAATTAAACTACATAGAAATGATTTTTGTGAAAAAATGTTTAAAAATCTCTCTTCGTGAGTATTAAGTAACTTTTGAAATATGATATAAGAGGTGAGAACTACTTGAACTACAGATTCTTTAGGATAAAGAAGTCCACCTCGATTTAAATTATTTATAACTTTAAAGTTGTCCTTCCACAATAAGTCTTCACCTAGTGTTAATAAATGATTGCAAGAGCTGCATTTTACTTTATTTAAAACAATATGGCTGCAATATCCTCCTAAATAAGTAATAACTGGCATCTCACTTTTAACATTGTCTATGTCAGTATTCTCAATGAAAAAGTTTCTCAATATGTCGTCAATCTCGTTCGAATTTTCCTCTCCATTACTGTTATTATTATAATCAGTCGGCTCATAAAACTTGTGAATGTTCAAATTTCCAAAATGTTAAGATTGTAATGTTAACATGGATTGAATTCTTAGTATTTTTTTCGGATTCATAGAGTTGTCGAAATCTATTTTCTAAAGGATCAGTCTGTAATTTTCCCAAAAGAATATAAATTAAATTAAGGTCGTCAAAGCAATATTTGATAATTTCTAGCACCCCATAAATAGTGTGACTTAAAGCGGTATGAGCCCCGCCTTGTTAATTTGTTACAAAATTTATCTGATTTCCAAGCATCTAGCCATGATAGCATTTCTGTCAAAAAATCCAATTTTGGGTCACTTAATTCGGAATTTCGTATAGGCTCATGGAAAATCTCACTTAAATGCATTCCCTTTAGTGGTGTTTTTACATTGACTATGTTCCACCAATTAATTATAATCTTTAAAAAAGTCTGCCGTATCTTGTGAATAAGAAATGTCCTTACCAAAACTTTGTAAACCCTCTATGACAAAAGAATTGAAAATTTTCAATGCCAGTTTAACATTTTGCCTTTCCAAGCTTGATGGATATAAAGCTTTTAAGTTTAAACTGTAGCCAAATTTAAGAAATTTATGAGATTTCAACTCATGTAATTTTTTTAGTGCTGGAAACCAAGCACATTTACTTTTCCAGTAAGAAAATCAGGGTAAGTGAATACTTGATTAGGTTTTGAATTGAGCCAGTTGTTAAAAATGCACTTTAGTAAATGTACAGAATCAAATAAATAAAATATAAGTCTTTTTGGATCTGAAGGATGTTGATAGACATTGCTAAGCTCTTTTTTGGAAGAAAAATTTGCCATCGCTTACCATTAATTGAGTTATTGTCACTAATTACACAAAATACTTTATACCCAATTTCCTCTAATCGTGTTATTATTTGTGTGACAAACCGAAAAGCAATTCGTGATTTATTTTACAAATGGGTGCAATATGAACCACTTCTTTAAAATAACAACAAATACTGGTAATCATAAATGTATAAGCAGTTGTGGCTAACGAACTGTTATTTACTGCTGCTCCTGCAATATTGCCACTTTTATAATTTAAATATGGATCAATTCATTATTCAAATATTTAAAAATAGCTTCTCCGTATGTTAAGAAAGCTTGCTTTTCATCGAGATGGGGATCAGTTAAAAATTTGTTACAAACTCCTCTCAATGTTTCAGGATGGGGTAAAATTATAGGTCCATGATTTCTTAAATATTTGTATGCATGCGGGCTGATTGTATATAAAATTGAACATAACACTAATGTGTTACTCGAATATCTACAGGGTGAGGTTTTTTCGATGACCAGTACAGGGATCTTCGGAACTAGAGCAGTTACGAAGAAGGTCAAATGGGCAAAGAGTTGTAGTTTTGCATGCTCTACTCGAAACCAATTTTATTTTTCTAAAATTTGACAGCTGTCAAGAGATATTTGGGAAAAACTTATTTATGGTAATTTTTAAATTACTCCTAGTTCCGTTGATATTAATTTGACAGAAAAACATTAAAAAGAAAACTTATAGGAAATTGAATTCCAAAGAAAATGGCATAAGACATTTCTTCCAAAATAACTGTAATTTTTGACATGACACAAATTTTAGTTTTTTAAATGGCAACCATACTTGATTATTACTTTACCGAATAGAGCATTTTATTATGATTTCTGTGATATATCACACGTTAGTTTTTTTTTTTCGAAAATAAAGTACCTGCGAACAATTTATACTTTTTCAATTTAGTGATTTTCAATGACCAGTACAGGGATTCATCGAAAAAAACTCACCCTGTATATCGTTCCTTAGAAACTGTCATCAGTTTGAGTTGTTCAGAAATGTGGGTTCAGTTTCGGTGCCGGTCCAAAACCGGTTTTAGGTCCATATCGGTTCCGGTCCAGGTCCCTGTATAAAATAACCGAAGCGCGTCATTTTGAAAATAAATTGTTGTGGACTCTAACCGACTTCTTATTTACCCACTAATTATTTTATTTGGGTTTGCAGGTACTCGTTTCAACCGCTACATTGGCATGGGGTGTAAACTTACCAGCTCACACCGTCATAATCAAAGGCACGCAAATATATGATCCTACCAAAGGCAGATGGGTGGAATTGGGGAGCGTTAGATGTTTTACAAATGCTGGGTAAGTTTTTGTTCCTCAATTGGTGATGATATCTTTAAGAGAGGTTCCTCATTAGATGAGCGATTAAATAAATTCTGAATTTGTTTATCCTAAACAACTTTTTATCCAAATTCTATTTCTTTCAACGTATTGTAAACAAATTATAAAGCAATTTTATTAAATTACGTTTCCGTGCTAAGTTACGGTTATTTTTGGCATTGTTATGTACGTACGGTGTAAAGTAGAAAAGAAAAATTAGTTATGTCTATACATGAGCTTGGAGCTATTATATTTCTTTTTTAATATTTGTTTAAGTTGTTTACAATAATCATATGTGAACAGTGTGATCAAACGAGGATTACATTAATTCATATAAATACATAATTAATTAAGCAGGAAGTACTTAATTACCACTACTATTTATCTTAATTAAGCCTTAATAGGTGCTCTAAATGTACCATAGACAATAATGATTTGGTTTATTCATCAACGCTAATGATAAAGCTTTATTAAAAACTCGTACGAAAACATTTATTTTCTTATACATTGCTGCTAAATTAGAGAATATTTGCGTTATACAATGCGTTGTACATGGTCTTCTGTAAGCACATGATTAAAAGCGTATTGCGGTATTCTTTGGATCAAAAGAAGACGATCTGGCCTAACTTTTACTAAAAAAAATGTCCGGCTTCTCTACTATTGATAGTCAAAGTTCTTCAAATAATGTTTTTTTTTTATATCAAGAGAATGGTACGATGCATTTTAATGAACCTTGCTGTGAATTTGTCCCTTTGTAAGGCTCATGTTGCGATAAAGCAACCGTTTTATCTGCTTTGGGCAAGTGAGGAATTCTTGAGTGTGTTGGTACAAAAACTACCAGAAGTTTTTATTTGAAAGCTGGAATCAACTGATTTTCTTTGAGTTGATGCACTAATCCTCTTTTGACTTTTTTGTTCTCTTTGTAAAATCGTGTAGCATTCATAGTTTTTGCGCAACAAATATTTCTGTTCTCTTCCCAACTGACAAATTTAGACATTCATTCCCTTTTAACATTAACAAAACTTAAATTAAGTTTTTTGTAATATCGGGAAAGCGCTCAGGTGGATTTTAATGAAACTTGCTGTGGATTTGTTCCCACATCAGGACCATATTTTGCTAAAAACTCGCTTCTTTTCGGGAGATTTCAGATGAACGAAATTCGGACAAAAACGCTTCCAAAAGACTACCAAAGACTTTGGCCATGAATTTATTATAAAATAACATTATAGCTTATTACGACCTTTGTAGTTAATGTCTGAAATTGTTAAATAGAAGGAAACAAATCATTTTAATCATTTTGCGCAAAAGCTATGAATGCTACAAGACTTTAGCAAAAGCCCAAAAAAGTCAAATGAGGATTAGTGCATCAACTCAAAAAAAAATCAGTTGATTCCAGCTACCAAATAAAAAGTGTCTGCTAGTTTTTTGTACCAAGACACTCAAGAATTTCTCACTTGGCCAAAGCGGATGAACTCGGTTGCTTCATCAAAACTTGAGTCTTACATAGGAACAAATTCACCGCGAGTTGTTTCATTAAAGTTTATCGTACCATTCTCCCTATATTTCAAAAAATAGATTCTTTTTTGAAGAATTTTGACCATCAATAGCAGATGAGCCGGACATTTTTTTCGGAATAAAAGTTTGGTGATATTTTCTTCATTTGAGCTAAATAATGTCTCAGTACCCTTTTGGTCATGAACTTATGGGACACCCTGTATATTACAGAAAATATGGGCAAATAATTTATACATACAGATAATTTTTTGAGATGCTCTTTTTTAGTATAACTAATATATACATCTGTAAATTTATTTTTCTTATTTAGGTCGTGCCGGTAGGCCCCAATATGACACTAAAGGTGAAGGCATACTGATCACTATCACAGCGAACTGCAGTACTACCTATCTCTTCTCAACCAACAACTGCCTATAGAGTCGCAAATGATAACAAGATTACCAGACATGCTAAACGCGGAAATTGTTTTGGGAACAATACAAAATCTTAGAGATGCTGTGACTTGGATAGGATATACGTATCTTTATATCAGAATGTTACGTGCTCACACTTTGTACGGAATTTCCCATGATCAGATTAAACAAGATCCTTTACTAGAGCAACACAGAGCCGATTTGGTGCATACAGCTGTTCTTCATTTGGACCGCAGTGGTCTGGTTAAATATGAGCGAAAAACTGGCCAATTTCAAGGCACTGAATTGGGACGAATCGCTTCACAGTATTATTGCACCCATGAAACAATGTTGACTTACAACCAGTTGCTAAAGCCGTACTTAAGTGATATAGACTTGTTCAGGGTGTTTTCCTTATCTGGAGAGTTTAGAAACATCGCGGTTAGGGAAGGAGAACCAGGTGAATTGCAAAAGCTTATGGAGAGAGTGCCAATTCCTATTAAAGAGAGCATAGAAGAGCCGAGTGCCAAAGTTAATGTATTGTTGCAAGCCTACATCTCCCAATTGAAATTGGAAAGTTTCGCACTTATGTCCGATATGGTTTATGTCACACAATCAGCATCAAGATTAATACGGGCTATATTTGAAATAGTTCTTCATAGAGGATGGGCACAGCTTGCTGATAAAGTGCTAACTCTATGTAAGATGGTAGACAAAAGAATGTGGCAATCTATGTCTCCGCTGAGACAGTTTAAGAAAATGCCCGAAGAAATTGTAAAGAAGATAGAAAAGAAATATTTCCCCTGGGAAAGACTGTATGACCTGGGTCCTAACGAAATTGGTGAACTGATCAGAGTTCCAAAATTAGGCAAAACGATTCATAAATACGTACATCAATTCCCTAAGCTGGAGCTTTCCACCCACATTCAACCTATCACCAGGTCGATGCTTAAAGTGGAACTTACTATAACCCCGGACTTCCAATGGGATGAGAAACTGCACGGGCATGCTGAAGCCTTTTGGATATTCGTGGAAGATGTGGATTCGGAAGTGATTTTACATCACGAATTCTTCCTACTTAAACAGAAATATTGCGAGGATGAACATTTAGTAAAATTTTTTGTGCCGATATACGAGCCGTTGGCGCCACATTATTTTTTGAGGATTGTTTCTGACAGATGGATTGGAGCTGAAACCCAACTACCAGTGTCTTTCAAGTAAGTGCCTAGTTATGATTTGTACTTGAATTGTATGTTGTCCGGTAAAACTTCTGAACCTGAATTGCTACACTTCTAACTTTTCTATTCTGTTTCGGCAACTGTTTAAATTGTTTTATTCATTTTGCGAACCGATCAATACGGGGTTGCTCAAGTGTCGAATATACATATATTTCGCCAGATAGTAATTTTAAGTTTTACATTTTGCTGATTGTGCAACTTGCTTCTTCGGTTTTACTTAATTCTAATAAGTTGTCGCTTACAGAGACGGCGAACGTATGATGGTAAAATATATCGGGAATTGTGCATGTGAAAACTGCTGTATTGGCAAAATGTAGAACTAAGATTCCGCATTTGAGCAACTCGATTACTCAGTTCTCGAAATCTGTGAAACAATTTAAACATATACTGAAAAATTATGTAATTTCGGTATCTGATCATTTGAGTTCGAGCATGTCTCGAACTAAGCTTACTTCGGCAAATGCCCTAATTTTGCATTTAAGTCTAATGTATAGAGATTATTGTTCCGCGCATAACCCATATGGATTGAGGAGGGTTTCATACGCATTTGTTTAGTTTGTACCGGCGCATAGAAAGTAAATAAATCGGTTATTACTTAAGCGCCCCAACTAATTTTTTGCTTCTGATGTACGCTGGAAATGCGGTCAAATTTCCTTGAGTTTCGTTTGGTCAAACTAACATCTCTGTGCCAAATGATGGGAAGGAATGTTCGCGTGCGGAAAACATTTTTCTACCTCGCAGGGTTTTTAACACTAAATAGAAGCGCAAATGACTTCAATTATAGCTAAAACTGACTTAGAGGATTTAGGTAATAACCGATTTAAATCTGGATTCCTTAATGCCACGTCCAGACCTAACTCGACGAAACGACGCATAGTGTCTCATTTGGATTTTCGTGTTCTAAAATCAAATAACTTTTCTAATCGATGAATCGTCATGATTTTTTTAATTAAATGAAGCTCAGGTAATATGGAATCTTGGGAAAATATTAATTAAAGCCAAGCAGGTCCTCAGAAATAAAAAAAACCGAAATTCCATTTGTGAAAAAGGAAAAACTGCCAGGGAACTTTTATAAGCTAAAGCAAGTCAAGTATAATTTAATACATCGTAAATTAGGGTTACAAATTATAAACATACAATAATCATTTTTAAACGCCTTATCTGATATTTTTTCAAGATTCCTGATTACTTTCTTCTTAGTCTAACATCGTGATTTATGTGTAGTTATTATGAGAGACTTTACTTCGTCCATGTCATAGATGACTGTGTGTACGATACTTCGCCATCCCTGCCGGTTGTTCGTTTCGCGTGTTGCAGTTTCCAGCCTCATGTTTGTGAGTTTGGAAATCATATCGGTCCATCTGGTCGGCGAACGTTCGCGTCTACGCTGTCCCGTTGATCTTCCTTGGACAACTAGCTTCTCGATATTATCATTTCTATTGATGTGGCCAAAAAATTTTAAGATCCGTCCATATATCAGGGAAGATAGTCGCTGTTGTGGACGGATTTCATTTAGGATTGAGACATTGGTCTTTCTAACCGTCCAAGGTATTCGAACATCCTAAGCCAACACCACATCTCAAAGGCGTCTATGCGTCTTCTGTCAGCGGCATGTAACCCCCATGTCTCTGATCCATAGGAAAAAACAGGAAACATCAATGTTTTTACCAGCTGGATTTTCGTGGTTTTTGTAAGATCTATCCCTCCACAGATTTGTTAGTTGAGTCATTGCGACTTTTGCCAACTGAATACGCCTTCGAATCTCAGGTTTGAAAACCTGAGCTGTTCGAGCTGTGCAAGGTGGAGCCAAGGTATGTGAACTGCTGCACAACTTCGCATTTGCCAATCCTTGCAGGCTGCCTCCCATTCTAACTCTCGCGATCAATAATCATGACTTTGTCTTGCTATAGTTTAATTTAAGACCGTAATCTGCACTTACATTTTCAAGTATATTCAACACTTCTAGAAGTTCTTCTTACAACGGTTGAAACCGACTCCATGGACACTTCTATTTTCTGTGCCCGAATAATAAACTTTATAGTTGGAGGTACCAAAGTGACCATGTTCCTGCCAGTGGGTCTCTGAGATCCCTGATATATCTATTTTGCAGCGTGTCAATTCATTTTCCAAAATCTGTAACTTTCCGGCCTTGTTCAGACCGCGGACATTCCATGTAGCTATTCGAGTATTGTTTAACCTTTGCAGGTTCTTCCTGGTAGCTAAATTTCCGTGTGACCCCCTAGGGTCCACATCTACACGGTTAAAGCTACCTGATTACCTAAGCTTCATTTAATAAAAAAATCACGACTATTCATGGATTAGGTCAAAAGTTGTTTGATTTTAAAACAAGAAAAACCAAAATGTGACACTGTGCGGCGCCACAAACGCGATGAGTCCGCAACGCAAAGAACACAGTAGTACGCTCCTGGCGAGTATTTTATTGCTCGTTGTTTTCAGTGAATACTCACGAATTTCAAATGTGCATGTGTTTCCGTTTCCTTTGATCTACCGTTGAAAAAGCAACCCGTGATGGCTTCTGACCTGTTTAATCTTGACTGGTCTAGCGTTTTCAGGATGAAGGTGCACGATTATTTGAACCCAAGTTTTAAATGTATCCCATTATTTTTCTATCAAATTCCGTCAGTGTTAAACAGCAGTTATGATTAAAATTTTTATTTTAAGTCAATTTAATTAGTAGGGATTATTAAAATTAAATAAGTTGAAACCGAAATTCACTTAAAAAAAACAAGTTTATTATGATAATGAAATCTTAGAATGAATAATATGTAATTTGAGCAGAGTAATGTTCTGTTACAAGATGAGAATTAAGTCTAAGTCTTCTGGTTGATGCACTGGTATTTATATCAGTGTGCTATCTTAATGAGGGCTTAATGGGTCTCAAGGTCCAGGTTTTTAATAATAATATTATTTTATATCAAAACTAAAATTACAATTTTAATATTTTTACATATTCAGATCAAAACTGAAATACAATTCACAAATACTTAATATTCGCGTTCTAGTAGTGATTGTTATTACAATTTGTTTAATTCCCAATTGTTTTCTTTCAGGCATCTTATTCTCCCAGAGAAAAACTTTCCACCTACTGAGCTTCTCGATCTACAACCGCTGCCAATTACAGCTCTAAGAAGTGAAAAATACGAATCCCTTTACAACGAAAAATTTCCCCAATTTAACCCGATTCAAACCCAAGTTTTTAACTCTGTGTACAATGGGGATGAGAATATATTTATAGGAGCTCCAACTGGCTCAGGCAAAACTACAATAGCCGAGTTTGCAATTTTACGGTTATTCGATAGAAACCCAGACGGAAGATGCGTTTACTTAGTTCCTAGAGATGCGCTCGCTGAATTAATCTTTGCCGACTGGCATATTAAATTTGGCCAAACTATGGGTAAAAAAGTAGTGCTTTTGACCGGCGAGACTGGGACAGACCTTAAGCTGCTGGCGAAAGGGCAGATAATTATTACCACTGCGGAAAAATGGGATGTACTCTCAAGAAGATGGAAGCAGCGAAAGAACGTACAGAATATTAATTTGTTTATTGTTGATGAGTTGCATTTGATTGGAGGAGAAGATGGCCCTATAATCGAAATTGTTTGTAGCAGAATGAGGTAAGACAGACATTAATTGAATAACTTTTCCAATACAATTGCTTAAATTTCACAGATACATTTCATCTCAGATCGAAAAACCTATCCGAATCGTTGCTCTTAGTGGGTCCTTAACCGATTACAAGGACGTAGCACAGTGGCTGGGGTGCAACGCTAATGCTACCTTTAATTTCCACCCAAGTGTGAGGCCCATACCTTTGGAATTACATGTCCAAGGCTTCAATTTGACTCATAACGCATCTAGACTGATAGCCATGGGAAAACCAGCTTATAACACCATTATAAGGCACAGCCCTCATAAGCCTGTAATAGTGTTCGTGCCCACAAGAAAACAAGCCAGGTTAACAGCTATTGATCTTCTGACGTATGCCGCATCGGAAGGGCAATCGAACAAGTTTTTCCATGCAGAGGAGGAAGACATTAAACCCTTCTTGGACAGAATGACCGACAAAGTAAGTTTTTAACAGAACCAGAGTTTTGTATTGTTTGAAGAATGATTCAATTAGTTCATTTCTGATTATTAAATTTCCTGAAGGTCTAGAAGTAGGTATACTATAATTCAGGACTGTAAGATGAAGAGCAAAATTTTCAAGAGCACCTTGGAGAAAAGACATAGTTCATTTCTTGTGCAGAAACTCAACCAAAACTCTAATTTTCATGTAGCTTAATAATTGTACTGCTTTCTAAATTTGAAAATTAGGCTTACATCAATTGAGAAAAATGGGTTTCAATTTGATAATGAAATTCCAAAATTGGTGCCACAATATATCTGTGGGTAAATTTTGAGGAAAAATTACTAACTTAAACAAGCTTCGTCGTGTCTTAGTAGTCCAAAAAATAATTTCACTTTGCGTAACGTTGTTCTGTTCTTCAAACAAAAACAATCGTTCGATTCGAAGTTCTATCGATTTTAGATCAGGTAACTTAAATATTAATTAATGTCCAATCAAACGAGATTTTCTTTGTAATGAAGTGTGTATTAATCTGATGGCCTGATTGATATTTATGTTATAGAAACTCAAAAAAAAAATGTTAAGAGAAAATTATGCTTAAAAATTGTGGACAGAATGACACTAATTGTTCTTATGGTAATTTTATTTATTGATTAGCTTATTTATTTTATTCAAGTCTTATATATTTTTAGTGATTACCCGATTTGAAAATAGGTTAAATTGGAAATTATTTTGAAGATAGGTGGATCTGATTTTCGGAAGTTTTCCTTTGGAAATCTTTAATTTATACTTCTCCCGCATGGTTATTGTCGGCTCTTAAATTCCGGATTAATATCACTTCTAACCATATAATCTCTTAAGGGTTCACAATATTTAAAGGTGAACTAACTAACGAATTACTTGGCTCTGTGTTTAAAGCTTTTTTCGGTCAAACTTATTAATTCGATGATCTTTTAAAGACTTTGAAAGAAACACTGTCCCAAGGAGTTGCCTACATGCACGAAGGATTAACGGCTGCAGATCTGCGTTTAGTCGAGCAGTTGTTCGATTCAGGTGCAGTGCAAATAGCCGTGGTCACCCGAGATCTTTGCTGGGCAGTAAATATATTTGCATATTTGGTTATCATCATGGACACCCAATTTTTCAATGGTAAGATATTAATATTCAATTAGTACATTTGGTTGTCATCATGTCCTATTTATTCATATCATCATATAATATTTGTTGGTAAAGTTTGAAATTAACGCGGATCGTGGAAACCGCTCTTTGCCTTTGGTCTAATTTAGAGAACCGGTTTAGCTGTTAAGCTCCAGTTGTCACTGCCCGATAGAGCACTAAAATACGCGCTTTTTCTTGTATAAGACATAATTTTAGAAATGTTTCTAGTTTTCATGCAAAATGCAAATGTTTGAAATTATCGCGGATCGTGGAAACCGCTCTTTGCCTTTGGTCTAATGTAGAGAACCGGTTTAGCTGTTAAGCCCCAGTTGTCATTGCCTGATGGAGCACTAAAATACGCGCTTTTTTGTATGATATATCATTTTAGAAATGTGTCTAGTTTTCATGCAAAATGCAAAAGTTTGAAATTAACGCGGATCGTGGAAACCGCTCTTTGCCTTTGGTCTAATGTAGAGAACCGGTTTAGCTGTTAAGCTCCAGTTGCCACTGCCCGATATTGCACTAAAATACCCGCTTTTTAATATAAGACATCATTTTAGAAATGTTTCTAGTTTTCATGCAAAATGCAAATGTTTGAAATTAACGCGGATCGTGGAAACCGCTCTTTGCCTTTGGTCTAATGTAGAGAACCGGTTTAGCTGTTAAGCCCCAGTTGTCATTGCCTGATGGAGCACTAAAATACGCGCTTTTTTGTATGATATATCATTTTAGAAATGTGTCTAGTTTTCATGCAAAATGCAAAAGTTTGAAATTAAAGCGGATCGTGGAAACCGCTCTTTGCGTTTCGTCAAATTTAGAGAACCGGTTTAGCTGTTAAGCTCCAGTTGTCACTGCCCGATATTGCACTAAAATACCCGCTTTTTAATATAAGACATCATTTTAGAAATGTTTCTAGTTTTCATGCAAAATGCAAATGTTTGAAATTAACGCGGATCGTGGAAACCGCTCTTTGCCTTTGGTCTAATTTAGAGAACCGGTTTAGCTGTTAAGCCCCAGTTGTCATTGCCTGATGGAGCACTAAAATATGCGCTTTTTTGTATGATATATCATTTTAGAAATGTGTCTAGTTTTCATGAAAAATGCAAAAGTTTGAAATTAAAGCGGATCGTGGAAACCGCTCTTTGCCTTTCGTCAAATTTAGAGAACCAGTTTAGCTGTTAAGCTCTAGTTGTCATTGCCTGATGGAGAACTGAAATACGCGCTTTTTTGTATGATACATCATTTTAGAAATGTGTCTAATTTTCATGCAAAATGCAAAAGTTTGAATTAACGCGGATTCTGGAAACGGCTCTTTGCCTTTGGCTCATATTTAAAGAACCAGTTGAGCTGGTAACCTCCGGTTGTCACTGCCCGATATTGCACTAAAATACTCGCTTTTTAATATAAGACATCATTTTAGAAATGTTTCTAGTTTTCATGCAAAATGCAAAAGTTTGAAATTAACGCGGATCGTGGAAACCGCTCTTTGCCTTTGGTCTAATTTAGAGAACCGGTTTAGCTATTAAGCTCCAGTTGTCACTGCCCGATATAGCACTAAAACACGCGCTTTTTCTTGTATAAGACATCATTTTAGAAATGTTTCTAGTTTTCATGCATAATGCAAAAGTTTGAAATTAACGCGGATCTTGGAAACCGCTCTTTGCCTTTGGTCTAATGTAGAGAACCGGTTTAGCTGTTAAGCCCCAGTTGTCATTGCCTGATGGAGCACTAAAATACGCGCTTTTTTGTATGATACATCATTTTAGAAATGTGTCTAATTTTCATGCAAAATGCAAAAGTTTGAATTAACGGGGATTCTGGAAACGGCTCTTTGCCTTTGGCTCATATTTAAAGAACCAGTTGAGCTGTTAAGCTCCGGTTGTCACTGCCCGATAGAGCACTAAAATACACGCTTTTTAATATCAGACATCATTTTAGAAATGTTTCTAGTTTTCATGCAAAATGCAAAAGTTTGAAATTAAAGCGGATCGTGGAAACCGCTCTTTGCGTTTCGTCAAATTTAGAGAACCGGTTTAGCTGTTAAGCTCCAGTTGTCACTGCCCGATATTGCACTAAAATACCCGCTTTTTAATATAAGACATCATTTTAGAAATGTTTGTAGTTTTCATGCAAAATGCAAAAGTTTGAAATTAAAGCGGATCGTGGAAACCGCTCTTTGCCTTTCGTCAAATTTAGAGAACCAGTTTAGCTGTTAAGCTCTAGTTGTCATTGCCTGATGGAGAACTGAAATACGCGCTTTTTTGTATGATACATCATTTTAGAAATGTGTCTAGTTTTCATGCAAAATGCAAAAGTTTGAAATTAACGCGGATCGTGGAAACCGCTCTTTGCCTTTGGTCTAATTTAGAGAACCGGTTTAGCTGTTAAGCTCCAGTTGTCACTGCCCGATATAGCACTAAGATACGCGCTTTTTCTTGTATAAGACATCATTTTAGAAATGTTTCTAGTTTTCATGCAAAATGCAAATGTTTGAAATTATCGCGGATCGTGGAAACCGCTCTTTGCCTTTGGTCTAATGTAGAGAACCGGTTTAGCTGTTAAGCCCCAGTTGTCATTGCCTGATGGAGCACTAAAATACGCGCTTTTTTGTATGATATATCATTTTAGAAATGTGTCTAGTTTTCATGCAAAATGCAAAAGTTTGAAATTAACGCGGATCGTGGAAACCGCTCTTTGCCTTTGGTCTAATGTAGAGAACCGGTTTAGCTGTTAAGCTCCAGTTGCCACTGCCCGATATTGCACTAAAATACCCGCTTTTTAATATAAGACATCATTTTAGAAATGTTTCTAGTTTTCATGCAAAATGCAAATGTTTGAAATTAACGCGGATCGTGGAAACCGCTCTTTGCCTTTGGTCTAATTTAGAGAACCGGTTTAGCTGTTAAGCCCCAGTTGTCATTGCCTGATGGAGCACTACAATACACGCTTTTTTGTATGAGATATAATTTTAGAAATGTGTCTAGTTTTCATGCAAAATGCAAAAGTTTGAAATTAAAGCGGATCGTGGAAACCGCTCTTTGCCTTTCGTCAAATTTAGAGAACCAGTTTAGCTATTAAGCTCCAGTTGTTACTGCCCGATATAGCACTAAGATACGCGCTTTTTCTTGTATAAGACATCATTTTAGAAATGTTTCTAGTTTTCATGCATAATGCAAAAGTTTGAAATTAACGCGGATCTTGGAAACCGCTCTTTAGCTTTGGTCTAATGTAGAGAACCGGTTTAGCTGTTAAGCCCCAGTTGTCATTGCCTGATGGAGCACTAAAATACGCGCTTTTTTGTATGATACATCATTTTAGAAATGTGTCTAATTTTCATGCAAAATGCAAAAATTTGAATTAACGCGGATTCTGGAAACGGCTCTTTGCCTTTGACTCATATTTAAAGAACCAGTTGAGCTGTTAAGCTCCGGTTGTCACTGCCCGATAGAGCACTAAAATACACGCTTTTTAATATCAGACATCATTTTAGAAATGTTCCTAGTTTTCATGCAAAATGCAAAAGTTTGAAATTAAAGCGGATCGTGGAAACCGCTCTTTGCCTTTCGTCAAATTTAGAGAACCAGTTTAGCTGTTAAGCTCTAGTTATCATTGCCTGATGGAGAACTGAAATACGCGCTTTTTTGTATGATACATCATTTTAGAAATGTGTCTAGTTTTCATGCAAAATGCAAAAGTTTGAAATTAAAGCGGATCGTGGAAACCGCTCTTTGCGTTTCGTCAAATTTAGAGAACCGGTTTAGCTGTTAAGCTCCAGTTGTCACTGCCTGATATTGCACTAAAATACTCGCTTTTTAATATAAGACATCATTTTAGAAATGTTTCTAGTTTTCATGCAAAATGCAAATGTTTGAAATTAACGCGGATCGTGGAAACCGCTCTTTGCCTTTGGTCTAATGTAGAGAACCGGTTTAGCTGTTAAGCCCCAGTTGTCATTGCCTGAAGGAGCACTAAAATACGCGCTTTTTTGTATGATATATCATTTTAGAAATGTGTCTAGTTTTCATGCAAAATGCAAAAGTTTGAAATTAAAGCGGATCGTGGAAACCGCTCTTTGCCTTTCGTCAAATTTAGAGAACCAGTTTAGCTGTTAAGCTCTAGTTGTCATTGCCTGATGGAGAACTGAAATACGCGCTTTTTTGTATGATACATCATTTTAGAAATGTGTCTAGTTTTCATGCAAAATGCAAAAGTTTGAAATTAACGCGGATCGTGGAAACCGCTCTTTGCCTTTGGTCTAATTTAGAGAACCGGTTTAGCTATTAAGCTCCAGTTGTCACTGCCCGATATAGCACTAAAACACGCGCTTTTTCTTGTATAAGACATCATTTTAGAAAT
Source organism: Dendroctonus valens (assembly GCA_024550625.1). Lineage (NCBI taxonomy): Eukaryota > Metazoa > Arthropoda > Insecta > Coleoptera > Curculionidae > Dendroctonus > Dendroctonus valens. The sequence goes on from JAJTJO010000096.1 coordinate 3,227,068, forward strand.
GTTTCTAGTTTTCATGCATAATGCAAAAGTTTGAAATTAACGCGGATCGTGGAAACCGCTCTTTGCCTCTGGTCTAATTTAGAGAACCGGTTTAGCTATTAAGCTCCAGTTGTCACTGCCCGATATAGCACTAAGATACGCGCTTTTTCTTGTATAAGACATCATTTTAGAAATGTTTCTAGTTTTCATGCATAATGCAAAAGTTTGAAATTAACGCGGATCTTGGAAACCGCTCTTTGCTTTTGGTCTAATGTAGAGAACCGGTTTAGCTGTTAAGCCCCAGTTGTCATTGCCTGATGGAGCACTAAAATACGCGCTTTTTTGTATGATACATTATTTTAGAAATGTGTCTAATTTTCATGCAAAATGCAAAAGTTTGAATTAACGGGGATTCTGGAAACGGCTCTTTGCCTTTGGCTCATATTTAAAGAACCAGTTGAGCTGTTAAGCTCCGGTTGTCACTGCCCGATAGCGCACTAAAATACACGCTTTTTAATATCAGACATCATTTTAGAAATGTTTCTAGTTTTCATGCAAAATGCAAAAGTTTGGCTCCCTCAAGGATCCCCGCTCTCACCGTTTCTCTACAATATATACTGCCATGACATATACAATTACAACTTACCAGACAAAAATCAAATCGACAGATCGGCATACATATTACAATACGCAGACGACACGGCACTTATTGTACATGACAAAACTACTGAGAGAGAAGCTCAAAGACTCCAAACACTAACAAACAACACAATGACATGGTTTTATAAATGGAGACTAACACCAAACGCGTCAAAAAACCAACTTCTGCTCACAAACCACAGACTCAACGCTGACTCCCCTACAATAACTGCAGACGGCCAAACGACACAACCAAAAAACGACGTAAAATACCTTGGAGTCACAATTGACCACAAACTTAAATTCACTAAACACATACGAAACATCAGGGCAGAAACAATAAAGAGAACAAAACACTTCCGATCACTAACCTACAAAGACAGAGGAATCAGCACAAACACCGCCACCAAAATATATAAAGCTATTTGTCCCTTGCTAGACTTTGGACATATACTCATGACCAACGGAACAGAAAGGACAAAACGTTATACACAAACAACAGAACAAATTGCACTAAGACTAATAACACGAATAAGACACCCCCAAAACCCACTACACAACCCCCCCCACCCAACTACTATACGAACGCACAAACATGACAAAGATCTCGGAAAGACTCATACAGCTACAGACCAAATGGACAAACAACCCCTACAACTGGACCATACTGAACCCCCTTTGTCTTACAAGACCAACCAGACAATCCCGCTTCCGTTTCCCTACATTAACGCTACTCGAACACTTACAAACGCAACTGACTAGTGGACAATAAAATAATCTCTTCTTGCCACTGAAATTTTATTTAGTAATATCGTTAACCTAGAATAAGAGAATTTTCATATCTGTTTTTTTTATTTAGATTAAGACTACATGTATTAAACAAGGGCAGAAAGACCGATAGGTCGATAGCCTTTTTTAGAAATAAAGATGTTTACTACTACTACTGCAAAAGTTTGAAATTAAAGCGGATCGTGGAAACCGCTCTTTGCGTTTCGTCAAATTTAGAGAACCGGTTTAGCTGTTAAGCTCCAGTTGTCACTGCCCGATATTGCACTAAAATACCCGCTTTTTAATATAAGACATCATTTTAGAAATGTTTGTAGTTTTCATGCAAAATGCAAAAGTTTGAAATTAAAGCGGATCGTGGAAACCGCTCTTTGCCTTTAGTCTAATGTAGAGAACCGGTTTAGCTGTTAAGCTCCAGTTGTCACTGCCCGATAGAGCACTAAAATACGCGCTTTTTCTTGTATAAGACATAATTTTAGAAATGTTTCTAGTTTTCATGCAAAATGCAAATGTTTGAAATTATCGCGGATCGTGGAAACCGCTCTTTGCCTTTGGTCTAATGTAGAGAACCGGTTTAGCTGTTAAGCCCCAGTTGTCATTGCCTGATGGAGCACTAAAATACGCGCTTTTTTGTATGATATATCATTTTAGAAATGTGTCTAGTTTTCATGCAAAATGCAAAAGTTTGAAATTAACGCGGATCGTGGAAACCGCTCTTTGCCTTTGGTCTAATGTAGAGAACCGGTTTAGCTGTTAAGCTCCAGTTGCCACTGCCCGATATTGCACTAAAATACCCGCTTTTTAATATAAGACATCATTTTAGAAATGTTTCTAGTTTTCATGCAAAATGCAAAAGTTTGAAATTAACGCGGATTGTGGAAACGGTTCTTTGCCTTTGGCTCATATTTAAAGAACCAGTTGAGCTGTTAAGCTCCAGTTGTCACCGCCTGATAGAGCACTAAAATACAGGTTCCTGTGTGCTCTCTTTTTGGGAACCAGTACCACTATTGCTTTCTTCCAAGTGGTCGCATTTGCCACTGTGGTGAAGTTCTCAATTGTTGTTTCTGGTAGTTTCTTGAGGACCTCATTTGATATTCCATCATGTCTAGGGGTCTTTTTCTTCTTTGTCCCCTTGATGATGTCCTGGACGATCTGTCTGGTGACTTTTCTGACTTGTGTGGCTTGCCAGTTTTGGAAATGGGCGGCCACTATCTTTTCCACTTCCTCTTCTTGCTCTGGGTTTACCAGTTTTACTCTGCATTGGAGCTCTAGTTGGCAAAGAGCTCCACTTTTTCTTTGGGGTCCACAGTGGTGATTCCGTTTTCTAGGATGGGTGGTATTGGTTGCCTTGGTCCTGTATTGCGGTTCTCGCCAGATTCCAAAGCTCTTGGTTTTACTCGTCAGCCTCTACTTCGTCCATGCGAGCATCCAAGTGCTGCGATCGAACTTCCTTCATGTCTTCCTGGATCGCAGCCTGGAGGCGATTGACTTGCCTTTTTAGGTATGGATCTTGTGTTCGCATGGCTCTGTGTCGTGTCCGGGTTTTCTCCCTGATTTTGGCTTTTAACCAGGGAGGTATTTGATCCGTTTGGTTGGCGGATTGACTTGTTGAGGCTGCCAGGGCGTTCTTGATTTCCCTGGTGAGCTTTTCGACTGCTTGGACGTCGTCCTCTGAGGTAAAGGGTACAGTTATTGGCCACTTAAGGCATTGCCACTTTAATTTAAATTGTGAGATGTTATCTTTTTAAGTAAAATATTTTTTTTTAGTTAATAAAACTTGAAATTTATAAAAATATATTTATTTTAAAAGATTTAACCGTGAAATACTCAGGGTTAACATAATTTTAAGAACGTGTAAAATACACAGTTATTGGCCATACGAACATAGTTATTGGCAAATTATATTACAGTCAGCGGCCATTCCTAAAAGTCTTTATTTTTCAACGTTTTTTTTGTTCCTACAGTTATTGCTCACAAAAAAATCGAAGTTTTTGATTTCCTGTTGTTTCGCTACACAAGTTCAAATATGGTAGCTTCTGATACAAAACTGACATTTTACTCCAATTTTTGATTTCGTTATATTAAACGTACAAGAATGAAATAATCCTGTGTACAATAGATTCTTTGCAGGTCAGTGGGTGCTTTCTGGTTGAATCACAATTATATCTGAGATAACAAAGAGTTTTTTACGGTCTAGAAACACATTTTTTTCGTGAAATAACTTTCTTTTAGCAGATTCAACACCTAGTTTTATTATTTGGGATTCCACCGCAGTACTATCTTTGCAGTCAGATTTATTGTTCGCACTTGGAGAATGCACTATATTACGATCATCACAAATTAAATTTGATGATTTATTGTTATGGTAAATTTTGAGCAAATGAAAGATTTCGTCTACAGAATTTGGAACTTGGCTTTTTTCAGCGAGATCGCCTTTTAAATTAGCGCTTTTAATTTCATAATTTACATGTTTGTCTCCTTTAGAAATATCTTTATCGACAGCGACTGCATCTGGTATATTTACTTCTTTCGGATGATGGCGATCAACATTTAAATCACAATAGAGCATTTTTTCGGTGTTGTACCAAATTTTGTCTTTTGGTTTGGCAGTGGATAACTCCAAAGCTTTTTCGTTTCCAACACCAATTTGGTATTCCTGACCTTTATTTTTTCCTTTTGCAACTTTCTCCAACTATATTTTGACCGTGGTTTTCTTATTTATTTTTTTAACATTAATGGTCGATTTCGCTTTTGTTTTCGTTCCAGTTTTAAATTTCCTGTTCCATTTTTCGTTCAATTTTACATCTTTCTGCATTTTGAAGAAGTTAGCACGAAAGGCAATCTTTTTAATTGTTTTTTTTTAAGGAAATTGTCTGTAATTAACGAATTAATGTCTTTAGAAGATACATCCTCTTTAATTAAGCGTTGTTCTACAACCTTCGCAAAGGAATCCACCTCCTGAATAGCTGGAGGCACATCATTGGATGTTCTACTTATCCGTTTCGTATATTTTCCGGACTGTACTTTAATTCATTCCAATATATTCCTGGGTTTCAGTCACTTTTTTTCAGTCATTCCTGTTTGAACTGTGACAGCACATACTTAGGACAAACAGGGCAATATTTAAAGAAAAGAATATACGAACATAAGTACAGCTTAAGAAAGGTTAACGAAAATGCAACAGCATTAGCACAACATGCACAACAAAAGTTGCATGATTTTAATTTCGATAACACGCAAATATTAGTCAATGAAGACAACTATAATAAGAGAAGAATCCATGAAATGATACAAATTAAGAAACATCAAAATGCAATAAATTTCAGATCAGATACAGACAATCTGAGCTATGTATATCATACACTAATTAGATAATCGCATAAATGAACTGATTGGACCAGGTAAATGAAATATAAACATCTGATATTGAAGAATTGCCAAGCATTCCTGAAAAGCAAAAAAAGAAAAAACCGTAATATAAACAGTTTTTTTTGTTTCGCTCGCCTGATATCGAATAAAATATGGAAAATTCAGTAACCAGTTGAATGTTGCCATATTAAGAACTATACACGTAAGTTGAGGTTGAGGTTTGAATCTCTAGACAATAGATTCTAGTCTTTTCCCGGATATGTTTATCCTGACTCATCACCTGAAAACCAATGTTCTTGATATACTTTTTAATATGTATGTAATTGTATTTTAATGTGTGAAATTTGGTGAGAGTTTTTTATTTGAATTGATGATGACTGTGAATGTATATTTTAGACAAACTGATGATGGTGGAGAAAGACACCGAAACGTTTTTGTAACATTTTAAATAATAAACAGTAAAATTGACTGAAACCCAGGAATATATTGGAAAGTTCTACTTATCTTAGAGTGATGTTCTACCTGATATTCATTTTTGCTTCCCTACACGCGTTTATTCTTGGGACACAAGGCCACATTTAATACACGTGATGGATCCTGAAGCGCATCACTGTAGCCTTTACGATTCAAGTATTCTTGAATACCGGTAAACCACTTTTTGATGTCTTTTTCTGAGACAACTGAACTTGCTGCAGTTATTGCTTCTAGAGTTCTTTCTCTTAAATCCGGGTGTCGTTTTAAAATGGACCTATACCATCCTCTTCCAGGCCTGTTGTCCACAAACGGATTAGCACGTGGGTTTGCGTCAAGAAAACCTTTGACCGAGTCTTGAACGTCTTCTACTCTCCCTAGAAAACCTTTGTTTTGGCACATAAAAATACAACTTTTGAGACGATTCTCTTCTTCTAAAGAGAGAATGGGATTTGGTCCAAGGGTAGTCTTTTGTTGAAATTTATCGCTTCCTCTGAACTGCAATGTTGCTCTCGGCACTTTAAATTGCTCAGCAGCTTTTCGTTGGCTCATGCCATTGTCAATAGCTTGAAAAGCGGACTGAAGACCTTGTTCAGAACTTTTTTTCGTACTTATATTTCGAAACGTTTGTCATTTTTAAATCTAAAAACAAAATAATGTCCAGTTAGTTTCATTATCAATCCAGGTAAAAAATGGCCTGACTGAACATTACAGTTATTGGCCATCCTGTGAACTAGTGATTGGCAGTTGTCCAACAACTGATAATGTGCATAAAAATTACGAAAAACCGCATGAGAAACCCTAAAAAAACATAAATTTTATAAAATAAGTTAATTCAAAATACTTACTATATTTTAGTCACAGTTGTTGGCCACCAAAAATTACCGCCAAAATATATATCCTTACTTATAAAACCTTGGAAAATGTAAGTATGCCTTTACTAAATCGATATAAAACATCAACTTATTTAGCAAAGACAATATTCTTAGCCAAAATAACTTACCTTGTCAACGGCGTTTCTTAACAAATTCTTTGTAAAGCACTTAAAACTGGATGCAACTGAGCAACACACCGTTAACTATAGAATGGTCTTAACTGAAACAAACGACCGTTGGAGAAAAGAATAGGCAGTGTTGCCAAAGTGCAATGCAAAACTATTTATTTCCATATTCTTTCTACAAATCTTAATATTTGGGATTAATAATAAAGTGGCCAATCACTAGCCACCGGCCAACGACTCTACCCGTTACCCTGCTCAGTTTCAAAAAAAGTGGAGCACCTGATTTGTTGCTTAAGTTCAAAGTGTTGGAACTCTTATATTAATTAACCGATTTTAATATGTTTTTTGTGCTTTGTAGCCTAATTCTTTGACTTTCATCTTGAATTCTTAATCATTTTTATGTCTTAAAAATTAACAAAATCACAGCATTTTTAATTACGATCCACATTCATTTAAATTAATTAATCAAGAATTACTTCGTTATGTATAATTAAATAACACTTTTTTGCTTTAGGAAAGGTGCATGCGTATGAAGATTACCCAATCACTGATGTTTTGCAAATGGTGGGCAGGGCAAACAGGCCCCTAGAAGATGATGACGCCAAATGCATCCTAATGTGTCAATCTTCAAAGAAGGACTTTTTCAAAAAGTTTTTGAGTGATCCACTTCCCGTGGAGGTTTGTAAAACTTTTTCCCTCAAAATTCATTACTGAACCGATCGTTTTGTTTTTAGAGTCATTTAGATCACAGGCTCCACGACCACTTTAACGCTGAAATAGTCACTAAGACAATCGAAAACAAGCAAGATACTGTGGATTATCTTACTTGGACTTTCTTATATAGACGTTTAACTCAAAATCCGAACTACTACAATTTACAAGGAGTTACCCATAGGCATTTGTCAGATCATTTGTCCGAACTGGTAGAGAATACTTTATCGGATTTAGAACAGTCCAAGTGCATCAGCATTGAAGACGACATGGATTGTGTTCCTTTGAATTTGGGGATGATCGCTGCCTATTACTACATTAACTACACCACAATTGAATTATTCAGTTTGTCGCTGAATAGCAAAACAAAAATTAGAGGGCTGTTAGAGATCATTTCATCAGCTGCAGAGTACGAAGATATTCCTGTCAGGCACCACGAAGACAATATCTTGAGACAATTGGCTCAAAAACTACCGAATAAGCTCACTTCACCATCGGGAGGGCAACCCAAATTCAACGACCCCCATGTTAAAACCAATTTACTTCTGCAAGGACATTTGTGCAGGTACACGGTATTTTCTCCCGAATGTCCGCAATATATTAAATTGTTGAATGTCGCAGGTTGCAATTGAGTGCTGAACTCCAAGGCGATACCGAAGTTGTACTAGCTAAAGCCATAAGGCTCATTCAGGCGTGTGTGGATGTTCTCAGCTCTAACGGTTGGCTGTCACCTGCAGTGGCTGCTATGGAGCTGGCTCAGATGGTGACGCAAGCTATGTGGAGTAAGGACTCGTACTTGAAACAATTGCCACATTTCAATGCCGAAATTATCAAGCGTTGCACCGAAAAGGTAATTATATACATTTAATTTTTTATGTCATCAATCCCGCACGGTCTCAACCAATTTCAGTTATGCAATCGGACAAAAGTAAAGCAACAAATATCGTTTTCACTAATGTTTGTTCAAACAAAAATTGAGCATTACGATTTTTGACCTAGTGTAATAAAACACTATAGTTAGACTAAAATTATACTTTTGAAAATATTTTGGGGTGCTCTAAATCAAGTTCAAATTTTTCAATAATATTTATCATATGAAACGACGAGAATAGGGGCGTCAAAAGTAAAGTATCAAATTGCAGTCAATAGAGTTTTATATCACATCAATATTTAACACATTTTAGAACAATAGCGATCAAAATCTTTAGTCATAGTAATAGGAACGATGCGGCATTGAAGCAATCAACTTTCGAATGACATTCTGTGGAAGATTGGTCCAAACTTCACTAATTTTATTTATCAAACCTTGTTTATTTGGAATCAATTGGGTTCGAATGCGACGTTTCACCTACTCCCAAACATTTTCAATAGCGTTTAGATCTGGAGATTGTGCAGGCTACTCCAAAACCCGAACATTATTTTCCACAAACCACCGTTGAACATTTTATGAAGAGTGCTTTGGATCATTGTCCTGTTAATTAATAAAACGCAGTTTCATTTCCCATTCTGCATAAGGAAGCATAGTAGTCATGGGTAACATTGAGTCGAACGGCACTTTCACAGCGCATCCGTACACGTCGGCACACAAACCGTAATTGACAAGCTAGATTTTGAAACCAAGTTTTTGTCGCCACCTATGTTCGAGGCGCGAAACTTGGAATGTTTGGAATTATAGCAATTTATCCAATACTAGTTTTCTGATGATTGCATTCACCAAGTTTTATCAGGCCGAAAACTGCAAGTTTCACAAACAGTTAACAGCCTGATAAATAAATCATAATAATCAATAAAAGAAAATGTATGTATTCTGCGACACGGCATGGTGGCGTCATCTAAAACCAAACAGTAAAGCGTAGGACAGCATCTAAGTTTACCCCCATTCAGTTACAGTTCTAAGGGCTGTGAAAGCGCCATTCAACCAGATTTAACTTAGTGTTACCCATGACTAAATTATAGTATTTTGTATCATATTCTTATAAACAAATAGGTACATCGTGTCATAAATATAGTGTATAGGGCATACTGCAATCCATGAGAAACAACCCCATAAAACACTGCCTTTCCCATGCTTAATAGTAAATAGTTTGTACCTCGTTTCGTCACTAAATATGACTTTTTCCAGTCGTTGACTGTCCAGTTCAAATGGCGTCGTGCAAATGCCAATCTTGCTGCTCTATTTCTTGAATATCCTCTTTGAACCGGTCTTATACCAACTGGAATTTCGGCAATAATTCTTGGTGCAGACTTCCAAGGGTCATTTTGAGCAATTATTTTAATGCGTCTGTCTGTCAATACTGTTGTTTTTTTTGGACTTCCTGATTTTATTATAGGATGAAATTATTTTAGATACACTGTCCCGAGGTAACACAAACTGTCTTGAAATATCCGCTTGTTAAGCACCTTCCATGAATGCATTTACAACTCTGTGCTTCAAGTCTTTTAAAATTGAAAGTCCTCTTGGTATGATGATCTTAGCATAGACTATGATCAAAAAACTATAAAACAAATCTCACACTATTATTTTATACTTTTCTTTCAGTAAAACCGCCTTATCGAGCAAATTATGACGCGTTACTATTTAACCCGTAATTACTACCGACAAAAAGATTTTACACAAATACAACCCATGGGTCAACATGACCCAGTTTATTATTTAATAAATAATAAAAAATTAAGAAAAACATAGATTTATTATGGGTAAATAACATAAAAGGTACATCTTTTAAAGTTATTTGACATGTAAATAAAACTATTCGAAGCACTCAGGACAAATTTTAACAGTGCATTTTTGGCAAATATATTTTTTGCAATTGTTGCAAACAGTATTAGTTTTTCGGTCCTTTGACCATGGACATATGGCAATCTTTTCCTCTTCGAGGATGGAAGATCTAGAATAGGTCTGGTTACATCTGGAATCGGTACGTTGAAGGTTCTAGAGGTTGAGGCTCTAAGTCTATGAGGAATTTTTTTGTTGCCAAGTCTACTGGTTACAAATGGTTTGCACAGCGACACGTCTAGTTGTTTTAAAAATTTCTAGCGTGAGAGTATCATCTCCGGATGACAACTTACATAGAATATAGATATTTACTCCCGCAAAGTTTAAAATTGCATGAAATATCGCCATGGGCCATCGTCTTGTTCTTCGTTTTTTTTTTATTAGTTTGTTATAGCAATCTAGTTTACACCAATAAGCTACTTTTCTTTAACCTAAACTACTAGATGTACATTTGCAAAGTGTTATCCTATGATATTAACTTGGTTTGGCTTGGTATTGGTATTAACTCATAAATTGAATTTGGTTGAAATATTTTATTAAGGTGTTCGGCAAATCTAAATGCTTTCTGCTCATTATTTCTAGCCCAGCTGCCGTCCATGTTTCTGATAGTGGCTATTGGCATGATGGGATTTTAAAATTTTTTTGTTGTTTTCCATAGTGAATAATCAGTATTGGCATCATTTGTTAGTTTTTTCAAATATTCGCTAATGGTGTCATTCTTAAGCTGCTCAATTTCTCCTCGTAATTGAGCGGTTAGATTATTTAAAATAGTTTTATCTTGCGGGGATCTGGTGTGTTGCCATTTTTTTCTTGCCTTTCGCTTTTGTGCAATCAATTCTAAAATTTCTCTGGGATTGTTATTACCTTTCAATTTCTTTCTAATTTCAGCGGTGTTTTTCCATGAAGATTTTTGGATGTCATAGACGAACTTCTCGCCTTCAGTATCCAATTGTTCCTTAGTTTGTAGTGGGGTTACTAATTTTATTTTTTCTTCTAAGGTTAACCTAAAGCCCTCCCAATCTGTTTTTTTATTGGCTGGCATGGCATTGCAGGTAGTTCCCTACCTTTTGTTGTTATCAGTCTTGATCCCCATTGGGTGTGTTTTGCTTTATAGTCTCCTCCTATGTTGAATCTACTTCCAATCGCCTTAAAAAATTCGACGTATCTTTCTGTCTTAATATTGTGTTTCGGTGGACTATAAAGGCTTGCTGTTGTTATGTCATAGTTTTTAGTTTTTACATTCACTGCAGTAGCTTGAATATATTCAGATTCATATTTTGTCTGTTCATAATGGTGGATGTTTTCCTTTACTATTACCGCACTTCTTCTCTTTGCTTCATTGTCGGGGTGAATGGTGTGGTATACTTTGTAACCCTTTATTTTGATAAAGGATTGCTTGGTGAAATCAGTTTTTGAGATCAGACACACATCAATTTTATTTATGTCCAGGATTACTTGAAGTTCTTCTTGACGCTTGAGCAATCCATTTGCATTCCAACACATGATTTTTAGTGTGTTAGCCATTTTATTACATTTTGAGTTTAGGAGAAGCTTTATTAGCACTGCTCTCTAGTTTTCAAATTCGTTCTTTCTTGCCAGCAAGCGTACCCTGTAGGTTAATTATTTTGTTAAGAATCAATTGTAGGGTTTGGTTCATATCTTTATTTCCAGGCTTCTGATTTTCTTGAAGGTCCTCTACCTGCCGAGTGATCGAGGCATATGTTTGTCCATTATTTCTATTATCATCGTTGTTCACTTTTTCTTGTTGTGTAACCATTTTTTTTTCATTGTGATTTTTTACTGGTTTAGTTTCGGTGAGTTTTTTATTTTTAATTTTTTGTAGTTCCTTTGTAACAACACATCCCCTGTAATTGGCTGAATGGCCTTCTCCACAGTTCACACATTTCGGGACTTGACTTTTCGACTTATCACATTCAGGTGTTAGGTGCCTGCCAGCACATTTAACACATCTCGGTTCCTTTGAGCAGAATTTCTGGGTGTGTCCATATGGCTGATATTTTTTGCATTGGGGGATCAGTTTTGATGCCTTCGTTGCCTCAATCTCTACTTTTCATCCAAGTATATGTGTAATTTTTTGAATTTTTCCAATGCTCTCGCTGTTTTCAAAAGTTAACATAAACATGTTTAAAGGCCTCGTCTCTTTCCATGTCAGCTTGTTTGCCCTGGTGATTTTGAAACCTTTTTTTACTAGGAAATTTATAATGTTTTCTGGTTTACATGTATGATGTAGGTTTTTTGCCATAACACGAATTGGTCGTTTTTGCTTGTTTTCATATGTATGAAATTTAAGTTCACTAGCTGTTAAATATTAATTATTTTTCTATAGCTTTCTGCATTGGTACAATTAATTTTAGCTATTGTTAGTGAATTTCACTTGAAAGTCGGTTTCCGTAACTTGTTTTACTAGTTCCCCGTATAAAACTTCATAAGACTACATTTTCCACGATGATAGGGGGTGGCTTAGGTTCCTTTCTAGTTTCTTGCTCTGCTTGATTGGCAGTCTCTTTCTCGATAATTAAGGGAGATTTTGGAGGAGATGTTGCATTCAGTTTTCGTTTTTTGGTTCTGTGCTTTGCTCTAATCCACTCAGTCTCTTTTGCCAGTTCTTCATCATCCGTATGGTATTCGGTTTCCTTACTTGTCGATGATTGATTGGCTGCAGGACTTGTAAACGTCAGCTTCGGATCGACATTCGAGTTGTTTGCTTCTTTGAGAAGTTGGATCTCCTTTTGAAGCATATTTATGCTTACTTGCATATTGGTTATTATAGCATTGTAGTTCGCTTGATCAGCTTGCCATGCATTCCATAAATTTGATTCACCCTGCGTTTGCGGGATAAAATTTGTCGTCACTGCTGGCGATTCTTTAAGTTTGCGCACTAGCAGTTCACTTTTACTAGTCATTATCTCACATTCTTCGAATTCAGTAAAGTTTCCACTGCTTATTGATGTTTTAAGCAATATATTTTGTTCTTCGTGAAGTAGAGTAATTGGCACATTTTTCATCAAGTGCGTCAACACCCGCTTTTGTACTGTTGTAATGTTCAATGATATCAGGTTCATCGAAGTCGCATTTATTTTAGAATCATGGTGCATTCTTGAAATTAGTATCACGGCTCTATTCTTTTTCGGAACATATGATACCATGGTCACTGACGGGGAAAAACAAAGTCACGTTAACACCTGGGCTATACATTTGATGTGCATTGGACACAAATATGTTGAAAATTTCCGATATATATATGCAAATTTATCGGATTTGACTCTTTCCTTTCTGGTAAGCGAGTCATCAAAGCGGAGGCAACAAAGTAAAAATGAGAACTGTGTAAGACTCATTGCGGCTCGAAATATTTCCCTTCCTGTTCCATCTGTACACCACATTGATTTTAAATCCTTATGGCCGGATTTGAATAGGCCTTGCAAATACAGTAGGCCAAAAAATGCCTTCAGTTCCATTACTATAGTTTCCTGTACAAATGTGTGCTTGAATTTTCTACTTGAGCGTCGGCGTCTTTCTAATGTACCATATTTAGCACGCATCTGAGTTATCTTTTGATTGGTACTATTGCAAATGATCTGTAGAATGTCGTTATTTATGAGCAACTTCCATGCAACTTCTGGCGAGTTTGGTGGGGTAGATTTTGCAACTCTAATCAATCCTGATGTTACTTTTACGATGTTTTGTGCCAAAGCCCTTCCACGTCTGGCTGGCAAGTTCGACCACTTTGTCCCATCTTTACCGGACCACGCTACAAAGTTTGATAAAGGAATATCATCATCAGAATCCGATTTATCATTGGCGGATAACTCGCCGTCAGTAGCTGGAATTGAACTCCCACTTGCATCAGCCGCATCAACGTCATTTGGTTCTGACGTTTTATCCCAATCATCATTAGATTCGTCAACAAAAGCATCATTCATATCATTCCAAAACGCATCGTTTTGTACAAGATCCTCTAACTGATCATTCGATATACATCCACTCATCTTTCGTTTTTGTTATATACACAAATATTTCCAATAAATGCTTAGAACATATAATATAGAAAGACTTAAAACTTACTAACACAAATCGGTAAAATTGTCAATAAATTTCACACAACAGCTACCGATGGTCACTTCGACCCTGTAACAAGAGTTTCTAGAAATCTAACTTGCACACTACAGCGGCTTCGTCACTACTGAAAGCCGCGCACATTTTAGACAAAGTCACGAGATTGTAACGAAATTGCTTCCGAGATGAGAGGATAACAGTAGTTTAAATACCCGCATGGGCAATCTGACGCCGTCGGTAGTGGTTACGGGTTAACAAATAAAAAAAGTGTCAAAATAAGTTCACTTGTTTGATTCAACAATTCTTGTTGTCATGGTTAATCAAAGCCTACTTTGTTGTCTTAAAGCTACTCGCATTTATTTACAATATCATGCACGTGTAATTATAATATCAGATATTTTTTATTATGTGTATTATATCAGATTTGAGTGCTCTACTTTTGACCGATGGTGTATAAGTTGCTTTGAACGTGCATGCGAAACAGTATTTTATATAAATAATTTTTTCATTTTAACATTATTTATATACATTTTTAGGCCGTAGAAACTGTGTTCGACATAATGGAATTGGAGGATGAGGATCGAATAAAACTATTAAGTCTAAATGATGCACAAATGGCAGACGTTGCAAGATTCTGCAACAGATATCCAAATATTGAGCTAACATATGAAGTATTGGATAAAGACAAAATTCATTCTGGATCCTCTGTACATGTGGCCGTTCAGCTGGAGCGAGAAGACGACGTTAACGGCCCTGTGATCGCTCCATTCTTTCCACAGGTAACACATACAACTAATGTGTTTTACATTTACAATAAATACATCTTTTATTATTCTAATTTGTTAATAATTAACTAAGAAATAGCTTAAACTAATTATAATTACAGAAACGAGAAGAAGGTTGGTGGGTGGTGATAGGAGACTCGCGGACAAATTCTTTATTATCAATCAAGAGGCTTACGTTACAACAAAAAGCTCGAGTGAAATTGGATTTTGTTGCTCCTAGTCCTGGACACCACAGCTACACTTTGTATTTTATGAGCGACGCATATTTGGGATGCGATCAAGAATATAAGTTTTCCATTGACGTTGGAGATTTTGAATCCAGCGCTAGTGATTCGGATTAGAAATAATTGCTAGTTTTATTATATTTTGTAGCGGATAATAAAATGCGGATGGAACATTTTCTTAATAAATAAGCTAATTATATGTGGCTTTTAGTATTTTCCATTTTAAGGCAAATTGCCTTAAAACTTAAAAATAAACAAGGATCTTCAGGTTATGCGACAATGAAGATTGCAGCTGAACTAATTTATTTTTAGATTTATCACTATGTATAAGTGATTATATATATTAAAATTATATTGTAATGTTCAGGGGTTCGGGTTTTTTACTATTCGTGTTTACGATAAAACTAAATGTGAGTTATGTTAAGTTTTGTCTTGCCTGAATGTAACGGTTTTGGGGTTTTGTGAAAATGAGGACCCAGAGGACCTCTTTTAAAACTTTAATCGTCGGGGCTGGTTATTTCTATTGTTGGCATCTATTCTAAATATTATATTGGTTTGGCTTCTCAAACAGATTAATATTAATCACATGCATTTCATCACCGTTTCCTACCGTCCATAAATTGTGGATAGAGATAACAAAATTAAGGACAAGTTTACAAAAGAACAAAAATGATGAACAACGCTGATTCAAAAGTATTTATTCAGGTATAAAGCTAGAATTAGATACATTCGAGTTAGGCAAACAAACTTACGATTTTAAGTTCAATTTTTTAAACATGTTTGTTACATGGCCGATTTTTAGATTTCCTAATATAAAACATCACTGGGAATAAAATCCTAATGAATCAGATTCTGCTGTCGCCGGCTGACATTGCGAAACTCCTCCGTATTTCAAGAAGCACGATCTACAAAACCATTAAACGGACGACGAGTTAGGCACGACGGTGGACAGGCCTCAAAGCGGAAGACTTGCATGGGCATTCTCCGGGGTCGTTGCGACTACCGCAACGACCCCGGAGAACCTAAACAAGCTGTGGTGTGTCATTATTTGGATGAGCGAATGAAGCAAGGACGGCTCGAGAATGCGCAGCGACTCAGTCGATTTTTTTCACCGACAAAAAGGTGTTCACGATTGAGCGCGTCGTCAATCGCCTGAATGACCGTCAACTTCTTCGGAACTCACTTGGTATTGTTCAGAATTTTCTGCTCTGTTAGACTAACCAATGAGTTTTTAGCAAAAAACCGAGTTCAGCGACGCCACTTTCCGAAATCCGTAATGGTGTGAGCGGGAATTTCAAAAAACGGAAATATGCCGCTGGTGTTCGGCGAGCGTGGTGTCAAGATCAATCCCCAATTCTACCATAACGCATTTTGAAGGACGTCGTGATCCTCTTGAGCCGACAACACTTCAAAAATCGGCGCTGGACACTTCAACAGCATTGGGCGACGGCTCATTCTGCGAGGTCGACCTTTTTGTTTTTGCAAAACCGCCAAATCCCCGTCTGGGATAAGACTTTGTGGCCGTCCAATTCGCCCGACCTAAATCCGATGGACTTCGCAACCATCGTCAAAAATTTTCGCAAGCGTCGGCAGTTGACATGGCTGACACTGAGTTAAACGGCAGTTTCACACCGCATCTGTACACATCGTAGATCAGCATCTCAGTTTACCCACATTCAGTTACGGTTCTAAGGGCGAATGCGCTGTGAAAGCGCCATTGAAGCAGATTCAACTCAGTGTTACGCATGCCTAGTCTGCTGAAGGTGATCATTTCGAATAGTTGTAGACCACTAATTTTACAATCGGAATTCTATGCTTTTCGGTAGAGTCTGATTAATTTTTAAGATTTAGGTTTTTTTCGAGTACTTGGTCCACAGTGAGTTAGGGGTGTATTTTTTCGACTCAAATGATTAAAAGGGATTGAATTCATGTATTAAGATCAAAACAATACATTCAACTTAGTAGTAGCGAGTAAAACAGTCCCTTTAATATTAGCAATGGCATTTTTATCCTTCCATATCACAAGTATTCCCTACTCCCTATCATAGGATACTCTCGACTATCATTTTCCGTCAGATTCCATTACGATTAAAAATTTTTGACTCAACATAATTATTAGGATGCAAACATTCACAGTAAATCCGGTCAGCAAACCTTATTAAAGCAAAACTTTAGCGTTTGTGAACATTCATTTATGTGGCTCATTGTCATTTTCTTGAGCAACATTCTCTGTAAAGTCGTAGATAAAGTATGTTATTCGCACAGAATGGCCATTTCTACTCGTTTAAATTACATCATTCGCCTTCAACTCAAGATGCAAACATATGCTCGTATGACATGGCACCCATTCTGTGCTTATAACATAATATTAAGTATATATTATTTTATTTAGGCCTCATGCCTTTTCTGATCGCTTGTGCTGATTTCATATGATTCTAACTTTGCGCGGATTTCCATCCAGGTAATAATGAAAATTGCGCCTATTGAAACATCAATTCCTGTGTAACGTGCTTTTGCCAGGAAATTTAAATGTATGAACAACATTTTCGTTCTCTGCAAATGTATCTAACACCCCTATACAAAACTCAACGCGTTTTTCAAAATCGTTACGAGAAAGTTCGTAATGAAGCTGGCTTCTATAATCATGATAACCATGTTTTTGCTGGATCGTTGGGATCCAATTATCGCGTTCTCAAGCGGTTTATATTTTCTTCTTAAAAGTTTCGAGTGTGCAACACTCCCTGTTTGCTTAAATTGAGATAAGAGTCTCTGAAAGCCGGCTTTATTGCCGGCAAATTTTAAAATTTGATAATATCCACATGACCCTTGAGAAAATCTGTGCTGTTTATCAAAATATGAAGAGTATGGTAGTACAGGAAGTTATCCCCGTCAAAAACATGCAATGTTTGAACCGAATTTTGGGCACCCCGTATGTGCCAGTCCAATTTTTATTAATTTCCCACCAAACTACATCGAAATATGGCATGGCTACGCATAGTACAGGCTAGCTAAAGCTAGGTTTCTAAATTCTACGTGGATGTTGACAATTTCAGTAAAAAAAGTCTCGTTTATAAAACGTCAAATATCTCAGAAAACGTAAGTGTTAAGCAAGATAAACCTTCAAACCGAAACGAGGCCTTCTTGGGTGAATACAAAACATCCTTGACGACGTATGGCAACGCCATAAAAAAGCACAAAGGGATGCATGGAGGAAAGAATATCAGCAAGAATGTCGAAGATACTCCGAGCTACGCTAGACTCCATGAGGCACTTTCAAAAGAACCACAGCAAAAAGTGGGCTTCCTGATAAAATCACTGGGAGGATATACAACAACGGAAGAGGAAACCCTCTTCAACCACCTCCCAACACTGGACTCTTGCCTCAAGCATTGTAAACCAGTCCAAAGTTAAATGGGTCATAAGTTCTTTCAGACCATTTAAATCATCGGGAACAGATGGCTTAATGCCAGTTCTGCTACAGCAGGGAACCGATTTACTGGTGCCCCTTTTGTGCAAGATGCTCCAGGCCACCCTGGCCCTAGCATACATACCAATGGAATGGAGAAAGTAGTATTTACCAAAACGAGGGCGTGCGACGTACGCCCAGGCCAAATCCTTTCGCCAGATCAGCCTAACATCGTTCTTACTTAAAACACTAGAGAAGCTGATTCACAGGCATATCAGGGAAGAGCTTCTTACCAGAAATCCTCTACACCACAACCAATATGCCTACCAAACGGGAAAATCCTACAAATCTGCTATTCATCAAATGGTGCATAGGGTAGAAACCTCACTAGGCGCAAAGAAATTGTTCTGGCGGTTTTTCTGGACATAGAGGGAGCCTTTGACAATAACTCTTTTCAGTCAACAGTCAGAGCGGTGAAAAATCGTGGAGTGCAGCCAATTCAATATCGGAATGGATCCAAAACATGCTGAGCTGCACAACAGTTACCGTCGCACTCAATGAAGTCAGCGCGTACGCGCGCGTTGCCGGCGGGTGATATATTAGAGCCCCTAGTCTATATATGGGAACACAATACATATGTCCGACACTCTTAAATATCTTGGGGTAACCCTGGATAAGAAACTGCTGTTTAAAGAACATGTGGAACAGAAAACAAACAAGGTGATCAGGGCTTTATGGACCTGCAAACGGACTTTTGGAAAAACATGGGGAATTTCACCGAAGACGCCGTACTGGACGTACGTCACCATTGTGAAACCTATAATCACATATGACGCCGTAATATGGTGGCATAGAACTAAAATCACTACATATCGACAGTCTATGAACAAAGTTCAGAGGCTGGCGCGTCTGGGAATAACTGGAGCAATGTCAACAACTCCGACGGCAGCCATGTAGACAATCCTGGGGCTGGAGCCTTTGCACTTATCCATCGAAGCTGAGGCCCTAAGAAGCGCTTACCGAATGGGTGACGGTCGCCTCAGGAAAGCGACGGAATTGGGACACAGCGCGACCTTCAGAAAGCTGAAGACAGTCGAACCTATGGGATTGAAAACTGATCGAATTAAAACTCTAAGCATTTCGGTACCTTTCAGAACTTATGTTCTGGATGAGGGGCGAGATGGTGGAGCGACTCCATCAGCTATCACAGGGGACTCCGTATGGTATACGGAAGGCACAAAAACAGCATCGGGCACAGGCGCTGGTATAGTCAAAAGAGGAAGAACCGGGGGAAGGATTACCTTAAACCTGGGTACAATCACGACCGCTTTTCAAGCAAGCATTCTAGCAATAACAAATTGTGCCTAGAAAATGAAGGAAAGAGCCTACACACGTAAGCATATTACAATCGTAACCGGAGATGAAGCCGCAATAAAGGCACTTGAATCGTACACAATCAGGTCACAATGTGTGCTAGATTGTGTAAAAGAACTTACGACCCTGGCTGGGAACTCAAACAGAGGAAAACTCACTTGGGCATCTGGTACAAATAGGAGCAAAGAAACGAGATCGCTGCGGAACTTGCTAAGGCAGGGGCCGAGCAACCACTGACCAACCAAAAACCAGCTTGTGGTATATCTCATGCCCAAGTTAGGGCGGCAGTTGGGCAATGGATCTTAGAAGAACATACAACCACACACACCCAGTGCGGAAAAACGAACTGCTAGATCTCAGCAGGCAAGAAATAAAGAGGATAATGGCCTTTTTAACAGGACACGCCCCTTGCATAAAACACCTCTTCAGGATGGGACTTAGCGATCAACCGACCTGCAGGGGGTGCGAATTAGAGGACGAAACTACTCTACATATTATGTGTCACTGCACGTCATATGCAACAGGTAGACGAAGACTCCTGGGAGGGGATGAAGTTCTACCAGACCAGGTCATGCGTACCCCCTCAAGATTCTTCTGCAATTCATTGAATACACAGGGATAATGAGGGAGTAAAATACGAAGGCACAATAGGACAGAAATAACCGCGGTGCTAGGCCAAACACCACTTCGGAAGTGAGGAAGGGTTTTAGTAGGTAGACAGCTAAGCTGGAGTCCCACACAGCCCAGAGCGCCAGAACATCAGCTCTGTGTGTGCGTAAGAGAGCATTTTCCAAACCTCATCTAAAAAAAAAGATAAACCTTAATGGAACTCACATTTATTTTTACTGTAGAAACTAACAACAGAAACATAGGAATACAGTGGATTATATTTAAAAATATGTAACTTTGAGTTGAATCAAGTCATTGGGAAACCCTGAAAATCACCAAATAAAATGATACGAATGAAATTCATTTTTGAAACTGATGAAAATTAGATCATCAGATAATCGGTCATATTTTATGTGCTTATTTACACTGTTTTTGTCTGTTTTACCGTTTTCCAATGTACTAAACAGGTACAGATTTTAAACATTTCAGTAAATCACTTTATTGTCTTATGTTTTATGTAAAAATCAACATTTTTCTGTTCGGTAGAAATGTTGTTAAGGATCTTTTTACAATTTTAGATATTTTTCTAGTTTACTTTACGTTGATTTTCATATACCTTTAACCGAGTACGAGTTTCTGGGGAATAGTTACGTAAAAATCGAACATGGTAAATTTAAAAACGAATTTAATACATAAATAGAAAATCAACAATTACAAAGCGACAAATGTTATAACTTATGTTTCAATTCCAATTCTTCAGGTAATTTTTCGAAGTGTTTATCGACGATCTTACTGGTCACGTCTTCTAATTTGGCCGGAACCCATTTGGGATTCTGGTCTTTGTCAATAAGCAAGGCTCTCACACCTACAAAATTAATGATATGTTTTAAAAATGAATCTAAAATTCCTATCTACATCTAATTTAATGTAAGAAATGTAATTCCGATTCCGATACTATACAAAGTGTTCCCAAAATAAGTGTAGAAGAAACTGTAAATTACTGATGAAAAGACACACTTTTTACATAACCCATTTTTTTTCCGTGCTTTCGCTATTGAGATACAGGGAGTCAAAAATGTAATAAAAAACACGTTATGCCAATATGTTGCGGAACCGTTTAAATTAAAGAATTGAGGTTTTGTGCACACATTACCTCTATTAGTAGCTATTTTTTCGAACCCTACTCACTGGACGTGAGGCAGTGAAAAATATTTTAAAATATCCTCCCTTAACTTTCACGCGAGTGAAGCCATTAGCATTTTGCAGCGCCAATTAATTTTACACGCAAACAGTTCTCTTGATTCATTGATGTAAAGTGAACAGTTTATATAAACAAAAACCAACATTGTATTGGCCGTATTTATCGCCACTTAACTATTTTATACGGGGTCACATAAAGAGCATTGTCTATGAAACTTCTGTCAATACTGTCGAAGAAAACAAACTCAATTTTTTATCATCACATTTCGCTCAAATTCGCTAATCATTACCATATATTTTTTGGAATTACAAAACCTTAGCTATATGTTTATTTTTACTCATAAAAAGTGATTTTTCTCGCAAACGGTCAACTTTAGAGAAATAAACCAAATAAACTCAAACTGTGTAAAATTGGTTCCTCAGAATTTGCTAGCTTCTCCAACATACAACAAACTAAAAATAAATTAAATTCTTGACACCCTGTATCTCAAGAACGAAAGCATGGAGATTTACAATTTTCTGTTGCGATCCTTATTTAAGAACATCGTGTATATTATCACTGATACACTATATAATTAGACTTTAGATTTATTGCGAGTCTGCATATATACATTCGCAGTGCAGTTCAACTTTTCAAAGTTGTAATTTAACACCATAGTGCTATTTGAGGTTTTTTGAATCTACTTGATATTTACCCAAACAATTGGAACGTACATTTCCAGTAAGAGTTCCCCAAAAAATAGAAATTCTGGTCAAGACCATTGCGGATATGGCTTAATTTTTATATATTGGGAAAAATATGTGTTTCCATTACACTACCTTCTCTAAAATCATGCCCTTCGACGCAATTCACCGCCAGCCTGTATTCCATTTGTAGGCAATTAATCAAATTTAATTGCTTCCCCAGTTCCAATTCTTTAAAGGCAATTTTTAGACTAGTGGGGGACATTTTATTTAACAATTTTATAGTGTCTTCTGCCCATTTGGAGCCGTCCTTTTCTAGCCTAGAATAGATTTCTTCCACAGTAGGAGCAGAGAAGCAATAATCGATTTGTTGTTGAAAAGGTGCCAGTGCAAATTCAGACTTGTCATCCACATGGAACTTATTTAAAACCAACTTTATTTCATTTTCATTAGTTGCTTTCAAAAGTTCTTCCTCCAACTTCTTGATGTTCATACTATCAGTAAAATGTGTTGCAACTCCTCCAAATAATTCAGCTTATTAATATTTGTTGTGGTTACCTTATGTTCGTGGTTTACCTGCTTTCAGTACATCAACGCCTTTGAGCCTCACTCCCGTTAAAGCGAGGTACCACCCAAGTCGTCCCGCTAACCTGGACAAAAAATAGGAACCGCCGACGTCCGGAAAGAGCCCAATTTGTGTTTCGGGCATTGCAAATAGGGTTTTTTCGGTAGCTATTCGGTACTTTCCATGCACCGACAATCCTACACCACCTCCCATTACTATACCGTCTATAATAGCTATGTAAGGTATTTTGTAGTTGCCAATCAGACCGTTTGTAGTGTACTCTTTTTTGAAAAATTCGTGACCCAATTTTTCACCCCTAAAAGCAGCTTCGGCTATGGCTTTGACGTCGCCACCAGCACAAAATGCCTTTTCCCCACTACCTAAACGACAAAAAATGTTCAAGTTGTTTTGTTATACAATGAGCCGGGCAGGGAATCAACATTTTCAATTTACTTTAGCTAATCTGGGTGCAATTTAGACATGGGTGTCACTGAGTTAAATGACAGTTTCACAGCGCATCTGTACCCATCGGCACACAAACCGTAATTGACAAGCTAGATTTCGAAACGAAGTTTTTGCGCCACCATTTTATCCAATCATTGTTTTCTGATGATTGCATTCACCAAGTTTTTTTTCCAAGGCATTTTTCAAAAAAAAAAATACAACAGTTTAGTTGTTAACTTTATACCGTAACATTACAGGTAATATATTTGCTTTGATTTAAATGATTTGCATTTTGAATGGAAGGGATGTCAAGGAACAGAACCTTTCTTTTAGCTTAGAGAACAAGTTGCTGGGTTCCTGGCGAACTGTAGCAGCAAAACGAGTGTCAATGCCTTTTTAAGGGCCTTAACTAGTACCCAACACATTTTAACAAACAATAACAATAGTCACTTAACAAAATCCGATTTCCCGCGGCGTCCCTTAGGGGTCCTATAGTAGGTATGTATTAGTAGAGAGGATCTGTAAAATTTTTATTTATACACTTTTTATGTTATTATGACACCCTGTGTTCGTATCCGAAATCCCTCCTAAATTTTTAGGAGGGATTTTTAATAACTATCAACCAAATCACTTAATTAGTTGATAAAGTGCATTTAAAATCACATCTTCGACTAGCTTTAGCACCTTATAAATGGGGTGAAAAAGTCAGAACTTTCAGTAACTCTTTGTGACAACGTTCACCATTTTATCAAGAGTTGTTTTCGCAGCTATTGCTTAAAACCAGCGAGTTTTGGGGCTTTTAAGCCGTAGTGGAAAATCATTTATTCCGGAAGTTTCGCAAGCACGAAACTGTCTGTTTTAGAGGTGTGCGAATCCCCTCTGAGGATGCAAGTCAGGAAGAGATTCTTTTCGACCACGACCTAAAAACTCATAAGTTTTAACTATCAGCAGCGTTCATAAAATTTGGTAGAGTAAAAAATCAAAATCAAATCATCAGGTATCAAAATACCCTTTTAGTTGAGGTAAGGCTGAAGGCGGATCAGCAATATACATTCAAAAACGGGAAATTTTAAAGTGCGATCGAATCTGAATAGACTACCGGTAGAGTTTGCCATGGAAGTTGCAGCTGCGGAATGTAATTTTGGCAACCTAAAGGAAATCATTGTATCCATATATAGACAACCTAGTGGAGATTTGAAGGTTTCCATCCAAAGAATCGAGATACTTTTAACGGTCATTTCTAAAGAAGAGAAAAACGTATTTATTGTTGGCGACTTTAACATTAAACGGCTGAAAGAAAACAAATGGAAATCAGAATTTCTGTGCCTAATGCGGTCTTTCAATCTAGCATCAACGAGGACAATCGTATAACTGACAACGCCTCTAGCTGTATAGACAATAATTTCACAAACGTTAATTTCTGTAAGGCTTTTGTTTTCGAAAATTTTATATCAGATCACACTGCCCAGAAGATCATCTTTGAAGCTAAAACAACAACTAATTTAAATTTTAAACGTATTTTTCTCTAGGAAGAAGGATGCTTTTCTGTATAACCTGCAAGGGCAAGATTGGACAGAAGTATATAGCATCGCGGAGAATTGTGTGAATGAGCAGTGGAACAATTTTCAGACTGTTTTTGTTGGTCTTTTTGACCAGAGCTTCCCTTTGAAATTATTTTAGTCCAGTTACGGCATCTTTTCGGACAGTTTAAAAACAGCATTGATTAAGCCACTGTATAAGGGCTATAGGGGCATAAGGGAAATGGACAATTATAGGCCGATAAGTCTACTACTTAGCTTCTCAAAAATTTTTGAACTTGCATTGGATAAAAGACTGAAAGCTTTTTAAATAATTGTGGAATTCTCAATAACTGCCAGCATGGCTTCATAAAAGGAAAATCTACCCAATCGGGCATATTTGAGTTTATTAGTCATACTAGACTCTTTGGAGCAGGGGGACTTAACACTTGGAATGTTGCTAGATCTGTCAAAAGCTTATGACTGCTTAAATAGTAATATACTTGGCCTTCAATTGGATAGATATGGCATTAGAGGAAAGGCAAAAAACTGGTTAATGTCTTACATAAATGGCAGAAAACAAATAGTGTTTATAACAGAAGACGGCACAACCTGCAGATCCGAAATGTTAGGGAGTGGGATTGGCATAGCTCAGGGCAGCATCCTCTGTCCTCTCTTGTTCTTGTTATTTGTCAACGATTTACCAACTCTCGGTTCTGTTGATTAACATACTATGATGTACGCTGATGTTACTAATTTGGTTGTGACAAGCAAAAAAGTGGAAAATTTAATTACAAAAGAGGAGCAATTTTTTGAACTAGTAAATAAATGGTTTAAGCTAAACGAATTAATTTTAAACAATAAAAAAACACAAATTTTACTGTTTAGGACGAAACGGGCTATGGCATCAGAATTCAATGACATCATTATACGAGGTGAAAGTTTCGAATCATTAGAAAATGCAAAACTTTTGGGAGTTTTCATCAATAGATATATGAATAATTGGTCCGTACATATAAACACATTAAACACAAAACTCAATGCAATATGTTATGGTAACAGAATTGTTGGCAGATATATGAATCAGAGAGCATGCAGGCAATTATATTTCACAAATTTTGAGTCGGTGTTAAAGTAAGCACAAGTTACGAAAACTGCGATTTTGCCTCGGAACTGGACGGATATTCGCAAGAAACGACCAATGCAACGAAATATGGTCATGAATATAGAAACCTGGAACGTCCTGAGCTGGTACAGACCTGGGGCTTCCACTAGTGCCGTGCAGCAACTGGAAAACATAGGAATGGACATAACAGCTGTTCAAGAAGTGAGATGGCCAGACAATGGACATATAAAGATCAGCAAATACACCGTGTTTTTCAGCGGGAGTAACGATGGAAGTCACAAGTTTGGAACCGGTTTTGTGATCAGAGATGAAATAGTCCATAATGTATTAGATTTCAAACCAATAAACGAGAGACTGTGCTACATCAGAATAAAGGACTATGTTACTACATGTGCATCATTTCAGTACAAGGACCAACAGAGGACAAATACGAAGACACCAAAGACGATTGCTCTGGAAAGAGCTTTAGAGATCATGATCAGATCAGATTTAGAGATCATGCCAAAACATGACATGCGTATGATATGCGGATATTTCAATGCCAAAATAGGCAAAGAACTGAGTTTCTTTCCGACAATAGGCAATCACAGACTCCATAACATATCCAATGATAATGGACAACGGTTAATAGAAACTGCAGCAAGCAATAACATGCTGATCAAGTCAACGATATTCCCACATAAGGACATCCACAAGCAGACGTGGGTATCAAACGACCACATCACCCGTAACCAGATCGATCATATCATTGTAGACGCGAGACATGGCAGGGTAGATGGGGACTCAGATCATCACCTGGTCAAAGCGTGTGTCAGGACCAGAATATCAACACACAAATATGATAATTCAAACATTAGTACGCAATGGAACATGAATGAATGTCAGAATCCGACAAAAATCCAGCAATATAGACACCAAATAGAAAGATCCCTGAACTCTGAAGCAGAATATAATGACATGGAACAGTTATGGGGGAAAACATCTGAAGTGATGAAAACGGCAGCGGAAGAGGTCTTCGGAGGAAGTAAGAGAAAGAGGACAAAAACATGGTATGACGAGGAGTGCCGATAACAACTGGAAAAAATGACAATCGGTGAGAAATAGATGGATCCAATTACAAACGAATGAAAGAAGCAAAGAATACGAAGAGTGCCGAAAAGAAACAAGAAGAGTAATAAGAGTAAAGAAAATAATGTTCGAGCAAGAAAAATATGAAGCTGTGGAAAGAGATCGACCTAAGATTAAGGGAATATTACAAAGCCATCTCCTCGGAGAAAAATACTCATAAATCCACACAAATGCTAAGAAATAACCAGGGCCAGTTGATAGTCGGCGACGAGGAACTGATCGAAGAGTGGAGAAAATATTTTTGGGAGCTTCTAAACATAACTCATGAAGATACACACAAGGCAGAAACATACATGACGAACCTTCCTTCGAAGAAACTTAAAAAGACATAAATAAGATGAAGAATCATAAAGCAGCAGGGAGGGATGAAATACCAGCGGAAATCATAAAATATGGGGGAGGTTCTCCCCCTGCAGAAATTAATAACGCGTATGTGGCAAAATGAGGATACCAACAGGGTGGAAGGAAATTATAACTTCATATTCATAAGAAAGGGGATAAAATGAAAAGCTCCAATTAGAGACGAATCTCCATAACAAACGCCGCATACAAAATCCTGTCAAACATACTTCTTAGTATAGCTCTCGATACCAAGAAAATTGATTCGTATGACCAAAATGTGCATAGAGGACGGAGTATCAAAAGTACGTGTCAACAATAAACTTTCTGGCATTTTTGAAATAAAAAACGGGCTCAAGCAAGGAGACGCCCTATCACGTGTGCTTTTCAATCTTGTCCTAGAGAAAGCAGTGAGAGAAGCCGGAGTAAAAACAAAGTTACTCACATCACAAGAACCTAAACAGCGGCTGACATACGCAGACGCTATTGACATTGTAGGAAGATCCACAACCTCCGTAAAGGAAACGTTCAACGAAGTTGAAAGAGCCACGAGTAGAGTAGGGTTAAAAGTGAGCGAAGAAAATAGAAAGGATAGAAATAGATTAGACCAAAACATCACATTCGGCACCCTCAATTTCGAAAGAGTGGAACGCTTCAAATATCTGGGAGCAACAATCACCGCAGATAACGACATCATGGAAAAAATACAAGAGCAGGATACATTCGACAAGCCGATGTATGTTCGCAGTGGATAGTCTGATGAAATCGCAAAGTCTTACAAGAACATCAAACGTGAAAATCTACAAATCCATTGTACGACCCATACTAATCTATGTGTCTGAGACGTGGACCATGACAAAAGAAAACGAAGAAAAACTCAGGCGGTTTTAGCGTAAGATTTTGAGAAAAATTTTCGGACCTTACCATGACACTACCATACACATACACATATTGTATAGGGATGGGGATATGGTGCAGGAAATCAATGGCCAGAGACTGAGATGGGCAGGACATGTGCATAGACTGCAGGATGAGAGATTGGTGAAGTTGATGTGGTTCCTACGGGAAGACCACCTGGACGACCCAGAATGCAATGGAGGGACAACATTGTGTCAGATCTACAAAAAATGAACATATCCTTTGAACCAGAATGATGGAGGATTGAAACACCTGGAGAAAAGTTGTACAGTCAGCCAAGACCCACCCCGGGTTGTAGTGCTACTTGATTGATTGATTGTTAAAGTACGGGATAATCGTCTGGGGTAAAAGTGGTCAGATGCAAAACATTTTTGTCGCACAAAAGCGAGTTATTAGGATAATAAATAAGATGGGGTACAACGAAACATGCAGATCAACTTTCAAAAAAAATGGGCATTCTTACATGAATGAATGTTTAATTTTTTTAATTCAAAACAAACCCTTATTCAGTCTTGTGGCACCGACCAGCATGAGGGCACTAAAGGTAAAATACCCGCAACATCGGCTAGCAGTAACTGAAACTTGTCCACACTACATGTGCATAAAATTGTTCAATGCACTACCAGATATATTTAAATTAATAAAATCTGAAGAACTGTTTACACGGGAAATCAAAGAAATGTTAATAAATCTGGAACCCTATTGTTTAAAAGATTTTAGTAATGAACTGTAATTTTCGTTGGTTGCGGTTGTAGAGTAATTGATATATTGCGGAAAATGTGAATCGTCTAGTTTCTAACTGAATGTTGTGACGCTATTTCACTTTTATGTTGTATTATATGCGATCAACAATGTTGAAATACAGATTGTTATTATTATTATAATTAAGGACAATAAGATGTAGTTAAGTCTTCCTGCCGCACCGATACTTCTACTTACTTTTGTTGTTGCATTACTGCATGTTTTGAGTTATTGCGTTTTACAATGTCATTCAGGTACTTTTTTCATTACGATCAATAAAATGTGATTCCAAAACTTCTTATTAACTTTTTAGATTCTTTAAATTTAACAAAGCCCTGAGTCTGAGTCCAACAGATATACCGATGCCATATAAAACTGTGTACTTATTCACCTTTTACAATTACCAGCTTCTTCTCTTTCTCCCAGTTTTGTAAAGCTGGATAAATTTTGTTTACCATTGAGAGATTAAGGGAGTTGAGTGCCTTGGGTCGATTAAGGGTTATGACACCCTTATCACCCACATTATCCAGGATTACGTCGGTTTCCGCTGTAGACATTGTTCTCAAAGTTGCTCCAGACTTTGCAGGAAATCCAGCGACAAACACTCTTCGTATAAACTGTAATCACAACAATTACAGGCAATTTCAAATAAATAGAAGAAATCCTTACCATGATTTGATGTTCTACATCAATAGAGCTCAATGTAGAAATAAAATAATTTAAATTGTTGTTATCGTATTATACAGGGGAAAGGTTAGAAATCTTATCATTAAACGTGCGTTCACACGGTGACATTAATGTCGTGACGAATTAATGTCGTGACGAATTTCGGAACAATGTCCGAGCGAGGCCAACAAGACTTTTATTATATTATAAGTTTTTTAAATTTTATTATAAGTTACGTGCGTGCCTTCA
Organism: Dendroctonus valens; assembly: GCA_024550625.1. Lineage (NCBI taxonomy): Eukaryota > Metazoa > Arthropoda > Insecta > Coleoptera > Curculionidae > Dendroctonus > Dendroctonus valens. Next base: position 3,256,848 of record JAJTJO010000096.1, read on the forward strand.
AATAGGTATATTGCCATAAACAAGGAATTGCTTTTTGGTATAGATTTGCATGTGTTGTTGGTTTAACACAGCCCTTTTTGGTAATTATTAAGATCATGCACTTGCGTCTGTTGATCAAAACAGCCGTTCTTACTACGCAACACTTCTGTCTACGGAGCGGCCTCACACAATTTATCCATGTGTAGTAAGTATGCAATCGGTTATACAATAACGTGTGTAGATGGAGGCGTTTGAGATTAGCTGAGCTCTTCAGTTACCTATGCATTACACTAATGTTATAAAAATGAACATATTTAATGAATACTTTTTAATAGTTGTAAACTAATGCAATGAACATCATGATAAGCTGATAGCTTAAAATTGCTTATTCCCAGTCATTCCAACTTATCTTTTGTCCGAAACTAAAAATATATGTTATTAAAAGTTTAGATAATGGTGTTCAAATACTAATTTTCACATTGGCGCCGTTGGGTCAACAATAAACAACTTCAAAATAATTGTATTTTTATTATAACAAAAACTTCTAACAGTAATTTTGTAATACATTAATTATTTATTAACGATATGGCCAATTCCCTCTCTGGGGGAATCATCACCTTGTCGTCGGTGAGAAGGCTCAGTAACCTTGCCATCCATCCAGGGAGCGATGCCGGCGGTAGCCTAGCTACTGGTAGGGTAGGGTGTCTCATGCCGATAAAGTCTCGAAGTGATGAGGTGAAGCTAAGAAGATTTCCACGCAGGGCTGACCCAGATTGGGCGGCTGCAAACAGCGTCTGTCTCCAGGTTAGGAGCGGCTTAAATAACACTCGCCAACCCGCAATGGCAAGCGTGGCGTTTTAATGCCAAAACCCCCCTTCAAAAATGCAAATGCCAGGTTCTAAGAATAAAGGACCCCAGGCGGGTAGGGCGGAAAAACAACAATTATGATCGCCACATACAATTGCAGACATAATTGGTCCTGCGGAAGTCAGAAGAAGGAAGGACGTCCTGCTAGTGTTGCAATCTGGAAATGCTCTATTCTATAAAGAACATGATATAGACAGTCAAAGGGAAGTAAGCTTTCTAATTAAAAAATCAATAATCCCAAAAATCGAAACTACAATGGGAATATCAGAGAGAGTAGCATATATTACCCTTAAAATAAATGGAAAATATAAGCTAAAACTAATATAAGTATACCTACCCACATCCACCTACTCAGACGAAGACACAGATCTAATATACGAAGACATAAGATTGGCAAGAGCACAAAACAAATGTAAATACGAAATAGTTATGGGAGAATTTAACGCCATATTAGGAAAACAAGGAGAGGCAAAGGAAGAATATATAGGAAAATATGGATTTGGCAATAGAAATCAAAGGGGTAATATGATGGCAAACTTTATGGCGGAACAAAGATTGTATGCCACGAGCACTTTCTATAACAAAAAACACCAAAGAAAATGGACCTGGATAAGTCCAAACGGAACCACAAAGAACGAAATAGACTACATAGTTCCAAAACAATAATCCAAGACGTAACAGTTCTGAACTCGTTCAATACAGGGAGTGACCATAGATTAGTGAGAGCCAAAATGATCCTGAAAAAAACAAGCTTCGGGGAATACGGAAGAAATATTAAAAAAATAATAGACCCGGAAATGCTCCATCAAATCAGGGAAACATACAAGGGACAACTACAGAGCCACATAAACAACATAATGACAACAGACGACATCAACCAAATAGCATCCGACATAACAGAGGCAATGAGGAAGGTAGCAAATCAAGTAGCGGAAAGAAAGCCAAGAACAGCGGACAAAATATCATGCGAAACCATACTAAAGATAGAAAAAAGAAGATAAATGTATAAAAATGGTTTATACGCAACGGAGCAATACCAAAATGTCAGAAGAGAGGCAAGGAGAATGATAAGAAAGGATAGGGAAGAGAATAATGGCAGAGAAGGTGATTGAAGAAAACAAAAACCTCAAATGCCCAAGGAAGAAGCAAGGAAAACACCAAATAATAGCTCTGAAGGACGATAACACTGTGGAAACAAGAAACAGAGACAAAATTAAAGAAATAGCCCACAAGTTCTATCAAGACCTCTACTCACCAAGAATAGAAAGACCACCAGGAAACCAAAAGAAAGGAAAAGTAGTCAACGCTGGCTCTGAAAAGATATCAGTATACCATAAAAGTAAACGAGACAGAAATTATACATGCTCAATAAAAAAAAAGGCACCAAGAGGAGATGATATGATCGGGGAAATGCTCAAGGAGGCACAAGAAATTGTCATACCGCAGCTAAAGCATCTTTTCAATGTTTGCATAGAACAACAAACAATACCCACGAATTGGAATGAGGCAATAATAGTTATATTGTTTGAAAAAGGAGATCGAACAATGCCGGAAAACTATAGACCCATTAGCTTGCTGTCTCGTATGTATAAGCTTTTTACCCGCATCATAACCAACAGAATTACAAATAAGCTGGATACCTATTAAACGGTACGGTAGAACAAGCCACATGCCGCAAAGGATATAGCTAGCCTTCTTAAAAGTATCCGCAAAGGATATAGCACTATTGACCAGTTACTTACAGAAAATATCATACTAGAAAAGTCGACCGAATATAACTTTCAATAATTGAAGAACTAGACAAAGCGCGAATAGACCATTGGTACAAGAACCTTCTTAAAAATATATAACAAAGAGCAAATGCAAAAATCAGGCTACACGAAGAAACAGACAACATTGAAAACAAAAGAGGTATCAGACAAGGAGATATAATATCCCCAAAACTCTTCACCTTAGCTCTGGAAGGAATTTTCAAAAAAATTGAATGGGGAAATAAGGGACTGAACATAACTGGAACCAAAATTCCTTTATTATTATTGTTATATCGTAAATTTGTACGAATGACCAATAGTCTATAATGTTCTATAAGGAAGGAGGCCAGGATTATTATTGAGATTGTGGAACTTCACGTCTGCAGTTGCATATGTGAGGATCCTGCAACAACAGGCGTTTTTAATTGCTTTACACTAGAGGAATCTCGATGCCAGAATATTTCAGGTGCCCTAACTATTCTTTACTTAATGCTTCTTCTTATTTAATTGCTTTATCCAAGAGGTTTGTCGATGCTAGACAGAACCCTGGAATCGTTCCGTGCCCTGATTGTTGAACTTTGTTATTTGAGGTTTTTTTTCAGTGAACACCGGAGCGATCGCAATTTTTGTCGATACCATCTGAATTTAAATCCTACCGACTGCGCCAGTTAAATTTCTTAATCTGAGAATCCTTTTTAAAAAAATATTTTATTTTCGGAATGACGAGTTACAAGGTAGCAAAAATTAGTGGGACAAGTTCCTATAACACTTTTTCGAAAACTCAATAATAACTGATCTACAGGGCAATAAAGTTTAATAAATTAATAATAAATTTATAATAATTTAATAAATTTTTAATACTTATTAGGTAATTAAATATCTAATAAATAACAATAAATTCTAAGTTCACTTGTTCCTATGGCTCACACACTCAAGACATTTTTAAAAGTAGATTTTCTAGAAAACGGCTCTATTCAGATAGATGTGACACGTAAACCGTTTTTACGCAATTTTGAGCTCTCTTTTATTTTTTTAACCATACACAATAAAAAGCGAAAAACAAAAAATCTTTAGCTTATTAAGTAGATGACAGATCGATTAAACCAGCAAATACTGGAAAGACCAATGAGTACCGAAGAGAGCATAGACCACCAATGGAAAACCATAAAAATAACTTACTAGATACGACCATGGAAGCAATAGGAGAGCGATAGGCAAACATCAATACAATGAGCAGAACATTATGGTTCACATCGGAAGTGAAAGAACTAGCTAAACGAAAGAAGAACACATACATCAAATATACGCGAGATCAAACACCTGAAAACTGGAACAACTATCGACGACAACGAAACGAGGCAAATGCAAAAATAAGAGATCTAAAAGAAAACTATTGGGAAAAGTTCACATAAGGAATGGAAAGAGACCTATATGGAAGCCAGAGGAAAATATGGAGAATGCTCTGAAGAAATAAGCTAGAAGTCAAAGATACCATACGAACCAATAAAATTACAACAGAGCAGTGGGAAACACACTTTAGGAATCTATACAAGGAAGAGTAAGGAACAGACAAAAATAAATCATGAAGAAAACAACGACATAGAATTAACAAATGGCACGATTGCGAAATCATCAAGCATGAAAAAATACCTTAAAATCCCTTAAAAATAGGAAAAGCCCCGGACCAGACGAGATCACTAACGAGATGTTTAAATAGGGAGGGGAAAAATTGCAAATAAAATACTGACCCTATTTTAAAATATCATAGAAGAAGAGAAATTGGAAGAACAGTATAACAATACCCATTTTTAGTCAGGGGATTAAGGGGAAGTTTCCGGGCGATGTCTGCAGGAGAATGCAGGTTGCATGTGGAATAATAGAGAGCAAAACGGAGATCATGCTCTTTACAAGGGGAAGAAAAATAAAGCATTACAGGGCACCAATGTTGTACGGAAAAACTCTAACCCTCGTGGTAGAGGTGAAGTACCTAGGCGTGACCCTAGACACTAAACTCAAGTGGGACCCCCACGTAGAGAATGATAAACAAAAGGCTACCGTCACTATGTGGTATTAGCGACCGGTGCTGGGGAAAAACTGGGGACTAAAACCATACGTTATGAAGTGGTTGTACATTGCCGTTATAAGACCGAGGATCTGTTATGGTTCCGTGGTCTGGTGGCCGGCGGTGGAGAAGGCGTGCATCCCGGAAACTGGCGGGTCGGCAAAGACTGGCCTGCCTAGCGATGATCGGCGCAATGAGGACGACGCCGAGCATTGCATTAAACATCCTCTTGGGCCTCCCTGAGTTAATCCTGTAGGCACGCAGGGCGGCCGCTGCGGCGCTACAGAGGATAGAATGCAGCTCTACAAGGCATGACAACCACCCACGTCAGGGACATTCAAAAATAGGGACCGTTAAGCGTCGGAATCTTTCAATCCAAGTGCAAAGATGGTCCCATCTTTGACAGCGGACTTGGATTCGAAAGGAAATTTAAGGTGGAAATCCCAACAAAAGAAAGTTTGAATACTAGGACAGTGGCTGCTTGAAAGAGGGTGTAATGATGGTACACCAACGGCTCAGGGGCGCCCAACACGGGATGGTCTGGGACAGGCGGGTACCGGAAAGACATCAACAGGGGAGCGTCCATTTCGCTGGGAAGCTAGACGATAGTGTTTCAGGCGGAATTATATGCAATCCTCGAGGTTGCCACAGATTGGGAAGTTCCAGAAGGACTAAAGGGAGTGATCGAGATCTACTCCGACAACCAGGCTGCCCTCAAGGCACTCTCAAGTGTTCAGATGGGCAGTAGACTGATCCAGAATTGCTGCAATGCCCCGAAGAAAGTGGCAGAACAGAAACAAGTAAATCTGGTGTGAATTCCGGCGCACATGGTTTCGCGGGAAACGAGCGGGCCAGTGCATTGGCGATGCTCGGATCTTCTTAGAGCCCAATAACTGCTGCACCTCATATAGGGTTAAGTAACCGACAGGTAGCAAGCGCTCTAAATGGCTGGGCTCTTAGAGGCACCACAGAGATGTGGAGAAGGTCGGAAGGGTATAGACGAGCCCAAGAGTTGATTGGAACCCCAAGTAACGCGAAGCCAACATCCAAATGGTTGATGTCGAGGAGTCGCTGAGCCCTGAGAACTCTGGTTGGGGTCATGGACAGGCCGCTGTGGTCTGAACAGACACCTACACCTGTTAGGAATTGGTGATAGCCCCGTTTCTCCACAATGTGGAATGGCGGAGGAAACATTATACATATCGCTGGTCGTCTACTAGAAGGCGCCTCCTTGGGGCCTCCACACTCTTCCGCATCGAATTGTCTTACTTGTAATGGAGACGGATCCTTGCCTTTGTCAGGGAGACGGGACGCCTGGGTGGCGAAGATTAGGAGTGGGAAGGTGGGGATTGATGGAGGGGGAATGGCGAAAAGGGCCTTTAAGGCCTACTCGTCAGACCCATCGGGTCCCCCCACAATACTACTACTACATACTCATTTTTAGAAAGGGATCGAAATCACTCCCAGAAAACTATCGTGGAATAACCCTACTTGATAGCGCTCTTAAAGCATTCACAAAGACTATTCTGGGGAAAACTACCAAAACCATAAGAATAAAAGAAGAACAACAAGGCTTCCCAAAAAAAAAGATCCACAATAGATGCAATATTCATAGTCAAGTAAGTATCTGAAAAATCCCTAGAATTCAATAAACCCGCATACATGTGCTTCATCGATATGACCAAAGCTTTTGACAGAGTGCGCCAAAAAAAAGCTCTGGAAATAATGAGAACAAAAGGGCTAAACCATAGACTACTTAATGTAATACACGACATAAACACCCAATGCAGAACAAAAATCAGAGTAGGACACATTATGACGGAAGATATACACGTAAACACAGGAAATAGACAGAGAGACTCACTCAGTGCCTTCATATTTAATTTAATTCTAAAGAAATTCCTGGGTTCCAGTCAATTTTATTGTTTACTACTTAAAATATTTTACAAATACGTTTCCGTGTCTTTCTCCACCATCATCAGTTTGTCTAAAATATACATTCACAGTCGTCATTAATTTAAAAACAAGAGCTCTGTTAAAATATACATACTAAAATACAAATTACAAACATATTAAAATCGAAACAAGTGGATTTTTCGGGTTTTTAGGCCGTCGTTCGGTAGAATTTCTTCTTGACGTTTCGCAAGCACGTGCGGCTTGCATCTTCAGAAGTGGTTTGCTTGAACGCTTACACTGTTCTGATGCGATTCCTCGGGCGCAGTCCGTATTTATGCACCGGTTGCGATGACGTGGTTTGTGATGACGTGGCCTGTGTCATCGGAGCCTGCGCATTCTGTTGGCTGTTGCTATCCTCTGGTGTACTGGATTCTCTCTCCTGTCCTGAGCTGTTTCCGACGCGTCTTGGTGTTTTTGAGAATACAACAATTTTAGTATTTGCGACATTAATTTGAAGGCCGTACTGTTCGCTGGTTGAAACAGTTGAGTAAAAATGCACCACTTTAGTATTTACCACTTTCCCAATTTTTTTGAAATCAATGATCTAGGAGGCGTGTCAACTCACGAGCAAACAACCTGTTCCATTTAATTCGAATGTATGAAATAGTAGTAAACATCTGTATTTCTAAAAAAGGCTATCGACCTATTGGTCTTTCCGCCCTTGTTTAGCATATGCAGTCTTAATTTAAACAAACAAATAAAGGTAAAAATTATTTTATTCTAGGTTAATAATTTAATAATTTTAATTCTGGCAAACAGAGATCTTAGATTTATTGTCATTTATTTTCATCATTTATTACACAACCGAGCAACTACAGACCAATTACACTACTTCCAGGACTAAGCAAAATTTTTGAATACATAATAAAGCAGCGGCTTGAAAAAGTGATTGGAAAATATATACCTACCTACCAATTTGGTTTCAAGCAACATCACTCGACTGTTCATCCGCTCTTTATTTTGGCCAACAATATACAAACTACCCACCTAACTGACAGAAAGACAGCTTGCCTGTTTATGGACATTAACAAAGCTTTTGATAGTGTTTGGCATAGAGGCTTACTATACAAACTATACAAACTACACACACCAACATATCTACTACACACCATAAAGAACTTACTAGAAAACAGACAACTACAAGTACGAATTGACAAAACACTGTCATTTTCTTTTTCCCCTGAACAAGGGCTCAATTTGTTCTGTTGTTTGTATATAACGTTTTGTCCTTTCTGTTCCGTTGGTCATGAGTATATGTCCATAGTCCAAGAGGGGTCTGCAGATCGCTTTGTATATTTTTGACGCGGTATTTGTACTAATTCCTTTGTCTTTGTATGTTAGTGAACGAAAGTGTTTTGTTCTTTTTATCGTTTCTGTTCCGATGTTTCGTATGTGTTTAGTAAATTTAAGTTTCTGGTCAATTGTGATTCCAAGGTATTTTACGTCTTTTTTTCGTTGTGTCGTTTGGCCGTCTGCAGTTATTGTAGGGGAGTCAGCGTTGAGCTTGTGGTTTGTGAGCAGAAGTTGGTTTTTTGAAGGGTTTGGTGTTAGTCTCCATTGATAAAACCATGTCATTGTGTTGTTTGTTAGTGTTTGGGGTCTTTGAGCTGCTCTCTCAGTAGTTTTCTATGTGTGTCGATTTGATTTTTGTCTGGTAAGTTGTAATTGTATATGTCATGGCAGTATATATTGTAAAGAAACGGTGAGAGCGGGGATGCTTGCGGGAGGCCTTGTTCAGGGCGAAAAAGAAAAGAAGAATGTGTTGTCAATTCGTACTTGTAGTAGTCTGTTTTCAAAGAAGTTTTTTATGATGTGGAGTGGATATGTTGGTATGTGGAGTTTGTGAAGTTTGTAGAGTAAGCCCATATGCCAGACACTGTCAAAGGCTTTGTTAATGTCCATGAATAGACACGCCGACTTTCTGTCAGTTAGGTGAGTTGTTTGTACATTGTTGGCCAAAGTAAAGAGCGGATGAATAGTCGAGTGTTGTTGTTTGAAACCAAATTGGTAGGTAGGTATATATTTTCCGAACAGTTTTTCAAGTCGCTGCTTTATTATGTACTCAAAAACTTTACTAAGTACTGGGAGTAATGTAATTGGTCTGTAATTGCTTGGTTGTGTATTGTCCAGTCCATTTTTGGGTATAGAGATTATTAAGCCGTTTTTCCATGTTTTTGGAATTTTGTTATTTGTGATGCAGTTGTTCAATTCAGTTAGGATCAGTTTGTGCGTGTCTTGAGTTAGGCTTTTCAGGAGTTTTGCCTTTATTTTATCTTTTTCCGGTGCTGTGTTTTTTATATGCGCTAGGGCTTCATCGTACTCTGTGAGCTGTTAAAATAGTTCAAGTACCAGTCGTTGATCAAGTTCCAGTTGTCATTGTCGAAGTTAGGGCTTGTCGATATGCTGCAGGCCTTTTGATAGTGTCTGGCGAACGCGTCAGCATTCTCTTTGTCTGTGTAACGTTCTATTCCGTTTTCGTCAATTGTGTCAGTAGTGTAATTTTTTTGTATTGCGCTAGTTTCTTAATTTTTCTCCAGTATGTTTTACCTTTGTCTTTTTGTATTTCTTTACATGTTTCTAGCCATTTGTCTTGTCGGTATTGTTCAATCAAGGTTTTAATTTGTCTGCTGAGTTGGTACAGTGTCTTTTTTAGGTCGTTATTTTGAGTGTTTGTATATAGTCTGTACAGTTCTCCCTTTTGTTTTATGAGTCTCAGTATGAATTTAGGTAGTGTATGTCGGTAGAAAGCATTTTTTATTTCCGGGATAAATTTTCCTATGGCTAGTGAAAGTTGTTGTTGTATGGTTTCCATTGAAATGGGCTGTGCTTGCGATTGAATGTAGTCATGTATATGTTGTTTCACTTTGTCTATGTCAGTCTTTGTCAGTCTTTATTAGGTTTAACTTTTTCTCTATAGGAGGTGTACTGGAGGTAGGTTGCGTATGTTGTAAGTCTATGTTAAACGTAATGGCCAGGTGGTCGGATCCAAGTTCGTTGGTTAAGTTTACGTTGTTGATGGTGTTTGTTAAGTTTCTTGTGAGCAGTCTTTCAAAGGGTTATATAGGTGGGGAGGGTTTGCTTTGCCTAGTTTTGTTACAGGTTTGAGAAGGACTGAGGCCCCGCCCCTGGCGTGGTTGGTGGAGTTGCCAGGTCTACAGATGTATTACCAGTCCCTGTATGTTGAAGTCTGTCCTATTTTAGTTTTAGTCTCTATAAACATGCAGCAGTCCATGTCGTTTTGTTCAATGTAATTGTAAATTAGTGGCTTTTTATGGTTTAGTCCGTTGATGTTCGCGTAAAGTACTTTCAAATTGAATCTTGTATGTTTGTTACTGTCTGTCTCAATTGTTCGTCAAGAGGGTGGTTGAGGGAAGGAGGATTTGCTCTTCCAAGTTTAAATTTTGGTTTTAGGAGAGCTGCGACCCCGCCCCTGGCATGATTAATGGTATTTCCATGCCGATAGATATACTGCCAATTTTTGTACGTTGGTGTCTGTCCTAGTTTGGTTTTAGTCTCTACAAATATGCAGCAGTCTGTGTCGTTTTGTTCTATGTAATTGTAAATAAGTGGTTTTTTACTGTTAAGTCCGTTGATGTTGGCGTAAAGTAGTCTCAGTTTTAATTGTTCATGGGGTTCTGTCAAGGAGTTTTTGTTAGGTAGGAGCATGTCGAACATCAACACATACATATGGTTACCAAAAATGAAATAAATAGATAATAATTGACATTTTTTACTTACACTTGCCACGTTTCAGAACAACTTTATTAAGATTTTCGACATTTTCTGTTTTCGATTCGAGAATATCTATTATCTCCCTCTATATCTTGGCGCGCACTGTCAGCGATATGGCCGCAGGCGTCTTTGTTGGCCCGACGACGACGCTCAAAACGACGCTTCTATCGCTCCACAGTTACCCGAAAACCGTCGATTGGTATACGTGGAAATCATATTTTCCATTTCCGGGCTGTGCGCGATCGTGTTATTTTCCAATTGGGATTTGAACCTCCCAAATTATATTGGTGCCGTGTGTTATACGATTTACTTTTCTGTTCAATTCCATCAAAGGAAATATGAATCAACTCATCTTAATAGTGGGCTTTAAACATCTGGAAATGCGAAAGCAATACTAAGGAAAATATGTAAGTCTTTATGTGGTAATAGAGCAATGGTAGCTTTAGTGAAAGTGCAAAAAATCAGGTTTTGTGATAGGTAAAATGCAATATGCTCTTTTAAAGCCTCAATTAAAGCTGTTTTACATTTAATTAGTCTTGAAAAATCTGGTTTTGTATTATTAAAATGTAGCAAAACATGAAAGTTTTATAGCTCCGACCGCTTTTACAAATATGTTTATTAAACGATAAGTACTTTGCCAGACTCCCTAGACATAATCTAATGTTTTTCATACAACTGTAACCACAAGAATATATCTGGCTTGCTCCTTACATTTCATACTACACCATACATATTGCTTGCTTGTGTGAAAACTCATAAATACGTTAATCCATTAAATCAGTAGCCGCAAAGTAATTTCAATATATTATGTAAAATCAATAAAACACTTGGAACGTCATTCCCTTTATCCGTGCCGGACTTCTGAAGACAATTCAGGAATATTTTATCTAGCTTTCGTGACCAGTATTACTTAGGGATGGTATAATATCCACTTTCAAAAATCGATCGTAAGTTTAAACTTATTTTGTAGCTATTTAATATTCTATGCCGAGTCCAAGCAAAGCCTGGAAGAGACCCTTTGCGACGAGCATAATATACTGCCTATTTACTATAGCTGAGTCCCTAATAGCACAAAACTCGCATTACGCAGATTAAAAAAATGAAATTGTATATTTCATATAATTTTCCTTCGATTTTATATAATACTGTAGTGTCGCGATAATACCGATCAATAAAAACAAAGGTGATCCGAATTACTTAAAAAATTCGGATTATCAAATCATTGTTGAAATAGTAACATTCATCATCATCAAGTAGCATTACAACCCTATGTGGGTCTTGGCTGCAAGCACAATTTGCCTCCATCGACTTCTATCTAGCATTGTTTCCTGTTCATTTTCAATGCCCATCGTCCGCATATCCGATAGAACATTGTCCCTCCATCTCATTTCAGGTCTTCCCGGTGGTCTTCTGCTCGTCGGTGCTTCCTGCCATGCAATTTTCAGCATCCTGTCATCCGGTGTTATGTATATGTGTCCTGCTCATCTCAGTCTTTGTGACTTTGCTTCTCTCACAAATCTCCCTCGTACAATTGTTGTAACTCCGCGATTGTTCGTATTCGATATTGCCCTGACCTAGGATCCTGGGTTGGTCCATATATTTTTTAAAGTATTTTTGGCTCGAATCTTCGCAGGACTTCTTCATTTGTTTTGGTTAGGGTCCACGCTTCACATCCTTACATGACTACCGGTCTTATAGTAGCATGGTACAATTTTAGTTTTGAGGGTCGCGACATTATTCTCGATTGGAACAGTTCTCTAGTGCATAATAGCATCTATTACCGCTCTGTATGCGGGCCTTTATTTCTTCATTCATGTTGTTGTCTGCTGTGATGACTACGCCGAGGTATTTGAATTCTGAGACCCGTTCAAAATTGTAGGTGTCAATGGTTACATTTTGCCCTAGTCGATCTCTTCCCTGTCTCCGGGAATTATACATATATTTCGTTTTGTCTTCATTAATACGTAATCCTACTGTGTCTGCCTCCTTTCCTATTATTCGAAACAACTCTTTGAGTTCAATTGAGTCGTTGTTTTACTGACAAGATCTATATAATCTGCAAATGCCAGTATCAGGTTTGATCACTGCTTTAAAAAACTTTTACGTCAATGTTAGCTCGTTTGATTGCTGCGTCCAAAACGATATTGAACAATATTGGAGACAAACTATCACCCTGTTTCAGGCCGTTGTCCACCACAAAGTTTTCTGACATGTTGTTCACAACTTTAACACAGCACCGGCCACCCTCCATGCACACTTTTGCAAAATTAATTATTTTCTTTTGGATTCCACATTCTGCCGTGGCTGTCCATACATGAACTCTTATCACGCTATCAGAGGCTTGTTGGAAGTCGATAAATAGTTGGTGGAGGTCCTTTTCAAATTCCCAGTGTTTTTGAGGATTTCGCGAATAGTGAAGATTTGATCTATCGTTGACCTGCCCGGTCTAAAGCCGCACTGATAATCACCTATCGATTCTTCCGCGTATTGTGTTATGCGGATTAGAATCACGTTTTGAAGCACTTTGTATGCGGTGTTGATGAGAGATATCCCTCTGTGGTTTTTGCATACCTGATAGCTTCCTTTTTTATGTAGGTTTATAATAACACTCTGTTTCCAGCTTCCCGGTAATGTTTCGCTGTCCCATATTAGCACGATTAACTCATGCATCTTTTAACAGTGTACTGGACCTCCCATTTTCAGGCATTCAGAGGGGATATTATCATTTCCTGGCGCTTTATTGTTTTTTAGGCGTTGTATGTCCTTCGTTACTTCTTCTAGTGTTGGTTTCTCGGTTTCGATTTGGGCGGTTAAATACACCGATAAATTCGTTGTGTGGTAACTTTGTTACATCGAGGAGTTTCTGAAAATGTTCTTTCCATGTTTTTAATTCCTCTGTAATGCCGGTGATGAGTTCACCGTTATCGTTCCGTATTATATTACTTGTTTGCGGTTAAAGCCCATTTTAATTCGAGATGTTTCTCTAAAGAATGCCGTAGTGTTGTTATGTCTTCCATTCTCTTCGATGTCTTGTATTTGTTTCTTCTGATGTTCTCTCTTTTTTTCCCTAATGAGTTTTCTTGCTCTACGTCTTGCATTGTTAAAGTTATCTATGTTGTCCTGTGAAGGGTCCTGTAACATTTGAGCTCTAGCGCGGTGTCTTTGGTTCTGTACGTTCTCACAGTCCGTATCGTACCAGTTTTTTTTTCTTTCGCGCTTTCCGATAGTTGTTTCCAGAATAATCTTCTGTATAACATTCCACATGGTGTTGGCGTTACTCTTACACGTTTCTGGTATATCCCGCATTTTAGTAGCAATTTTAGACTTGTAGTTAGCGAGGGCTTCCTCTTCCTTAAGTTTACCCGTGTCCCATTTAGCTGTCTTATTTGCTTGTTGTGGACCTGTCTTCTGTTTCTTGATCCTGATTCTTGTTTTGGCACATACCAGAAAATGGTCTGAGCCCGCCTCAGCTCCTCTTTTACTTCTAACGTCTATGATGTTATTTCAGTGCATGGAATCCATTTGGTTTGTTGTGATACGATCATTGGATACCCACTGAGAAATAGTAACATAGTATTTTTTTGGACAAACTTGGTTATTTTGGCCTGATCATACTTTTGCTGCGGTTTTTCAAAAACCGTTTCTTTCAATTTTTGTAGTCATTATTTCCAGCAAAGGGGCGTCGTTTTCTTAATACCACTATGAACAAACATTAAAACTTTTCATAACATCTTCACTCTTAACCATCCCTGGAGCACTTTCTAAAACTGCTATTGCATCGTCTGATTTGTAATTTTCGTCCACAACTACTTAAAAATCTTATCTTCGTGTCAAAGCTGCATGACCGGCGATCCAGTCGACAACTTTAGTCCCATTTATATCAACATCCCCTGTCTCTGAGCGAATTCTGCCTTTGAAAACGTTTAAAGGTGCCAAATCATCTGGAGCGCCTTCGGACTCATCTAGAGGCTTGAGAATCTTCTTCCAGAATTTTTTCACTGCAGCGGATTGTATTTTCTCCTAAGCATTGCGAAGCAGACAGCCATTTTCAAGTTTATGCTTTTCAGATCTTTAACCGTATCCTTCTCATTGGTGGTCAAAATTTCAGCTACAAGATTTTTATGATAGAAAAGTAATGTCAGACGAATAGCATTTTGGTCTATTGATTGAAGTAAGGCAGTTGAGGGCTTGAGGTCAAGAACTTTGTCACAATTTTACTGTCGTCACAAGTATTTCTTTTCGGAGCGGCTTTTTATTTGCTGCTTACCAGCAACTTCCACAAGGCCTTCCCTACCAACAAGGCTGACTCATCTGCGTTGTAGATCTGACAAGGCAGCAAGGTGAGAGATTTTATAATTCCATCTATCTTACCGATGTATGACTGAACATTATCACCGATATCTCTTATCTCTTTCGAAAGTTTGTAAGCCCCTGCTTGCCCTAAAATGTTCTTTGTCCTAATATTTTGCAGAAAGTTGCTTAGCTTTTGCTGCTAAACATTCTGAAGAAATTGGAACATGCGGATTTCTGGGATCTAAGAACGACGAGTGCAATTTGCCCGTCATCTTCGGATATTTATTGCATCACATGTCTGCAAAAAATGTAAAGTTTTTAAGTAAGGTTTATTTTATTTTCTGTTAGATGCATTTATATTTACTCTTTTATTTGATAGGTTTTTCTAAATGTCACTGATTGTTGAAGTTCCTACACCGTACTTCAAAGCTAACGATTTTCCACTAATCGCCTTGTTTAATCAATCCTAATCGCCATCAATAATGCTATATTTTTCTTTGCGAGTTAAAGTTTTATGATTACGTTTATGAGGTGCAATTTTCATTTGCATATATGTATGTACGTAAGGCCATTTGATTATTCGTGCTCAAACTACGCAGTGTGCACTCAGTCTTATTGCGACTACTTCTGTTTACTGTTTACTGTGTAAGGAGCCACCAAAGACATTTATGGACAGACGAAGCTAGTCATTCATAAATTTTGATTTGTTTAGGAGCAACATTGGTTTCTATCGATCGGCTATTCATGAATGAAAAATAGGTGGCAAGGGTAAAGTACTCACAAAATTGGGCCGGACTGATATTTTTTCAAATATCAGAATTAATCCAAGGCCATACCCGTCTGTTCACTAGCCATAGAGTTTTTAATATTTATATTAATCCATTGATTGTAAGTACAGGGTCCGGCAAAATGATCTCCCACATTTTGCAACGTCACTGTGTCCGAATCACTGAAGGGAGGGGAGCTTAGTGTCTTTGGTTGATAGCTCTGGCCTTGTCATTTCATTTGTCGTCATGTATTGGACGGGCAAGCATCGTGCCTTCATTGTCGAAACATTTATTGAAAGTAACGAATCTGTGATAACGACGCAAAGAACTTTTCAGACTCACTTCTCGCTTCGTAGACATGTTCCGACTCCAGATCGCAAAATAATACTGTTGTGGGTTTCAAATTTTAGAGCCACAGGTTCAGCATTAAAAAGAAAATCAAATGTTAGACCCAAAAGTGCTCGGATACCTGAAAATGTTGCAGCTGTAAGAGAAGCAGTCGAACGATCTCCTACACGTTCATCTGCTAAACATGCCTGTGCTTTGAGTTTGTCAGATCCTTCTGTGAGGGAAATTATACACGGCGATCTGAAGTTCCACCAATACAAATTGATGAGCTTGCAAGAACTAAGTGAACGGGACTGGGAAAATCACCGAGCATGTTCCAACGATATTCTTCGACGATAACGTCCCACAAAATTCTCTTTTAATAACGAGTGACGAAGCTCATTTTCATTTGTCTGGTTGTGTGAACAAGCAGAATTTTCGCTACTGGGCACCAGAAAATCCGCGGCAGCTCTATTTTTTTGAAGAGGGAGGCGTGACGGTTACAGTAACTGCCGATCGATATCTCGACATGCTACGCAATTTTTTGGCACCGAAACTTCGACTTGAATGGGAACATGTGTGGTTTCAACAGGGGAGCTACGGCTCATATAGCAAGAAGGACACTCGACGTTCTAAAGGAAATGTTTCCAGGACACGTAATCTCGTTATGTGGCCTGCGCGTTCACCCGATCTTGCCCCATGCGACTTTTTCCTCTGGGGCTACCTTAAAGCGAAGGTTTTTCAACACCACCCCCGAACCATTGACCAATTGAAAGCAGCAATATGCCAAGAAATTGCAGGCATATCGGCTCAAATTACTGCTCGAGTGATGAAAATCTTTAGAAATCAACTTTGAATGTGTATCGAAAAAAATGGTCGCTACTTGGACACTGTAATTTTCAAAACTTAGTAAAAACAAATGGAATTCCATACATTTTCAGTTAATAAATAAAAAATCTAAATAGCATTTACAATGGAGTTTTTCTTAAATATTAAAATGTGAGAGATCTTTATGCCGGACCCTGTATAAAAAGTTCTTTGATTTTCTGACCTCCATACATTACATTTGGGATGAATACATTACATTTTGGAAATTCAAAATGCCATAAGAGTACGGAATATTTTTAAGCATTTAGGCACGTTTTAATAGGGCTCCAATATGGCTTTATAGGGACGAATAGAACAGCAGGAAGGTAGGTTAGGAAAATGCACTCTGCTTTTTCCACTAATGAAACAACTTTCCACTATTTCGTTTAAGGGTAAAAGTTTATTAATGTAACAATCATCACTGATTAACACCAAGAAGACCAGTAATCACCAAATTTACGAGTCGATCAGGTTCTATGAACGCGCCTTTCAGACGATTTCATGTACTATAATTTTACTACGCTTTATTCTCATGTTGTGGTTTGGAAAATTTTAATTGTTAATTTATTATATCCCTACCGCATTCAAACAGTTCAGGCACTCCTCCATCGGGACTTTCCATTACGTTAATCTTCTAACGTTGGCTTCTTCAATGTCTAATTAAAAATACTTTATTTCAAAATCAAATCCTGTTTACTGACGGAGCAAATTTTTCACGCTAAACGCAATTTTAACAGCAATTTTTTGTGGTCAGAGGAAGATTAGTTGGAGATTATTTGAGAAGCCCATTTTTTCTTCCACAGAGGTAAAACGGCGGGATATATTGTGATTTTCTTCAAGAAGATTTTAACTCAGTGTTACCCATGTCTAGGACAGATTATCATACGAGGGAAATATTCGCAATTATTTCCATTTGTTTCGGAAATTTGACATGAATTATACAGAAAACGTTGGTTGTGTTCAATTTGCATATTTTTCTTTTAATATTGAGTATTCAACCTTAGTTAATTTGATAAAGTTTCTTATTAAGCGAGAAAATATTCAAATTCTTTGCTAATTTTTATTTTCAAGATTTTCTTAATTGACATTTTTTTTACGAGACGAGGAGGTGTGTTTGTGCACACTGGATAAAATTCAATTACAAAGTCATCAAGCCTTTTGTAATAAACTGTGCATGTGATTCAACGCGATATAAAAAACCCTTTGATTCTTAGTTAAGGCCAAGAGCTTTCGGCAATTACGTCATCCGGGCCGCTAAAAAACAACAAAGTAACAGTTTGTGCCCTGGGGGATATCGTGCAAATAGAAAATAAAGAAAAAGGGGTAAAAATTACTTGTCAAAACACAAGTGAACATCCCCAAGAGCACCGAACAGAACATGTATAATATAGGTCAAAATTATTAAAATAGTAGACAACAAACTGACGAGAAAACGGACTAAAATTAAATAAAAACGAGCAAAAGAACTATGACTAGTAAACCCTCACAGTCAGGGGACCAGTCTATTACAGATTGAACATTAAAGGCTTTTGCACAAAACTTATTTATATTGACAGGAAGAATAAAAGAAAAAATTATATAAATTAATTGAAAGAAAAATCGAGATTAAGTGAAATAAAGTTAAGATTGACTCTTGGGGTAGTTGAGTTAATCGCAGTTCAAGTTAACTTGTGTATTCAAGGACTTAGAATCGACCTATGCGGTCTCTCTATGAAACTCCATCTCGTCCAGCAACTTGAACCTAAAGGAAGAACCAAAAACGTTCCTTCGAGACTGCAAGCATCTACCGAATCCCACGCTATTGTGGAAGCGTATGCATAAGAACCACAAAGTGATCGGTCATGACGAGAATCAACGAAATTGTAGATTGGGACATGTGGAAAAGTCGGTAGTGGTGGACCATCGAGAGAGTACACAACATAAACTTTGCAGAAACTAAAGTTCTGGCAACAACAGGCTATCGCCTATCAACCGATGACATAGGACACATCAACACAAGCAACGTAATCCGTGAATAAATTCGGACTGCGCCCGAGGAATCGCAGTCCCCCCAATTCTGTCCCTACTTCGCCCCCCCCCCCCCCCAAAATGCTCCAAAGTCAGTCATTCCTGTCGTCATCAGGAATGTCACCAAATGGACAAAAGCCCGGTCTCTCTTAGTCAAAAACAATTACCATTTGTCTAACTGAAAGAAAGTCTCTCTAGGCATCCAAATCCACCCCAAATCGACCGATGACCACCGTGCCAGCACAAAGCTCTTCTCCCATGAAAAAAATTGAGTTCCATACTCACACCATTCTCAAGGACAAAAAACTGATTGCAATAATTAAGGGCCTTCATATGGAAATATCGTTAAGCGAAATCTAGCCTAAGAGTGAAACAAAAATAATACAGCGCTATATAGTGTACAGTTTATGTAATGCTATACAGTACCCCTACCGAAATTCAATTCTTCGGAATCGGTAATCTAAAAACAAAATCCTATATGGTCAAAATGCTCTTGCCCAAAGAGCAAACCAAAATCTTTGAGGTCAAGTACCTCCTAAACCCATCAGTAGTCACTGAACCACAAAGGCATTTGTCAGCAAATAATCTCAGGAACATTCCTCGGTGTCAAAAGTGCCAAAAATTCGGCGTCACCATGTCCAATTGCGGGGCAAAGCCCGTTTGCGATAAGTGTGCCTAAGGGCACTTCTGTGCAGAATGGAAAAAGCGAGACATCCCGGCAAAATGCATTAACTGCGACGGTCCTCACCCAGCAAGCTTCTCTTGCCCCAAAAACCCAAATTTTGTTTCCCAAAAACAAGAAGAAGCTAAGCAAGCCAGCTTTCAGAACAAAGTTTCATCTGGCATCTCCTTTGCAGCCAAAGCTGCCCAAAACTCAGAACTCCCTAGAACAGTCGCCGCACAATACACCCCAGCACCAAAAGCCCCCCGCCAAACACCAACACCCACCCCACCAGCCCCCTAAAACCCCAACCTGAGTCCCGCCTTAATCTAGCTCCTACTTATGCCTGAGAGTGAAATACAGGCCAAAATAAACCACATTGCGGCAATGCTAGCTAACGCGCCAGCCGTTCTAGCATTACTATGAAAAATTTAAAACCAGCCAGAGCCCACATTATTTCCTGGAATGCCAACTCATTCTACCCCCAAAACGCACAAATTTGAGGGCTATCTCCGGGAAAACGATGTGGACAGTCCAAAAAGCCTTTTTAAAACCTCAAACAACATTTAAAATCAATAACTATAAAATCGACCGTAACGACCGCCCCAACAGCCGAAGGGCGGCACTGCCATTATAATCAAAAACTCCCTTACCCACTCCCCAAGCCCCCCAACCACTAACACACATGTTGTGGAACACACACAAACATGGAAAGCTCTCAAATCTTTATAATCTCAGCTTACAAACCCTTAACCTACAAACATCCCCACAAGACTACGAAAACATCCTCCACCAAAATATTCCCACACTTCTCGATGGAGCCCTAAACTCCAAGAACACCTGTTGGGGTTGTAGATCATCCAACGCTGAAGGACGCAGAATTTACCAATACTTACTTGACATGATTTTTCAAATTCACGCTCCCTCAGAGCCAACACATTAATACTACAAAACCCCAGACATACTAGACATAGCCCTAACAAAACACATTTCTCACACCTTTAATATCCAAAAGCTCCGACCACAACCCCATTATCATTAACATTAACGAACAACACACAAACAACCCCCTAGCACCAATTACCTACACTGACTGGGACGCCCTCTCTTACTACCTTGGAGAGAACCAAACTGAGGACCGCTCTCCCAAGAATTTTAATGAGCTTATCTCGCTCACAGACAAAATCTCAAAATCTATTTCTACAGCCCTCGCTAAAGCCACAGTTCAGAAACAAAATTCTAAGAAAAACCCTTTCATCCTTCGGCCAGAAATCAAACAGCTCATTAAAACTAGAAATAAACTAAAACACAGGGCCAAGCAATTCACCGATGCTTATCTAAACAAAGAAGCTTTCAATTCAAATAACCAACATAAAAAACGACAAGTGGTCCGAGCATTTGGAAAACATCCCAATATGCGACACCGTTGTCTGGAAAATCTCCAACTCCATATCCATTCCCTCTATACATGACGAGCGAGGACTGGTTTATAGGGACGAGGAGAAAGCAAAAGCCTTCGCCGCCTCCCTAGAATGCCAGTTCTCGCTCAACATATCCCAGACTAACGATCTCGATTCCAAAGAGGAAGTGGACAACATCCTCCGCGAAATAACACACAGACAAATCCCCCCAGACTGCCCCTAAATTCCTCACCTGCCCCTAAATTCCTCATCTTGGAAAACCGCAGCACTCAAACTAATCCTCAAACCCACTAAAAACAAAACCTTCTCTCAAAACTGGAGAGCCATCAGCCTCCTCTCCACGCTATCCAAACTCGCCGATAATCTCTTCCTCAACCGCTTCAATGACCTCATCTTCTAAAACCAAACAATCCCTCGGGAGCAGTTCGATTTCATGCAAAAACTGAATTCCGTTCTGCAAGTAGCCAGACTAATTAAAGATGCCACGATCGCCTTTTAGGAAAAGGGCTCCACCGGAGTCATTTGATTGGACATAGAAAAAGCGTTCGACAAAGTATGGCACGACGGCTTCATTTGGAAACTTCTAAACACCCACAATATACCCTTACCCTTCGTCCAGTTTGTGACTAGCTATCTCCACAAGATAAAGTTTTTCATATTACTGAATGAAACAAAATCCTCCTCGCTCCATAGAAGCAGGAGTCCTCCAGGGCTACCCGTTCTTCCCAACTCTCTATAACCTATACACAGCTGATGCTCCAAAAAGCCCCACTCCAAAGTTGCCCTCTTCGCTGATGACACGTGCCTCTATTACTCACACAAAAACATTAAGTACATAATCCCCACTTTACAATGACACTTAAACGCTTTTTAAGACTGGACCGACACCTGGAAAATTAAAATTAACTCGGAGAAAACTAAAGCCATGTTAATAACCAGAAAAACAGTCAACACCAACACTGCAAAACTAACACTAAACAATACAGACATTGAATACACAAAATCACTCAATTATCTTGGCGTAATAATAGACTCTAAACTCAACTTTTCTGAACATATAAACAAAATTAAATCAAATAAAAAAGAAACAAGAAAATTTGCTACGGGGCATCAGTCGTACCAAACTCCAAACATTCCAAAACAAACTCCTACGTCGAATTACCCACGCTCCGTGGTACATTCGAAACTCCCAAATTCACGCAAACCTTGGAATGGAAACTATTAGGGAATTAATTTCGAAACTCCACAAAAACTTTAAAACCAGAGCCCTCAACCACACTAACCCCCTTATCAAGGACACCTTCCGTACTACCCCAAAACTCAACTTCAAAACTAGTTTAATAGCAGACACCCCTTGGGAACACCCACCTTAAACGAAAAACCCAGTTTTTCATTTCCAAACTCACAGCTCTTTTCAAAATTTAAACTGTTTAACAAGACTTCAACAAAGCGAATACCGCCAAAGTACCTAGCTTCTTCCAAATTACCACCCATTTTTTTACTTTTTATTTATTTTGTGTTCTTATTTTATTATTCTTATTTTTTTTAACCAATCACTCTCAACCCTCAAAACTTCCCCTCCTCACAAAGGTTCGTTCATGGACCAGCACTAAAGACTAAATCGCAGTCTGCAAGATTTGGATCGAGTCACCTCTGACAAACCAAACGTGCTTGCGAAACGTCAGGAAAAAAATCTAATTCACGACGGCCTAAAAACTCGAAAGACTCATCAGTTTCACTCATTATTCCGTACACTGTGATTTCATTATTCATGTTTAGCCAATCTTCAACTAATAAAAATCTACCAGCACATACAAAATTTCAATATATTCATCATACGGATGTATGTCGTTGTCGTGTTTTAGCTGCTATCGATTCGGACAATAATTATCGCTTTGACTTTTCTATATTTAGATAGAACATCGGTAAAATATTACTTTGAGTTTATTTTAATATTCACGCAATATTAAAAATATAAAAGCAATGCCTGTCAATAAACATAAAGGCTGTGATGACGTCAGTTTAAATCGGTGAGATGAGGTTTAAATGAGTGGTTTGGGTGTGTTTAAAACCGACGAGTCTAACGGCTGCTAATCCGGTTCCATTATATTCGGATTGTATATTTTATACAGGGTTATTTCAAATTAATGTCAATAAAATGTACGAAAAAAATAATATAAAAAAAATTGTTTTCATGTATCGAAGATATAAAACTTTACTAATAAGCAATCTTTTAAAGTAGTTCAGTGGCATTTGGAAAATTATTAGGATGGCTTACATTTATTACACAATTAGTAGGCTAGGAAACTTCATCATATTATCATGTTCAGCCCATTCGCGTCCACTGTTGGACATAAGCCCCTCGTAAATTATGCCACTTCAATGTATTTTGAGCGTTTTGTATCCAGTTTAGCCTGATACGTCTGGTAACATCCGTCCATCTAGTTGGTGCTCGCCGTCTGTTTCGACAAGCCTCGTAAAGAGGTCACCACTCCAGGATTTTTCTAGTTCATCAGCCATAAGATTTATTTATCGTATGGCAGTACATCACGTTAGTATAGAAAACATGCTGAATAAACAGTAGACACATAAGTAAAAGAATACAGTAGTCAGTTATAAAACGAACAAAATGCAGAGAAAGGTCACAAACAAATATCCAAATTTCGGATGTATTCTGAAATCTTAGGGGGCATACCTCCACTATGTGTCAAATGGTCTGTCTATCGGTGTTACAGCTGCATTCCGGGGCAGGCGTTTCACCCCATTTAAACATTGAGTCAGCACATTTTCCGTGATTCGTCCGTATTCTGTTCAACGTTGGCCAAGCTTTTCGTGGCAAATCAGTGTCGGATGGCTGTTGTGTTAAAGTCGGCCTACTATGTCCATTCCCATTCTCTTTTCCATGACTCGGTGAGGTTGAAAGCATTCCGGTGAGCGAAGTCTATTCCTTTCGAGGTCGGGACGTCCAAGTGTATGGGCAATTGGGGTTTACTTATAATTTTCCGGTATTCCCTAGAGAGTGCGTTCTGCCTGCGTAGGTGTTTCGGAGGAATGTGGCTTAATACGGGAAGCCACTGGGTGAGAGTTCATTTTATTGTTCCAGATGTGATACGCATCGAGTTGTTCAATTAGACGTCCACTCTTCCTGGGTGAGCACTATTGAGCCACGCCGGGGCACAATATTCAGCAGCAGAATAAACCATTTCTAGTGCGGAAGAGCGTAGGGAGCCAGCAGAGGATCCCCAGATAGTACCACATAATTTGTGGAGAATATTATTCCGAGTGTTCAGCTTAGCTGCTGTTTGGCTGAGGTGCTTCTTAAAGAACAGGGTTCTATCCAGTGTAATCCCCAGGTATTTTGGCGCAAAGTTATGAGTGAGCAAGTTACCCTCAGAGGTTGTTTATTATTAAGGTGAAAGCAGCTAACTTGGATCTTCGCTGCGCTTGGCCGCAGCCTCCACTTACGGAAGTACATCCCTAGTATAGTCAGGTCTCTCATTAAAGTGACCTCTGTATCTTCAATGTGTTTATGTCCAATAGCTATCGCCCAGTCATCCGCATACCCAAATTTTCTTGCCAATGTCGCCGACATATCAGAGATATATAGGCTAAAAAGCAATGGAGCTAACACCGATCATTGCGGCAGGACGTCGTTGAGTTTAATTTTTTGTTGTTCTTCCCGCCTAGTTTCACTTGAAAGGCTCTGTTTCGGAGCATTTCGTCGATCAGGTTGACGGTTTTTCGGCAGGGTATCTCTTTAGCCAGCTTATAGATCAGACCGTGTCTCCAGACCGTATCGTAGGCAGCGGTCTGGTCTATAAAAGCAATTAATATTTTTACATTACGTTGGAATTCTACCTCGATGTGAGTCGTTAATGATAGTACCTGATCCGCACAGCTCCTTCAGGACTTCAGGGCAATTATGTTGTAGATTAGTCTGTCCAGTAGTTTGTAGATTATGCTCACTAGCGTAATTGTGCTACAGCTTTGTGGTTTGTCTCTAGACTTACCAGGCTTCAGGATGCTATAATTTTTGCCCCTTTTAGTGACTGGGGAATTAGAATTTAGTAACTGGGGGTAACGTTCGTGAAGAAGCGCAGTAAGGATCGTTTTGCAAATTCTCCGCAGTTCAGGAGGAACTCCGGGTGGATGCCGTCAAATTCTGGGGCCTTGGCGGCTTTAATATCCCTCAAAGTAAATACTTTTTCTTCAAAGGTGAAAGGTTGAGAGTAAGATGTCTCCTTACAGGATACGTTGAGCATCTTTAGTTCCCGCTTGATTTTAGTTGTGTGTGAGCGATCTCTTGGTGCTCTTGAGGTTTGTACAATATTGGACGCGATTGCGGTTGGAGTGATCGGTGTGTCCGCTCGTGGTCTTTGGTTGCTTCCGCCCAGTTTTTGTGATAGTGACCATTATTTTCTGCTGGATTTTGTGAACTTTAAGTTCTCCACTGTTTCCATCCATCTCTGACGTCTCGCAGAGTCTAAGCTGTGTAGGAGTTCATCAGCTATCTCGCGGTCACCCGACTCAAGGAATTTTTCGTATAATTTGTCATTTGCTTCGCTCCATCCTGGGATGTACTCCTTTCTATATCCTCTTGGAATGGTTTTTCTTGGTGTGCTGATAATAGCTCCAGCAAGTCTTATAGTTTTTTGTTATGGGAGGATCCACCCTAAGCATTTGTCAAGATTATTAGATAATGCCTTCCAGTTTGCGTTGTTAAAGTTCCACCTCGGGCGAGAGAAGGACGTTATTAAGGGGATGACCATTCCAATCTCTATTAATACAGGGCGGTGTTGGCTGTGTGGAAAATTATTTAGACCACTTATTGGTGTCTGTTGAGACGCACAAGTCTGGGTTATATTCCAGCCGCCATGAGTTGGTCCTCATTTTCTGTGTGTGTCTCCTGGATTGCCGGTACGTCGTTGTCAGTTAAGATCTTATAGATGAGTTCGCATTTAGCTCTGCTGATTCCTTCTATGTTAATCGGGCAGACTCGGTTAGTAGCTCCGAGTTTTCTAGTCCTATGGCCCGTAAAAGGGTCGGGAATTTTATCTGTTTGAGCCAAAGTGATGTGTATTTACCAGGAGATCCAAGCTTTGATTGTTTGGTCGCCAGTTGTGCCAGTTCCTAGTTTGTTCACTCCTATAATATGGACACTATCCAGGGTGCACCCCGGGGAGGCGAACTAGCACTACACCCCAGCCATCAGATGTCCTGGCAATATGTCTGGCACAATTCCATTTAAGTTGGGTTACTGCATTTGCAACGCCAGTCCCTCTCCTAATCCCTGTCTTTCGAACTTTGTATAATATAAGATGGTCCAACAATCGACGAAGTTTTTGATAGATATCGAGCAAATAGATTGCAATCAAAAGTATTCCTGGCACATTTTAGTTATCACAAACCGATTGTTTCATTTTTAGAATACGATACAAATGACGATCAGTCGTTCTTTTTAGACATGTTGGCATGTCCGATTTAAATAATTC
The DNA here is from genome assembly GCA_024550625.1 of Dendroctonus valens. Taxonomy (NCBI): domain Eukaryota; kingdom Metazoa; phylum Arthropoda; class Insecta; order Coleoptera; family Curculionidae; genus Dendroctonus; species Dendroctonus valens. Next base: position 3,283,030 of record JAJTJO010000096.1, read on the forward strand.
TTTGATGTTTCCAAATGCAGCCCAAGCTAGACACTAGACATTCTTCGCTGGAGTTCAGTTGTTTGCTTATCTCTACTTAAGCGGATTTAATGTCCAAATAAGAGACACTTGCTCGATCTCTTGTCCACCCAAATTAATCCTGTCGGCAATTACGAGGTTGGTAATAAACAGATGACTGACTTTCTCTAATGCTTGCTGCCGCTTTGTCAGCTGTATCGGAAATTAACGAAACAAATCTTAGGTGTAACGTAACCGCGACGAAAGCCAGCCTGCTACTTTGGTTGGTAGCTCTCAGGTTTCATTGTATTTAAATCTTTTCGTTATCATTTTTATAAAGGTTCTGTAGATGTGTGATAGGAGACTGATGGGTCGGTAATTTTGTAAACTAGCGATATTCCCTGTTTTATGCATGATTATTACAGCATTATGCCATTGCGAGGGTGTGGTGTTTTTTAATAGGCATGTATTATAAAGTTTTTGAATGATACGTATCAAAGTTTCACGGCCCTCCTTAATAGATTCAATTGTTGAAAGATATTCTTGTGGGCAATAAGACACTTTATGAATTACGATTATATATATTGTTGAATTATTGCAAAGGATTGTTTATAACATTGGTGACTCGCTTGACTTGCACACACACGCGCTCATGTCTAACCTAACCTACTTACTATTGAAGATAGCACTTTATTAAGACCCGTCGTCCTAATGGAGCTGTAAATCGCTTTTAAACTCTATAGTAGTTTCATGTACAGCTCTTGACCTACATATTTTCTTTTCGGGTGGTAGCCATAATCTGTATCCACTACCACAAAAACCAACCATAACAGCCAGTTGTGCTTTTCTAGCTAATTTATTTTCTCTTGGTAGATCAACATACCAAGCTCGACAACCAAAAATTTTAAGCTTGCTTATATTATTGCGACCAAGCCACTTAGTTGATGGCGTTTCTTCTTTTTCCATAGCTGATGTTGGGGTTCTGTTTGGGGAGCTGAAATTTGGGTATACTTGATTCAATTATCTTAGTTCTGATCATATTGAGTAGCGCTCTGTTCATGCGCTCAGCTTTCCCATTCATTTGTGGACTGTAGGTCATGGTATATTTCAAATTAATGCCCTTCTTTCTGGAAAAACTCTTGAAATAATTAGATGTGAATTCACCACCATTATCTAAGCGAAACCTCTTAATTTTGATATCGAATTGTCTTTCAGTTTGCCTTACATAATCAATTAGATTTTGCTCAGCTTCGCCTTTATTTACAAGAATTTTCACAACAAGGAAGTGTGAAAAATCATCCAATATCAACTGGAAATATTTTCCTTCTGTAATTGTACATGGTGTTATTGGTCCGCATACATCACTGTGGACAAGTTCCTCTATAGATGTGGTGTGCTTCTCGTTACGCTTGAAAACAGGTCGTACCGCTTTTCCTTCCACACAAGTTGAACAAATCTTGTCGGGTGCTCCTAGGCCTAGTTGCATTAATGCTTCTTAACCAGCATGTCCGAGTCTTCGGTGCCATGTATCGGCATTAACGGCTATTTGACATTTCTCATTCAATAATAGTGTTTCGACTTCTAGTATATATAAACACCCTTTGTTTCCACTTCTTCTTTTTATGCATATCCACTAATGAATCTTTGCCACCACATGTCTCATCTGTATTCCGTCTCTGGCCGTATGTATTAGGCTTTCCACGGTTCGTAAACCGGTCCACTGCCTTAGGTTACTTAGCCACGACATCTTCTTCCTTCCCATTCCTCCCTTTTCCTATATCTTCCCCTCGATGATCAGTTGTAAGAGCTGGTACTTCGTATTTCGCATTATGTGTTCTAGATATGCATATTTTTTTGATCAATAGTAACAGTTCACGTTCTTGTTTTATTCCTTGTTGGACATTTTCGTTGGTTCCTCGGGCCGTCCATGGGATTTTCAGTACTCTGCGGTATACCCACATCTCGAAGGTTTCTATTTTATTCATTGTGGTTACCTTCAGTGTCCAGCTCTCCACTCCATACAGTAACACCGACCAAATGTAACACTTTATGAATCTCACTTTTAGGCTTTCGTCAAAGTCCGTATTTGTGAAGATTGATTTGAATTTCATGAATGTGTTGCGGGCGCTCTCTATACGACATTTTATTTTCAAGTCAAATGTCCATTCTTCAGTGAGCCATACTCGAGGTGACTAGTAACAATCATGTATTTTGTTTTATTGACGTTCAATTTTAGGCCCATTCTCTTACTGTGCCCTTCTACTACGTTGACAAGATGTTGGAGGTCGCACATATTGTCAGCAATCAAGACTGCATCATCCGCATAGCGATTGTTATTAATCCATGTTCCATTGACTTTAATACCCCTTTCAATATTCTCAAGTGCTTCGTGGGAGATATTCTCGGAGTAGAAATTGAATAGCAGGGGCGAAAGCACACATCCCTGTCGGACTCCTCTGCAGATTGCAACCTTATTACTTTGTTCTCCACCGATCTTTATGTGAGCAGATTGATTCAGATCGAGATTTTCGATGCAGCGGATATTCCTGCCGTCCGTATACATTTGTCTCAGTATTGTTAGTAATTTATGGTGTTGTACCCTGTCAAAGGCCTTCTCGAAGTCTATGAAACACAAGCACACATCCTTCCGCTGAATCGTGGCAGTTTTGTACCAGTACCTGCGTTGCCACTAGCTGCTTCTCGAGTGCCCAGGCCCTGGCTAAATCCGAATTGTGAGTCACTGATGTTTTTTTCACACTTTCTAAATATTCTCTGATGTATTATTTTGAGGAATAGTTTTAAGGAGTGACTCATAAGACGGATAAGCCTGCGATCTTCGCATTTCCTTGCGTTATTTCTTTTTGGCAAGGGAATGAAGGTTGATGTCAGCCATTGATCGGCGTACTGGTCGGTTTCATATATTTTGTTGAAGAGTTTCTGAAGAACTGATATGCCTCTATCATCGAGTAGTTTTATGAGCTCTGCCGGCATCTGATCGGGACCAGGTGTTTTGTTGTGTTTCAATGCGCGAATGGCCCCTTCTATTTCTGATTTTGTTATTGAGGGTCCTACTAGATCATCCTCCTTATCTTGGCTAAGAATTCTTTCTTCTGAGAACAGGTTTCTAATATAGTTTTCCCATATTATCTTCCGCGTATTGACGTCACATGCGATTTCGTTTTTCACATTTGTCATTATAGAGAAGTTTCTTTTTCGGTATATTCCTACTGTTTATTTCATATTTTTATGTTGATTGAAATCCTCGTGTAGGGTCTGCAATTCCTCAATAGTTTCACATTCATGCTTCAGCCATTCATTTTTCGCTAATCTTTGCCTGTATCAATCTTTGAACCTTCCGGTAGTTGTATATGTTCGATTGTTTTTTTAATTTCCTGCGGTCATCCATCAATAAAAGACTTTCGTCAGTCATCCATGACTGCTTGTGTTCTCGTTTTTTTACATCCCATTATTTATTTAGATTTGTTCATTACGATATTTGGGCCACTTTCCATATATAGCTTAGGTCTTCGTCTGCTTCCATTTTTGCTGAAACTGTTTCTATTCCTGGGTTCATTTCTTCACTTACAGTAAGCCTAATCTGTTTTTGATGTAGCCGCTCGTAGGCAATTCTCTTTTGCGGGACTATTCTTTTGTGTTTTACGATTCTTGTTTTAAGGCAAGCCAGAAGTAAGACATGGGCAGAGGGTACATCTGCTCCTGGATATGTGCAGGCTCTGGTGATAGAGGTTCCAAAACGTCTGTTGATAAGGATAGAGTTCTGGTTACGAACTATATTGTTTGGTTAGCTGCTGGAGACTTGTTGAGATATATATTGTTGAATTATTACAAAGGCTTGTTTTTAACATCGGTGACCCGCTTGACTTGCACACACGCGAGTTTATGTCTAACCTAACCTACTTACTATTGAAAACTGTAACTAATTCGCCACTCGTCGTGTTTTTATCGCTTAACATCCATGAACATGAACTAGAAGTTGTTATTTGGCCGTCGGATATATCTAGAATAACTTCAGATCCAACATTCTGAATTTTTGGTGTTGCCCTAATGCCCCCCATTAGGAAGGTCCGTATTCTTTTTATAAAGTTCTTTGTAAAATTCCTCAGCAATGTTTAGAATTTCCGCTCTATCTGTTCTAACGTTTCCGTTCCTATCTGTGAGTTTGCAGATGTTTTTTCTACCCTCTTTAAGGTGTCTCCTAAGTACCTTCAAGTTCTTGTTATCTTCAATAAATTGGAATATCTGTTTTTTCTGATGTTTCGGGATATCATTTCTAATAAACTTGGAGAGTCCTTTGTTAAGTTGTCTCAGCACTCCATTGTTAGTTATGTATTCATCCGCATGTCTCTTCTCCTGTTCATAAGATTTTTTGTATTCTCACTTAGTTTATCTTCACCAGCTTTCGGATTTACGCACTGCATTCATTGAGCTACTTTGAGACTATTTTTAATTTGCGTATTTAGTTCTACATTTTTTCTTCCAAATTTTGCAAACTTGTTTTTATTTCCTGCTGATATGCTTCTGTGTACCGTTCTGGAGTCCGTTTTGTACTACGTGCGTGCGCAACCATCTTCGCTCTCTCCTTCCGAGCATTTATTCTGACTTTATCTCTAACGAGCCGGAACCGTAAACGGAGTTTTATCCTGCTACACTGTTACCGAAATATCATCGTAGAAGGCCTCCACAGCCTCATCGTCATAGTCGGTGGTTGGTGCATATTCGCTGTTGGAAATCCAAGTAGTTTTGTATTAGGAATTGGCCATTTTCACTAGACACTGGGTAGGAATTGGACATGTTTCTTAGTCAGTTATCTTACAATAATGAAACATTCTATCTAACTTTATTCTATTAATAAAAAGGGGCTAGCAAAAGTAGGTATTTTTAGACTAAGATTTAGATGGGATTATTAGAATCGTAAATATGCAGCTATAAAACCTTAAAAAATACCGAAAAAATATCTAGTACTGCCCCATTACATCGACAATCGTTACTGGATCTTGGTCAGTTCCTGTGCCCTATTCTAGATATTTTATCGCCTCAATTTATTTCACCATAATGGGGAGAGTAATAAAATATGTAATTTATTTTCCCATGAACTATATTATAGAATGTCAAAAGATTTACTATTATTATCGTCATTATCATCACTTTCGTGAAAATCGGCTGGACTCTATTTTGATTATTGCTCATCAACTCAATGTACTTTCATTAAACTGATTTCCTTCTTCAAAATTGTCCACATTTTCAGGAACTCTAAACTGTTGTTATTGTTGAAATCCATCAAATACATTATCAGAAGTTGTATTGCACAGTTCTTTTTCTTCAAAATCATTTTGTTCATTTAAACTGTTCGACTTCGAAACTGCACGATTTTCACCACTCACATGAAACTTTAACTTGGAACGTTTTCTTCTTCGCGATTTCTCCAAAATATCGCGAAATTTCCGTACACGTTTGGAACTATTTTTGCTTCCAACAATGTACATCCTAATACATTTGTTGGTACTAATAAAATTTACTAATAATCGTTCTGCAGAAGTATACGACAGCTGTCAACAGGAGGTTTTAAGTTATTGAATGAATGAATTAGAGGTTAGGTGTTCTTAAATACACTAAACAGTACACCCAAATTTGGGTAAAAAGTGCTTTTTGCAATAGTATTAACAACACATTTTTTTATTGTCATTTTCTGGGCATTTTTTGGCCATTTCATTTTTAATTGAAATTGATAATGATATAGAATGAAATTATAGGGGAAATGGGCATGTTCTACCTAACTCTTGACCAATTTTATAAGAACATTCTTCTCGCATTAATCCTACCCATAAACTAGTTTCTTAACCAAGTAAATGGTTCTGATTTCTACTAGGGTACCTGTATGACCTTGATACTATGTTTCTGGTTTAATTTTATTGTCAAATAGATCTCTTGAGCTCGAACTGCTAATTTTTTATATTCGGCGTACTAAGAATCCCACTTCAACCCTGTGAGCTGCCATCTTCTCTATGGTACAGTATGTGTCATTGTTATATCAACGTCTTATGTTTTTATTTTACGACTTGATATATATTTTAACTACATTAATATGTTTGCACAATTATATTTATTAACCACGTTATTCTACTCACAGACTACCAACCATGTTCTTCTACTGTCCACAATACTGTCTAAATCTGATTGTTACATGTCGGCTGCCTAAGAGGGGCGAGCTCCACAAGTCGCTGATGACAATCCTGACTCTAATCAATTTAAATCAATCAACAGTAAACTCAATTTCTCCCTTTCAACGCACTTCACTAAGTATTATGACATCCCATTTGATGGACTTTAATTCTTTCTCCAGCTCGATAACTTTTTGTTCTGCTAAGAGAGTTTTTATATTGATGGAAGGATCCTACCCGGTGTTTCTTAGCACTCCCTGCCGTTCGTCTCATCTGATTGCTTCCATAACCAGGGACTGAGGGCCATACTGTGGTTGTTTCTGTCATAGATTTATTTACGAATTTTTTAGCCAATATACACTATCGCGAGTACTTATGCAGCGTTGATAGTGGGGATAACCCAGTGAGCATTTTATTCCTAAAAAGGAAATGTTACAAAGCCGACATCGTTGTGAAGTCACGATTCCATTATTTTGTGTCAAATTTTACACAAAATATTGAATGACGTCATGGCGAGTGCTTAATTATACGCTAGAAAGGAATTATGTGTACTTTCACACATTGTAGGCTTTAAATTGGCACCCAAGGTATTGTTGCCTGAACCCAAGTAATCGGCCACGAGGTTTAGGATTTGTGTTAAAAGTAATTCCTTAGCATCAACTATGTAAACCTAAGACACAAATGGGAAACGGTGTGTGCAACAAGTTAGGCACTGTTTGCTTTCAACCACAATCTTTATTTGCGTGTTTCGTAAAGAATTAATTACTCAGTATGTTTCAAATGATGCTGCATTGGAAACATAACATAACAGCATAACAAGGGTCGTTTTGCCTAAATTAGTTGATATTTACACAGCTAATAGTATTTTTCTACTTCCCATCGCAATAGATGCTTTGGCCAAACAATGTGTACTTTTGGTTTGCACTTATTGCCCAGTTTTGGGGGGACCACGACAAACATTAACCGCTTTTTCTCGAGTGTTGAAACGAAAGTCACTAAATTTGAGAGAGAAGAAACAGAATAATATGTTAAGGCAATCTGAATCAATGTAGTTTAAATATACACAAAAATCACAAAGCGATAAATCCATTAAACGTGTATTTTCCTAGATGAAGACAGAGGTTTGTTTTGATTAACGTAACCTCAAACGAACTTGCGCATGTTGGCTGAAACCCGGTGTTCAATATTAACGCAATGTAGGAATTGCATGGTGCAAATAAGAATTTGTGTTTCACAGTTTCCATGTTGCGTTATAATACACATAAGGCATGATTATAGGGAATCTTGCGTGCAGCGGCCATTTTTTCAGTATTTATCGTTTTCAGTACTTCATACTCGAAACATGAAATCTGGATTTAGGAAAAATTAATTGAAAATTTTCTTATTTCACGCTAAATTGATATCAAGTATGACCCACTAAAAGATTATGCCATGTTTAAATTAATATTTGGCATATTTGCTTTTTGAAATATTTTTTTTCTTTAAAAAACATTATTCATGCACAATATATTTTTGAGGCCCCTTACGATATTATGAGTACGAAGAAAAACTGTACGGAAAAGTTTTCGCCGCAATTGAAATCGAATTTGGTCAAGATGCAAACGAGTATTAATTATTATACTTTGGTAATTTTAAAGAACATACATTCACTATCCACCAAACTGTCATAGGTATATACTATCAAAATACAATAACGACCGAGATTGGTGCGATGCAATAATAAAGTAGGATGTATGTCGAATATATATGCGGAAGTGAGTAGGAAATGTGAACCATTATATATAATGGTTATAAAGACATAACTGAAATCACAATTCCTAATTTTATCCTAAATTGTGCCGTGCCACGGTGCTTCACTTCCGTCCCACGCCGGTTATGGAGAGGTTCTCGTTTCGAAACAGTAGCCGCAAATAGGCACAAGTTTTGCAAACAATTGCGGAAGTATTCCCTATTTGAGTTAAAAATTTGCTCACTGGGAAGAGAATGCATTTCCTTAGTTCTCTGTTTAGACAGTTATACAGCTGTAGCTCGCTCGTCACAGACTCGTTAGTTGTCTAGCAGGGCGCACTGGGTGATATGAGTTTCTACCTGACGTGAAGCAGGTGAGATTGACATTTTCTGACATTTACTAGACTGGAATAATTTCCCTTTAACCATCGTCCCCTAACCCGCCAAAGCCTACAGCTGGTTAATTTCCAGTATCCATATTTGGACGAATTTAGGGGTGTTTAGGGAGTACAGGAAAAAATAGTAAAACATTTTATATAGTTCTAAAACATAGTTCTTTTATTGTCAACATATCCTCAAATTAATTTGTTTACACACAACTTGTGTCCAAACAAGTTTGTGCCCCTGGAATTACGTTATTGTGCACTCTTCTCGAGCAGCTTCTCGTATTCGGTTAATTAACTCATGCTCAAGTTTGCTTTGCTCGTACTCTCCAAGTGAGCCCCTATAACCCCTTAAAAGAAGTGACGCCGATTTTGAATTCCCCCTGTAGTTTACATATATTTTTCATATTTTAAATACATTTATTAAACGGTATCTAATTGGGTGTAAATAGAATGATTATATTCGATAAGATTTTCAAAATTTTCAAAATTGTTTGAGTTAATAATTATAAATGTCTTGTTGGAATATATTTTGATATAGCTTTATATAAAAAAAACATAGTTTAAATATGGTATTGTTATCTTTAAATTAGGTTTACGTGTGGGATCATATCTTTCCCATCATCTGCTTCTAGCACGCCATATAGATATTAATAAATTTTTAATATGATATTAGTAGTAGTAAACATCTTTATTTCTAAAAAAGGCTATCGACCTATCGGTCTTTCTGCCCTTGTTTAATACATGTAGTCTTAATCTAAATAAAAAATAAATATGAAAATTCTCTTATTCTAGGTTAACAATACTATTAAATAAATAAGATTTCAGTGGCAAGAAGAAATTATTTTATTGTCCACTAGTCCGTTGCGTTTGTAAGTGTTCGAGTAGCGTTAATGTAGGGAAACGGAAGCGGGATTGTCTGGTTGGTCTTGTAAGACAAAGGGGATTCAGTATGGTCCAGTTGTAGGGGTTGTTTGTCCATTTTGTCTGTAGCTGTATGAGTCTTTCCGAGATCTTTGTCATGTTTGTGCGTTCGTATAGTAGTTGGGTGGGGGGGTTGTGTAGTGGGTTTTGGGGGTGTCTTATTCGTGTTATTAGTCTTAGTGCAATTTGTTCTGTTGATTGTGTATAACGTTTTGTCCTTTCTGTTCATGAGTATATGTCCAAAGTCTAGCAAGGGTCTACAACTAGCTTTATATATTTTGGTGGCGGTGTTATGATATTAATAAATCCTATTTGTTGCTTCTAAGTTGTAACATAATGAGTAATCCGTTTATTCACTACATAACTGGTTCCTTCATTCATGGGAAGTACTGTCATTCATGGGAATTAGTCAATGGTAGTACTAGTAATAGGTAGTAGGGATATGTCCATGGCAATCTGTTAATTTAAATGCTCTTTTGGCTGTTTTGATGGCGATATTCATTCATTTTTGGCTTGTTTTTGAGTGGCGCTCCTGTTTTATTACTTTGAGAATTTTTTTCAACGTCGACTGCAAACTTTCAATTGGTGAATTATAATTTTTGATTGTATGGGGAAATGAAATTACATTCTATTTGACAGTTTTGCAAGTTTTTAACTAAATTAGTGTAAAGTTTTGCTCATTATCAGTTGTTATAACGGCTTGGACTTCCGTCGCACGAAAAAAAGTTCCAAAATTTTTCCATTGAATTATCGGCCTAAAATATTTTCAGCAATGTGAGATTGCCGTTAATATAAAAAAGTACATACAAATTTTTACATTTTACTTGAGACATCCTGTATATTATTGAAGGTTTAGATTGGCTTAATAGATCTGATTATTTTTGCTTCACGATTCTTATATACAGGGGTCCAGTAAGCACATGATCAAAAGGGTACTGCGATATCCTTTGGATCAAAACAAGACGATCTGACCTAACTTTTGTTGGTTGTCTGTCAACCAAAAATTGCCTGGCTCCTCTGCTAATGATGATCTTACAAAAAAGTTATCGTTTTTGAAATATCGGGAGAATGGTCCTATGGATTTTAGTGAAACTCGCTGTGAATTTTTGGGACAATTTCAAAATAATGCTTATTAACAACGTTGAATTTAGATTTTCAACTGTTAATATCTTTAATCTTTTATCTTTTGTTTGTTAAATAAATTAAAAAAATTAGTTTAAAATTTCTTTTTCAATATTTTTCTCGTACTCCCCAAGTGAGCCCCCCCTATAACCCCTTAAAAGGGATGACGGCAATTTTGAATCACCCTGTATTGGCTTAAGCGTATATTTATAGTAACCATATTTAGAATTAAAAGATATTTTGGGGTTAGATTCCTGGTAAATCTAATAAGTTACTAAATATAAAATAAAATACTGGTATCGACCTAGTTGGAAGTGAGAGTGAAAAGAAGCGTTTGAAAAACAGAATTTTGAAATACAGTACTTCGAATCTTCGAAGTGTAGATATTAAGACACGCGCCAATGAAAATTTAGATTTAAAATCACTAATTAGCCACATTGAAAAAAAAACCCATTGTTCAAATTACTTCAAAAATATGTCACAGCTTTATATAAACTGGGAGAAGCCCTAACTTTCTGAAATAAGTAAAACATGTCATAGAAAAAGCTCTGATGAAAAATTACCAAATGACAGAGCCAACATCTCCTTAACAGGTATCGAATTTCTCACCATCAAGAACTCACTATTCTGACTTTTTGCGAAATCTCAATTAATATTGTAGAAACAATATCTCTTTCAAACGTCAGAAGTTTTAACACAAAATTTACCAGAGGGAATTAGCACGAAAGTTTAAACGAAATCCACTCGAAGGCAAAAATATAGACGAATAAGCCGAAAAAGTAACTAAAGGCTTACTAACAGTTACAAACTAAATATGTAGCAGAGTGAAAAAAATGGAAAAAGAAGAATATCCAACAGAGACCACCTTGAGTGTAAGACCCTAAACTTAACAGTTAAGAAGATCGTAAAGAAATATTTAAGAGAGATGCAAACATTTTATGAGAAACTATTCAAATTCGCCATTCCAAACCCTAGAAGTAACCTCAAACAAATCCTAAACATAGGCTCAGAAGACCTTCCTGACATAGTACAGTCCAAAATAAAAATCGCTCTCAAGCAAATGAAAAGAGAGATGCTAAAAATGGGGGAAACCACCCTGGAAAGACGATAAGATTACTATTAAATAAATGCCTATGGAAGGACAAATACAGAAGTCTTGAAAAAACGCGGAAGTCATTCTGCTCCACAAAAAGGGGCAAAAAGACATGGCAAATATAGAGAATTGCAGACCCATAAGCCTACGACCATATCTTTATAAGTTTCTAACTAGAATCATTAAAAATCGACTAACAGCTAAGTTAGATGCCTATCAGCCAGTAGTGCAGGCAGGATTTCGTAAGGGATTCAGACTATCGGACACTTCGCCTAGCACCTAGCCTTCGTCGACTACCGTCGACATTGACCGTGTCGAGAGATGGGCTTTCTTGACAGCCCTAGACCACGCTTGAAATGATTTTAGATACTCTACCCTCAATAAAGAAATATATGACAAAGCTACCTTACACGTAAAAATAGACGAAGACCAAGTAACCAAAAAGATAAACCTCGGCAAGGGTGTGAGACAAGGTGATACCATCTCGTCTAAACTGTTCACCTTAGCTCAAGAAAATGTGTTCAAAAAATTAGCTTGGGACAGAAAAGGGCTAAAAATTATTTGAGCATACCTTTGCCATTTAATATTCGCGGACGACATAGTACTGATGAGCTCAGACATCCAAGAATTAAAATTATTGCTGCAAGACCTAAACGAAAAATCAAAAGAAATAGTGTTTAGGATTAATCTCGACAAAACAAAACTAATAAGAAACAGTTCTGCAGATATTACCATAGACAACATCATCATAGAAAAGGTGGTGAAAAAAACAAAAAATATATTTAGGGATATAACCAAAAATGGAAAAGAAAATGATACTTTGGAAATTAAGAGAAGGATGCACTTAACGTGGGCAGCATTTGGCAAACTCGGTTTTATCCTTAAGGATAAGAATATTCCATTGCATTTAGAACGCAAAACGTACGATAATTGTATGTATATTGCCAGTAGCCACTTATGGTCTGGAAACTATGGCAATGACAAGAAAGGTGGCAGAACAACTAAGAGTGACTCAACGAACCATGGAGAGGATTATAGTGGGTGTAAGATTGAGAGATAAATTCCAAATACCGAAACACGTCGAAGAACTCGCCTACGACTGAACCGAACTACGCGTGGGCGGCACACGTAGCAAGACAGAATATAGGGAAATTGTCATACTGGGTAACAATTTGGAGACCTCGGAAACGAAAAGAAGCATAGAAAGACCTCGCAAGAGATGGATAGATGATATAGCGACTGTAGCTGGAAGAATGTGGATGAGAACAGCCAGAGATAGAGATGCATGGAAAAGACTGGAAGATGTCTATATCCAACACTTGATGAACACAGGCTGAAGAAGAAGAAGAATATTTCTCTCTTTCACGTTTCGCCATGCGTCTCTGTCTCCTACAGTGCGCATCACTTGAGACGTCGACATTTGTGTGAGATCTTTTATTGGTTCTATATTTCTCACTGGTAGAAATAGTATAATATAATAATATGTGAAACTGAAATAGGAACTTTAACACCCTGTATTATCGCTATCGAGCAATATTTTACTAAAGCCTGTTTGGCTAAATCCTATTGTGTTGATATCCAGAATCTGCAGTTAGACTATGACGTATTCATTACGGCCCACCCTGTATGTATGAAAACAAATGAATACAATTTTTACCAGACAAGCTTGATTGCTAAGTTATTTGTATATTTTGATACACAACTGTAATTTTCATGAAAATTTCCTGAGTAAACGAAGTAAGTATATTTTAATTTTATTTTTCATGTTGTTGAAGCAGCGTGGAATTATAGTTAAGAGAGATAATATCAAGCTACATGTATTTTTAGGTACAATGCAATTACCGCTGCTTGATAATTCTATAGCGTCCAATTTCCGCTGTAATTTTTCTATAATTGCACACTTCTGGACTTTAACATACGAGACAAATATTTAAGTAAATTGTTTTGAATTCTGATAAAAAAATTGTGATAAAAAGATAACGAAATTTCGAAATGAATGAACAAATTTAATTGATTTGGTTATTCTAAAACAAAAAAATAATGAAATTACATCTTATGCGTTTTCAGAACCTGTGCAAGTTGCAGTATGTTTACCTATGGCTTAATTGGTTTAAAATAATATAATTCAGCATTTGATTGATGTAGTAATGAAGAGTGTATTGATCAGTAAACGAATATTAAAATTTTAAATTTCTATAAAACGTAATTGATTGACTTGAAAACTATTTAATAACCAGAATTTTGTGAGACTTGCAACTAAGAATCTTTCATTGGATTAACCAACGTTTTTTCAGAAATCTCTGTTTTTTGTAAGATTTCATTTATCCCAAAGTCGTCTCTCATAACGATTACATTTTTCCTCATTATTGTCAAATTCATTTCCTTAATGAATTAGTTCCTCAAAACCCAATTCTCGTGGAAGAGACTTTGATTAAATTTATTTTGATTAAACTTTGGAAGACGACGGTATTTATTAAGTTGATTATAATTAACATGCTGATGAACGCCTCTACTTTGGGGTTAATTTTGCTTAAGTATTGCATTTATGCCTGATATTGGTTTTGGATACTTAGTCTTTGGTAATTGAAAGGGTCAATTTAGTTTGAACTGAAACGTTGATTCTGCTTGAACTGAGAGGAGAATATGGTTGTCTTTTAGTGTTTAATATTGGAAAATATGTTAGAAATCCTGCATTTTGTCCAATAGGCATATAACCGTGTAAAAGGTGAGTGTTGAGTGAGTTGTTACTGGTTGGTATTCCATAATTAGTTATTATAGCTATTGCATATTACAGGTCATGTGGATTTTGAACGGTTGATAGTATTTGGACTTCATTAGGTATACGAGCAATTAGCAAAACTCGTATTAGCAGCAAAATTTTGAGTAACTGCAAGATCATAAAAAAAATCTGCAAAAAGTTTTTATTTCTTGAATCTAGTCTGAAACATTTTCATTTTTATTTGGACTTCAGATCGTGCAGACAGTTTTCTGCTGCACGGATTGTTTTCGAGTTTATAGCTAGAACAACATTTTTTTCTTGGGATGGACTCCTATAAAATTCCTATTCCTATTTAAGCCGTTTTCTATCCTTTGGATATAGGCCTTTTTCAAATTTGACCATTGGCTTCGGTTTTGCGCAACTCGATATTAATTTAAGCCTGCGACCTTCTTTATCTCGTCGTACCATCGTATACTATAATGGCTTCGGAACCCAGCCTGTTCCTTTGGTTGGTAAGCTTCGAGTTTTCGCTCTAATCTGTTTGTGATTATTCTAGTGAATAATCTATACAGTGTGTCCAGTATAAAATGATATACATGGGGATATTGGAAACCGTTAGAGTTATCAGGTGGACGTCAAAGGGGGAAAAAGTTGCCCTATCAAGTGGCGTATAATAACTTTCATCAACTTCTTTGACTCGGAATAACAACGAATATACAGGCAAAAAAAGAAAAAACTGCTTTGTATAAAAATCCTTTATTCGTGTTTTCATTGGGGGTAAGAAATGCGCGTGAATTTGAAAATAAAGTAAAAAATAATCTGGGCTCACTATGTTCAATGAGGCCGAAGTCAACTTTTGTTTTTCTTATTGGCGCCATATTGAATTTCTGCATTTTTAAATTCCCCTTTAAATATGCTCTTCAGCCATGTATAACATGTTTATGTTCGGTCAAGATAAATAATTAAAATTGACAAAATTAGGATTTAATGGTAGTAGGCATTGATATTTCTATTAATTATTACTTTAAATTATTATTGATCATACATCGAACACTGCAAAAGAACAAGTAACATTTTAGGATTAAAGTAGGTGTTCAAATAAGCCACCGTTTTCTCGCACGCACAACATACATCGTCTCATTACTGCTTCACAGCATTTTCTGTTCATTTCTGGGGTAATTCTGTTAACAGCTTCTATAACAGCGTGTCTCAGCTCCTCTTAGGTTTCGTATGACCTACAGTATACCACATTTTTGAGGAAACCCCATGCAAAAAAATTAAGCGGTGTTATGTCAGGGGATCTTGCAGGCCATCTTACTGGTCCCAGGTTGCTTATCGACTCGTTGGGAAATTCGTGATTTAAAAATTCTCTGATAAATACGTCCATTATGTGGCGGCGCGCCGTCTTGTTGGAAATGCAAATTTTGCAGGGTTTTGCAAGCTACTGGAACATCCATAAGTGCTTCCGCTACGTTAGTTTGTAAGAGGTTCAAATATCTCTCGGACACCCAACTACTATACGAACGCACAAACATGACAAAGATCTCGGAAAGACTCATACAGCTACAGACAAAATGGACAAACAACCCCTACAACTGGACCATATTGAATCCCCTTTGTCTTACAAGACCAACCAGACAATCCCGCTTCCGTTTCCCTACATTAACGCTACTCGAACACTTATAAACGCAACTGACTAGAGGACAATAAAATAATCTCTTCTTGTCACTGAAATTTTATTTAATAATATCGTTAACCTAGAATAAGAGAATTTTCATATTTGTTTTTTATTTAGATTAAGACTACATGTATTAAACAAGGGCAGAAAGACCGATAGGTCGATAGCCTTTTTTTAGAAATAAATATGTTTACTACTCTATCTCTCGGAATTTAAGTTCTCATTTAAAAAAAAATGGTTCAATCACGTGGGTACCCACAATACCTAACCAGACGTTAAATCCAAACTAACTTGGTGCCTAACTTGACGAACTAGCCGTGGATTTTCATCTGACCAAAAAACGATATTTTTACGATTAAATAGCCCACATTTAGTAAATTGGCTCTCTTCTGACCAAAGGACTTTTAAGGAAAAGTCTGGTATCTCGTTGTTTCTTTGAATAAACCACTGACAAAATGCCATTCTTCTAATCGCATCGTCATTCTGGAGTCCCTGGCAGGGCCGTTCACGTTAGGGGTGATATTTATGACGTTTTAAAATACTATTCGCCGTTGACCGCGCAACACCTGTTGTGGCTTCAATTTGACGCAAAGACGTACGAGGTGTCTCAACCACGCTTTGCATTACCAAATTTTCTTTATTTTCGTCTGGAAGTTTGTTTTTCTTTACCTTAGCAAAACTCCCGTAAGCTACAAGGTTGTCTTTCAGACGCCTAAACATAGTTCTACCAGGTTGTCGCCTTTCTGGATATTTATTTAAATACACATTTCTTCAGCTTTCGCTTCATTTCGACGACAGAGAATAAAACACTCCGTAAACAACAAACAAAAACATATCGTATTTCTCATAATTTGAAAAGTGATTCATTTTGAAACACACAATTAATTACAAATACTTGACACTGACAATAAATTCTACTTTGACAGTTACCCAGGTAATTAAAACAGACAACGAACGTCAGTATTGGGAAATTGAAGAGAAATATCAATGCCTACTTCAATAAAATCTTAATTTTGTTAATTTTAATTATTTATCTTGACCGAACATAAACATGTTATACATGGTTGAAGAGCATATTTAAAGGGGAATTTAAAAATGCAGAAATTCAATATGGCGCCCATTAGATCATGGTTTTAGAGCAACCGGCCGAAACATCTGGCTAGACAAGGGAGTTAGTTGTTATCTTTGTTTGTGAATTTGTTAATGGAAGTTAAAACTTACTATCTATTCTATCTTTCAATTTGAACATAGGCTCGGTTTTGCGCACTCGATATCAATTTAGCAGCGACCTTCTTTATCTCGTGCTTACCATTCGTCTATACTATAATGGATTCGGCACCCAGCCTGTCCTTTGGTTGGAAGCTTCGAGTTTTAGCTCTATCTGTTTGTGATTATTCTAGTGAATAATCTATATATCTGTGATAGTAGGCTTATCGGCCGGTAGTTTTTTAGATCAGTCGGGTCACCTTTCTTGTAGATCAGAACAACTACAGCATTCTCCCAATTTTTGGGTTTATGTTCTTCTGTTAGGCACTCATTGAATAGCTTACTAGTTCTTGTCTCGTCTTGATATCACTTTCCTTAAGCATTTCAGGCAGAATGTTGTCTTCTCCTGCCGCTTTGCCCTTTTTCATCTGGGATAGCTCTTTCTCCAGTTCTTCCATATCTATCTCGGGCATTTCTTCTGAGTTGCCATATACTATTCGAATTTTCTCGTCTCTTGTCGTTGTGATTGTTATTTCGGATTCGTACAGATCTCCATAGAAAGATTTCACAACTTTTAGTATTTGTTGTCTGTATTCTACTATGTTGTTTTATGCATCTTTTATTTTGGTTATCTCTTAGATGTGTTATGTCTTTTACATATATTTAGTCCCTTGTTCTGTTCTAATAGGGATTGCGCTTGTTTCTATTGGTGTTTTAGTATATCTTGTTTCGCCATTTTTCTTGCTGTTTTGTTGGTTTCTGTGTATTCAATAGTGTCTCTTTTTACCCTCGGTTATCAGTTTTCTCCTTTTCTCTAGGAGCTGTTTTTTTTTCTATCGACTGTTTGTCCGGCGGTTTCTCTGGGGAGCCTATTATCTGTTCTGCTGTTTCTTTTATAATTTTTGTTATTCTCCTATTTCTATTATCCAATGACTCTTCTGTTTTTTCCTGGATTATTGGAAACATTTTCATTCAGCTTTTGTTTGTATGTTTCCTTTCTTTCCGCTATCTTTTCTCTGCTTCCTCTCTTCGTCGTTTGTTCATCTTCCTTTTCCTTTCCATTTTTGTGTTTATGAGTAATTTGCATCTTACCATCCTGTGATCACTGCCGGTGTTGAATTGATTGACTACATCTACGTCTCGGATTATGTGTTTATGGCGGGAGATTATAAAGTCCATCTCATTTTTTGTTTGAAAATGTAAAAATATTATAATATAACTATAAAAATATCTTGAACGAAAAATATCAATTTGTTAAATAGAAGTTTCAAAGCGATTTGGCATGCCGTCAAATGATTTTAGAAAAGTTATACGAAAGATTCTACTCGAGGATAAGTTATATCTCTAGGATAAGTTATATTTCTCCTCTAATCCATGCGTGCATTTTTGTATAGGAGAAATTTGTTTGTGTCTCAACTAAACACGATTTAGAACACCTTACATAATTGGCCCGAACGATAACTTTACGATAACTAAATAAGTTATTGAGGTTTAAAAACATACAAAATACTGATAAAAACTGTCAAAGTTTTCGAAGTTTTTTTTGAGTCATTTAAAAGTCGTAAAATATTCAGATAAAACATCTAAAACGAACCTACAGTAAAAAATGACGGTTGCTATGAAAATATCAAAAAAATGGGAGAGGGCGCGTATTAAAAAAAAACAGTTGATTGCTAGCACACGTGCATGGCGCATTACTTGTACTGGAAATAAATTCCAAAATACAAGCCTCAGAAACTAGGCATGGGTAACACTGTGTTGTATGGCATTTTTGCGTTGATGTCGCTCTGTGCGTCAATACGTTATAACACCTCGCGTCTTACGGCGCAACACCTTAAATAACACTTAACATTTAACCTCATTTAAGATAGCATACTTCGGATTGCAAGTTCGCAAAAGCCGCCCGCAGTTCATCGGATCTTCATCCCATCGGTTCTGTTAATACCTGAATTTCGATTCGCGTACCATAAAAAAAATGCAGTGTTCGCACAAATTGAAGCCCCGACAATGTTGCCTACACATGTTACAAAATAATTTTTTTGCAACAAGAAATAATCGCAAATTCGCTTGTGAGAAAACTATAGGCTTTCATCATCATCATCATCAACCAGCCCTCCACCGTCCACTGCTGGACATAGGCCTCCAGCATGGCTTGCCACCTGACTCTATTTGACCTGCCTGGATCCAGTTGTTTGCAATTCTCTTCAGGTCATCGGTCCATCGTGTAGGTGGTCTTCCTCTGTTTCGCTTATCGGTGCGTGGCCTCCATTCCAACAACCTCTTTGTCCATCTGTCGCCGATCATTCTGGCAACATCTCCTGCCCAATTCCATTTTAACGTGGTTATTCGTTCGACGATGTTTTTTACGCGGGTTTTTCTCCGCAGTTCCTGGTTCGTAACGTGGTCTCTCAAACTCAATCTAGTCATTGACCTTTCCATTTTACGTTGTGCAACTTTCAGTTCTTTTGCGGATGTCATTGTTAAGGTGAGTGTTTCCGCGCCGTAGGTGATCACTGGTAGAACGCATTGATCGAAAACTTTTCTTTTTTGACAGATGGGTAGGGCACTCTTGAAGACGTGTTTTAACTTTCCGTAGTCCGCCCATTCAAGGCTGATCCTTCTGCGCATCTCACATGTCTGATTATCTCAAAATAAGATAGATAATAATATAGGCTTCACAAGAAGAAAATATGTTGAAACTTTATTTATTTCATTCATTAAAACAACGCAACCGGCGTGTGTCATAGTCTCTCTTCAGCAAAACCAAAGAAAAATAAATTGAATGCGCTGAGCTGCTTAAAAGCAAAGCTATCCGGCTCCACTACACGTCACGTATCACAAAGTTCTCTGTGATTTCCCTACACATTTATGGCATTTTGAGTTTACTTTATCATAAATTGAACTGACACGATGTATTCACGCGACAAGCCGTATCGGTATTACTGCGCCAACACTTGAAAATCCGATGTGTTGAAAACTTTCGTAGGAAACCTTTTCTTCTAAAATTCATATTTTCTGAAATTTCCACTTTCATAATCTTTGCTTAAAGCAAGCAATTGCATATGTAGAAAAAAACTTTTTAATTAGCTGAGAGCCTGACTCAATTGAGAAATTCCGGCAAAAATGTATTCCAGCAAGCCAGTCTATATTCTTGGAAACGTTCGTTAATCAGGAAATGATGTCTATTTAGGTCCGTAGGTTTATCGGTCAATAGATGGTGGAAAAATAAAACACTATTTTTCTTGGGCCAATTTTCGACTACATCCTCATCCTCAAGTCACTCGTAAGTCATCCTCAAGGCTCTAAAATGGAAAACAGAGGGGGTTTCAGCTCTAAATCTAGTAAAGTTAAATCAATTTAAGTTAATCATAGAGTCGTCAATGAGACATAATAATACAGTCATCAATTAAAATAATCTTAACGGTAGAGTAAAATCAAGTATGAATTACAAAGCACAAAATGAAAACTCAAAAAGAAAAGAAAGAAAATATTCTCTCTTTCCCTTTCCCTTCTAACCAAAACTTATACAGTTTCTCTTTCTTAAACAGACTCTCACGGGAAAGCTTATAATATCAATTATATGTAAAGGGTGTCCCAAAATGAACGCAAGATTTGAATGTGCCACCATTTGTGCAGAAAAGTGTTGGCAACTCAAAAAAAAAATTAACAGCTGAGAGGTTAGGGTTAGTAAAAATGGAGCGTTACACGATAGAACAACGTATTTTCATTATTGAAGAATATATTTAAAATAATGAAAGTTTGGCAGCCGCAGTTATAAAATTTTATACAAAATATGGTCGGCATAGTGTTTTAACTTCGTCGGCTGTTAATAGATTGAAATAATGTTAATAATTGAAAAAGTCAAGGGGACTGGATCAGTTGGAGACGCTTAACATACTGGTCGCCCAAAATCAAGCCGTTAAAATGTCAATATCGAAGCAGTGCGTGAGAGTGTTGGTGAAAATTCAAGAACATCAATTCGGCGTCGTGGACAAGAACTGCAAATTTTAAGAAGCTATCTGCAGCGTATACTCACTAAAGATCTGTGCCTTCATGCTTACAAAATTCAAATAACACAACAACTGAAGCCTAATAGAGAGATATTGGACGGTCAATAAGGGGATGCAGTAATACAGTTAGTGGTATTTCGACACATACGCCCGCGCAATTCAGTCTAAAAATACGGAATCCCTTAATAAGGATACTGTTCTGTGCTAATTGTGCAGCGATATTGTACAGCTTTATTTCTACTTTAAACTGACTGTTCACAGTTCTAACGATCTCTTGCAGAATATTTCATTGTATGCATAACCTAGTTTCTATTTATACATCTTTTTCCATTGTCAGAATTAAGCGGAAATGCTCAAATAGCGCCTAAAAGCCAATTAAATTGAAAACAATACAAAGACAACAACGTAAAGTTAATTTAATTCTGTAAAGTTAGGTTAGACCTTTTTAATATTGAAACCAGTGAACTAGACATCTCAATAACTATAATTTCGTTAAAGAAATAAAGCTAATGCAGTATTAAAATAAGGATTAACCTTATTACTGCATGACAGTATTTATAATTTCACTTAACTTTCTATTGACCATGCACAGCGAAGAGATTTCGTTGAATTGATTATTGAGCATCAACAAGTGGATGCTGATTTTTCGAGAAAAATCATCCTAAGCCATGAAGCACATTTTCACCTTGATGGCGTTGTTAATCGCTAAAATTGTCGCATTTGGAGAACCCACATGTGATTGTCGAAAAACAAATGAATCCGTAGCGTGTCATTGTTTGGAGCGGATTTTGGGCTGTAGGCATCATTGGACCATACTTTTTTGAAAATGACAATGGTCAAGCAGTAACTGTTACTGTAGTATAGACGGCATGTGGTTTCAACAAGATGGTGCCACATGCCGTACAGCCCGTGAAACAATTCAATTACTGCATGAGACATTTCCTAGTCGTGTACCCTCTCGTTTCCGTGATCAGAATTGGCCCCCTACATCTTGTGATTTAACATCATTAGATTTTTTTTTATGGGGCCATTTGAAGTCAAAGGTGTCTATGTCAACAAGCCCACAACAACCCGTACATTACAGGAAGAAATTAACCGCTGCATCAACGAAATCCAGCCACATTTATGCGAAAAGGTCATGGAGAATTTCGATAAAAGAGTGCGTATGTGCCAGCAAAGCTGTGGAGGGCAATTGCCCGATGTGCTATTCCATAAATAACCCTATCCTATGTATTTTATGATTCAATTAAAAAATCACAATCTGAATACTAAAAACTGTGTTTTCTATTTAATTCAGTTCTTGCGTTAATTTGGGACACCCTTTATAACAAAATTGCCAGGAAGAAAATTATGTAGGCTATAGACACAAATATGCATGATTGGTCTTTTGAGAAGAATACACATTTGTTTCTTGCACAATATGATCTATAATATTATCTTCAAACAGTTTTTCAAATATTTCATTCGGACTATAATCGGTAATTCTTTTTTAACAATTTCCAACCGATCAGCGGCCCCAGACGTGTCTGGTAAAAATATGTCTATAATATTTTCAGTCCATCTGGAGTCAATCAGTTTTGGTTTTTTGCGCAACGACCGACCATCGACTGCAGACTCGTTTGGCTGGATACAATTTTGGCGCGAAACGGATAACGGTACATAGTACATAGTCTATCTCAAGTTGACCTAGGATATCTCTGGGAAAATGCCTTACTTCATTTTCTCCAACCAAATCGTCATCTATATTTTCATCGTCAGTCTAACAATCCCGATTAGGTGGTATCATAACAATATAAGCTTG
Source organism: Dendroctonus valens (assembly GCA_024550625.1). Classification (NCBI taxonomy): domain Eukaryota; kingdom Metazoa; phylum Arthropoda; class Insecta; order Coleoptera; family Curculionidae; genus Dendroctonus; species Dendroctonus valens. The sequence goes on from JAJTJO010000096.1 coordinate 3,305,870, forward strand.
AACCTTTTTATCTGAACAGATATCTTCGAGAGCAGCTTCAAGCCTTTTATACTTTTTACCATAAAACAATGATGTGGAAATAAGTGCATTGTCATTAAAACCCATTCTGGTTATCATATTATAACAATGTTGTTGGAAGAAAGAACCAAAGACATATTTTATATTCTTTTTAAGAAAAACCAATATAGGGAATATATTACTTTATTGCATATAAAAGTGTTTTACTTCTCAAATAGTAGGTTGTAAAAATGGTCCCGTTGCCCACTGTACTCAAATAAGTACAGTAAGTTTAGAGGGGCATTTTCAGCTAACAGAATCTTAATATTACTGGCTCATCAAAACAATATTTTTTTGTGGTCCTATAAGACCAAATAATCAATCAAAACAATCAAAAATCAATCAACAATGAATTTCAGTGATTTTATCAAATAACAAAAAGCAATAACTTACTTTGAGCAGCCACGAAAAATTTACATCAAGAGGATACTGACTATCGAAATCAATAATTACAATCTTTGAACTTTTAAACGTGAAACAGGGTAGAATTCTTCAGTTATTTTGAACTGTGTTCAATAATTTCATCACTTTCGACCTGGCCTCAGACGAAACTAATTTGTTACTCCAGATATCACAAAAACGGTTCGTTAAATATAATTTTTCCAAGTATAACTTTTAAGGCTAAGACCCTTACAGAGTCAGATATATTGTTTAAAGGATGCACTGTGACGCAAAGAAGATATTTTATTTCAAAGGTGTGCTACTCACTGCTATTATCTCCGCTTTAAAAGCACGTTTCATTTCGTTTTCATAGTTTCGCTCCAGCAGTCGTGCTGTTTGGACGTGTAGACAGAAAAGATGCGAGTGAACGTAAAAAAAATCATGCTAAATTGCTTACATCTTTTGCCTTGAGGCATGAACGAAAGGTGTATCGGAATGACACTTGACACCATGAGCGAACTGAATATAAATGGAATAGTCGAACAATGGAGTTGCCACAAATGCGAAGGAGGTATCATAAACTCAAACTATGTCACAGCAAACACCACTGCTGATACTGTCAGTGCTACTGTTGGTGCTAATGAAGGTGAGCAAACTAAATTATTCCCTTATTCTGAACAAGAAAGAGCAACAAGAACTGGACAATTCTACTGACCGGGCGATTCAAGAACCACCACCAAGAGTATGGGAAAGTGTTACATATCATAACAAAAAGCTACTAGAGGCCGCCCAGAAGAACCCTCTAGAGCTGAACGTCAGACCTGCATGAAAGATTATTGGCTTATCCAACCGGTGAGTACATTAAATCGGTTTGATCCGTTGCAACAAGAACAAGAAGAACCTACAAATAGCAAAACAAACAATGTCCCTAAACAAGTTGCAATACCACCACCAATATTTATGAGTGGAGTGGGAGACATAAAACCACTAAATACTAAGCTAAACGAAATTGCAAAAGATGGTTATACACTAAAAATCTCATTCAACAATCTCATAACATCCAAGTTAAAATTCAAATGAATAATGCCAATAAATACTTACCTGTTGTAGATGCCCTAAAAGAAAAAAGACAGAATTTTACACATATCAAAGAAAGCAAGATAGAAGTTTTAAAGTGGTATTACGTAATATCCACCCAAGTGTTGACATACAGGATTTAAAACAGGAAATAGAAAGTTCCAATCACAAACTACTAAGAATAACAAATATGGAAAGTTCTGCCAAAGTTCCGCTGCCTCTCCTTCTTGTGGAGCTGGAATCTAGAGAAAATAACCGAGACATCTATAAAATAAAACAACTAATGCATTCAATAATCAGTTTCGAGCAGCCACACAAAAACGAGATATTCCTCAATGTGCCAGATTTCAGGCATATGGACATACAAAAAGTTTCTGCAATAAAACCCCCAATTGCGTTAAGTGTTTGCAAAAACAATTTACGAAAGATTGCCGTAGAAAGGAAAGAGGTCCAGAAGTGAAATGCTGTTACTGTGGTGGGGAGCATCCTGCTAAATACAAAGGTTGTGTAGTACGTAAACAACTGATACAAAAAATGTTACCACCACTTTTAACACACACAAATAAACACCACACACCACACAAATAAACAACTAATAAATAACCAACAGAATAATCTACATGACATTACAACAAAAAACACATATCCACAGCAAACAAGAGGAAACGAACAACAATACGGAAATCCCCAACAACAAGTAGCTCTAAATACGCAACCCCAAGAACAACCGAATGTACCAATGTAGCAGTCTATCAATAATCTGGAAAACATGCTGATACAGTTAATGAATAAAATGGACACCATATTAAACCTTCTCACATCCTTTCTTCAAAAATACTATAATGACCTCAACGCTCAAAGTCGCAGTCTGGAATGCCAATGGTCTGGTCCGAAGGGGACCAGAACTTAAAACATTTCTAACCAATCAAAACATTGATGCTATGATGATTTCGGAAACACATTTTACGAAAAAGAGTAATGAATATACCTGGGTACAACATTTACAGCACACAACGCCCGAAAGGTGCGGCATACGGGGGCACTGCAATCGTAATAAAAACATCAATAAAAAGCACAATGAAAAAGAGCAATTTCAACAAGAACATCTGCAAGCAACCAGCGTCTGCGTAGAGGACTGGATTGGGACAATCACACTAACAGCTGTCTACTGTCCAACAAGATATGCAATCAAGCAGGAGCAATTTAACCAGTTCTTCAAAACACTCGGTAATAGATTCATTGCGGGAGGACATTAAAATGCTAAACACTTTTGGTGGGGCTTTGGATCACATAACCCAACACCAAAGGGTAGGCAACTTTATCTAGCCCTAACAAAAGATAATATCCAAACGGTGTCAACAGGAGAGCCCCCCAATTGGCCGGTAGACCTCAGAAAAATTTCTGATCTGATAGAGTTCTGTGTAACCAAAGGAATACCAATAAATAACATAAAAGCTGAATCGTGCCTGGATCTATCATCTGACCAGTCCCCTATATTAGTGACACTCAGCTCACGTAATATACTAGAAAAACCATCACTCACTTTGTAATAATAAAACCAACTGGAACGAATTCAGAAACATACTGAATCGAATTAACCATAATGTGTCACTAAAAACAGAAGAAGAAATCGAAACAGCAATAGAAAAAATTAACACAACGATACAACAAGCTGCCTGAGAAGCTACCACAAAATGTGACATAGCAAGAAAAATCCAGTCCTGTTCGAGAACAGTTAAAACTAAAATTACAGAAAAGCGCAAATTACGAAAGAACTGGCAAATAACAAGATCTCCACACGACAAAGCGAAGTTCAACAAAGCTATAAAAGACCTAAAGGACCTACTGAACGATGAAAAAAATGCAGCAATACAAGAACAGCTGGAAAGTCTAACTGCAACAGATGCTACAGAGTTTTCATTATGGAAGGCAACGCGAAGAATATCCCTACCGGCCGCAAAATAAACCCCGCCAATCCTGATCTATTCTGGATCAGGGGAAAATGGGCAACAACAGATAGTGAAAAGGCAAACATCTTTGCGGAACATCTTGAAAAAGTATTTAAACCCTTTCCGTCAGAAATAACTAACGACGAGGAAAGTAAAATTACCAATTTCCTAGAAGCACCACATCAAATGGACCTCCCTATGAAAAAAATTAAAACAAAAGAGGTAATGACGGTTATTTTGAAAGAACTTAATCCCAAAAAAGCACCAGGCTATGATTTAATAACCGGTAAAATTATGATAGGACTACCTATCAAAACAGTCAAGTTAATTGCAATTCTTTTTAATGCTATACTACGACTTAGTTACTTTCCTCTCTAATGGAAGGTGGCACAAGTGCTCATGATACTAAAACCAGGAAAAAACCCAGAGGAAGTGACTTCTTATAAACCGATAAGCTTGCTTCCGGTAATATCAAAGGTATTCGAAAAACTAATAATGAGGGGGCTGAAGGAAATTATTCAAACAAAAAAACTAATACCTGCCCATCAATTTGGGTTTAGAGAGAAGCACTCGACCATAGAGCAGGTTCATAGAATAGTCAAGAAAATTAGTCACGATTTTGAGCACAAAAAATATTGTTCTGCAGTATTCATGGATATATCGCAGGCATTTGATAAGGTCTGGCATCCTGGATTGCTGTATAAATTAAAAAAAATATTTCCTTACGACTTATACCAACTAATCAAATCCTACATTAGCAATAGACACTTTCTCGTAAAATCTGAAGATGAGTACACAGGAATATCTCCAGTAGAAGCAGGAGTGCTTCAGGGTATTGTTGTGGGGCCGATTCTATATCTCCTGTACACCTTAGATCTGCCAACAATGGAGCAAAACACCACAGCCACATTTGTCGATGATGCTGGTATTATGACATCACATACAAATTCTATAATGGCTTCAGAACTACTACAAATAAACCTGACAAAAATTGAAAACTCGCTAAAGTCATGGAGAATAAAGGCAAACGAGTCGAAGTCTGCGCATGTGACATTCACACTGCGAAATGGAACATGTCCTCCAGTACCCCTGAATAGCAAGCAGGTTCCACAACCAGAGACCGTGAGGTCGCAGATGAGGGACGACAGACTGACATGGAAAACTCACATATGGGCTAAAAGGAAGCAACTCAACCTACAATATCAGAAAATGTACTGGGCAGACGGAATTCAACTGTGGGGTTCAGCATACAATTCAAATATTGCAATTTCGGAGAGATTTCAAGCAAAGATGCTCAGAAATATGGTGAATGCACCATGGTTTGTCCCAAATGAAATTATCCGAAAATATCTTTACATCCCAACAGTCAAAGCGGAAATTAGTACATTTAAAGCCAAATACAAGGACAGGATTAGTGCACATCCAAACCAATTGACCACAAACTTGATGAAAAGTTAACCTGAAATACGAAGACTAAAAAGATCTAAACCTCCAGATTTAGATTGTAATGCATTCTAGTATGCAGACTAATTAACTTACCCTGAACATAAATAATTCATTGAATTAAGATCGTAAAGGTATATGCCACTGGGTGTACACCTAAATATGATATTCTTTGATTTGAAATATTGACATAAAATTTACTTATTGTTTTGTAGACAGTACTGGGTAAATAAAAAAAAATTCGTTTTACACGAATATCAGTACAAATTGAACAGGATTTAATTAACCGAATATGAGAAGTTGCTCAAAATGTGGGCCCAGACTGCTGCGAAGACTGCACAATAATTTGATTGGGGCAATTTAACCACTTAATTTTGTTTTATTGAATTGATATTGATCATTGATACATAACCTTCTACAGGAGGTTTTTGTTGACATATGTGGCGGATCTCGGTATATCACTCATCTTCCCAAAAAACGTTGGCAGTACGTATGACAAATTGACAGAGTTTTCCTAACCTCAAGATATTTCATTGTCACTTTCACTTTCTTGTTTTGTGTTTACCCATGATTACTTCTGTTCTTAATAATTAAGAAGCAACAGGTATTTATTTGTTGTTAATCAGGCAGATAATCTTAATCATTTCACTCATCCATACTAATACTATAGGGAAAAAAGTTATTACTATAGAGAAAAAAGGAATAAGCGGTAATTCGATAATTTTCAAAAAAACTTGCAGCGATAATTTCACGTTGTCATGGAATCATAATAAATGTTACTGTCCACTAATTTTTTTCAGGTGATTGATGTCGAATAATTCTCAAAAATTCTTAATTCACTTCAGTCAGGAAAATATACGTAACAAAATTCTTAATGTCATATTTAATTCGAGAAATAATCTCATTAATAAAAATATTTTGATGTGTATAATAATAATGAATCGGATCGGTGAGTTGATACTACGGGAGTCTGTCTTGGGTTTGGCATAAAATCCCACAAGGGAGCCTTATTGTAGGATCGTATGGCCCTTATTGTGGACGTGCAAAGAAGTGTATGTTGAAGTATAAGAGTGAGGCGACAGAAGAGAGTATAGCTTTTTTCGGTCCATGATACTCTTGGATATCATACTTAACATGCTTTTTGCAATAGAGGGGTTGGTCTTGTTTTAATCTCAGGTATGCTCAGTCCTAGGGCACTGGCTGAATTGAAATGTTTTGCACCATCAGTAGTGAAATAATTTAATTATTTGTGTGTTTGTGCGTGAATCCGACACTTTGAAGGAGTAGATGTGCAATGTGATATTTTGGCTAGGTCCATATTGAAGAACAGCATAACCAAGTTTTAACTGTTGCTAAATACTGCCTGGGCGTCAGTTATTATGTCTGCAGGGTTATAATGTGATGTCCTGAATAGAAACTACTCTTCCGAAATCAGGCTCTGACCTCGGTTACCGTTTGTAATCTTATGATCTTGCGTTGCATTGTGGGAAGTGCTATAGTTTGAGGATTTTTGAGTAGTGAGTAAGGAATGCCGTTTCACCCTATGGCTTTTCGGGTAGAGAACACTAGGAACGATTTGATATTTCCTATCTTCAAAAACAGCGGTCTGTCTTTCTATTACGCAGTCTTAAAGTGCTGATCGCTCTGTACATTTCTGTGAGGACTCTACGAGTAACTTGTTCTTATCTCCCCGATGCGAGTTCGCCCATCTTGTTTGAGGGCGTAGACTCAGTCCCATCCTGAAGATGTGTTTCTTGCAGGGGGCGTGTCCTGTTAAAAAGACCACTATCCTCCTTATTTTTTGCCTGCTGAGATCTAGCAGTTGGTTTTTACGCACTGGTTGTGGGGTCCACCAACTGTACTTTTTATCCCAGTACATTTTATGTTCTTCAAAGATACATTGCCCAACTGCCGCCCTAACTTGACTATGAGATATACCACAAGCAGGTTCTTGGTTGGTCAGTGGTTGCTCGGCCCCTGCCTTATCAAGATCCGCAGCAATCTCGTTTACTTTGCTCCTGTTTGTCCCAGTTGCCCAAGTGAGTGTTACTCTGTGTGAGTTCACAGCCAGGGTCGTAAGTTCTTTTACACAATATAGCACACATTGTGACCTGATTGTGTACGATTCAAGTGCCTTTATTGTGGTTTCATCTCCGGTTACGATGGTAATATGCTGTGTGTAGGCTTTTTCCCTCATTTTCCGGGCGCAATTTGTTATCGCTAGTATACTTGCTTGAAAAGCGGTCGTGATTGTACCCAGGCTTAAGGGAATCCTTTCCCCGGTTCTTCCTCTTTCGCCTATGTCAGTGCTTGTGCCCGATGCTGTTTTTGTGCCTTCCGTATACCATACGGAGTCCCCTGTGGAAATCTACCGAAATGCTTAGAGTTTTAATTCAATCAGCTTTCAATCCCATGGGTTCGACTGTCTTCAGCTTTCTGAAGATCGCGCTGTCTCCCAATTCCGTCGCTTTCCTGAGGGCACAGTGACCCATACGGTAAGTGCTTCTTAGGGCCTCAGCTTCGAAAGATAAATGCAAAGGCTCCAGCCCCAGGAGTGTCTATATAGCGGCCGTCAGCGTTGTTGACATTGCTCCAGTTATTCCCAGACACGCCAGCCTCTGAACTTTGTTCAGTGACAGTCGATATGTACTGATTTTGGTTCCATGCCCCCATATTACAACGGCACATGTGATTATAGGCTTCACAATGGTGACATACGTCCAGTTCGCCATCTTCGGTGAAATTCCCCATGTTTTTCCAAAAGTGCGTATGCATGTCCATAAAGCGCTGATCGCATGGTTTGTTTTCTGTTCCACATGTTCTTTAAACAGCAGTTTCTTATCCTTATATGTATTGGTGTTCCCATATATAGACATTAGTCTAAGGGCTATAAGATATATTTTCTTTGTGAAAGCGTTAATAGATGTTTTGGATGTTCCGCCCAAGTTTATGAAATTCTTGTCGAGGTAGATCGTTAAAAACTTAGAAAAATCCATAGAAAGGCTGTCCCAAGACTTTGTCACAGAAAGAGAGATTTTGACTTGTAGTGTTAATATGATTTATGCAATATTTTGTAAATGTATTATGACATAGAATTTAAGAATGTAGTTTTAGACATAGAAAATTGTAGTTTACTATTACTTTGAGCTGCGCGACAAAAAAGAACACGTGGGCCAGGGCCACAACGTGTTTGCCGTACATAGAAGGAATGCGATCTGAACATGACATCATTAGATAGCAGTCTATAAGCTCCGAGAACACAGTCTCTTGTTCGGAAAAGTTTGCACTTTGTCACTTCCCGAAACTTGTCTTGAAAGGAATAGTAGTAGATTAGCGCCACTGATAATACTCGCTGATAAATTGCTGCTGTGTTTGCCAGAAACTCTTTAAATTAGTAGCCCTCAAACGGGCACTTGAAAACCTCGTGAAAGCACATTGCTGGAGAAAAGTTGAAGTTACCAACAAACGAAATTTACTGTAAAAAATAATTTTTAGCTCTCCACCAACGCTAGCAAAATGGAAACACCGACTCAATTGAACAACAAATTGAAGCATCAAGTCATGTCGCTAGTTTTCAACTGTTCATCAGAGTAAACACATAAAATCAATCTAATTGTGACAAGTTATTGACTCTTTTTAGCGTTCCCCATGGAAATAAATTAAGATCTGCACTACTACCCTGTCGCCCGGCGTACATTTCAAAGAGAATGACATTTACGATCCTGTTTAAATCGATACCTGTTTCAAGCGATTATGGAAATACTGAAATTCCTATTACAAATTCAAACAGTATTACGGTCGGTCTGATTTATAATCTGTGCTTTAGATATGAATACCTCATGGTTAACGGAGAGCTACCCTGTCTTTAATTCACAAGGGGTAAAAATTTGACTAATGCCTCAAATTAGCTACCGTTAAATATTTAAGTGGGGCATTCGTTATCTTGATTAAGGGTTTTAATAGAAACTTGGAATTGTAAAGGGCAATCTTGCTGGTTTTTAATTTCCTAACTTGGTTGTTTGTATGTTTTACAAGTCTTAATGTTAGTTTATCTTCCGAAATCTGCTAATGGTAAAACTTGTAAACTGGTAAAACTTGTACAGAAGGTCTAAATGCCAAACTGTGTATAAGGCCCGTTCTTTATTGAGGTGCAGCATACCCAAGTTTTGAATCTTGGTAAATGCTGCATAAGCGTTTGTTATGCTATCAGGCTGCAGGGTTGTATTGTGACCTGGCTTGAAGCCAAACTGCTCTCCAAAGTCAGCGTTCTGGATGTTTCTTCCGGGGCATATGATTGACTTTTCAGTTAATTTGCCGAGGGTCTTCAGCAAGAAGTGTGGCCTCTAAGAGGCTGGGTTTGCTGGCGATTGACCAGTTTTAATATGGGGATGACTACTGGGTTCTTTCATTCTTGTGAAAACTGCTGAATTTCAGAGGATTGCAGTAACTTTAAACAATAAGGCTTTTCGCGTAATATTTTTGAGAAATAATAGAGAATTCCGTCTGGTCCTGGGGCTTTCCGGGTTGGAAGCCGACGGTATTTCCCCTGTGGTGGTTGTAAGAATGCCAATCACTAGAGGGGATCGGACAGTTTCTTGCTGCAAAGCATTGTGGTTTGTATTTCTATTATGTCATCCTGAAGAGCTAGTCGCACTCTGTGAACTTCTGTTAAGTGGTCTGCAAGTAACTCGCTCTTATCTTTCTCCTTCATACAAATTCCCCTCGGTTTGGCCCTCGGCTCTAACTATCTACAAATTCCACGAAACGGTTTTACGTTGAATTACGAATCCATCTGGCAATGTGACTGTTTTGGTCGGTTGTGTTGTTGTTGTTGTTGTCATTGCTGTATGTACTTTGCCTTCATCAGTGGCTGTTTTCTTTGGTTTTTTTTGTTTTCTAAGAGTAGCCTGTGTTCGTGAGGTTGGCGATGCGAGATCTGTTTTGGACCTAATAAAGTAAGTATCTTGGGAGGACTGGGCGGACTCCGATCCATGTGAACTCGGCTATTTCACAGGTTTGTCAATTTTTTTAAGATGGCCCAAAAAACTTTTTGTGCTGCATAGGGAAATTTAAATTTTTTTAAATTTTAAAATTAAAAAACGTCCTATTTGGAGAAAGGCAGTAGGGAGACTGCTTTCCAACACCGGGTGTCCAGATAGAAAATGTAAGAAGTAAAGACTCTATCGACTACTGGTAAAATAGAAGTTGTTTCTTATCGCATAAGGAGTGTTTGCAGCAGTTTTGTACAATTTATTAACTGATTGAAAAATGGAACAGGTTTATGGTTGTCATAAGCAATTGCTCCCAGCACCGGCTTTGGGTCCATTAGCCCTGGCCAGCTGTTTTAGCTTGCCTGTAAGAAAATATAACATTATAATTTATTGTGTACATTTTCCTGACTGTATTTCAATTCCAATTCAAAATAAAATCCTGCGCTTCAGTCATTTATATTATTTATTATTTCATTTCATTAATAATACGCTTCGGTGTCTTTCTCCATCATCATCAGTTTGTCTGTGTAGAGTTGTTGCTTCGTTCAGTTTTGGCATGAATTTCATTCATTCGAAATAATACAGAGGTATTTTTTGGAATCCTGAAATTTATATTCGAGAAATTCCTCAACACGTCATTTTTATATTTGAGGGCACACATTATGCAAATAAACTTCTGCTCTACACGTCCACTGTAAGATCCATACTAAGTTACGGCTCTCCTATCTGGCATTCTGTCAGTGACTCCAAGAGACCGCGAGTTCAAAGGACCCAAAACAGACTCCTGAGAGGCGTCCTATCGGCTGAGAGAGGCACCAGAATCGCCGAACTGAACGAAGCTACATGGATGGCCTATATGGCCGACTATATAGGTACCATCGTTGCTAAATTTTATCACAGCGGAGTTCAAAGCTCAGTCCATACGCGAAATCTCACCTAGAGCAAACGATCGCCCAACCCATGGTCCCCTGTATAAGCAACTTCCGATATTCTATGAGGATTTTGTTCCTGACAGTACGTGACGTCAAGTGAACATTTTATGCAAAATGCAGGCCTAGTCGTTTCTAACAGGTTGGAAACACACAAAAAAAAACAACATAACGTGACTGACCGAGTTCGTCCTGCCTCGTTCTGGTTGGTGCTGGCTGGTTCTTGCACCAATCGGAGCGGCGGCGGATGGATTTGATATCTATTTGTTTGCCACTCTGTAGAAACTTTCTCTGAATTGTTGAGTAGCATAGTTCTAGTGTTTTAGTTTCATGCGTTATAACACTTTGATGCACTTCTAATCGCAGGAAGGATAATTTGTAATGATTTTCGCAGTAGATTTTGTACGAAAGTTATCTTAGAAATTTTACTTTGTGAAGCCTCTCTAATAGTTCTTCACTTGTAGGCACTTTCCTCAAATAGCTCTGTAGTAGTTGGTTTTACTGAGATATCAGAGTCTGTAAGATTTACCACTTTTTCTTGTTCTTTTTGGGCTTGTTTCTTATTTCTCTATGTTGTGTTAACTCTTTCTTTTTCTTTAAATGAGACAACTTTATTATCAGTTCAAAGCTATTTAAAATAGGAGTTATCCGATATTAATTATTCCTTAATATCTGCATGCGTAAGTGTAATTGAAAACCCCTAATAAACTGAAATAAAAATCGCTCATGTTTCAGGCAATTCAAACCCCAAACGAATTTCAAATAAGAATAAACAACTTATAATGTTCTAGGGTAGCTAAAAGCTTCACACAAATATGGAAATGGATTTTCAGATTTTTACTTCATTCATCACAGCCAGCTTTCTTTTATTGTTCATGTCGTGTCCTATTTAGCTAGACGGAAACGCGGTAAAAATGGGGGCGATTTTATGAAAGGTGTGCAATGGAATATTTCAACTGCTAACTACAAAGCGTTTCGTTTTTAAATAGAATTCATTGTTTATGACAATTTACTAACGCGTTGCTCTATTAATTTTAATGTTTTTTACTTTTTCCAAACGTCAGGCAACGGACATTAGCAAGTAGAAAATATTTCCAAAGTAAATATGGAGTGATTTTAACTGGAATTTATACCCATTGTCGAAAATAAAAGATGTTTGTTTTAAGTAAGGGTGCACAAACAGATACTTACCGAACTCATTATGTTCACCGAAAATTTGAGCAAATTTCCGTACATATACGTTGCATCCTTTTAAAGGGAATTGGCTTTAATGACCTTGACTTTTGAGTTCTAGTCATATTGTTTCCGTTTGCTTGATAATTGCATTAAATATACAGAGCAGTGAAATGTGAGTTGAAGTTATATTCTGCGGTCAAAAAAAGTGTAGCTTTGTCAGAAAGTTATTCTAGTAGAATCGAGTCAACACAAATTTATTTGTTAATTGTTTAATTTAGTTTCAAGGACTATTTTCAATCCAGTACAAATATTTTTCTATTTCCATGGGGAACTTCTGATGTGGAGCTAAACAGATCTTGAATAACATAAAAAAATATTAAATACAATCTTCTGATTCTCATTTTAAAGGCGAATTGTGAAATTAAATTTCGGAAAGATAACTGGTACTTAACTTAGCTGAAAACCAAGTATGTGCCATTAATCTTCACTTACCCAACAGTAGACAATGGGCCAGTGATGAACCTGTGCTTTACTATAAAAGGTGATTCAAAATTGGCCTCATTCCTTTTAAGGGGTCATAGGGGCCCACTTGGAGAGGACGAGACAAATAATTAAAAAAATTTGTCGAAAATTTCTAGAATACATTAGCAGCTGAAAATCGAATTTCAACTTTGTTATTAAGCATTATTCTGAAATGGTCCCATGATTGATTGGTAGCCTATTGGAATACTTAAGCATTCGAAAAGAAAAATTTCGATCTTTACTTCAAATTACGAAAAATTTTGATATTTAAAAAAATTCTTCTAGAATTTGTTAATGAATAGTAAAAGCGGCAATAATGTTTTTTGTCATTATCAGGTAGTTACAGGTAGACAGCTTTTGTCAAGAATAACAAGCATTTGTCAAATTGTGACTTAGTTTGAAGCGCCTTTAACAAAATGTACACTAATATCGAATATGCGGATATGTTATTGGTTATGGCGGAATGCCACAGTAACATAGCAGAAGCTATAAGAACTTATACCAACAAAAGACGATTGGCTCCAGGAATTGCGACAGATAGTGGATGACCAAGAGGTGTTCGGCTTCCAGACACGGAGGAACAGGTATTGGAGATAATTGCAGCAGAGACCCTACAGTTCTCGGAACATTGTGCAACAACTGACACTTTTCTACGAAACTACCAGGATAATTACCGAAGAAGGGCTACAACCCTACCACGTATGTAAGATACACAGCACACAAGGACACACTTAAAATGTGGTCTACCAAATTAAAACCAGTACAAATTGAGCCCGATATAACTAACCGAATATGAGAAGCTGCTCAAAATGTGATCCCAGTAATAGTGACCTGCGAAGAGTGCACGACATAGGGATTACACGGGCACAAGTATGTTTGGAGTTAAACGGAAACTTCAAACACCGCTTGTGGGTTGTCCACATTTCAAAACAGTTCTTTTCAAACCCACATATTCATATGGAAAAATTTAGTTTCACCGCCAATCACGACAATGTTTAACCTAACTTTTTATAGGAGGTATTGTTGACTTTTTCTGGTTACCCTAACCAATTTCATTTCCACCTGAGCTTTTGATGTTTAATAAGTAATTTATATTTACGTATTGTTAATGAGGCAGGTTACTTTAAAAAGCATTGTTGCCGACCTTCTGATCTAGTTTTTTGAGCTTATCTCAGTTTTTGATAGGTATTAATGGTTTTTACTATTTTTTCCTGTACTCCCTAAACACCCCCAGGCAACACCCCCAAAGCAATTATGTCAATTTGGAATCACCCTGTATATTAACAACATGGTAATTTACATTTAGATAGATTAGGTATTTCAAAATATGTATACTAACATACTCGTTTTTTCATATCGTCTGAAAAAGAGCCGAATTGTTAACTGACAGTCAAGGTTATATTTCTAACTTAATTTTGTTTATTAATTGGGTTATTCTCGCACAGTATAAGCCAAAGTGTGTTGTCGGATGCCCCTTAACTGATATATTACGTTTTATTAACGAATTAGTTCTTTATGTAAAAAAGACGCTGGATATCAAATTTTCTGATTAGGTTACTTCCTATAAACAGGATGGTCTTCAACTAATGTGACAAAATTCATTGACATATTGCTTAGGTAAAAACATTGCGTTTCAGGCAAATTTGTCTTATCCGAAAGTTAATAGTTTCCGAGGTGTCCCTGCAAGGTGTCACACCCTGTAAGGTGTAAAAGTGTAAATAAAATATTCGTAATTTTTTAATAGATTCTTCACCAGATTTGCTATTACGAAAACAAAATTGTGGTTTAGGGTTTTTTAAATCAAGGCACTCAAATTTTCTGTTACGTATCGTGCAATTCTAGAGGGCGCTAGCTGCAATAGCCTGGATCCATTTAAACCATCAGAACTTTTTGGGGTTTAAAATATCTCTTTCTGATTGCCTATTGAGATATATGGAACACACGTTGCATCTATGTCACTAATAGTGCTGCCGTTAAATTGACATCTGCATCTTCTTGAAATTCCGCTGCTATCGGAGATTGGAAATCATTACCACTACTCGGATCTTATCAATCGCCCGCCTGAAGAGTTCTGCGGACGTGCAACCAAACTACTCCCTCAAGTTGCGCAGCCAAGAGATTCTTCTTCTGCCAATCTTTCTTTTACTTTTTATTTTACCTTGAATAATTAACTTAAGGATGTCATATCTATCTCCTCTCAGAAGTCTCCTCTTCGAATGTAATAGATATTCTAATTTTCGCCTTTTTATGGTGTTACTAATTTCTCTGGCTTTATTAATTCGGCGTAGTACTTCCTCATTCGAAACCTTGTCAACCCATGGCATTCTCAGCATCCTCCTATAACACCACATTTCAAATGCTTCTATGTTCTTGATGTTTTCTGATTTAAGTGTCCAAGCCTCTATTCCATACAATTGAATGGAGAATATCTAGCATTTTAGCATTTTGGTTTTCAGTTCTAATGTTACATCTCGGCTGCAGAGTATTTTATTCATTTTTCCTACGAGCGACTGCAATTCGACACTTAATTTCTTTTGTGTGTTCTGCTTTTTCAGCTACCCATGTATTTTAATTGCATGTTTGATTTTTTCTCTTAATATTTCTGGACCAGTATACTCCATGTCTGGGTTCGCCAGTTCAATCCGATTATCGTTGAAAAGTTGTTGTATATATTCGTTCCACCTTGCCAGTTTGTCGTCTCTGCTCCAAAAATAAATGCTGTCCCAGTCATTTATTTTATTTTCTTGTGCTCAGAGGCTTCAACCTCGCGACATTCATCAAGTAGCCATTTTTCCTTGGCCTGACTCATTTTACTTCTGATGTCATTTATGGTCTATGGTTTATGGTCTTATAGATTTGCCTATCTTTGTTCTTATATTGACCTCGTATTATCATCAAGTCCAGTATCTCCTGTGTCATCCATTCCTTGTTCTTTCCTTTTAAGGATTTCAATTCTGCATTTCCTAAATCCATCAGTACTTGTTTTATGTTTTGCCGTGGTTGGACTATAGTGATATTATAATTATCGTTGTGTCTTAGTTCGTTCAATTTGTCGTCTATGTTCTTCTCAACATTTTTGTACATTACATTGTTCTTCAGTCTTCTAGGGTACATACGTTCCTTAGTTGTTTTCCGAACGCGTCTTTTCAGTTTTACATGAATTGCTACCAGTGGAGTATGCTCGAACTTGCCAGTATAGAATAGTACCAGTCACTTCCCCTTGGACGATCTTCGCATTAAGATCCCCCATTAAAAAGAGTACTTTGTGTTTCTTGGCAGGTTTGATCAATTTAGCTAGATTTTCTCTGTCTCGGTTGTCTAGTCTGGGAATGGGACGATACTGGATACCGCATGTTGCACTATCTTGACGACAATTATTCCCACTCCATATCGATGTGCTATTCTTGGTGACATGCCTCCCCGACCCTTTCCATCGCTTAAGCCTAGTATGTTGATATTGAGTCTCGTCATTTCTAAAAAGACGTTATCTACTTTTCCAGGTACATAAAGACTTCTAACGTTCCATGTAGCAATTTTAACGTTTCTATGTGTTAAAGTTCTGTAATTAACTTTATTCAATGCCCTCCTCCCCGGAGATCCGATTGGAGAAGTTATAACTCCGGAACATTTCCAATTGAACAAAGCCATTGTAATGGTGTGATGATTTTCACTAAGGAAATCCACAAGGAATCTTTAATTCAGTGCTTTCCACTTGTCTTCTGAATACTTACACCGTTGATCACTATTGCGGTTCTTCCAATTTTGGGGCCTATTCTAGACCCTGGGGCCAGAGAGTGCCCGATTTACAGCCGGCCAATCTGGGTCAGCCGCTATAACGCTGATTTTGGATCGCCCCGAGTATTTAATTTCCCCGGTACCACCCATATCTGGGATGCGTCCCCCTATCCACCACCATACGGGCGACAGCAACTCCACACGGGTGACATCTGCGAATGCTCATTTACTTTTTAGTAAGGCGTGCCACGAACAAGCTTTATGTCTGCCGTTGTTTGTCCACTATTTTGATTTTACTGCACTCTCTTTATTTTATTTTACTTCGGTTTATTCCGTGACCCATTCGTGCATCAGCGAGTTCTCAAAATTATGAGTAATACACTTTTAACGTAAGACATTTTTAAATAATTTATTAACACCGGCACAGAAATGCAAGATAGGCTAACAGAAGCTCATTTTATAGGTTACAAATTAAAATTAAATCACAACAAGCTTTTATTTTGACGGTTCCCACACACTGCTATGAAAGGGAAATGGTAGCTGGTAGGCATGGGCAACACTGTGTTGAGTGGTGCTGTTGAGTCGATGCCGCTCTGTGTGTTAATGCGTATAACTCATCGCGTCTCACTGCGCCGCACCTTGAATAACGCTTGTGGCGGACTTCCCCCACCAATTCACATGTGGCGGCACCAACTCTGGTTGCAACGATCATCACTTTAGCCTCAGATAGATAGATAGATAAAAATTTATTGAACATTCCCATTAATAAAATTCACAAACAAAGTTAAAAAACATAACTCCCATGTCTAGCCAGATGTTCGGCCGGTTGCTCTTTGCCCATGATCTAAATAGGCGCGCTAAGTCGTCCATTACCTGGGCAGTGCCCTAACATGGACATTCCCGAGCTAGCCATACGCACGACAACGTCAGGACGTGGCATTGACCGCCGGCAGTTTCAACTAGATGACCAAATCCATCCGCCCCCGCCCCGATCGGTGCTAGGACCAGCCAACACCAGCCAGAACGAGGCAGGACGAACCCGTCAAGTCACGTTATGTTGGATTTGTGCGTTTCCAGCCTGCTAGAAACGACTGTCTGCAACTGACAGGCAATGTTTGTTTGTCGTCACGTACTGTCAGGGACAAAATCTCATAAAATATGGGAGTCGCTTATACAGGGGACCCATGGGTTGGGCGATCGTTTGCTCTTACTTGGGTGATATTTGCGCGTGAGGGACTGAGCCTTGCACTCCGCTATGATAAAATTTTTCAGCGATCGTATATATTATAGTCGGCTATATAGGCCATCCCTGTAGCTTCGTGCATTTCGGTTTATTCTGGTGTATCTGTCAGACGATAGGACGCCTCTTAGGAACCTATTTTGGGTCCTTTGAACACGTAACCGTCTCGTGGAATCACAGAGTGCCAGACAGGGGAGCCGTAGGTCAGTATGGGCCTTATAGTGGAGGTGTAGAGCGGAAGTTTATTTCGAGGCGATAGGAAAGAATTTGGCGCCAGAAGAGAGTACAAACTTTCTTCGGGCCATGGCAGTCTTTGGTACAGCAATCTTCAACATGCTTATTGAAATGGAGTCGGGCGTCTAGTTTCAATCCCAGTATTTCACCTCTTTGTTGGTTTGATAGGAGTATTTTGGACCACGAGTGGTGATAAGATTTTGTTGTTAGTGAATTTGCGCGAAAAGATAATAAGTTCCGTCTTCCTGGAATTCACTTTAAGTTTCCATTTGTCAAAATACGGCGTCAATAAACTCAGGTGATGTGCAATGCGAGATTTCCCAGCCTGAGCATAAAAAGACGATGCGTAGATAGCTGTATCATCAGCTTATTGTGCTATTTTTGTAGTGGGAAGTTTTGGAATGTCTGCTGTGTACAATGTATACAGCAGCGGCGAAATCACGTCTTTTGCGTGCGTCTATGCGTCTTTTGGCAGAAGTGGAATTCTCCACTTTCACCTGGATGGAACGGTTTTTTAGGTAAGACGCTATCAGGGAAACTAGGTAGAGTGGCAGTGAATGCACGGCAAACAACTTGTACAGCAGGCCTGTGTGCCAGACTGTGTCAGAGGCCCTTTGCATGTCGAGAAGCAGCATAACCGTACTTTGAAGCTTATTAAATGCTGCATAGGCATCCGTTGCGATCCTAGCAGTCTGCAGCGTTGTGTTGTGTCTTGGTCGAAAGCCAAACTGCTCATCCGGGATTAAACTTCGAAGCTCGGCTGCTGCCTGTAATCTCGAATGGATGACCTTCTCGGTTAATTTGCCGAGGGTGTTGAAGAGGGAAATTGGCCTATAAGAGGCGGGTTCGGTCGGGTTTTTGCCCGGCTTTAAGCTGGGGATTATTACAGCGTTTTTCCAGTCCTGTGGAAGTGCTGCAATTTAAGGACTGGCGTTGCACTATTTGTACTATTAGCACAATAGTTTTCCGCGGTAAGTTTTTGAGGAGTAGATAAGGGATGCCGTCTGACCCGGGGGCTTTTCGGACTAGGAGGCGCCGAAGACACGATTGATATCTCCGGACGGTGGGTGTTATATAGGAATGCCAAATCGAGGGTGGTATAGGATACTTCCGTTATCACAAAACAGCGGTCTGTCTTTTTCTATTTCGTTATCCTGAAGGGCTGGTTGGACCTTGTGTACTTCTGCCAAAAAGTCGGCGAGCAGCTCGCACTTGTCACTGGTGGTAATATAACTCCGCCCTCTTTTTCAAGAGCGGGGACTTTGCTCATAGCCTTTTCGCAGACTTCTCGACAGTTTGCACAGGGAATTGTCACGGGGAGTCAGATTTCGCAGTTTCTCCGCCCAGGTATAATTCCTGTATGCGGAGATTTCGCGCTGTATGTCTCGTGCAAGCTCTGCTGCCATTATGCGATCGGCAGATTGCCTGAATCGCTGCCAACGCTTCCTGATTCGATTTTTCGCCTTAATAAGGTCCAGAATTTCCTCAGGAAGATTGTCGCGCCGCGGTCTGTTCGGAACTTTTTTGGCCAAAGCTTGCTGTGTCCGTTGTATATTCCTGGTCAGACTTTTTACCGCATGCTCTAGAGCTTCGACAGTATCAATCTGGCCCGGAATACACGTCAGGTCTTGTAGTCGTTTTCGATATTCGCGAAAATCGAAATTTTCGTATGAATATCGAAAGTCGTTAGTTTGTGTGCGCTTTAAATCCCTAATGTCGAGGTAAATGGGCAAATGGTCACTGCTGAGGGCGTCTATAACCACCATCTCCGTGAGATTGGTGAGTCTTTTGGCAATTCCGAAGTCGAGGTAGGATGGATTCCCTCCACTGTTCGGGTAATGCGTTGGGGATGAAGTGGACATAACGAGTAGGCCATTGTCGTGAACGTAGTCGGCTAGAAAATTACCGGCTGCGTTTTTATGTCCAGGGTTATTGAATAGTGGATGGCGGGCGTTGAAATCTCCCATTAGCAACACCCTATTGGTGTTTATGAAGAATGGATCGACATCAGCCGCCTGTAAGCGTACGGTGGAGAAATAGCCACAGTAGATCAAAACTCCATCAGGAAGTTCAACGCCGACGTTCTCTATTGATGACTGCCTGTGTGGTAGTCTCCTGTATGGAATTGACGTTTTGACCGCTATGGCCACCCCTCCCCTTAAACCGGGCCTATCGGCACGTTCGAGCCTGTACCCCCGAATCCTAAGTATATCCGCGGGGCGCAACCATGTTTCGACAATCAACGCCACGTCGATATCCTCGGTCTAAAGGAAGTACACAAACTCACCGAGACGACTCCGGAGTCCGCATGAGTTCCATTCTCCTATCCTCATAGCGCACAGTTGGCAAAATCAGGGCTTAAAAATCGAAGCTATTAATGTCTTCGTTGAAGAACTGCGCGGAAACGAGGAACCTGTCCGCTTTCGTCTCGCAGCACCTCAACGCAGCGCTATAAAATCTAACCGCCTTGATTACCTCCTGTAAGTTCACCTGCGATGCCAGATCGGCGAATTCCCGATGCAGGGTGCCCAGAGTGGCTACTGCGCCAGCGTTCATGCCTTGGTTAGTGGGGGGTCTTGGTTGGGGACCATTAGCTGCGATGGTTTGGCCAGGCTGCGTGGCCCTGCTGGTCATTTCATTTCTGCCAGGGAGCGGCGGAAACTCGTTCGGGCTCGGGATGGGCTGCCTAGTCCTGCTGGCTTCTGGGTGGGGGATCGGGCCTGCGGCTCGGAAGGTCTGCCCCCATGCTGGTCTGGACGGAAGTGGTGCCGCCACGAACTGCCTTTGCGGTTTTTCGACCGGGCGTTGGGCCAGTTTGAAGACGTACACTGGGCATGCTTCGTCAAAGCTCCGGTGGGGACCAGTGCAATTGGCGCATTTTAGCGCCGATCCTGGCGGGCACGATGTTATTTCGTGGGGGCCTGCACACTTGGAGCACTTGAAGTGTTTGTTGCAGTTGCCCGATACGTGTCCCCAGCCCTGGCATCGGCGGCACTGCGTCAGGGTTCGTTGGTTCTTCCAGGTTTCCCAGGAGACCCTGACATCGCGGATCACTTTGGCGGTGGTGGTGAGTTTCCGTAAGGTGAGTCAGGGTCAGTTGCCGGTTGGATTGGCGAAAAGCGGTTTTCAGTGGTTATTGCTGGGTTTGCCGGTGTGGTCAACAGTGTGCTCCACGGCACCGTTTTCCGTGGCAGAATAAAGGCATCACCGCTGTGACCCGACTTGTCATCGGCCACTGTTTGGCGCACGGCTGACTCTTTTTCAGCCATAGCAACAGCTCCCCGCTTTTCTTTATCCTGCTGGTAGTTCGTGGCTCGCTGTGAATGGTCCGTTGGTGGTTCTGGGGCAATCTCGTTCGTGGCCTTTTCTGGCTGGTGCTTCGGTTTTTTTGTTGTGTTAGGGGGGCTCACCTTATCCAGCTTCCGTTTGGGTACGGCCCCTGTAGAGATCTGGGTGGTTAGCAGGGCCCTTTTCCGTGCAGTTGGGTGCTCGGCCTTCAGATGGTTGACCGCCAGCGACCACTTTGGTCGTTTTCCTGCTCTGTAGGCAGCTGTAAAGTCCGCTGAAATTGCTTTGCAGCGGTCGCAATTTTTGTTGACTCTCAGCAAACGGAAAACCTGCTTGAGTTTTTGTACCTTTTGTTCCTCGTCCAATTGGAGGAAAGCGTCTGCTGATGCAGCGCTACTGGCGAGCGAACTTAGAGACGACAATGAGATTACGGACTCATCGTCGTCTTCGTCGGCGGATTCTTAAATATTTGTGGATTCCGCCACAACGGAGAACACTTGTACTGTTAGTGTGTCGCAAAACGCAAAGGAAACTATCGCACGTAACTATGGTCAACAATCCGAGAGCACGAGAAACAATTTTTCGCACAAGCGGATCGTACCACGGCTAGTTGATGACTTTAGCCTCATTCAACATGGCAGACTTCGGATTGCAAGTTTGTGTAATAACGTTTTATGTAATTATAACGCCTTGCGAACGATAACCAGAATTTAATAACCAAAACTAGTTCGTGCTCAAGATACTAATCTACTGATGAATTCATATTTATCTCAGTTCTGTTAAGGCTTAAATTTCGAATCGTGAATCCTAAAAAGAAGACAGTGCTGTCGTAACGGTTTGGTGAGCCAACTTACTTGGTGCTCACCGGTGCCGGTGAGTTGCAGTTACCTACTTGGTAAAACGTGATTCATCAATACACTTGCGTGCATAGAAATCGGCCCACAGTAAACATTTGATTTTAACTATATGTTTTTTTAAAACTATTCATCAGATCAAAAAAAGAAATATGCTGTTTGAAAGACAATTTAATATGCTTTAAGGTGAGTATAAATTATTGTGAGTATCCTATGTTTAACATAGTGAAATTAATGCATTAAGCACATTATTCATTATTTACATAAATAGGGTTATTGACAATTTAAAACTTAACACTTAATTTTTTAATAATGGGTATGACCTCCTCTTTCCCTAATAAGTTCCCTCATACTATTAGGCATATATCTAATCAAGTTTGCTATTGTTTCTTGAGGGATGTTAACCACTCTTTTTTTACTGCAACAATATGCTCTGGGATCGAGTTTGTGGTATGAAGTTTAGCTCGAATTCTTCGTTTTAGCTCATACCATAAGTGTTCTATCGAATTTAGGTCAGGACTGTATGCTGGCCACTCCATAACCCGAAAACCGACTTTGCTATGTAATCATGCACGATTCTTGCGGTGTGCGGCCTGGCATTGTCATGCATAAAGGTAAATTCGTCTCCAATGTAGTCGACGTAGTTACCACATGAATTGCTAAAATCTCCTCGATATATCTAACAGCCGTTAAACCTCTTCTTCCGTGAACACGGTCGCCCCTACGAATGAACTTAGGGTCGGTTCGTGCTCCTATAGAAATTGCACCCCAGATCATACAGGAACCACCTCCATAAGCACTCTGCTCTTCAAAGCACCAATCTGCAAATCGATCTCTTGGTCTTCGGTACACTTTCCTTCTTAGGTCGCTACCATGGAGGCATATTCTGGTCTCACATGAGAACAGAACAGATCCCCATTGTTCCAACGTCCAATTCAGATGATCGCGTGCAAAACGCAGGCGTGCTTGCCGATGAGCTGGAGTAAGTTGTGGACCAATCGCAGGTGTTTTACGGGTCAGGTTATTTTCCTGCAGTCTTCGTCATATTCTTCATTGACTAATAGCCACTTCTCGCACCTAACGGAGCTGTCGTTGTATTCGACTGACGATTTCTTAATGTCGTTGACACAATAAAGCGGTCATCACGAGCGGTTGAAAATCGCCTTCTGCCTGTTCCAGGTCGCCTATGAAAGGATCCAGTCTCCTCATAACGTTTGCAGACTCTTCGAACCGCTGCGCGTGTCATATCCAATTGTCTAGCAACAGCTCGTTGACTAAGTCCATTTTCGATTAAAGCAATAACTTGGCCGGCTTTTTGTGGTATATGTATGCATTACGCTAACACACTTAAACACTATTGAGATTATGAAAAACGAATTAATATGCAAATTTCAGTTGCAAACGCAATAATTTTAATCCAAAAGAAATTCCTGGGTTCCAGTCAATTTTATTGTTTATTATTTAAAATGTCACAAATACGTTTCGGTGTCTTTAATTTTGTTCTGGTTGTAAAAAACTTGTTTTTAAAAACCGTTTATTTTACAAACCAAAATGTTTTACAACAGCGAGATGTTACTGCCTCACCTACTGACTTAGGACTAATTACTCATGTCGAATGCGCAGCTTATATAGTAATTAAATGCTGGATCGACAGTTATGGTGTGAAAAACATAATGGTCCGCATAAGTGGTCATGTAACTCCTCCCTCCTTAAGTTTGAGAAAATTGGGGTTTTAAATTTTCGAAGGGTTTCAGCTTTATGTACACCTTTACATTGTTTTTTTTTTCAGGTAAAAGTACAGTATTACAATTACAAATATTATTATTACAATGATTATTAAACTTGCAATTGACACACTTGTACTGACTACGTCAAATTCTTTCAACTCATGAGTTGTAAGTTTCTTGATATTACTTAGATCTATTTCAAAATTTTTTTCCTGGGTTTTAGTCAATTTTATTGTTTAGCGATAAAAACTGTTTTAGCGATAAAAAACCGAAATAAGGAGTAAGTTGTGTAATATCTTAACAAATTTCAATAATAGAACATCGAACAAAGGTGTGCCCAATGATATAAATAAGCTTATATGTGAGACCAAAGCAAACAGGTTATCAACTCCTCAATGACGATGATGTTGTCGCACAAGTTTTGAATCAGCCCGGAACATCACAACCTGGTTCATCCGAAAATGAGAGCCAAGACGAAGAAAATGATGGGAGGGTATCAATGAAAAGAGTAACTAACCGAGCTCCAACGTTCTACTAGACTATCTTGAGCAACGAGACTCTTCGGACCTATCAACATTTTGAACTTGCGCAGAATACGTCAGACGATTAAAAAAGATCGAAGAATTTTAACACGGACCAAAGAGACTGACTTTTTTTTCAAAAGCGTAGCTACCTAAAATACATATCCGATCCATGTAAAATTGTAAATGCCATGTGGAATTAAAATTTTTCTTATTTAGTGTAAAAGTTTACTTATGTAGAATTCTATTTTTTTGTTACATATACATAGGTATATGTGCATACAAATATATGTAGGTACATACATACATATGTAAGACATGATTGTTTGGATTATCCGTCGTTTTCAATTATCCGTGCCTCGGCCGGTCCCGTGGAGCACGGATAATCGGGGTTCTACTGTATTTCTACACAAACAATATGCCAGAGAATTTTGTTACATTAGTTGAGGACCACCCTGTACATGATCCCGTGTTGTTCGATTATTTTTCAGTTCGTATCATCGTAATCCGTGCCAAAAAAATACAATAATTTCCCATTTGGGACAGCTGGTATAGTTGAACTTTTGTCGTATCATTTATTGAAATGGCTATAAACATAGACTTTTAAACAGAACCCATATGTCAGCAAAAAATACATGCATATTAGTGCATAAGTATAGGCTCTATACAAAGATGCTTCCCGCTTGTTGAAAATAGCAAACGTCCTTTGTTGCTACACTATTTGAAATTTGAAACTCAATGGATTGCAAACTTTTGCTTGGCTTTGGAACATCGATAAGTGTTTCAAAGACGCACTTCAACCTGAAACAGTAGTAGTAAACATCTTTATTTCTAAAAAAAGGCTATCGACCTATCGGTCTTTCTGCCCTTGTTTAATACATGTAGTCTTAATCTAACTAAAAAACAAATATGAAAATTCTCTTATTCTAGGTTAACGATATTATTAAATAAAATTTCAGTAGCAAGAAGAGGTTATTTTATTGTCCACTAGTCAGTTGCGTTTGTAAGTGTTCGAGTAGCGTTAATGTAGGGAAACGGAAGCGGGATTGTCTGGTTGGTCTTGTAAGACAAAGGGGATTCAGTATGGTCCAGTTGTAGGGGTTGTTTGTCAGTTAGGTGGGTTGTTTGTATATTGTTAGTCAGAGTGAAGAGTGGGTGAATAGTCGAGTGCTGATGTTTGAATCCGAACTGATACGATGGTATGTACTTTCCGACCAGTTTTCCCAGTCGCTGCCCTATTATGTACTCAAAAACCTTGCTAAGTACTGGTAGCAGTGTAATTGGTCTGTAATTGCTCGGTTGTGTATTGTCCAGTCCATTTTTGGGTATAGGGATTATTAAGCCGTTTTTTCCATGATTTTGGGATTCTGCCATTTGTGATGCAGTTGTTCAATTCAGTTAGGATCAGTTTGTGTGTTTCTTGAGTTAGGCTTTTCAATAGTTTTGCTTTAATTTTATCTTTCCCCGGTGCAGTGTTTTTGATGTGCGCTAGGGCTTCATCGTACTCTGTGTCTGTGATCAGTGTGCAGGCATAGTTTGGTGAGTTGTTAAAATATTTCAAGCACCAGTCGTTGATCAAGTTCCAGTTGTCATTGTCGAAGTTAGGGTTTGTCGATATGCTGAAGGCCCTTTGATAGTGTCTGGCGAATGCGTCCGCTTTCTCTTTGTCTGTGTAGCGTTCTATTCCGTTTTCGTCAATTGTGTCAGTAGTGCCAGTCTTCCTGTATTGCGCCAGTTTCTTAATTTTTCGCCAGTATGTTTTGCCTTTGTCCTTCTGTATTTCTTTACATGTTTCTAGCCATTTGTCTTGTCGGTATTGTCCAATCAGAGTTTTAATGTTTCTGTTAAGTTGGTTCATTGTCTTTTTTAGGTCGTTACTTGAGTGTTTGTATATAGTCTGTACAGTTCTCTCTTATGTTTTATTAGTCTCAGTATGTATTTGGGTAGTGTATGTCGGTAGAAAGCATTTTTTATTTCCGGGCTAAATTTCTCTATGGCTAGTGAAAGTTGTTGTTGTATGGTTTCTATTGAAATGTGCTGTGCTTGTGATTGAATGTAGTCATGTATATGTTGTTTCACTTTGTCTATGTCAGTCTTTGTTAGGTTTAAGTTTTTCTCTATAGGAGGTGTATTGGAGGTAGGTTGCGTATGTTGTAAGTCTATGTTAAACGTAATAGCCAGGTGGTCGGATCCAAGCTCGTTGGTTAAGTTTATGTTGTTGATGGTGTTTGTCAGGTTTCTTGTGTGCAGTAGAACGTCTGGTGTTGATTCTGGGTTTGCGGGCATCAGAAAAGTTGGTGGGGTGTGCTGTTTTATAAAGTCGGAATTTTGTAGAAATCTTTTAAGCTGTTTCGTTTTGCTTTTGTTCATATTAAAGTCGCCTACAATTATTGCATATTTATAGATGCTCGCTTTAGTCAGTATGTTTTGTTCTAGGTTGGAGTGTGGGTGTATGTATGTCAGAAATATGTGTATCAGGTCGTTTAAGTAGGGTAGCGTAAAATGTAGACAGTCGTTCAAAGGGTTGTTGAGGGAAGGAGGATTTGCTCTTCCAAGTTTGATGTTTGGTTTTAGGAGAGCTGCGACCCCGCCCCTGGCATGATTGATGGTATTTCCATGCCTATAGATATACTGCCAATTTCTGTACGTTGGTGTTTGTCCTAGTTTGGTTTTAGTCTCTACAAATATGCAGCAGTCTGTGTCGTTTGTTCTATGTAATTGTAAATAAGTGGTTTTTTTCTGTTAAGTCCGTTGATGTTGGCGTAAAGTAGTCTCATGTTGAACGGTCTATGTTAGTGATTGTTTGTTTTAGTTGTTCATGGGGTTCTGTCGAGGTGTTTTGGTTAGGTAGGAGCATGTCGAACATCAACACATACATGTGGTTACCAAAGAAGACGACCGAGGTGTCAATGTCAAAATCTTCTATATATTGTTTTCGCATTTTTTTAAGCAGATCTTCTCTGTTAGTGTTGGTAGACTTGTTAATTTGATGTTTATATTGGTTTAGTATAAAATCGTGAGTTGTTATTGGTGAGTGTATTCTGTTACCTTTAGTTATCGTATCAGACACCTCAGACGTTCTCTTGTTCAGACACTTAATTTTTATGTTGGGGATACCACTGATAGGTGCTGTTGGTCTCTTCGGGCACTTTACGCTCCATGCCGCATGCTCGTCCGAGTTGCAGGCAGCGCACTTGACGGGAAGTGGAGAACTGCACCCAAATGTTGAGTGAGGGCCATGGCACTTGTTGCACTTCGCAGGTGTTTTGCAGGATTCGGTTCGGTGCTGAAAAGAGTTGCACCTGGCGCACGGAGCAGGAATCGGACCTGGAGGCTTGCTCTCGACAATCCTGAACACGCGCCCAAGGAAGTGCACTGCGCGGTCGCTCATCAGCCTCTCGTTCGTCGCCAGGTCGCCCGTTATCAGCCTCATCAGCAGGGTGGAACTGTTTCTAGCTCTAGAGATGATTCTTTTGCAGAACCTAATTGTTAGACCCGATTTCTCCAAATATTTCAGGAACATTTCATCCGTGATCTCAAGGTCCACTCCAGTAGCAACCACTGAATATGTGGCTGTAATATGGTGGTTTGATCTTTGTTGTCGGGTTGTTGGCAGGTTAGCACCTTTCTGCAGTTTGAACGTTGTTATAACGTTCTCTTGTATTAGTTGTTGTAAAATTTGTGTTGCTTTGTCATCATTGTTGGTTTTAATTAGAAAGTGATTATCTTGTCTGATAATCACATCCTTGTTGTTAGGGTTGAGTTCCTCCCATCTGATTGCAAGTTGCACTCTGGTGATGGTCGGCATTGCGTTCGCTGTGAATATTTGCGAATATGTTGGAAATCTTGTTGATGTTGTCTTGCTGTTTGTTGTTTGGTTTTTATATGTTGTAGCCTGTTGATCCAACGCTATTCGTTTGGCCTCAGGTGTTGGAGTTGTGGGGGTTGGCAGGGTTGGCTGGGTCGTCTTCGGTTTTCTGCCCCGTTTTTTCGATTGTGGCTTTTTGAACCCACCATCCTGGGAGGCATAATCCGATTCGGATTCTTGCGAACTCCCAGGGTTCATCCTTTCGTTTGAATTCCACTCGTATATTCTCGTTGAACGATAAATAATGTTGAATTATTCAAATTTTTTGCGCGATGTGTAAACGACCTTGCTTGAAATATGCCAACACGTCTTATCACCACGAAGCTCGGTTTAAGACTCCCTGAAACATTTTGTGTCATTTTTAGGAAAGCGAAAGAGTATCAAATATTTGAATGCTGCTTTTCAGGCTTTGGTTAAGAGGGTAGGTTGAATTATAATTCGTTTTGAGAACATTTTAATAAAACATGAAACATGAAATATATTATTGTAATAAGAAAATTATTATAAACTGTCTGGTTAGTTTATGACAATTTTCATAAACAATTTAGTTTCGAGAATATGGAAACATTTATTATAATGAGTAAATTTCAATGACTTGTTATGTAAGACAAACACTGTTAAATAGTTTCAAATTCTTAATATTCATCACTCCAATGAACTCATAAGGGTTTTGGACACTTCTTAAGCATGGAATTGTCATTTTATAAGTTTAAGTAGCAACCATTGTATTCAGTGTGGCAAATCGTATCTGCAAATCTGCGGTATAATGTGTAACATTTTAAACGCTAAGATTATTATATTGGGAGTTCGTAACATTTTGTTTCCCGTTTTCGTACTTTAATTCGTTGATTTTCAGTTTTTCCATATTTCCTCTTCCTACATCTCGAGTTGTATTTTGTAGCATATGTATCAAGTTTTTTCAGGACAATGAAATCGCGGTAGGTGTTTTAATTTACTATGTAGATGTTAAAAGTTTCTACCACTAGTCATTGGTTAATAATGGTCAAGGGTTAATTTTTTTGCTACGTTCGATTGTATTTTGCATTAAATCAATTTCCATTTATATCCAGGCTATAATTTCGGTAGGTAACTGGTTCATTATAAACAACAAAAGAGACACAATAAATTTGTTTCGATTAACTGGAGTAAGAAAAATCAACGAATCAATGACTTACAAACATGACATACAAACCTCGTAAAACATTTAACTTAATTCCATGTTCATTAAAATAGTGGATTTTCTTATATATGAAAGAATCCAACAGGGTGTCCCATGAATACGTGCCAGTATCTCGGGAGCACGTACGGCAGCTAAATGGCTCTTATTTATTATAATTGAAAAAAATTATACAATCCACTATTGTATAATTTTTCCAACGCTACTCTTAAGAACCATAGGTATCGAGAGTCAAAGACGTGCCATGGAATAGGCATGATGATAATAGAAAAGAATCAAGGAATAACTCGTTTTACCAGGATTGATAAGTAAAACAATCCAGGAATCATAAACGATAGAACAAGGTTTTATTAAGACAAACGGCTTTTGCCCAGAATTGATTTGTTGATGTTGGAAGAATTTTCCGCATCTAATCGGGGCTTTTGCTCATCTCAATTTTGAAATGAAAAAATTTCCGTATAAGTACATGATATTTTATTTTTAGTGACATTTTGTAACACGTTCAGTTTCACCGAGACAGGATAAATAAAGATGAAAATACTATAAAAAATACACAAATTCACGTGAAAGTTATTTTGTTTAAGAGAAAAAAAGATAATTTAATGATACTTGATTAATTAATCAAACACTGCTTAACATCGACCTATTTTCGGTGGAACAATGGCTTCTATGAACAAACAGATGGTGTTGCTATGGGAAGTCCGTTAAGCCCGGCGGTGGCTCATTTCTTTATGGAGAGTTTTAAAGACAATACACTGGCGGTGGCATCGAAGAAACCAAAGTATTGGTTCCGTTACCTAGATGATACCTTTATCATCATCATCATCATCATCACGTAGCACTACAATCCTATGTGGGGGGTCTTGGCTGCAAGCACAATTTGCCTCCATCGACTTCTATCTAGCATTGTTTTCTGTTCATTTTCAATGCCCATCATCCGCATATCCGATAGAACATTGTCCCTCCATCTCATTTTAGGTCTTCCCGGTGGTCTTTTGCTCGTCGGGGCTTCCTGAACTAGGATCCTGGGTTGGTCCATATATTTTTCTAAGTATTTTTCGCTCACTGCTTCGGAAAACTTCTACGTCAATGTTAGCTCGTTTGACCGCTGCATCTAAAACGATATTGAACAGTATTGGAGACAAACTATTACCCTGTTTCAGGCCGTTGTCCACCACAAAGTTTTCTGACATGTTGTTCTCAACTTTAACACAGCACCGGCTACCCTCGATGCACACTTTTGTAATATTGATTATTTTCGTTGGGATTTCTTTGGATTCCTGTCTTTGCGATACATGTTTTAATTTTGAAATCATAAACATATTCATAGAGTGGGTCCACACCACAACACTTTATTTACTCTCAAATTCTATTAGATGAATTACGCACAATCAAGAAAATAATTCTCGATCGATACATGTCCAATTATTGAAGATACTCTTTACCGCTCAGAAAAATTCGACCCCAACGACAACTGTATTAAAAGTTTATAGTAAAGCATCAGAAGGTCTCAATTTTTGCACAATAGAATGTTTCCTTATATTGATTATACTGTTTTAACAAATATCTGAAAGGGTTCTGTGAGTGCTATGTATGGTGCAGATATTTTTTTCTACTGACTTATAAATCAGAAAATTTAGTCATTTATTGTCTTTCATTATCACGTTTCCTTCATTTATTCTCTGTATATGTAGAGCTTTATTTTTGCGGATCTGTGAAGTTATTCCTTCAGTGTTTACTTCGTCAATTCTTTGACCCAAAAATATTATGACGATCTGGAAGCTGAGCATATAACGAACACTTTATATGTATGAGAAGTTTCAAAACAACAACACAAAGGAACAAAACTTATTTTAGCAGTTTCTCGAATGGAAAACAGAAAAAAATCGATGGGATATAGTGCCGCAGTTTTATTGCCAACTAGATTGAAAAGCCAAATAGCACCTAAGCTTCGTAAGAGAATCGAACAAATATTTGATGGTTTTATGGGTTGAGTCTTCTAGATTAATTATGTTTTAAAAAGCAAACTTTTGTGGAAAAATGTCGGAAACCTTTTATACCGGTTAACTCAATATTAACGTCGTTTTTTTAAATAGATTCTTTTGTGACATTTTTAATGGAAAATCTTAGTAATAATGCAGTAAGAAGAAAATGTAAGTAAGTTCGAAAATAATTTCAGTAAACTTCTTGGACCCTTGTTCTATAACGTCCTGTCTCTCATCCTTGGATAGGCTCTAAATCTGTCAAATCTTATATACAGGGTGAGTTACGTAGACCGTGCATTAGAAGTTTTTCAACTTGCAGTTGTTTTAGAAATATATCGGCATAGTAAATGTTCTGGCCACTTGGAAGAAACTCCCAATTATCCACACATAACAAACTGTTTTTATATAAGCAAATATTGAAACCCGTTTGGTCATATGGCATTCAACTCTGAAGTTGTGCCGGTAAGAGCAACATTCAAGTGACTCAGCGTTTTCAGAAGAAATTACTCAGGAGCATCGTTGATGCACCCTGGTACTGCCGTAACATAGATATCCATCGAGATCTTCACATGGATACTGTTGATCAAACCATCGCCAAATTTGCCAGCAGCCATGAATAAAGGCTGCTCCACCACGTGAACGTTGAAGCTATCTATCTCCTGGACAACACAAACATATTAAGAAGACTCAAGAGGACGAAGCCTTATGAGTTAGTGAAATAGTGATAGTGCAAAGCAGAGTGTCGTGCGGTTCGTGCTACATGTTATGTTTAGTGTAGTTAAGAACTAGAACACAAGGCAAACTACTGAGTAAGACCTAGCCTACGAACCTCCAAACGTAATAAATTAGGTTAAAATAAAATAACTCATTGATCTATAGTGATCAGATTGTAATTATATTAAGAGACCGAGGGGTCTCTTTAATAATAAAAAAAACTATCTTCAGGAGATAATTTTTTTCGAAATTGTAACTCCTTAAAAGAAATGACGCGAATTTTGAATCACCCTGTAAATATAATATGCTACTTTAGCTTTACGTATAAAAATCTGACGCCTCTGAAGTCTCGTAAAAAGAAAATTGTTGAAAAAATCCAAATTTTTTTAAATTTTCGGAAATTTTGTCAATTATATACTTTGACTGTGATAACATATTGGTAAAAATTCTTTTTACATTTTTGATTATAATATTGTGTACGTGAACGTAAAAATAGAGCGTTAATTTTATCGTAATCATTGTGCTTAAAATTGGACCTTATATTAGATCACGTTATTCTATTTCCTTTTTTTTTTAATTAAAACTTTCGTTAACAATAACATTACTTGCGAAGGTATTCATTTTCGGCGATTTCGTTAATTTGGTGCCTGAAATGTTTTATTTTTAAGCTGTAATACAATTCTACATATCTCCTAGTTCAAAACTTTTTTTTTTCAGATAATGGCAAGCACCAGTGTCAAAACTACTACAGCGAGCGTTGAGTTCTGCGAGCATTCCAACGATTAGGATATATATATATAGAAGAGATAAACCGGCATACAATGTTAAGTAGAAGTACCTCGTCCAGAAGAAGACGAACTTCCAGGTCAGCCGCGTCTTCGCCTGCTCAAGCTAATAGATCCCCTGGCACAAGGTCAGCGGCCACAAGCCCAGGTAAGGATAATATTATTGGAATTGCTTTCTTTGCAATTTTGCTTTTGATGTATGTTGAAGATTATTCTGAAATATCGTTTAATTTTTAAACTGACATAAATAAGAAACGTTTAAATCATCATTTTAAATATGACATATAATCAGGACAAAATAATGTTTTTGGCGGATTCAAATTTGAATTCAACTTCATTCAAGTGGAATGAATCCCGGAAGCTCGCTGGAATCCGAGTCGGACCGGGGCTCCCAAGGGAGCTACTGTCTAAGGCCCAGGACCAAGAAGAGGGGTAGGGTGCCCAAGTCCGACCCAACATCGCCAGCGTCATCAACCCCGGCTCCAAAAAAATCGGCGATGGCGGAGGCTGTAGGGGTGTCGCGGGCGACTTCAGCGGGCGCAGCGGATGACGGGTTCGTAGTCCCGCGAAGGACTGTGGCGTGGAGCACGCTGATTGTTGCTCCAGAGGCCTCCACGACGCTGAAAAACCGCTTTGCGCCCATCCAGCCGCCAATCGTAGATGAGCCTCCAACACTTCCCAACACCATCGTAGGGACTCAACGGGAAGCAGTTGCTGAGAGCCCTGCGGCAACTGCAAACAAGACGAAGAAGGCAGAAAAGCCGCCGCCAATTGTGATCGCTGGAAAACCCAGCGATCACACAATGCTGATTGGTAGTATAAAAGGAATCACCAGTCAGCCTTTCACGCTGAAGTAGACGAAGGCTTCGTTAATCGTGTACTGCACCAGCATTATGGACTGGGCGGCGGTGAAACGATCCCTGGAGTAGGACAAGAGCCAGTTCCACACTTACGCCCCTTCGTCGGAAAAAACCCACGCGTTCGTCCTGAGGGGCCTGGAGGGGAATGTCGATCCGACTGCCATAAAGCAGGATCTGGTAGACCAGGGACTGGAAGTGAGAAGTGTCTTCAAAATGAAGACACTTTTCAGGCCGCTCTACCTGGTCGTCACCAGCGACAAGGCAACCCTCCGAAGGCTTCACGCCGAGGCCAGGGTGGTGTGCAGTGTCAGGGTTTCGTGGGAAACCCGCAAAAACCGGAAGACCCTGACACAGTGTCGTCGATGCCAGGGCTGGGGCCATGTCTCCGGGAACTGCCACCGGGACTTTAAATGCTCCCGATGCGCTGGGGGGCATGAAATCACCGCCTGCCGTCGGGGCTACATTAAAATGCGCTAACTGCGGTGGGCCTCATCGTAGCTTTGACGAGGCTTGCCCAGTATACATTTACAAACAGGCGCAAGTCCCGGCGGAGAAGCAGCGTTTCGTCCCTGCTTCTCTTCCAACGAGGCCAGCCTGGGGTCAAACCAGTCGAGCCCCTGGCCCGATCCACCCTTCACCCTTAAGCAGCAGGACCATGGCGCCAGGTCACGCCAACAGGACCATGCTGCCCCCGCCACCGCCTTCATTAGCGGAGTTTCCTCCGCTGAGGCAGCACGAAGCTGTCCCGACGAGCTCTTCCCACCCAGCCCATGGTATAAATGGGAACGGGGTGGCCATGCTGGGCAGTGTCCAGCGGGAATTCGCCGAGCTGTTGTCGCAAATCAACTTGGAGGAGGTGATCAAGGCGGTAAGATTTTACAGCGCTGCATTGAGGGGTTGCGTCTCGAAGACAGACAAATTCCTAGTCTCAGCGCAGTTCTTCAATGAAGATATTAACAGCTTCGATTTTTAAGCCCTGATTTTGTCAACTGTGCCCTATGAGGGTAGGAGAATGGAACTCATGCGGACTCCGGAGTCGTCTCGGTGAGTTTGTGCACTTCCCTCGGACCGAGGATATCGACGTGGCGTTGATTGTCGAAACATGGTTGCGCCCCGGGGATATACTTAGGATTCGGGGGTACAGGCTCGAACGTGCCGATAGGCCCGGTTTAAAGGGAGGAGTGGCCATAGCGGTCAAAACGTCAATTCCATACAGGAGACTGCCACACAGGCAGTCATCAATCGAGAATGTCGGCGTTGAACTTCCTGATGGAGTTTTGATCTACTGTGGCTATTTCTCCACCGTACGCTTACAGGCCGCTGATGTCGATCCATTCTTCATAAACACCAATAGGGTGTTGCTAATGGGAGATTTCAACGCCCGCCATCCACTATTCAATAACCCTGGACATAAAAACGCAGCCGGCAATTTTCTAGCCGACTACGTTCGCGACAATGGCCTACTCGTTATGCCCACTTCATCCCCAACGCATTACCCGAACAGTGGAGGGAATCCATCCTACATCGACTTCGGAATTGCCAAAGGACTCACCAATCTCACGGAGATGGTGGTTATAGACGCCCTCAGCAGTGACCATTTGCCCATTTACCTCGACATTAGGGATTTAAAGCGCACACAAACTAACGACTTTCGATATTCATACGAAAATTTCGATTTTCGCGAATATCGAAAACATGAGCTATAGAGCATGCGGTAAAAGGTCTGACCAGGAATATACAACGGACACAGCAAGCTTTCGCCAAAAAAGTTCCGAACAGACCGCGGCGCGACAATCTTCCTGAGGAAATTTTGGACCTTATTAAGGCGAAAAATCGAATCAGGAAGCGTTGGCAGCGATTCAGGCAATCTGCCGATCGCATAATGGCAGCAGAGCTTGCACGAGACATACAGCGCGAAATCTCCGCATACAGGAATTATACCTGGGCGGAGAAACTGCGAAATCTGACTTCCCGTGACAATTCTCTGTGGAAACTGTCGAGAAGTCTGCGAAAAGGCTATGAGCAAGTCGCCGCTCTTGAAAAAGAGGGGCGGAGTTATATTACCACCGGTGACAAGTGTGAGCTGCTCGCCGACTTTTTGGCAGAAGTAGACAAGGTCCAACCAGCCCTTCAGGATAACGAAATAGAAAGACAGACCGCTGTTTTTGTAGAACGGAAGTATCCTATACCACCCTCGATTTTGCATTCCTATATAACAACCCCGTCGGAGATACAATCGTGTCTTCGGCGCCTCCCTAGCCGAGAAGCCCCCGGGCCAGACGGCATCCCTTATTTACTCCTCAAAAACTTACCGCGGAAAACTATTGTGCTAATAGTACAAATAGTCAACGCAGTCCTTAAATTGCAGCACTTCCCACAGGACTGGAAAAACGCTGTAATAATCCCCATCTTAAAGCCGGGCAAAAACCCGACCGAACCCGCCTCTTATAGGCCAATTTCCCTCTTGAACACCCTCGGCAAATTAACCGAGAAGGTTATCCATTCGAGATTACAGGCAGCAGCCGAGCTTCGAAGTTTAATCCCGGATGAGCAGTTTGGCTTTCGACCAAGACACAACACAACGCTGCAGACTGCTAGGATCGCAACGGATGCCTATGCAGCATTTAATAAGCTTCAAAGTACGGTTATGCTGCTTCTCGACATGCAAAGGGCCTTTGACACAGTCTGGCACACAGGCCTGCTGTACAAGTTGTTTGCCGTGCATTCACTGCCACTCTACCTAGTTTCCCTGATAGCGTCTTACCTAAAAAACCGTTCCATCCAGGTGAAAGTGGAGAATTCCACTTCTGCCAAAAGACGCATCGCGGCAGAAGTACCACAAGGAACAGTGATTTCGCCGCTGCTGTATACATTGTACACAGCAGACATTCCAAAACTTCCCACTACAAAAATAGCACTATACGCTGATGATACGGCTATCTACGCATCATCTTTGTCATAGTCAAGCATGTTGACTATGCTGTACAAAAGACTGCCATGGCCCGAAGAAAGTTGTACTCTCTTCTGCCGCCAAATTCTTTCCTATCACCTCGAAATAAACTTCTGCTCTACACCTCCACTATAAGGCCCATACTGACCTGCGGCTCCCCTGTCTGGCACTCTGTCTGTGATTCCACGAGACGACATGTTCAAAGGACCCAAAATAGGTTCCTAAGAGGCGTCCTATCGGCTGACAGATACACCAGAATAACCGAAATGCACGAAGCTACAGGGATGGCCTATATAGCCGACTATATAGATACCATCGCTGAAAAATTTTATCATAGCGGAGTGCAAGGCTCAGTCCTCACGCGAAATATCACCCAAGTAAGAGCAAACGATCGCCCAACCCATGGTCCCCTGTAGAAGCGACTTCCCATATTTTATGAGGATTTTGTCCCTGACAGTACGTGACGCAAACAAACATTGCCTGCCAGTTGCAGACAGTCGTTTCTAGCAGGCTGGAAACGCACAAATCCAACATAACGTGACTTGACGGGTTCGTCCTGCCTCGTTCTGGCTGGTGTTGGCTGGTCCTTGCACCGATCGGGGCGGGGGCGGATGGATTTGGTCATCTAGTTGAAACTGCCGGCGGTTAACGCCACGGCTGACAGTATCAAACTTAAAGGTCGAAGCAAAAGGGGTTTTTGGCTTTCCTTCAGGAAGACCTTTTTTCCTTAATGAATGCCCCTCGAATAAAACCAAAACCGCCACTTCAAGACTATCTCCTGACGTTGTCGTGCGTATGGCTGGCTCGGGAATGTCCATGTTAGGGCACTGCCCAGGTAATGGACGACTTAGCGCGCCTATTTAGATCATGGGCAAAGAGCAACCGGCCGAACATCTGGCCCTGACATGGGAGTTATGTTTGTTAACTTTGTTTGTGAATTTTATTAATGGGAATGTTCAATAAATTTTTATCTATCTATCTATCTATCTATCTTATGTTTGGTGTATGCAGTAATCAAAATACAACGTGTGTTTTCCTTCCATTCTGCAAGAGATATGTTGATGACACAACTTCAGTACTTTCTAACAAAATTGCAAACATTCTTGAGATGTTTGCAAACCCAAAAATTTATTTTCACACTTCACACAGGACTAAATCATTACACTTCACATTGTTAAATAAAGTGCGCCATTTGGAACGTTCTTTTTGGATGGTAGTGGACCACTTTCACGTGAAATGCTGAACCTGGAGGTAAATTCTCTTGTAATGAGTGCAGACTGAATAATGGCATTCAAGAGTACACTAATTAAAAAATAAGCTTGTCTCAATGCACTTAAGTTATCAGGATTACTTGTGGCCCCATGTGCGAAGAATTCAAAACATCATCTATTTGAACAAAAATAGTTAAATATGATTCATAAGTAAAATAAGCTTTACCATCTATTCGTTCCAGATGAAAGTTTGTTGATTTGACACATCTTCTTCTTCTTCAGCCTGTTCTCATCCACTCCTGGACATAGGCCTCTTCCATGTTTTGCCACCCCTGTCTATCCCGAGCACTCAGAATCCAGTCCTTGCCGGCTTTCCTCTGGATATCATCCCTCTATCTTGCTGGTGGTCGGCCCCACACTTCGTCTAGTTTCTCTGGGCCTCCACGGCATTATGATCTTCGTTTATTTGATGTCATCCCTGGCGGCGTGCCCTGCCCATCACCATTTAATGGTGGCAATAGGTTCTATGGCATCAACGACTCTAGTTCTTTCTCTGATGATCTCGTTCCTGATTCGGTGCCTCAAGCTGATCCCCAGAATCGCACGTTCCATTGTGCGTTGACACACTCTGAGTCGGTTCGTCCTGTTTTGTGTCAGAGTTATAGTTTCGAGGACGTAGGTCATGACAGGTAAGATGCAGGCGTCGACTACTTTCCGCGTCAGGTTGATGGGTATGTCCGGTTTTTCGAGGATATGGTCACGTTTTGCAAAAGCCACCCACGCCAGGCCAATTGGCCTTGTGATTTCTTCTCTCTGGTTGTCTCTGCCTAGTTTGATGTTGTTGCCAAGGTACACATACTCTCCAACAACCTCTACCTTGTGGTTGTCGAGTGTTACCTGAATGTTACCTTGACTCATGATCTTAGTCTTTTGGAGGTTCAATCTCAGGCCCACGGTCTCCGGAGTTTCCTTCAGCATGAGTCCAAGCTCGTCGGCATCACCGCTCACTAGGACAATATCGTCCGCGAAATGTAGATGAGTCAGAAACCTTGCATCGATATTGATGTCTTTCCTCTCCCATGTCAGGTTTTTAAACACGTCCTGTAGCGCCAGGGTGAACAGTTTTGGCGAGATAGTATCGCCTTGTCTAACTCCTCCGCCTTTTTCGAGGATACAGTGAGGTTCTGGTACTGACTGGCTGTATAGTCTCCGATATAAATTCTCGTTGATTGCAGCGATTTCGCCTTTCCCTGACACAACTACGCCCCGCTCGTTCCTCATCTTATATATTGGTTTTCCTCTAGCCGTTCTGGAACGGAGGACCCTCATGTTCAGATTGTCCTCAATGGCTTCTTGAATCATCCGTGAGTTGTGCGCTTTAAGTCTCTACGAATGGCTCTCTTTACTAGTTTGTCCAGCTGGCGGTACTACGGTGCTTCGCGATCCATGTCCCTGCGTTCTTCCATAAGTCTGGTCGTCTCGGGAGTGAGCTTCGAGTTTAGCCGCCCTCCAAAGATTTTCCCTGTCAGCTCATTTAAGTCCAGATCTTTCAGAGTGTCCGTCGGTTCTAATCTCTGTTCAATCTGTCTGCTGAACTCCTCCTGCCTCGCTCCCAACTCTCTGGTCTCAGCCTCTTCACAATCAGCCTCTTTCTCCCTGATCTAGTATTGACTCATATTTTAGCTCCTAGTAGTCTGTGGTCGCTTCCCGTGCTGAAGCGATTTAGGACTGTCACGTCGGTGCACATGAGCTTATCCGCTGACTTGGACATAGTCGATATCGTTTTTGACTGCACCGTCAGGGCTTTTCCAGGTCCATTTCCGTTGCAGAAGTTTTTGATAGAAGGTGTTCATGCAATGCAACCCTTCTCTGAGCAGGACGTTCAGCATCATTTGCCCTCGTTATTTCGTGTGCCAAATTCACAGTTGCCGATGTTTGGGAAGTCCGATGCAGTTTTTCTTCCGAATTTAGCATTGGAATCTCCGGTGCGGATTAGGTTGGGACATGGTTCCCCGGATGTTAGTAGGTGGGGGGGCCACCCAAGAGCTCACGTGGGCAGGATCGCTAGTCCCTGAAGTAGATCTATCCTCCCCGGGATCGTGGGAGATAGATAGATAGATAGATAAAAATTTATTGAACATTCACATTAATTCATTCCAATGTATTCCTGGGTTTTCAGTCAATTTTATTGTCACTAATTATGGTGTTAGGTTAGGTGTTAGGTGTCACGACACCATAATTAGTGACAATAAAATTGACTGAAAACCCAGGAATACATTGGAATGAATTAAAGTACAGTCAGGAAAAAGAAATATACAAAAAAAA
The DNA here is from genome assembly GCA_024550625.1 of Dendroctonus valens. Taxonomy (NCBI): domain Eukaryota; kingdom Metazoa; phylum Arthropoda; class Insecta; order Coleoptera; family Curculionidae; genus Dendroctonus; species Dendroctonus valens. The sequence goes on from JAJTJO010000096.1 coordinate 3,345,869, forward strand.
TTCACATTAATAAAACTCACAAAAAAAGTTAAAAAATATAAGTCAACTCTCATGTCTAGCCAGATGTTCGGCGGTTGCTCTCTTTGCCCATGATCTAACTAGGCGCGCTAATTCGTCCATTACCTGGGCAGTGCCCTAACATGGACATTCCCGAGCTAGCCATACGCACGACAAAGTTAGGAGATAGTCTTAAAGTGGCGGTTTTGGTTTTATTCGAGGGGCATTCATTAAGGAAAAACGGTCTTCCTGAAGGGAAGCCAAAAACGCATTTTGTTTCGACCTTTAAGTTTGATACTGTCAGCCGTGGCTAGATGACCAAATCCATCCGCCCCCACCCCGATCGGTGCAAGGATCAGCCAACACCAACCATAACGAGGCAGGACGAACCCGTCAAGTCACGTTATGTTGGATTTCTGCGTTTCCAGCCTGCCAGAAGCTACTGTCTGCATTTGGCAGGCAATGTTTGTTTGTCGTCACGTACTGTCAAGGACAAAATCCTCATAAAATATGGGAAGTCGCTTATACAGAGGACCATGGGTCGGGCGATCTTTTGCTCTTACTTGATAAAATTTTTGAGCGATGGTATCTATATAGTCGGCTATATAGGCCATCCCTGTCGCTTCGTGCATTTCGGTTATTCTATTGTATCTGTCAGCCGATAGGACGCCTCTCAGGAACCTATTTTGGGTCCTTTAAACACGCCGTCTCGTGGAATCACAGACAGAGTGCCAGATAGGGTAGCCGTAGGTCAGTATGGGCCTTATGGTGGAGGTGTAGAGCAGAAGTTTGTTTTGAGGTGACAGAAATGAATTTGGCGCCAGAAGAGAGTACAACTTTCTTCGGGCCATGAAAGTCTTTTGTTCAGCATAGTCAACATGCTTGTTGAAATGAAGTCGGACGTCTAGTTTGAATCCCGGGTATTTTACTTCTTTTACTGGCTTGATTGGAGTATTTTGGACCATGAGTGCGATGCTATTTTATTGTTAGTAAATTTGCGCGAAAAGATATAAGTTCATTCTTCCTGAGATTCACTTTAAGTTTCCATTTATCGAAATACGGCGTCAATAAACTCGGTGATGTGTGGCGAAATCACTGTACCTTGTGGTACTCCTGCCGAAATGCGTCTTTTGGCAGAAGTGGAATTCTTCACTTTCACTTGGATGGTACGGTTTTTTAGGTAAGACTCTATAAGGGAAACTAGGTAGAGTTGCAGTGAATGTACGGCAAGCAACTTGTACAGCAGGCCTGTGTGCCAAACTGTGTCAAAGGCCTTTTCCATATCGAGAAGCAGCATTACCGTGCTTTGAAGCTTATTAAATGCTGCATAGGCATCCGTTGCGATCCTAGCAGTCTGCAGCGTTGTGTTATGTCTTGCTCGAAAACCAAACTGCTCATCCGGGATTAAACTTCGAAGTTCGGCTGCTGCCTGTAATCTCGATAGGATAACCTTCTCGGTTAATTTGCCGATGGAGTTTAGGAGGGAAATTGGCCTATAAGAGGCGGGATCAGTCGAGTTTTTGCCCGGCGTTGAGATAGGAATTATTACAGCGTTGTTCCAGTCCTGTGGGAAGTGCTGGAATTTAAGGACTGTGTTGACTATTTGTACTATTAGCACAATAGTTCTCCGCGGTAAGTTTTTGAGGAGCAAATAAGGGATGCCGTCTAGCCCGGAGGCTTTTCGGCTAGGGAGTCGCCGAAGGCACGATCGTATCTCCGACGGGATTGTTATATAGGAATGCAAAATCGAGGGTGGTATAGGATACTTCCGTTCTACGAAAACAGCGGCCTGTCTTTCTATTTCGTTATCCTGAAGGGCTGGTTGGACTTTGTGTACTTCTGCCAAAAAGTCGGCGAGCAGCTCGCATTTGTCGCTGGTGCTAATGTAACTCCGCCCCTCTTTTTCAAGAGCGGGGACTTGCTCGTAGCCTTTTCGTGGGCTTCTCGACAGTTTCCACAGAGAATTGTCACAGGGAGATAAGTTTCGCGATTTTTCCGCCCAGGTAAAATTCCTGTATGCGGAAATTTCGCTCTGGATGTCTCGTGCAAGTGCTGCTGCCCTTATGCGATCGGCGGAAATTTTCGTATGAATATCGAAAGTCGTTAGTTTGTGTGCGCTTTAAATCCCTAATGTCAAGGTAAATGGGCAAATGGTCACTGCTGAGGGCGTCTATAACCACCATCTCCGTGAGGTTTGCGAGTCCTTTGGCTATTCCGAAGTCAAGGAAAGATGGGTTCATACCACTGTTTGGATAATGCGTTGGAAATGAAGTGGACATAACTAGTAGGCCATTGTCGCGAACGTAGCTGGCTAGGAAATCGCCAGCTGCGTTTTTCCGTCCAGGGTTATTAAATAGTGGATGGCGGGCGTTGAAATCTCGCATAAGCAACATCCTATTGGTGTTTGAAAAAAATGGATCAATGTCAGTGGCCTGTAAGCGAGTAGAAGTAGAGTACCCACAGTAGATCAAAACACAATCATAAAGCTCGACGCCAACGTTCTCTATTACTGACTGCCTGCATGGCAGTCTCCTGTATGGGATCGTTGCTTTGATCGCTATGGCCACTCCACCCCTTAGACCGGGCCTGTCGGCACGCTCGAGCCCGTACCCCCGTATTTTGATTCTGTCTCCGGGGCACAACCATGTTTCCACGATTAACGCCACATCGACGTCCTCAGACCCGAGGAACTGCTCGAACTCGCCGAGACGACTCCGGAGTCCACATGAGTTCCATTCCCTATTCCTCATAGGGCACAGGTGACAATATCAATACATAAAAAGCGAAGCTGTTAATATCTTCATTGAAGAACTGCGCTGAGACTAGGAATTTGTCTGTCTTCGAGACGCAACCCCTCAATGCAGCGCTGTAAAATCTTACCGCCTTGATCACCTCCTCCAAGTTGATTTGCGACGACAGCTCGGCGAATTCCCTCTGGACACTGCCCAGCATGGCCACCGCGTTCCTATTTATACCATGGGCTGGGTGGGCGGAGCTCGTCGCGACAGCTTCGTGCTGCCTCAGCGGAGGAAACTCCGCTAATGAAGGCAGTGGCGGGGGCAGCATGGTCCTGTTGGCGTGACTTGGCGCCATGGTCCTGCTGCTTAGTGAGGAGTGTGGATCGGGCCAGGAGCTCGGCTGGTTTGACCTCAGGCTGGCCTCGTTGGAAGAGGAGCAGGGACGAAACACTGCCTCTCCGCCGGGACTTGCGCCTGTTTGAATAGGTAAACTGGGCAGGCTTCGTCAAAGCTACGATGAGGCCCACCGCAGTTAGCGCACTTTAGTATATCTCCAACGGGGCCGGCGGTGATTTCATGCCCCCGGGCATCGGGAGCATTTAAAGTCCCGGTGGCAGTTCCCGGAGACATGGCCCCAGCCCTGGCATCGACGACACTATGTCAGGGTCTTCCGGTTTTTGCGGGTTTCCCACGAAATCCTGACACTGCACACCACCTTGGTCTCGCCGTTTAGTTTTCGGAGTGTTGCTTTGTCGCTTGTGACAACGAGGTAGAGCGGCCTGAAGAGTGTCTTCATTTTGCAGACACTTCTCACCTCCAGTCCTTTGTCTGCCAGATCCTCCTTGATGGCAGTCGGATCGACATTCCCCTCCAGGCCCCTCAGGACGAACGCGAGCGTTTTTTCCGACGAAGGGGCGTAGGTGTGGAACAGACTTTTGTCCTCTTCCAGGGACGTTTTACATACGCAGTACACGATCAACGAACCTTTCGTGTACTTCAGCGTGAAAGGCTGACTGGTGATGGTTTTTAGATCACCAATCAGCATTGTGTGATTGCTGGGTTTTCAAGCGATCACAATCGGCGGCGGCTTTTCTGCCTTCTTGGGCTTGTTTGCAATTGCTGTAGGGCTCTCATCGTGGAAGAGTATCTACTCGCTACCACGACACATGCTTTCCATAATCTACCATAATCTACCAGCTGATAATATAAATAAAGTAATGTCAAATGGGAGACCCATGAGTCAACTTGTATTATCGATTTTTAACTATTGCTTTATAGTCCACTATCAATTTAGAGACGTAGTCACCAAAGAAAACAGAATCCAGTACGTAGAAAATATATGCTGTAGATTTGTTTTTTGTCTAGGGAAATATCATTCTCTGTCAAGTACGGAAACCGTCAAGTATTAAACGAATTTGGCGATGTGTGCGCAAAAGTGAAGTGACAAATTGAACGTGGCACTGTCATATTTTTTGAAGTATTTTCATTAAAAAGCAACGGACATGCTGATTTTTTAATGAATGCCAAGTGATCAATAGTTTTATCGACAACTATTTATCCTAATTTGAAGTTTACTTGCAATTTGGAAATTATAACTTTGTTACAAGTTCAGTCTCAAAGTCGTTTTAATGGCCTATTTTTCTGCGTACTCCGATGTTGCCACACGCAAAACACGGTCTTTTTAAATAGCGCAAATGTCATGTAAACTGTACAACTTATACAAGCACCATACAGCAAAAGCAGCTGTTTCAAGATTGGAAGTTGAGCCAACCTTTGCGGCATCTCTAACTTCTGGTGGTGTACAGGGCATTGAATTTTCGGCACTCATTGTTTCTCTTGTATATGCTTACAAAAGTACGCTTTTGAAAAATTACAAGCGTCAAAACGTGACATTTACTTAATGGCATTGACATCAAATTTAAAATATGAACCCGATACCTTTTATTTTTGGCTGTTCTTATTTATTATAACTTATTATTCGTGTTGTCTTTCATTCGAACAAAAAATATTGTTCGATACCAGGGCGAAAAACGACACTTTTGGCCCTTGTATCGAAAACTACTATTTGCATTACGTGTCTCTAGCCCTTTATTAGAGTAAGTTCTTACAGCTTCTGCTATGTTACTGTGGCATTCCCCCGTAACTAATAGCATATCCGCATATTCGATATTGGTGTCCATTTTGTGAAAGAAGCTTCCAACGGAGTCACAAGTATTCCGAGAGGCTATCAATCAAACATTGGACCATTTCAAAATAATACTTAATAATAATGTTGAAATTCGATTTTGAACTGTTAATATCTTCAAAAAATTTTCGAAAAAAATGTTGTCAATATTTTTCTCGTGCTCTCCAAGTGAGCCCCTATAAATCCTTAAAAGGAATGACGCCAATTTTGAATCACCCTGTAGAATAAAGGTCCATAGTAATTAACTCTAAACTGACTGAGGCTCAGTCGAAACGTCTGTGTGTTCATTTGCAAATTTTGTAAGTCGTTTTGTTGTTCTTCGTTTTTTGGATTTTATTGTTGAGGCTATTAACTACCAACGCTTTCTTTTATTTGATTTCCTTTACTTGACTTGCGATAACAACTTGAAGTTTTTTTTTATTAAAATTTGGTATTCATAGATTTTCGGAGGTGACAAATTTTAATGGGAAATCAATTTTAATTGATATCATAGAGAACGTCACCTGCAGGAAATATTCGCTTTAAAATCGCCACAACTTTTTTCTGATACCGCCAAGTGATAACTGAGACCTGAATATCTATTCTCCTGTTTTGTTGCCGTTGCTATATACATTGTATAGAGCAGACATTCCAGACTTCCCACAACAAAAGTAGCACAATACGCTGATGATACAGCTATTTACACATCGTCTTCATGCTCAGGCTGCGAAATCTCACATTGCACATCACCTGAGTTTATCGACGCCGTATTTCGACAAATGGAAACTTAAAGTGAATCCCAGGAAGACTGGACTTATTATCTTTTCGCGCAAATATACAAACAATAAAATCCTAACTCCCACTCAAGGTCCAAAATACTCCAATCAAGTCAGTAAAAGAGGTGAAATACCTGGGATTCAAACTAGACGCCCGACTTCATTTCAACAAGCATGTTGACTATGCTGTAAAAAATACTTTCATGGCCCGAAGAAAGTTGTACTCTCTTTTGGCGCCAAATTCATTTCTGTCACCTCAAAATAAAGTTCTGCTCTACACTTCCACCATAAGGCCCATACTGACCTACGGCTCCTCTATCTAGCACTGTGTCTGTGATTCCATGAGACGGTGTGTTCAAAGGACCCAAAATAGGTACCTGAGAGGCGACCTATCGGCTGACAGATATACCAGAATAACCGAAATGCACGAAGCAACAGGGATGGCCTATACAAGGTGTTTCAAAAGTAGCGTCATTCCTTTTAAGGGGTTATAGGGGCTCACTTGGAGAGTACGAGAAAAATATTGCAACCAGCAAAGGGCTAGAGACACTGGATGATTGGCTCCAGGAATTAACGCAGATTGTGGACTATCTAGAGGTGCTCGCGTTCCAGGCACAGAGGCACAAGTATTGGAGATAATTGTTCTGTATATTTTCCTGACTGTACTTCAATTTATTTCAAAAATTCCTGGGTTTCAGTCAATTTTATTGTTTACTATTTAAAATGTTACAAATACGTTTCGGTGTCTTTCTCCACCATCATTAGTTTGTCTAAAATATATATTTTTACATTTATCATCAATTTAAATAAAAAACTTTCACAAAATTCACATATTAAAATACAAATCACACACATATTAAAAAGTACAATTAGGAACATTGGTTTTCAGGTGATGAGTCAGGATAAACATGTTCGGGAAAAGACTAGAATCTATTGTTTAGAGATCTAAATTTAACTTACATGTCTAGATGTTTCTACCTTCACATTTGACTGGACATTGAATGTCCTATTTTATTCGACATCGAGCGAGGGAACGAAAAAAAGTATAAACAGGTTTTTTTATTTAATTATTAATTATTTTTTATTATAATTAATTAATGTGAATGTTTAATAAAATGTTATCTATCTATCTATCTCCTATTTTGTAAACAGAAAGGTATACCAAGTTGGTACTACTACTACTACTACTACTCCGTAGCGCTACAGCCCCTAATGGGCCTTGGCTGAGGCAACAATTTGCCCCAATTTGTCTCGGTCTTCCATAACTTCTAGACCATTCCCGATACCCATTTTCCGGAGGTCCGATGTTATATTATCACGCCACCTTAATCTCAATCTTCCAAGTGGTCGTCTTCCTTCTGGTGCTCTGTCCATATTAAGCGGACCATTATATCCTCCAGCTGCCTTCATACGTGCCCTGCCCATCTCAACCATTGTGCCTTTGTGAGGTTAATCAGTTCTGGTTGATTGTATTTTTGTTTTAGTTCTGCATTTGGTTTGATTCGGTAGCTTTTCGTATCCTGGTTTTTGGTGGGTCCGAAAATTTTCCTCAGCACTTTTCTCTCGAATCTTCAAATGAGTTCCTCATTTCGCACCGTAAGAGTCCAGGTTTCGCAGCCGTACATTACCACGGGTCTTATCATGGTCTGGTACGTTTTGATTTTCGTTCTCCTAGTCACGTATTTGGACTCTAATATATTTTTTAGGGCGTATAAGCACCTGTTGGCTTACTTTAGGCGTTCTCCGTTCTCTTCACTCATGTCGTTGTCGGATGTGATTGTTGACCCTAAGCATTTTAATTGTTTTACGTTTTCAAAGTTATATGTGTCCATGGTCACATTTTGTCCTACCCTAGCTCTGCCTGGTCTTGAGACATGCATGTATTTTGTTTTGGTCTGGTTGACTTTAAGCCCCATATATGCCGCTTCTTTTTCGATTTTGTAAAATAGTTCTTTTGCCTTTATGACGCTTATGCTCACCGCGTCTATGTCGTCGGCATATGCTGGCAGCAAGTTTGATCCACTGGCCCCGAATAGCTGGGTTTCGATTTTGGCCAAGTTGGCTCTCGACCAAGTTGGTACGTCTGAGATCAATGCTTTTTGAGATATTTGCAATTAAAGTATTCGGTGCGATGCATTTATGGAAAAAAACGGCCTATTTATAGATGAAATAATAGGGGACAATAATAATTTAATCAACAATGACGATTTCCAGACCACAACAATAATAGTTAATTAGGTAACCAGTAGGATATGATTATTATTGACGCACGCATGTGAAGATTTTCGGATGCGTGCATCAGAGCATGCATGCGGGTCTTTGCACTAGCGCCTGCGTAGCATTCATCATTTGAGACCCAGTCATATTTTTGATTCCCATGTCAAAAGTCTGTATAAGTTCCCCATAAGGTCAACATATTGAATACTTAAAATCATCCCGTTTCTGTTTCAATTTTCCGCTTTAATCGTTTTACAGCAGTTTTATTCCGCATATCAGAAAACTGAGTTTATTAAATCCCATGTAGGAACCTTGGCTCGAACGCAAAATCTCCAAGTGATTAAAATTGTATGTGGTAGTCACACCAGTTGCAATGTGTTACCCGTTCCGCATCTTCCAATGATCCGTAAATTGTTTGCCGACAGTAAACCCTTTGAAGTCCTCGTTGCCGATAGCTTTTTCCTAAAGCTTCGTCTTCTAGTTGAGTTGCTTGTTACGGTTTACCTTGTTGCACATGCACATCAGCCTCTTTCTGCGTGTACCCACTCCTTATAACAAACCTCTACTCCCGAATATGTAATAATTCAACCACATGTTCGATCTTCCTCCTCAGACCCAGAATAGAAAACTTTCGAATTTGCAATTGCTTGCTTGCCAAAGTTGAGGGTAGAAACAGCTATGCATACAAACTGATGATGGTGGAGAACGACACCGAAACGTTTTTGTAATATGAGTAAATAATAAACAATAAAATTGATTGGAATCCAGGAATTTCGTTTGAATTTAATGTATTTGAATATTTTGTTATTGTTAATAAACATTTTATAAACTTATGGTCTACCGACTTGCATTATGTTACATAACTTCTGAAGAGAAATAAAAATTGTGATAGTTGCATGGTGATACATAGGATGCTCCTGTCAGTTTAACACTATATTTCGAAAAAATGCTATATTGGATTTGATTTATAAAGCTGCATCTCGTTTATTAGAAAAATGCAGCATATTTTAAAGATATATTTCACGTGCATCATGGGTTAGCAAAAGTATTGTAAAATCTTCTCGAATGTATGTAAAAGTTGCGAAAATATTTTCTGTCTCCATATTGACTAAACCATATTTAATGTATCCTCTAGTTTGCTATTGAATTGAGCCTTTCGGTACATGCAATATTGGTTTTCATGTAATTAACGCACAACAAATTTATTTTACAGGTCGTCGAGCTAGCATTGCTGTTTCACCAGTAGATGGACATCGACAAAACGGTCTGGGTCTATCGGAAATAAACCGAAGCCCTAGGCATTCAATTATTCCGGATGTGGCTCTAATGCAAACCAAGGATGACATGTGTAAGGAAAGTTGCGAAGAAAGCGTCAATAGGTAAGCCACATTATTTAACGCTCTCTCGATTTGATTTTGTTTATTACATTTCCGAAGTTACACTTAACGTAATAATATATTTTTTTAGTTTTTAATTGATGTTCGGTTTACCTGCGAGTTCACGCAAAGTTGTGAAACCTGCATGGAATTTTATCTGCTTGATATGACTTTTGATCTATTTGATGTGATTTAAATTTCGATAACTTACTGTTTCTGGAAACTTTTCAAAATTTAATTAAATTTGCTTTACACAGAAGAGATAGTTTTTTTTCAGTTTTTTAATTCATTGGTTAATATTGAATTGGAAAGGAATATTGAAAGTATGTTCGATCAAAAACTACAAGTGGCTATTAGTTTTGGTCAAACTCCGCAGCGAATACAATATTCTAGTAGTAGTAAACATCTTTATTTCTAAAAAAGGCTATCGACCTATCGGTCTTTCTGCCCTTGTTTAATACATGCAGTCTTAATCTAAATAAAAAACAAATATGAAAATTCTCTTATTCTAGGTTAACAATACTATTAAATAAATAAGATTTCAGTGGCAAGAAGAAATTATTTTATTGTCCACTAGTCCGTTGCGTTTGTAAGTGTTCGAGTAGCGTTAATGTAGGGAAACGGAAGCGGGATTGTCTGGTTGGTCTTGTAAGACAAAGGGGATTCAGTATGGTCCAGTTGTAGGGGTTGTTTGTCCATTTGGTCTGTAGCTGTATGAGTCTTTCCGAGATCTTTGTCATGTTTGTGCGTTCGTATAGTAGTTGGGTTGGGGGGGGGGGGGGGGGGTTGTGTAGTGGGTTTTGGGGGTGTCTTATTCGTGTTTTTGTTTGTGTATAACGTTTTTTCCTTTCTGTTCCGTTGGTCATGAGTATATGTCCAAAGTCTAGCAAGGGTCTACAAATAGCTTTATATATTTTGGTGGCGGTGTTTGTGCTAATTCCTCTGTCTTTGTAGGTTAGTGATCGGAAGTGTTTTGTTCTCTTTATTGTTTCTGCCCTGATGTTTCGTATGTGTTTAGTGAATTTAAGTTTGTGGTCAACTGTGATTCCAAGGTATTGCACGTCGTTTTTTGGTTGTGTCGTTTGGCCGACTGCAGTTATTGTAGCGGAGTCAGCGTTGAGTCTGTGGTTTGTGAGAAGAAGTTGGTTTTTTGACGCGTTTGGTGTTAGTCTCAATTTATAAAACCATGTCATTGTGTTGTTTGTTAGTGTTTGGAGTCTTTGCGCTGCTCTCTCAGTAGTTTTGTCATGTACAATAAGTGCCGTGTCGTCTGCGTATTGTAATATGTATGCCGATCTGTCGATTTGATTTTTGTCTGGTAAGTTGTAATTGTATATGTCATGGCAGTATATATTGTAGAGAAACGGTGAGAGCGGGGATCCTTGAGGGAGCCCTTGTTCAGGGGAAAAAGAAAATGACAGTGTTTTGCCGATTCGTACTTGTAGTTGTCTGTTTTCTAGTAAGTTCTTTATGGTGTGTAGTAGATATGTTGGTGTGTGTAGTTTGTATAGTTTGTATAGTAAGCCTCTATGCCAGACACTGTCAAAAGCCTTGTTAATGTCCATAAACAGGCAAGCTGTCTTTCTGTCAGTTAGGTGGGTAGTTTGTACATTGTTGGCCAAAATAAATAGCGGATGAACAGTCGAGTGATGCTGTTTGAAACCAAATTGGTAGGTAGGTATATACTTTCCAATCACTTTTTCAAGCCGCTGCTTCATTATGCATTCAAAAATCTTGCCCAGTACTGGAAGCAGTGTAATTGGTCTGTAGTTGCTCGGTTGTGTATTGTCCAGTCCATTTTTGGGTATAGGGATTATTAAGCCGTTTTTCCATGTTTCTGGGATTCTGCCATTTGTGATGCAGTTGTTCAATTCAGTTAGGATCAGTTTGTGTGTTTCTTGAGTTAGGCTTTTCAAAAGTTTTGCTTTAATTTTATCTTTTCCCGGTGCAGTGTTTTGATGTGCGCTAGGGCTTCATCGTACTCTGTGTCTGTGATCAGTGTGCAGGCATAGTTTGGTGAGTTGTTAAACTAGTTCAAGTACCAGTCGTTGATCAAGTTCCAGTTGTCATTGTCGAAGTTAGGGTTTGTCGATGTGCTGAAGGCCCTTTGATAGTGTCTGGCGAATGCGTCCGCTTTCTCTTTGTCTGTGTAGCGTTCTATTCCGTTTTCGTCAATTGTGTCAGTAGTGCCAGTCTTCCTGTATTACGCCAGTTTCTTAATTTTTCGCCAATTATGTTTTGCCTTTGTCCTTCTGTATTTCTTTACATGTTTCTAGCCATTTGTCTTGTCGGTATTGTCCAATCAGAGTTTTAATGTTTCTGTTAAGTTGGTTCATTGTCTTTTTTAGGTCGTTATTTTGAGTGTTTGTATATAGTCTGTACAGTTCTCTCTTATGTTTTATTAGTCTCAGTATGTATTTGGGTAGTGTATGTCGGTAGAAAGCATTTTTTATTTCTGGGCTAAATTTTCCTATGGCTAGTGAAAGTTGTTGTTCTATGGTTTCTATTGAAATGTGCTGTGCATGTGATTGAATGTAGTCATGTATATGTTGTTTCACTTTGTCTATGTCAGTCTTTGTTAGGTTTAAGTTTTTCTCTATAGGAGCTGTATTGGAGGTAGGTTGCGTATGTTGTAAGTCTATGTTAAACGTAATAGTCAGATGGTCGGATCCAAGTTCGTTGGTTAAGTTTATGTTGTTGATGGTGTTTGTCAAGTTTCTTGTGTGCAGTTGAACGTCTGGTGTTGAGTCTGGGTTTGCGGGCATCAGAAAAGTTGGTGGGGTGTGTTGTTTTATAAAGTCGGAATTTTGCAAAAATCTTTTAAGTTGCTTCGTTTTGTTTCTATTCAAGTTAAAGTCGCCTATAATTATTGCATTTTTATAGATGCTCGCCTTAGTCAGTATGTTTTGTTCTAGGTTGGAATGTGGGTGTATGTATGTCAGAAATATGTGTATCAGGTCGTTTAAGTAGGGTATGGTAAAATGTAGACAGTCGTTCAAAGGGTTGTTGAGGGAAGGAGGATTTGCTCTTCCAAGTTTCAATGTTGGTTTTAGGAGAGCTGCGACCCCGCCCCTGGCATGATTGATGGTATTTCCATGCCTATAGATATACTGCCAATTTCTGTACGTTGGTGTTTGTCCTAGTTTGGTTTTAGTCTCTACAAATATGCAGCAGTCTGTGTCGTTTTGTTCTATATAATTGTAAATTAGTGGTATTTTGCTGTTAAGTCCGTTGATGTTGGCGTAAAGTAGTCTCATGTTGAACGGTCTATGTTAGTGATTGTTTGTTTTAGTTGTTACAATATTCTATAAACCTTTAAATTGAACGATTTTCCTTGTGCTTTAGAGAACTCAAAACATATACATGTACCGTGAGTCCCAGAATTCATGTCTTTTCATTTAACGTCAGCGACTGTTTTTTGGGGGAAAAATTGTTGTTGGTAAATCCGAGTTTTTAATACTAAATTCATTTATACAGAGTGATCCAAAAATAAGTTACTACAACCTATCAACTTATTTTTATCAAACTGAAGCACCTGCTTTTTATTTCAATTTTGAGTTGTCTTTTGCATTCTATACACTGAATGCATAATTAATAGCGACGATTTCTATCAAATTTATGTAGCCCTAAAAAAGACTTATTTATTTTAAGAAACAGAATACTCTTTCCTATCCACCAATTGGGAAGGGTTTTATCCAAAACTTTACACACAATGGCAGCATAGTGTGGAGCACCATCTTGCTGGAAAATCAGTTCTTTGTCAGGAAAGTTTGGCTTTAATGGGTTTGGAAATAAAGGCACGAATCCTGGACTTAATTCAAGATGGAGAAATTCTAGATATACTTGTCCAGTTAGAAACTGTTCAAAGAACAATTGTCCCATTACTTGTCCGCGCACTATTCCACATCACATATTAATTTTTTGGGGATTCTGGCTGCTATTCTTCATCATCCAATGCGGATTTTTTGTTGCCCAAAATTGACAAATCTGAAAAATTGTTTTGTACTAAATTATCTGATGGATTTGCACATATTTTCGTGCTTTCGCAGAACTCATTTCCGGTATCGACATCATCTTCAAATAACTCTTGAACTGGAATAACTTTGTAAGGGGGATTATATTTGTTCTTTCGAATTATTCGGTGAACAACATATTCCCAATGTATAAATTGGCTCCAATATGCGAAAGAGAGGTACATAGATTTTATTCCAAAGAAAGTAAATCGTCAAGTTGTTCCTTTTACTATGGGGCAGAACGTTCAGATTTAGGCAAATCTCTTACATGGCCAAATTCTCTGAATTTTGCTACTTTTCTACTAATTTTGTTGGAATTTTATTTCAGATATTACTTCTGGGACTCACTCTCTAACATAGAGAGTCGACGACGATATCTGACTTGGCGTCGTTATCATCGTGAAAAAAATTTAAGATTTATGTGCAAGATGTACCTACATCTAAGCAAAACCAACGTAAAGCATTAAACTTTTATTTGAGATTATGATTGATTGAACTAAAATGCTCCTACTTTCAAAATTGTACTCCGGAAGTTTCAAACTCGCTCAAACTCATCGCTTTTAAATGAGAAAGGTTGTATCCTGAAAAGTTTTTTGCTCGTTTTTTTGGTTAAATTGCCAAAAGCTTGCCAGAAAATTTTACATTTTTAATGTTGACCGATAGACGCGTTTACCACTGGAAGATAAGTAGTCAATTTTATATGGAATTTTCTCAGTACAATTTTTTTATCCCAATATCGTCGATACGTTTGCTGCATTAAAGGACACTAGGTGTTAATTAAGAAAAATTTTGTAAAAATGAATAACAACCAATACAAAAAGTGACGTTTTTTCTTAGCAATATGCTAAGATTGCGTCCAAATTGAAGACAAAAATTTTCATTGCCCATTTTTTGCACCGGGGTTGGTACCCAGTGGTACCAAGGGCATGGAATCACATTCAACTCTCTCTCTCATCTCCGCTCTTGACTGACGTCGAACTCCTGATGAATGCCCTTGCTAAACAGGAGAACCGTCAGCTTTGCGGCTGTACTTCGCCCAAGAAGGTACAACGGAAATGAAGGTCAACGACTTGGTCAAGGAATTGGAATCCTTGTTCTCCGACACGCGCACTCTTTTCCAACGTCGTTTTGAGACTTTGATCGCCAAAGCGACGAACAGGAACACTGACATCGTGCTCGACGAGGTCAACTGTTCGAGTTTGACAAACTGGACGTGGACAAGTTCAAACTCCTCCTGGCAGCACTTCGGATGAGCGATCCCTGCTACCAGCAATGTTGAAGTAGAGCGACAACGGAACCGTCAACTTAACCAAGATACGCGAGATGTGCCGTACTCACTCCGAGCGCGTTACGAACACCACCGTCCGAAGTGGCCTGAAGTCTAAGTTGAATGAAGATTGCCATGCGTGTGATGGGACACGCCCGTCAACAAGGACTGTCCGTTTATCAACGCCGAATGTCACAACTGCGGAAAAGTTGGACACCTGGCTCAAGTCTGCAGGTTGAAGAAGAAGACCAATGTGAGGACCATCCAGATCAAGGACGTTCACATGGGCACCAAGGGGAAAGGCAAATTTTTCGACGTCAACATCAACGGCTCCCGGGTCAAGATGCAAGCGGACACAGGTGCGGACATGTCAGTGATCAGCGAGAATAAGAACAAGTGAGACTTGGCAAGGATAAGCAGCAGGACCATGGCGCCAGGTCACGCCAACAGGGCCATGCTGCCCCCGCCACCGCCTTCATTAGCGGAGTTTCCTCCGCTGAGGCAGCACGAAGCTGTCCCGACGAGCTCCGCCCACCCAGCCCATGGTATAAATGGGAACGCGGTGGCCATGCTGGGCAGTGTCCAGCGGGAATTCGCCGAGCTGTCGTCGCAAATCAACTTGGGGGAGGTGATCAAGGCGGTAAGATTTTACAGCGCTGCATTGAGGGGTTGCGTCTCGAAGACAGACAAATTCCTAGTCTCAGCGCAGTTCTTCAATGAAGATATTAACAGCTTCGATTTTTAAGCCCTGATTTTGCCAACTGTGCCCTATGAGGATAGGAGAATGGAACTCATGCGGACTCCGGAGTCGTCTCGGTGACTTTGTGCACTTCCTTCGGACCGAGGATATCGACGTGGCGTTGATTGTCGAAACATGGTTGCGCCCCGGGGATATACTTAGGATTCGGGGGTACAGGCTCGAACGTGCCGATAGGCCCGGTTTAAGGGGACGGGTGGCCATAGCGGTCAAAACGTCAATTCCATACAGGAGACTGCCACACAGGCAGTCAGCAATAGAGAACGTCGGCGTTGAACTTCCTGATGGAGTTTTGATCTACTGTGGCTATTTCTCCACCGTACGCTTACAGGCCGCTGATGTCGATCCATTCTTCATAAACACCAATAGGGTGTTGCTAATGGGAGATTTCAACGCCCGCCATCCACTATTCAATAACCCTGGACATAAAAACGCAGACGGCAATTTTCTAGCCGACTACGTTCGCGACAATGGCCTACTCGTTATGTCCACTTCATCCCCAACGCATTACCCGAACAGTGGAGGGAATCCATCCTACCTCGACTTCGGAATTGCCAAAGGACTCACCAATCTCACGGAGATAGTGGTTATAGACGCCCTCAGCAGTGACCATTTGCCCATTTACCTCGACATTAGGGATTTAAAGCGCACACAAACTAACGACTTTCGATATTCATACGAAAATTTCGATTTTCGCGAATATCGAAAAAGACTACAAGACCTGACGTGTATTCCGGGCCAGATTGATACTGTCGAAGCTCTAGAGCATGCGGTAAAAGGTTTGACCAGGAATATACAACGGACACAGCAAGCTTTGGCCAAAAAAGTTCCGAACAGACCGCGGCGCGACAATCTTCCTGAGGAAATTCTGGACCTTATTAAGGCGAAAAATCGAATCAGGAAGCGTTGGCAGCGATTCAGGCAATCTGCCGATCGCATAATGGCAGCAGAGCTTGCACGAGACATACAGCGCGAAATCTCCGCATACAGGAATTATACCTGGGCGGAGAAACTGCGAAATCTGACTCCCCGTGACAATTCCCTGTGGAAACTGTCGAGAAGTCTGCGAAAAGGCTATGAGCAAGTCCCCGCTCTTGAAAAAGAGGGTCGGAGTTATATTACCACCAGTGACAAGTGCGAGCTGCTCGCCGACTTTTTGGCAGAAGTACACAAGGTCCAACCAGCCCTTCAGGATAACGAAATTGAAAGACAGACCGCTGTTTTTGTAGAACGGAAGTATCCTATACCACCCTCGATTTTGCATTCCTATATAACAACCCCGTCGGAGATACAATCGTGTCTTCGGCGCCTCCCTAGCCGAAAAGCCCCCGGGCCAGACGGCATCCCTTATCTACTCCTTAAAAACTTACCGCGGAAAACTATTGTGCTAATAGTACAAATAGTCAACGCAGTCCTTAAATTGCAGCACTTTACCCACAGGACTGGAAAAACGCTGTAATAATCCCCATCTTAAAGCCGGGCAAAAACCCGACCGAACCCGCCTCTTATAGGCCAATTTCCCTGTTGAACACCCTCGGCAAATTAACCGAGAAGGTCATCCATTCGAGATTACAGGCAGCAGCCGAGCTTCGAAGTTTAATCCCGGATGAGCAGTTTGGCTTTCGACCAAGACACAACACAACGCTGCAGACTACTAGGATCGCAACGGATGCCTATGCAGCATTTAATAAGCTTCAAAGTACGGTTAAATGCTTCTCGACATGCAAAGGGCCTTTGACACAGTCTGGCACACATGCCTGCTGTACAAGTTGTTTGCCGTGCATTCACTGCCACTCTACCTAGTTTCCCTGATAGCGTCCTACCTAAAAAACCGTTCCATCCAGGTGAAAGTGGAGAATTCCACTTCTGCCAAAAGACGCATCGCGGCAGTTGTACCACAAGGAACAGTGATTTCGCCGCTGCTGTATACATTGTACACAGCAGACATTCCAAAACTTCCCACTACAAAAATAGCACTATACGCTGATGATACGGCTATCTACGCATCGTCTTTTTATGCTCAGGCTGCGAAATCTCGCATTGCACATCACCTGAGTTTATTGACGCCGTATTTTGACAAATGGAAACTTAAAGTGAATCCCAGGAAGACGGAACTTATTATCTTTTCGCGCAAATTCACTAACAACAAAATCTTATCACCACTCGTGGTCCAAAATACTCCTATCAAACCAACAAAAGAGGTGAAATACCTGGGATTCAAACTAGACGCCCGACTCATTTCAATAAGCATGTTGACTATGCTGTACAAAAGACTGCCATGGCCCGAAGAAAGTTGTACTCTCTTCTGATGCCAAATTCTTTCCTATCACCTCGAAATAAACTTCTGCTCTACACCTCCACTATAAGGCCCATACTGACCTACGGCTCCCCTGTCTGGCACTCTGTCTGTGATTCCACGAGACGACGTGTTCAAAGGACCCAAAATAGGTTCCTGAGAGGCGTCCTATCGGCTGACAGATACACCAGAATAACCGAAATGCACGAAGCTACAGGGATGGCCTATATAGCCGACTATATGGATACCATCGCTGAAAAATTTTATCATAGCGGAGTGCAAGGCTCAGTCCTCACGCGAAATATCACCCATGTAAGAGCAAACGATCGCCCAACCCATGGTCCCCTGTATAAGCGACTTCCCATATTTTATGAGGATTTTGTCCCTGACAGTACGTGACGACAAACAAACATTGCCTGCCAGTTGCGGACAGTCGTTTCTAGCAGGCTGAAAACGCACAAATCCAACATAACGTGACTTGACGGGTTCGTCCTGACTCGTTCTGGCTGGTGTTGGCTGGTCCTTGCACCGGTCGGGGCGGGGGCGGATGGATTTGGTCATCTAGTTGAAACTGTCGGCGGTTAACGCCACGGCTGACAGTATCAAACTTAAAGGTCGAAGCAAAAGGGGTTTTTGGCTTCCCTTCAGGAAGACCTTTTTTCCTTAATGAATGCCCCTCGAATAAAACCAAAACCCCCACTTCAAGACTATCTCCTGACGTTGTCGTGCGTATGGCTAGCTCGGGAATGTCCATGTTAGGGCACTCCCCAGGTAATGGACGACTTAGCGCGCCTATTTAGATCATGGGCAAAGAGCAACCGGCCGAACATCTGGCCAGACATGGGACATTTTACTGACTTATGTTTTTTTGTTTTAAACTTTGTTTGTGAATTTAGTAATGTGAATGTTTAATAAATTTTATCTATCTATCTATCATCGTTAGAGCCGAATAATTAAAAAAACTATCTAATTTTATATCATATTTTGTATAACAACAGGTAATCGAAACTTACATAAGGATTCAAACATACAATAAAATATAGGGTGTTCTATTAGAAAAAAGTTGTTTTCTGCGTTGCAACTTTTCTCGCGCACTCTGTATAATTGGGAATAATTTTACCATATGCGCGTGTAGTAACTTTACAACATCACAATGACAATTTTAAAGCAAATAATGCCGGATGAGCGTAAACTTACTTTACTCTTTTGTTGGGACACCCTGTACAAATACAAAGTCATTCATACAAAATGCCTAGGAATTCTGCAAACTGACCAACTCGCCAGGCAATTTTCAGAATCGCTGGGGGCTCTGGGCAATCTGCACATTGACTACGGTATTTTAGGCAATCTGCAAAATGCCGTACGCGCTAGTCAATCTCAGATTGCCCAAAGTAATAGCTTTTCTGCAAAATGCCTGGGCATTTCGCACACTGCCGGTAACATATATATAATGTAATATTTGAGTTAAATTATATCAGGGTATGTGAAAGCTTGATGTACTTTTCCAGATCTCCGCGCCACTCTTTGTATCCCGATAGCGCGCTAAGTCCTCGGAACAGTTTAATGTCCGACTGTCAACGGTCGCCAAGACACAGTTTAGTTCCCAGCGATCACAGAAGTCCGAGAAATAGCCTAGTTCCGGACTCTGTATTATATCCTAGAAATATCGTAACTCCAGATCAGCATAATAGGTAATGAATCATTTAAATGTGGCATAATGTTGTTAAAAAAGACCTTCTGTCATTTCAGGAGCCCTAGAAACAGCTTAGTTCCTGATCAAAATCGTTCGCCCAGGCACAGCCTCACACCGGAAACGAGTGCTTATGGATCGCGGTTGAACATATCCGAGCATAGCCGCAGTCCTAGAAATAGTTTACTACCTGATGGTACGCGATCCCCTAGACAAATTGTTGTGTCTTTGGATGGGAAACCATGGAATACTGATGAAGGTAACGATGTAGTAAAATTTTGTTCATACTGCATGTGCTAAGTTATCGTTTACTAAAACTTTCACTGAGGTCAAGTTTACGATCACTGCTGTAAGTAGTAGAAAACACACTACCTGCCACCTAAGTAAGTTGTATTTTACTGATTTTAAACCAAACGCACAGTTTTGTCACGGTTAATATCTGTCTTACTGACACTATTATTCGTCAAATTGATATTGTTAAATTAGTAAGTTGACCCTCAACGACAGTGAAATTGAAACCTTAACATCCTCAATATTATACAAATAGCAAAAGCCACTACAAACGACTTGCTATTAACAAAATCTCGCCAAATACATGAAGTTGCTTATCAGAAGTTTACGGATTGGAGGCTGAAAATAGTACATTATATACCTAGGTCGAGAACTAAGCTATTATATACCGATCACGTTTATATAATGTGCGAGAATTATATATAGAATTTGTTTTACTACTATCGCGGATAATTGCCTGAATTAATTTAATTAGATTTTGAATTTCCCATTAATTTTCTGAAGTGTTGCAATATTTGTTAGCCTGACTTCACTTGTCAAACTGCCGCAATATAATTTATCGGTTTCCAGGAAACAATAAAAGTTCTATGAAAAACTTCTGGAAAAAGCGAAAAATAAGTGAATCTTAAAGTTACTGTGATTTAGAAGTGGAAATGGATGGAATTTCACTTGAACTTGGAGAGGTGAGAAAACTAAATATAATGAAAAACTTAAACATCTTTCATTATTTATCTAAGTACTTTTCTATAATTATTATTGACCTAGGGAGAGAAACACGACTTCTCACTAGGGAAATGGAGTAAATAATGGTGACTTCTCAGGTTAGTACTACAAAATGATATTATTGGATCATTTTCGGCGAATGTGGTGTTAGGTTACTTCCAATAATTAACATGTAAGATGAAACTTTTTTCGCTTTGGTCCTTTTATTCTCAAAGTGAAGTAGTAGTCCATGCTCTCAGTGCAGGCGTATGTATACGAGTGAGGGTAAATGACACAAAGCCTTCTCCACAATAAATTCAATGAACCTCCAAACTCTGAGAGGCCACGCTCAACTAGTTTCGGGCACATATGTACCCATCATCAGGAGCTAAAATCTGAAATCTACCCAAGCAGCACACAAACAAAGTGAAAACATACCATAAGCTATAAGAAACGCACTGAAAAAAAGAAATAAGAAATGTAATATAACGCTATAAGAAACGCGCTATAATTTTAACCAACAATAATCGCACTACTTTTTATCCTTGATTCATAGCTCGTTTACTAGCTAACTAACTCTAGAGCGCTTCGCGCTTTGATATAGCGGTTCGGCAACACTCGAATATTCTGGTTCAGTTATGGAACATTCCCTCTTCTTATTTATGTAAGGGGTTCGCTGAATCTTGTAGACTACGTCATTAATTTTCTTTATAATGTTGTAAGGTCTTTACCATTTTTGATTTAAGTGGGATGACTTCCCGACCTCCCTGGTCGGGTTGTATAACCAGACAAGGTCACCTTCTTGGAAGCCTTTTGAATTCGCCAACAACTTACAATTAACAACAATTACTTTTGCTTGAACGCTAGCAATCCTCAATTTGCTTCTGATTCGCTCGTGTATGACACTAAGCCTCTCCTTTAAATCTGCTACATAATCCGTACTAGGCTGGTCCTCTTCTTGTGTTCCAAACATCAGATCAGCTGGAAGTCTCATTGGTCTTCCAAAAAACGCCTTGGCTGGTGAGCAATCGCTAGCCTCATGCGCGGAGCTTCTCTAGGCCATTAACAGAAGGGGTAATTAGACATCCCAATCGCATTGATGCTGTGATGCTATTTTGGACAGGTACTGCTTCATTGTCTGAATGAATCGTTCAACCATACCATCAGATTGTGGGTGTAAAGGAGTAGTTCTTGTCTTCCGTATATCAAAAATATCCATGACCTGATGGAACTCAACTGACCCGAAGTCACGGCGCTGGTCAGAAAAAATGTCCATAGGGGTGCCAAAACTGAGCTCGTTCACGAGTACTTTTGCTACTGTGGTAGCCCCTTGATTGCGGAGGGCTAAGCTTCAGACCAATTAGAAAAATAATCCATGGCAAATAGAATGTATCGATTTCCAGCCTAGGTATGTGGGAACGGCCCGGCCACGTCTATGGCAATTCTCTCAAATGGAGCACCTACGATGTATTGAACCGTTCGACCTCTTGCCTCTTTTGAGGACCAACAACGTTGCACAACATACTTCGCACTTATGGCACCAAGACTCGATGTCTTCGCGATTATTGATCCAATAAAATCCTTTCTTAATTTTGGCCAGACTTATTCACTCCAAAATGTCCTTCGCCTTTTCCGTTGTACATCTCTCTTATAAGATCGGTTTTCTTGATCTCAAGGACAACAAATTGGCTGACGACAGACCTGCATTCCGCTCTTTCCCAAGCCCTCTTCAAAAAGCCTTCTCAACTCTTAATTAGTCCAATTGAGCTCAGAACGCTTTCAAGGCTTGATTTTTATCGGTAATAACCTTCCATTCTGGCCTTCTGTTTACTCTTTTTGCTTGAAGGATGGGTCCAATTATTTGGTCCTCCCTTTGCGCTTGTTGAAGTTCCTGCGTAGTCCGCCCATCACTTAACTCTACAGTAGTTCTTCGAGTGGAAATAACACCATGCCGTTGTTCCACTCTTTGACAATGCCTACAGCCGACTTTGCACGGTTTCATGGATAATGCAACTGCATTACCGTGCAGTCTTCTTGGGCGACTGTCGACATTAAAATCGTCATGTCGGCTCCCGTAACGATGGTCGTTTAAATTTTTCGTTGCCCAATGTGTTGGGTCACACTCAGATATTTTTACTTCCCAGCTGTTTACCTTGATGATCGTGGGGGTCTTGACGGGTCCGAATAATTGGCTCATACACTGGGGTCTTCTCAGGTCGTTGCATCGTAATTAGGGGGTGTGAGCTTTACTTGAGGTGTGCTAAAACTCTCCACAGAACTGGAATTTTCTTCAGTATGCTCTAGAAATTTATTTTCCAGTTCTACAATTTTCTGGTTCACAGTCCTCATTATTCTTGCCTCTCGTTCTCGGTGCTTTCTTTTTTACTCTTCTTTCTGTTCTAAAGACCTTCTTTCTTGTGGTGATTTTTTTTCGTGATTAGGACAATATCATCGGATAACCTTAAATGGTTTAGATATTTGTGATCCACATTCACGCCTTTGTTTTCCCATGGTGAAATTTTAAATATATCTTCCATGGCTAGGGTGAAAAGACTCGGAGAAATGGTGTCGCCCTGTCTTACGCCTCTTCTGATGTGTATTTTGTTCGTGATTATGTCGTTTTCGATCTTTACTTGGAATCTTCTCGTAGCATGTGTTTCAGCAGCTTTATGTATCTTGAGTCAATCCGTGCGTTTTCCATTGCTTTGAATATTTCACTTACGTGTATGGAATCAAAAGCCTAACTGTAGTGGATATAAGCCATATGTGGTGGAACGTTGTATTTAGTGGATTTTTCCACTACTTTTAGTGTGTGAACTGTTGAAGGTGATCTATGGTGCTATATGCCGTCCGGAAACCTACCTGTTCCTCTGGATGATATGAGCCCATTTTTGATATTATCCTCTTTGTTATGATTTTTTATAAGAATGGGTCTATAGTTTTCTATTGAATTTTTGTCACCTCAACGTACCTGTTAAAGAGAGACTGTACTGCTTTTAGCTCATTTTCTCCCCCTAGTCTCAACATTTCCGTTCTAATTCTGTCCTTCCCAGGAGCTCTTCCAGATTTAAGCTGCGAGACTGCAAGTGTTATCTCCGAGATGGTGATTTCTGGTATGTCTTCTGAACCTGTATTATTGATATTCATGTTTTGTTCGACATCTTGGTTGTGGTGTGGTGCTGAGTAAAGTTCCGTAGATTACTCTTGGATGATTGTTATATTCTTAGTTTATTTCGTGTTGTATATTTCCATCCCTATCCTTCATTTGATGGATTCTGCTTTTACATCTTCGTTGCGTTTGCTTAAGGATCCACATGCTTTAGTTCTTTTCTATGACCTTTTTATTTTTTCGGTGTTCGGTGCAACTTCTTAGGTTTTGTCTAATTTTCTTTGAGATGTTTCGGTTTATTTCGGTGTATTCAGGTAAATCTCTATGTAGACTCCCACTCTCCGTTATCATTTTGGGAGTAGCCGGCTTAAGCTTTGAAATTAGAGGAGTGCTTTGATGGTTTAGTTTTTTGAAGACTGTATGTAGTCTTAAAAAAACTAAACCATCATGTCATTTTTAGCCTTTTCTGCAAAGTAGTCGATTGTGGCATTGCTGGGTTCTGTCGACAGTTTTTTTGTCCAACTCTCTCTTGTATATCTCCTCATTTTCTTTTAGTTCTACTAAAGTAGGGTGGAGGTTATTCTTTTTGAGTTTGCTTCTTTCCGTTTTAAAATTTAATTTAACTGTTGCCCTAACTAGTCGGTAACCGCTGTTTGGGTCGAATTTATTAACTACCGAGACATCAGTTACTATGTACTTTTCTTAGTGAGTATTCCAATATATTCTTGGGTTTTTCAGTCAATTTTATTGTCACTAATTATGGTGTTATGTGATGAGCCCTGCGTTTCGTCACATAACACATAATCCACAAATCACATAACACCATAATTAGTGACAATAAAATTGACTGAAAAACCCAGGAATATATTGGAATGAATTAAAGTACAGTCAGGAAAAAGAAATATACAACAAATATATAGATGCTTAGTGAGTATATAGTCAATTTCAAGCAACAATCGCCGCAGATAACGACATCACGGAAGAAATGAAGAGAAGGATACATACACGACAAGCCGATGTATGTTCGCACTGGATAATCTGATGAAATCGAAAAGTCTTACAAGAACATCAAAAGTGAAAATCTACAAAACCATTGTCCTACCCATATAAAAGTATAGGTCTGAGACGTGGACAATGGCAAAAGAGAGCGAAGAAAAACTCAGGCAGTTTTAGCGTAAGATTTTGAGAAAAAAGTTCGGACCATACCATGACACTACCACGAATGAATATAGAATGATATCAAATGCCGACGTTAGGAGATTGTATAGGGATGGGGATGTGGTGCAGGAAATCAAGGGCCAGAGACTGAGATGAACAGGACATGTGCATAGACTGCAGTATGAGAGACTGGTGAAGTTGCTATGGGAGGAGATTCCTACGGGAAGGAGACCACCTGGACGACCCAGAATGTGTTTGAGAGACAACATTGTGTCAGATCTACAAAACAATTAACATCCCCTTCGAACATAGAATGATGGAGGAACGAACTTCTACTGACGTATTTCCTAAAGAAGGAGGTCATGCCGAATAGATTTTCGCTTTGTAGAAAGTTGATTAATGTTTTTCCCCGCGAATTGCGTTCACCCATTCCGAATTTTGCGACTTATCGAATTTGGAAATCCTCTAGATCGCCTATCTTGGCATTGAAATCGCCAGTGATAAGAAGTATTATGTCCTTTGTAACTTAATTGCGTTCGTAGGTCTTCGTAGAGTTGTTCGATCTCTTCCTCTGATGCTGTACTTGCTAGTGTGTACACGTGCACTACTTGAAGCTTGTATCTTGATGAAAGTTTTAAGGTGATGTAGAGCGTTCTTAATACTCGGAGTCTGTACAGATGTCGAATTGTTAAGAATTAAATCGATTTCATTCGGCTAGACGTGAAATTGAGAAATATACCACATTTACTATCACCTGCCATGGACGAGACATCCGTAATGCCAGAAACTAGTTGTAGCAGACTTTGGACTCCAGAGATCCCAGAAAGCAAACCGGAAATAAGAGAACATGTAGCAAAAATAACGAGAGCTTTCGTGCATCTGAAAAACGCCAACAACCTAACGATACCATCTTCAATACCGACAAGTAAATAATAACGATATCAATGCCGTCACAGGCAGAGGGCGGTGAAGGCGTATAAAAACTTAAATAAGGAACGAGTTTTATTATGTTGTGCCATGAGAGCTTTTATATTTACTTGGACTCAATGCTCAAGTCGACGATTTTTAGTAATGCGAAGAAAACATTTTTTAGGAAATGTAAAGTAAGCCGATGTACCCACTAGAATTATACGATTTTTCATCGCCCGATATATTTTTTTGATCGGGGCAAAACTCATGTGCCCCGTCATGTCATAGAGTCATAGAGGCATCAGCGTCCTACTGAAAATACATTATTCACTCAGGTCGTATCTCTTATCGGATCGCTCTAGTGGAGACCGCACCTTAACGTGACGCCAGTATATTAATAGGTGCTGGTTTAGATTAAACTTGATTTACAATTATTAAGTGTTGCTCAATACAGTGTGTAGCAGCAAAATGGGATAAGTTTCCCAATAAATAAATGGGAGTGTGTTCTAAAAAAAACACTCGGACATCTCTATTGGCATTTTTGGCTGTTTTATTAAATCAGAACATTTTATAAACGATGTATCATGGTACAGTGAGCTGTTTTTTATTTCAAATGAAACACATAATATATGATTAAATTTTTCGATTATTTAAAAATTTCTAGATATAGACAGATATTTCAGAACTTTTACCTTACTATTTCGCATCAAAATTTTTGTCTTTAAGAAAGACAGAATTTCCTAACGTCTTCTAATACACATTGATAAAGAGTGCTCTTATTTCACAATGGAGAACGAATTTTTTCTCAACTCTTAATAAATAGCTATCACCTAGAGGGTATCCTATAAGTCGAATCCATGATATTTTAAAGTTACGCTACAAAACGTGAAGTCAGGCAGCAAATGAGGACGTCTGTAATTAACTCGCATGTGTTCTGCCCCCAGGTGAATTATTTGTTGTTGACAGCTCAGCGAGTTATGACAAAGGACTCCCTTATTAAAATATCAATCTAGCAACACTGTATTTAAAGGCTGTATACCATTTTAATTCTTCAAAATATTTTCGATATTTGAAGTGACCCTTCGTCTTATAGTGTAGTCAGTTTTGTTTTATGAACTACTTTTGAATGTCGGAATAAGCTCGACTAAAACTCCATACTTTAAAAGGAACAAACGGTTTAAAATGATAATCTGAATAGGCAAACATGAAACATACATTGAAGTTTTGGAAAATTATTAGTTTTATTTTGACTTGTTGAATTGATCGTAATCGTCTTAAATCGTGTAAATAGGAAGTTGTAGAAGCTTACAAGTCACCTTGCGTTTTTTTTGTCATAAATTCGTTTCGGCAGCACTGTAATATTCTAGTTCAAACATGGAACACTTACGTCGAGCGATCTCAAAGCTGTCTAGAACTTTCAATAGTCATCTGGATGGCAGCGTTTCCGCTACATGTTGATTTTCCGCGCTCGCCGTAACAATATCAATATTAATCGATTTATTTTAAGCATAAAAGCTTCTTTGATTTTCTGATCTCCATAACTACATGCAAGCATGGAAAAACAAGCCGTAGTAGCAACGCTGGTTGCGAGATGACAACGGAAGGTTTGAGTCAGATAGATAGATAGATAAAATTTATTAAACATTCACATTACTAAATTCACAAACAAAGTTTAAAACAAAAAAACATAAATCAGTAAAATGTCCCATGTCTGGCCAGATGTTCGGCCGGTTGCTCTTTGCCCATGATCTAAATAGGCGCGCTAAGTCGTCCATTACCTGGGCAGTGCCCTAACATGGACATTCCCGAGCTAGCCATACGCACGACAACGTCAGGAGATAGTCTTGAAGTGGCGGTTTTGGTTTTATTCGAGGGGCATTCATTAAGGAAAAAAGGTCTTCCTGAAGGGAAGCCAAAAATCCCTTTTGCTTCGACCTTTAAGTTTGATACTGTCAGCCGTGGCGTTAACCGCCGGCAGTTTCAACTAGATGACCAAATCCATCCGCCCCCGCCCCGATCGGTGCAAGGACCAGCCAACACCAGTCAGAACGAGGCAGGACGAACCCGTCAAGTCACGTTATGTTGGATTTGTGCGTTTCCAGCCTGCTAGAAACGACTGTCTGCAACTGGCAGTCATGAAGGGCTGGTTGGACCTTGTGTACTTCTGCCAAAAAGTCGGCGAGCAGCTCGCACTTGTCACTGGTGGTAATATAACTCCGCCCCTCTTTTTCAAGAGCGGGGACTTGCTCATAGCCTTTTCGCAGACTTCTCAACAGTTTCCACAGGGAATTGTCACGGGGAGTCAGATTTCCCCGTTTCTCCGCCCAGGTATAATTCCTGTATGCGGAGATTTCGCGCTGAATGTCTCGTGCAAGCTCTGCTGCCATTATGCGATCGGCAGATTGCCTGAATCGCTGCCAACGCTTCCTGATTCGATTTTTCGCCTTAATAAGGTCCAGAATTTCCTCAGGAAGATTGTCGCGCCGCGGTCTGTTCGGAACTTTTTTGACCAAAGCTTGCTGTGTCCGTTGTATATTCCTGGTCAGACCTTTTACCGCATGCTCTAGAGCTTGCGTCAGTCAGGTCTTGTAGTCGTTTCCGATATTCGCAAAAATCTAAATTTTCGTATGAATATCGAAAGTCGTTAGTTTGTGTGCGCTTTAAATTCCTAATGTCGAGGTAAATGGGCAAATGGTCACTGCTGAGGGCGTCTATAACCACCATCTCCGTGAGATTGATGAGTCCTTTGGCAATTCCGAAGTCGAGGTAGGATGGATTCCCTCCACTGTTCGGGTAATGCGTTGGGGATGAAGTGGGCATAACGAGTGGGCCATTGTCGCGAACGTAGTCGGCTAGAATATTGCCGGCTGCGGTTTTATGTTCAGGGTTATTGAATAGTGGATGGCGGGCGTTGAAATCTCCCATTAGCAACACCCTATTGGTGTTTATGAAGAATGGATCGACATCAGCGGCCTGTAAGCGTACGGTGGAGAAATAGCCACAGTAGATCAAAACTCCATCAGGAAGTTCAACGCCGACGTTCTCTATTGATGACTGCCTGTTTGGCAGTCTCCTGTATGGAATTGACGTTTTGACCGCTATGGCCACCCCTCCCCTTAAACCGGGCCTATCGGCAAGTTCGAGCCTGTACCCCCGAATCCTAAGTATATCCCTGGGGCGCAACCATGTTTCGACAATCAACGCCACGTCGATATCCTCGGTCTGAAGGAAGTGCACAAACTCACCGAAACGACTCCGGAGTCCGCATGAGTTCCATTCTCCTATCCTCATAGGGCACAGTTGGCAAAATCAGGGCTTAAAAATCGAAGCTATTAATGTCTTCGTTGAAGAACTGCGCGGAAACGAGGAACCTGTCCGCGTTCGTCTCGCAGCCCCTCAACGCAGCGCTATAAAATCTAACCGCCTTGATTACCTCCTGTAAGTTCACCTGCGATGCCAGATCGGCGAATTCCCGATGCAGGGTGCCCAGAGTGGCTACTGCGCCAGCGTTCATGCCTTGGTAAGTGGGGGGTCTTGGTTGGGGACCAATAGCTGCGATGGTTTGACCAGGCTGCGTGGCCCTGCTGGTCATTTCATTTCTGCCAGGGAGCGGCGGAAACTCGTTCGGGCTCGGGATGGACTGCCTAGTCCTGCTGGCTTCTGGGTGGGGGATCGGCCCTGCGGGTCGGAAGGTCTGCCCCCATGCTGGTCTGGACGGAAGTGGTGCCGCCACTAACTGCCTTTGCGGTTTTTCGACCGGGCGTTGGGCCAGTTTGAAGACGTACACTGGGCATGCTTCGTCAAAGCTCCGGTGGGGACCAGTGCAATTGGCGCATTTTAGCGCCGATCCCGGCGGGCACGATGTTATTTCGTGGGGGCCCGCACACTTGGAGCACTTGAAGTGTTTGTTGCAGTTGCCCGATACGTGTCCCCAGCCCTGGCATCGGCGGCACTGCGTCAGGGTTTGTTGGTTGTTCCTGGTTTCCCAGGAGACCCTGACATCGCGGATCACTTTGGCGGTGGTGGCGAGTTTCCGTAAGGTCACTGAATCATCGGTGACAATCAGGTACAGGGGCCTAAACTGGGTCTTCATTCGGAAGACGTTTTTTATGGAAAACCCCTTTTCCTCGAGGTCCTCCTTGATGTGCGAAGTCTCCACGTTGCCCTCGAGCCCCCTTAACACAAACGCGTGTGTTCGCTGGTTTGCAGGTGCGTAGGTATGGAACTGGCTGCTTTCTGCTTCCAGTGACCGTTTGACCGCCGCCCAGTCTAATATGCAGCTGCAGTACACCATCAGCGACGCTTTCGTGTATTTTAAAGTGAATGGCTTATTTGTTATCCATTTTAGGCCATTCACTAGTGCGCTGTGGCTGCTGAGCTTTCCCACGATGACAATTGGTGGCGGTTTTTCGGCCTTCTTCGCCGATTTGTTGAGCGAAGCAGCCGCTTTGGCAGCCAGTTCCTCATGCATGGTTTGGGTCCCGCTGGTGGAGGGTTGAGGCTCAATCTCGAAGGGATCAGTTGCCGGTTGGATTGGCGAAAAGCAGTTTTCCGTTGTTATTGCTGGGTTTGCCGGTGTGGTCAACAGTGTGCTCCACGGCACCGTTTTCCGTGGCAGAATAAAGGCATCACCGCTGTGACCCGACTTGTCATCGGCCACTGTTTGGCGCACGGCTGACTCTTTTTCAGCCATAGCAACAGCTCCCCGCTTTTCTTTATCCTGCTGGTAGTTCGTGGCTCGCTGTGGTTGGTCCGTTGGTGGTTCTGGGGCAATCTCGTTCGTGGCTTTTTCTGGCTGGTGCTTCGGTTTTTTCGTTATGTTAGGGGGGCTCACCTTATCCAGCTTCCGTTTGGGTACGGCCCCTGTAGAGATCTGGGTGGTTAGCAGGGCCCTTTTCCGTGCAGTTGGGTGCTCGGCCTTCAGATGGTTGACCGCCAGCGACCACTTTGGTGGTTTGCCTGCTCTGTAGGCAGCTGTAAAGTCCGCTGAAACTGCCCTGCAGCGGTCGCAACCTTTATCTACTCTTAGCAAGCGGAAAACCTGCTTCAATTTCTGTAGCTTTTGTTCCTCGTCCAATTGGAGGAAAGCGTCTGCTGATGCAGCGCTACTGGCGAGCGAACTTAGAGACGACAATGAGATTACGGACTCATTGACGTCTTCGTCGGCGGATTCTAAGATGTTTGTGGATTCCGCCACAACGGAGAACACTTGTACTGTTAGTGTGTCGCAGAACGCAAAGGAAACTATCGCACGTAACTATGGTCAACAATCCGAGAGCACGAGAAACAATTTTTCTCACAAGCGGATCGTACCACGGCTAGTTGATGGTTTGAGACAGCCCGTGACGGGTTTGGAATAGGAATGTTCCGTTATTGACATAATATTCGAGTGTTGCCAAACGGGTATACGTGTGATTCACGGTCGACGGCATATAAGGACGGCGTAGACGTTTAAGGAGAACGCGACGCACGATCTATCGGCAAATTTGTAGAACGAAGTCATCGGATATGCCCTATTAGCCTAAAATATTTTCAGCGATGCCAGGTTGCCACTTATATCGAAACGTATATGCAACTTCGATATTTAAAATAACACACCCTGTATATTATTGACCGCTTAGATTCGTTTTGTAACCGATAGCGGTGACTGAGCTACAGAATTGTCCAGCTATTGACTCAAGACTAAATAAAAGTGCGAATATTTACTGGTGGATTATTGTTGGTTATAATTCGGGTTGTGTTTAATAAATTGTGCTTACAAACAGAGCGTGTTTCCGGATTTTTTCGAACATCAGAAACGTAGCAAAATGTTTGAAATTCAAAACACTATACCAGTAACGCAATTTTTTAAAGAATTTAGCTACAATTCAATAGGGATCAATATGATTCTTGGCTTATATATTTAACATAACTTCCGCCACTACTTCTTCTTATGTACCGTGTCCTTTCAGAACCTTGGTTACCAACAACGCTAGCCGTACTTTGTCCACGGTAGCTCTAAAAAGTGTGTGGGAACTCGTTTTGTACCAGTCACGCAGATCCTTCAGCCATGACGTTTTTTTCCTGCCTGGTCTGAGGCTGCCATGTATTTTACCCTGCATGATAGTTTGTAAGAGTCTGTATTTTTCTCCTCTCATGACATAGCCGAAATGCTCTAGTTTCCTCTTTTTTATAGTGGAGAGGATCTCAGTGGTCTTATTTAAGCGCTGTAGTATTGCCACTTTGGTGAATCTTTCAGACCACGAGACTCTTAGCAATCTCCTGTAGGCTCACATCTCGAACGCTTCAAGCCGACTTTCTTCGTTTTTGTTGATGGTCCAACCCTCAACTCCGTACAGTAGTGTAGAGAATACGTAGCATCTCAGTTGTCGGATTCGTAGGGATAATTTTAGATCCTGCATCCTAGAACGTTGCGTATTTTTCTGTAAGCTGCTCGTACTTGTTCTATCCTTGATCGTACTCCTGTGTGGCTATCTGCATTTTCTGGTATAAGGCTGCCTAGGTACCTGAACTGATGAACTTGTTCCAAGCTCACGCCCTTGACTCTGATATTCTGCTGTTAACTGGCTTAAGCCTAAAACTTTGGTTTTTTTATGTTTAGTTCTATGCCAGGTGCGTCGCACTTTACTACCACACTGTTCAAACTCCGCTGTAGATCTTCTGAGCTAGAGGCCAACAGAACCGTGCCATCCGCGTACCGAAAGTTATTTATCAATTCGCCATTAATGACAATGCCCACTGCTGCCTCCGAAAGTGCAGCTCTTTGAAAATTCTTTCTGAGTACACATTGAAGAGCAACGGACATAGGATGCATCCTTGCCTTACGCCACGCTTGATGGTTACTTCTGGCGTGGTGGTTCCCTCCACTCTGACTATCGACGTCTGATTACAGTATAAGATTGCGATTACTCTGATATCCGCTCCGTCCAGTCCAATCAACTTGAGAGTATTCACCGGGACCTCATGTTTAACACGGTCGAATGCCTTTTGAAAGCCTATGAAGCAGGGATAAACATCAGCCGACATATCACGGCTTCTTTGGGCAAGGAATTCTTTCGTTTGGTAATTTACCACTAGTGTATATTTTGTTGAAAAAATCTGTAACCACTTTTAGCTCAATTTGGTCTTCTATTAGCTTGTATACTTCACAATAAATATCATCCGGTCCTACCGCTTTGCGACCTTTTGCCCCCTAATAGCATATTCAACCTCTCTGCATGTTATCTGTGGTCCTTCTGTATCCTCTAAAGCCGGCGGTGTTGCTGTTCTGTCGTCTCCAAATAGTTCCGTTATATAATTTGTCCATTCGATTACTTTTGTTGCACTCCTTGTACTACTTTTCCACTTTTATCGTACAGTACTCCCGATCCTCTGTTTGATCGTGAGTTGCCAGTTGCTTCCTTGATCTTTTTATACATATTAAAGAAGTATGACTCCTTTCACTCCCTTGTCGCTTCTAGGTCTTCTATCTCTTTGCACTGGCTGGCCAGATAAGATGTTTTTGCTTCCTGGATTCTCTGTCTTATTAATAGCTGTTTAACTTTATAAGCTTGTTTGCTGCCTTTTAGTATCCTACGTTCCTCCATTAGATCCAATAGTTCGTTTCTAAACGTTGCTTTACCAAGATAAAGTCGATCTGATTGCGGACAGTCGTTGAGATGCTTGTAAAACTTTCGATCTCGTCTTCACTACTTTTAGTTGTTGGTGCGTATACTTGAGTTAAGTTGTTGTTAAATGGTTAATGGAGTTGAGCAGGATAAGAATTACTCTGTCAGATATCGGCATTGATTCTATTACCGATTTCGCTAGTGATTTAGATATGATAACAGCCACCCCATTGTCGTGGGCTGGTCCTTCATTCCCCGCGTATAACACTTGGTAGTCGTCGACGGTACACTCTCCGCATGCCTTCCATCGCATCTCACTAACGCCCAGGATATATATCCGTAGCCTTTTCATTTCCTTGATTGCATTATAGACTTTGCCACTCCTGTACATGCTTCTTACATTCCAGGCAGCTTGAGAGCTCATATTATCTTTCTTTGGTTTTACACTTCCGGCGCCTTTGTTTAGCATTACTTTCAACACTTTCCTCCCCGGAGATCCGATTGGAGGAATTATTCCGGAATTGTATTTAGTATTGACTGACATTGCTGGTTCTTTACTAGGGAGGACCTTTAATGCAGTGGTTTCCCGTTGCCTTATCCATCATATACCGTTCACCATCTTTTGTCTGCCTGTAGCAGCGCTTTCACGTTCAAGGGCAAGAGGGTGCTCTACCTCTTGCCAGCTCATTCACCCGAAGCTGTTGGCTTACAAGAGGGATTTGCTTATACCGGCAGAGATTCGGTCTGCTTGGTCGGGGACTTCTTATTTCTAAAAAAATAGTATTTAATGCTTATCTCGCAGCTCACCTCTATATCTAGAGGCTGTTCACTATCCGCCACCTGTGACCCCGTTGGTAGCGTGCAGCACAGCCCCAACCCCTGGTCACTGTTTATCAACGTGCAACATAATATAGGTTCAGAAAATTCAGGGCGATTTGCCTGCAAATAAAACCACTGCGGACCATTTCTTCTAAGTGTAACATTTTATTCATAGCCCGATTATCACTTAGTAACACCAAAAACACGAGAAATTGCCGAATTTACGAGTCCATTTCCCCTTACTATAAATTTTTCTATCAGATATTCTCATTTACGGTGTAGTCATGTTAATTTTTCAATTTAAAATTTCAATGCTGACTTATTTTAGTAACATTTGCTTGTCGTTTATTACAAACTAAACAAGTATAACACTAAATACATTTATGGCTACCGGTTTCCTGACATTTTGTTGTGGATGCTACTTATATACAGGGTGTACCAAATTAAGAGCGCACCATTAGCAACATTGTTATTAGCGCAGATAGAACGTTGGTTTAAATGGAAGAGAGTTGTATATTTTTAAGCTGGTTGAGATGGTAATACTAAAAAACAGTAAAACCATGCATTGTAAAGATAATAGAAAAGAACACTTCTTTTTAAATGAAACCGCTTGTATATTAGTACAAGTACGCTAGTAGACAAAATTGAAGTCAATTTAATACTAAACAAAAAACTTTTGTAACATTTTCAGCTTTTTGGATCCACAGAACCCCATATTACATTATGCTTGCTTGCACTAATGGTATCCGGTTAACATGTCAGCAAATATCAATTAACTATTAACCAATAAGTTCAATGCTTATAACAATGCTTAAACTTTTGTATTTACCACTTTTTATCTAAGGGGGTATCAACTTACGAGGAAGCACCTTGTCCAATTTTTTGTATGTAGTTCTGTACTACAAGCTTATGTACGTGATATCAATTATGAAGTTTAAAATGGTCGTATGACGTGTTTGATCTCAGTTTTTGTTTTATATTTTTCCATACGTCAGAGTAGTCGAAATAAATAATATCATCACACAGTTGGCAAAAAAACAAACCAGAAAATTGTCACAATTCCCCATATATAAATTTAAACAAGCTTTTGGTCCTCAAGAAATTCTATAAGTATTTTAGTTTCAAAATAAATTAAAGTTCAATTTCCTGCTCTATACACATAGGCACAGAGGCCTGCAATAAATCATTGGTCAATAAATTGTGAGAAAGTCTGCGGTGTGAAATAGGTATACTAGTTATAAGCGTTTTAACCAATGACAAATTAGTTCAATAAAATGTACGCATTAGCTGATATATTTGTGATTTATGACTAGAAACGGATGGCCCGCGGTCCACATGATTTTAATTCAATAAAATGTAGCAGCTCAATAAATTTTCCTAAAAGCCTACCATTAGGCCAAACTTTATTGCCTGTGTTTCTTTCTCACTTTACGTTTTATCGAGGCGCAACTAAAATGTGCAGGAAAATTCGTTGAATTCTTTTATTAAATTTTGTATACTAAGATATAGTTATCCGAAAATGCAGCAAATATATTCCAGCAAAACTTGCATATGAGATTATGGCACGAAACTGATGTTAAAACTTTTAAATTGTCGTCAATATATATATACAAAATCTTTATTTTCTCAATATGATATCGACCCACGGCCTTTCTGTCCTTGCATCTGTACATGTATTTATATCCATTCTCTAACGTAAACTAAAAATTATACAAAGCAAAAAAAATCTCTCATTCTATGTCATGCCTTTTCATCGTCTAGTAGGTTGGTTCAGTCGTGTTGGAAGTGTTCAAGTAGTGTTGTTGTTGGGAAGCGGCAGCGGGATTGTCTCGTTTGTCTTTTGAGGCAAAGGGGATTCAATAGGGTCCAGTTGTGGGGATTGTTTTTCCATTTTGTTTGTAATTGAAGTTGTCTTTCGGTTATTCGAGTTATTTTTGTTCGTTTGTAGAGTAGTTGGTTTGAGGGGTTGTGTAGCTGGTTTTGGCGATGTCTTATTTTGACAATTGATCTCAGTGCAATCTGTTCTGTTGTTTGAATGCGTTGTTTAGTTTTTCTAGATGCGTTCGCTGTCAGAATATCTCGGTAGTCAAGCAAAGGACTACATATTGATTGGTATATTTTTGTGGCGGTCTTTGCACTCATTCCTTTGTCTTTGTACGTCAGTTATCGGAAGTCTTTCGTCCGTTTAATGATTTTTGTTCTTGCGTTCTGTGCGCGTTTTGTCAATTTTAGTTTTTGGTCCAGTGTCATTCCTAGATATTTTGCCTTTTGTTCTGTTTCCGTCTGTTGTTATTGACGGAGAGTCGTCTTTAATGGTGAAAGTAGTTGGTTTTTCGTGGCGTTTGATGTAAGTCTCCATTTGTAGAACCATGCAATTGTATTGTCTGTTAGCGTTTGAAGTTTTTGTATTGATTTTGCTGTAGTTTTGTCGTGCACGACCAATTCAGTGTAGTCGGCGTATTGTAGTATGTAAGCAGATTTGTCAATGTGACTTTTGTCGTGTAGACTGTGATTGTATATGTCGTGACAGTATATATTGTAAAGAGGAGGTGATAGCGGGGATCCTTGCGGGCGTCCTTGCCCAGGGAAGGAAGCAAAGGGGAGGGTGTTGTCTATGCGTACTTCTAGTTGTCTGTTTGTGACTAGGTTTCTGATTGTGTGAATTATATTGTATTATAATGTATTTAAGGGTATTAAGCTGGTGAAGTTTATATAAGAGTCCCTTGTGCTAGACACTGTCAAAGGCTTTATTGATGTCTATGAACAGACATGCTGTTTTCTTGTTCGTGAGGTGAGTTGTATGTTGTTGATTAGTATAAAAAGTGGGTGAACAGTTGAGTGTTTGGGTTTTACTCCGAATTGGTATTGTGGTGTGTGTTTTCCAACTGATTGTTGCAGTCTATGTTTTATTATAGTTTCAAAAATTTTATTCAGTACAGGGAGTAATGTAATAGGTCTGTAGTTTTGTGTTTATGTATTCTTTAGTCCGGTTTTAGGAATTGATATTATTATTCCTGTTTTCCAGGTATCTGATATCGTGTTAGTTTTAACACAGTTGTTGAATAGGTTCACGAATGTGTGTGTATTTGTGGAGTTTATTTGTGTTTTTATATTGAGTTTTCCCGGCGCCGTCTTTTTAATGTGTCGAGTGATTTTTCGTATTCTACTCCAGTAATTAGTTGAGGTGTTGTTTGTTTCGTTCGTGAAGGAGTTCTCCTACCAATCATTTATTGCGTTAAAGGATGTAATCATGTATGTGTTGTTTTACTTTGTCTATGTCTGTTCTGTCCAGGTTAGTGTGTTTTGTCCAATCCATAGGTTGTGTCTGTCGGAGGTCTATATCAAATCTTATAGCCAAATGATCTGATCCGAGTTCGTTAGTCAGACATATCGTTTATAATATTTGCAAGGTTGGCTGTGTAAAGTAGTAAATCCGGTGTTGAGTCTTGATTTCCTGGCATGAGAAACGTTGGCAGTGTCTGTTTTTTTTTATAAAGTCTTTGTTGGACAAGAATTTGTTCAGTTGGGTTGTCTTGTTTCGGTTAAAGTTAAAGTCCCCAATGATGATCGCATATCTGTAGAGACATGCTTTAGTCAGGATGTTTTGTTCTATTTTGGAGTGGGGATGTATGTAAATTAGGAATATATGGATGAAGTTATGTAAGTATGGAATTGTAAAGTGGAGGAATTCGTTAAGGGTATTGTTTAAGGAAGGTGGATTGCTTTTGCCGAGTTTGGTTTTGGGTTTGAGCAGTACACTAGCTCCTCCCCTGGCGTTCTGAGTTTGATTGCCATGTTTACAAATATACTGCCAGTCTCTGTACGTCGGTATCTGTCCGGGTTTGGTTTTCGTCTCTACAAATATACAGCAGTCGATGTCATTTCGTTCTATGTAATTGTAAATTAGATGTTTTTTTGTGTTTAAGTCCGTTGATGTTGGCATATATCAGCTTCACGTTGAACGTTGAAAGTTCAGTAATTGTCTGTCTCAGTTGGTCGAATGGTTCTGTCCGGGGGTTTAGTCGGGTGAGAGCATATCTATCATTAGGATATACATGTGCTTTCCGAAGAAAACCACAGAGGTATCAACATCAAAGTCGTCGATGAATCGTTTGCGCATTTTTTTTATTCGCTCTTCTCTATTGGTGTTGCTGGCGTTATTCATTTGGTGTTTGTACTTGTTTATAATGTAATTGTATGTATTGATTGGCGCATGTATCCTACTTTCCGCCGCGACCGAACTCGACACCTCGGCGGTTCTCTGGTTCAAACATCTTACTCTAACATTCGGAATTCCTTGTATGGGTGCCGTGGGACGTTTGGTGCATTTCATGCACCAGGCGGAATGCTCGTCCGAGTTGGACGAGACGCACCTGGCTGGAAGGAGTGACGTACAGGCAGTCGTTGAGTGATTTCCCTGGCATATGTTGCACGTTAAAGGTTTCTTGCACTCCTCCGTGCGGTAGTCAAACGCAAGGCTCTATCGGCAATTAATCTTTCGTAGGTCGTCAGGCGTGAGCTATCCCCATGAAAATCTGACGGAACCTTCCTCTATCCTCTACTGCTCGCAACAGCTGTTCCACTCCCAGTCCAGTCCCAGTTCTTATGTTTTGCAGCCATGATAGTTTTTTGCTGCCTATCCATCTTCTGCACTCATTCTTTCCCTGGATGATCAGGCGGGGAATGTGATATTTGGTACCTCGCATTATATGTCCAAAGTAGCTGCCGAGAACTTCCTCATTGCTGGTGTGTGCCCAAGAGATTTTCAGGATTCTCCGGTAACACCACATTCCAAAGGCTTCTATTTTATTTATGGTGTCGATCTTAAGTGTCTATGTCTCACATCCGTACAGAAGAATGCTCCATATGTAAATTCGAAGTGTTCTTAGGCGCGTTTGTACTGAAAGGTTTCTGTTGATAAGAGTGGTCTTCTATTTACCAAGTGCCCTGCGTGCCATTTCAATTCTAACTCTTACCTCTTCGTCACATGTTATTTCATTGTTCAGCCAGCTGCCCAAATGTGTGTCTGTGTGTGTCTGAAGTGTCTTACTTGCTCGATATTGTGTCCATTGATTGTGGCCGGAATTGGTTCTATGTTTATTTTACCCACTGCCATCCACTTCGTTTTCTTCATCTTTATGTTAATACCCCATCTTCGTCCAGCCTCGTACACTCTATTCAGCAGGATCTGCAAGTCATCCATAGATTCTGCAATGACAGCGGTGTCATCTGTGTACCTTATGTTGTTTATAATTTCGCCTCCTCTCTTTGCTCCCTGTTAGGACCTTGAGTTGGCAACGTCGGTGCCGTTGCGAAATGCGTGTCAGTTTGACAAAAGGGACAAGTGAGAGAAAAAAAAGACACTTGAAATCAAGACTCACAACCACCGTTTGTTTAAATATTCATATGCATATTCAATATTCAATTTAATCCTAGTAATCATTAGTGTTTTTATGCATATTCAATTATATTAAAGTGTTTATTTAAAGTGGTAATTCATTCATCGCATCATCTGACGAAAAACACCATAACACGGTTATAGAAAATCCTATAACCTACACACTCCCTCTGTCCTACCATATAAGGCCTCGTAAAATATGTTTTCGGAGTAGAGGTTGAATAACATGGGCGACAAAACACACCCCTGTCTTACACCTCGTTTTATTGCTATATCGTCAGTAACGCTGTCCTCCAACCTGACTGCAACCGTCTGGTTGTAATACAGGTTTATCAAAAGACGCATATCATAATAGTCTACATTGCATGCCTTTAGACATTGGAATAGTTTTGTGTGTTTGACTCGATCAAACACTTTTTCGAAGTCAATAAAGCACACATAAATGTTTTTTCAAAATTCACAACTCTTCTGCAATAATGTCTTCATGCAGAAAAGGGATTCGCGTGTCCCCAGTCCGCTACGAAATCCAAATTGTTCCCAGCCAATGCCCCTACAACACACACTGAATACACTCTACTGAGTATTATCTTTAAGAGTATCTTCTTAAGTGTGGCTCATTAGGCTAATCATGCGGTAGTCATTCCACCTGCTTACTTTGTTGTTTTTGGGCAAGGCAAAGAAAATAGATTTCTGCCAGTCGTTAGGCAGTTTTCCGGTCTGGTAGATTTGGTTGAAGAATGCCTTTAGAACAGTTACACTTTCATCATTAAGAAGTTTTATCAACTCAGTAGGAATTCCATGGGGGGCGGGGGGATTTTCTTGCTTTTGATTGTTGTATTGCTTTCGCGACTTCGGATTTAAGAATGCCTGGGCCGTACCCTGCCCTATAGTCAGCTAACAGACTCTCCGGCGCTTCGCGGGAATCACTGTCAAACAGTTGCTGAATATATTGTTGCCACTCTATACTTTGATCCTCCTTTGTTAGTAGTGCCTTTCCATTATTGTTATACAGCACTGTTGTGTTTTTTCTTCTGTATATGCCAGCATGGTCTTTTAGCTTTTTCTGTAAATTAAAGTCGTCGTGTATGGACTGAAGATGTTCGATATCTTTACAGGATTCCTGAAGCCATATTTCCTTCGCATCTTTAATTTTTTTTTGAATTGTACTATGTATTCTTGTGCACTCGTTATGATTGTTGTTCTTGAGTTTGCGTCTTTCCTCCATTAGATTCAATAAATCTTGTGTCATCCACTCTTTACACATTCTTCGCTTTAGGTTCTAGTAAATGATGCGTTCTCTCATTTCTTAAGGATACTTTAATATCTCGCCAATTTTCTTCCACGCTTTTATTTTTAATGGATTGTGGATCGATTGTATGCACATTATCGTTTATTTCCTGTGTTAGTTCTTTTTCTGGTTTTTTTCTGGTTTCAGGTCCTTTAATATGTGTTGTTGTATTCGTAAGGTCTTCGTTGGCTGTTTATCTTTTTAAGTCTTATATTTAATGTTGAGCAGAGTAGGTTGTGATCAGAGTACACGTCTGCACTAGGGTATGTTTTCGTAGACATGTTACAGTTACGGAAGCGTCGGTTGATTAAGGTGAAGTCGATCTGATTTCTTACAATGTTATTCTGTGTGTGTTGTGGGGAGGTCCATGTATACAGTCTTCTGTATGGGGATTATACCAGGTGTTCGCAATTAAAATTCTTCTTCCTGACAGAATTGTACGAGTCGCTTTCCTCTGTCGTTGCGTACGCCTAGGCCATACCCTCAGGTGACATCTGCTGTTATTTCTTCGCCCACTTTCGCATTCCAGTCTCCCATAATTATTGTAATTTCGTCTTTTTTCATCGCCTCCATTATGTCTTTGATTTGTTGGTAAAATTCTTCAATCTCGTCATTGTCATGGTCAGCAGTGGGGGTATTTCCGTGCTTGTCATGATGATTATTCTTGGGAATAGAAATTGTTGTGTAGTGGTTTCCCGTTGCCTTCTACACCGCTGTACATCCACCGTTTCTGTGATTATCACCGCGCCGTATGCTTTCCGAATACAACCATTACAACCCTCATTGTGATTTATGCTTATATTTAGTTCTGGTCAACCAGCTGCCATTAACCAGTGTCAGATTTGGTCCGCCCGGGTCATTTCCCCGGTACCTCCCATATCTTGGAGGCATTCCCCTATCCGCCACCTGGGGAGGCGCCTGGGTACTGACAACCCCACACGGGTCGCATGGTCTCCTGTAATTTGCGGCATCATTAGCGTTAGAGTTCCTTTTAATCGTGAAATGATCCTTTTGCAGAATCGGATCTGGAGCTGGGGATCACGGAGGTGGTCCAGAAACATCTCGTCACTTATGTCCAGATCGACAATGGTGGCCACCACTGAGTACGGTGGTGTGATGTTGCGTTTTGTGTTGGTGTTGTTGTGTTTGGATGTATCTTATACGACGTAACTACGCCTTGTTGGGTGAGAAGCTCTAGAGCCTTTGTTGTGTTGGCTTGGTCGTTGGTTTTTATTAGAAAGGTTGATTCCTTTTTAATGATGATGTCTTTGTTGAGTTCTTCCCATTTGAATGTTGAATTATATGTTGGGTGTATAGGTTTGTGTTTTGCTACTGTAGCTGTGGTTGATGTCGGTATTGTCCCCATTTCGGCTGAAGTTGATCGTGTTGCAGCATGTTCCAGAGCCGGCCTTTTGTGGTCTTGGGTGGGTGTTGTTGGTGAGGGGACCGCTTTTCTACCCCTTTTCTTCGATTTTGGCGTTGTAAAGCCGTCGGCTTGGGAGGCCATGTCCGATTCGGAACGTGAGCTCCCAGGATACATTTCACATTCGGGACGGACCCTGTATTTATATCCGTCTTAAAAAACTATAAAAAATTCCTCGCAGTTTGCAAATATCTCAAGTATTTGTATACGCTCGCACTGGTTCGTCCGTTTGCTACCGATGTTAAAGCGCGAATCTTGTTGACAATATTTTGCCAGGAATTTCAACTTGCATAAATCACGTAACGACCGCATTACATATAACTTTAATGCATTCATGAGTTTCGTTATTTGTCTGAATGGAATAAACTTGAAGATCGAATTCATGAGGAAACAACGTCAACAAAGGGAATTTGTGATTATCCTAAAAGTATAAGTACATTATAAATACAAACTTGTTTAAGAAGTTATTTATGGACCAGGTTTGATAGGTCAGGATTATGACTTCAAGAAATTTAATTAATGTTTGAATTCTATGTCGCCCTAGGTAAATGGACAATTCTGTTACTTACCTAAGTTCAAGCTGGATTGATGGACCAAAATAATAATGTATTCAATTTTGCTTTATAAAAAGGAACACTTGAAATCTAATTGAAATTCCCAAAGCACTTTTCGGAGCGAGTTATAGAAATTAAAATTTGCATATCTAGCTTTCAGATCTAGTAAGGAAATAGTAATTTAATATGCGTGACGAATAATAAATAATTCTTTATCACTCCAGCATAAGCATTCATTGTAGGGCGCCAATTACTAAGTTATGGAATGGAATTTTTTTTGTAGTACATATGTAGTACCATCGTGTACCCTACAGGGTGATTCATTAAGAATGGGAAATCCGGAAACTGGAGATACGACACATCAAATGGTGGCCATGACGCAAGAATGCGTCATGGCCACCATTTGACCATTGACCAACCGAAAGTTGATATTTTCGGAGATACAGTGTGTTACAAGTCGTAATTTCAATTCGTTTTTTTTGCTACTACCCTAAAAATAGATAGGTTAGGAATTTGAAACTTAGTGACGATAAGTTTCAATTCAATTCAAATTCAACCTATATTGCCGGCATTTAAAGTAATAACTTTTCACCCCGTACGTGTAACATCCAATTTATTTCAAAATCTAAAACAGCAATCATTTCTACATAATTTTAGTATTCTTGTTTCATATCAATATTTCGTCTGTTTTCGAAAAAATGGATTCGACGGGCACTTAGTTTTTTACAATACCCGAAAATTCAAAGCGGGACAAATCAATGTGTACTAGCAGGTTTTATCTCAGAAACAAAATATCGTTATTGCCCGTATAAAATCAAGTAAAAAAAGACTTGGGCTGTCAATTGACTAAATGTGTTGTCTATTATGTGATAACTCCAGCACTAATTATCTGTTATAAATTTGAAAATGCCACGCCACAACCAGTTCATACATCAAGAAATGAGAAACATTTATATGTTATTTTTGCACAAGAAAATTACAATAGCCTTGCCTCAGTTCGAAGAAGTGTACCCAACTGAAGACAACCACACCAGAAGCTGTTTAGGAATTTGTACGATCACTTAGGAGACACAGAATCTTTCCTTCCGAGATATAATAACAGCATCCTAAAAATTATTTCTGTTGAGCAGGAAGGGGCAGTTAAGAAAATCCATAATAGATATTTTCGATGGGCTTTCTCAGCATTGTGGTGTGACAACATTGTTCTGTGATATTCAGAGCCCGCTGTATCAGTGATGATACAGCGTCTCCATACTTTCCTCGCCTGACATTAGCAATATTAAACAATTTCCAACAGTAAAAATGTTTAAACAACCCTCTTGTTTCACCAGGAGACAGTTCATTACTAAACTCCATAGCAGAGATGACAATGCACTCTTAGGCGGGCACTCGTTAGCCGGCCTATCTGCCCGACGACATCATCAACTGCAACAGCAACTGTTCTAAAGAGGAGCCTGTTTTGGATTCATCCACATATTCCAGGTTACACTCCGCGAAGTCTTACCTTGTTGACTGCAAGCCGGGCAGGAGGGTTGTCGAAAACTTCAAAAGATCATGGAGAGCAGATTTGCAGTGTTTTCAAGTTTGGTGAACATACTAGTGGAAATATAGAGGGTTCTTGCTAAGAACCCCATCCCTAATATACTTGTAGATCAGTTTCTCCCGCGTTATCAGGAGAAACGATGTCAATCTGACCGGTCGAAGGAATTTAGCCTGGTCTTAAGTGCACGCTCCTGGTTTGGAATGAATACTGCGTTCGCTTTTTTACATTTCATTGGTATGGCAAGGCTCGGCTGGCCTGCAGCATCATACACCAGAAAGGCACCAGTCACGCGGTTCCCTGTTGCAGCAGAACTAGCATTAGGCCGTCTGTTCCTGATGATTTAAATGGCCTAAAATAACTTATAGCTCATTTAATTTCAGATTGGTCTATAAGTCTTGGGGCAAGGGTCAAATAATAGTTTGTTAACCGATGCCTAGCCCCGATAACCACCGGCCTCTCTTTCTTTCTGACTGTTTCCAGGGTCGATCCACAGTCGGAATGGATCATAAATTTCAGTTTTCTC
Organism: Dendroctonus valens; assembly: GCA_024550625.1. NCBI lineage: Eukaryota > Metazoa > Arthropoda > Insecta > Coleoptera > Curculionidae > Dendroctonus > Dendroctonus valens. The sequence goes on from JAJTJO010000096.1 coordinate 3,390,484, forward strand.
CTTTGTTGCTATGCACCCACTTTCGGTTGTGGTTTTATCGAAAGTGACTCATGGAGTTTGGCCTAGCTTGGCACATGTCCTATATTCTTGCATTGCTCATCCATATCGTTCATCGTGCCTTTTTAATAACGATGCCGTGTGTCGTCAAAGATGTCTTGTATACATTTACGAGGCTGCATTTTTCCGAGCTCAGTTCAACAGCTTCTTCCCTCATTGAGAATCTCGAGTTCCATCAATTAGAAATCCGCGATTTTGTCTGCAACTTCAAGTGTTTAATGTAGATTCGTAACCTGATATTACTGCTGAAGTAACAGGAGCAACCATAATTTGCAATTTCCTCGCCCTATGTGCTTTTGATGGACAATTTTCCAAATTCTTGCGTAGGTTCTCTCTGTAAGAAACTCAAGCAGTTCTTTTGGCATTTCTCTATTTTAATAAAAGTGCTTTTCCTATTCGATTTGGAATCTTAGTCGATGTCTATGATCGAATCATCTGATCGTGACCGAAATAGGCCAATTTTTCGTTAGATCACTTTGTTCAGTCAGTTGTGACCACAAAGGTTGGTTAATTGGTGTTGGTTGATACAGACCTCAAAAGATGAGGTGTGTAGATATTCCAATAGAAATCCCCTCTGATTGTATCCCATTCAATGATAGTTATAGTCTTAAACTATTTACAGACTCAGGTTTACACAGCTCACCAGGGCGTGTTTTCCTGCTTGATCATAAAAAAGGTTTGCTTGTGGCAGGATTATACGTTTCGCATATTTGTCCTCTTCTTCATTGGAAGACATATATTTTTTACAAGTGTAATTAATTATCACGCATTATTTTTACAAGTGTAAACGGAACTTGAATTAATTATCTCGCAGACAAATGATCCAATCAAACGAGATGTTAATTAACATCTCGTTTGATTAAATTTTCATCAGTGTGTACACACCTACTCCTTCTATTCTTAGACAAATGATCGATTATCTATATGATAACTGTCACCGATACTATCTCCAAATTAGAAGGCCGAATGCTATCATTCTATTATTATCTGAACCACATCTTCTCGCTCAGGAAAGCTCTTGAACCCAAGCCTGTCCAGTCTCGTATATTTCTAAGTTAGCCACCCTGTCTGCGTCCTTTTCCGCGTCTCCCTTCTATCTCACCTTCTATCATGATCTGTAGGAATTCATAGCTACTGTGTCTCAATACATGACCGAGATATGCAGTTTCCCTCTTTTTTATGATTTCGATGAGCTCACATTCTCTGCCCATTCGATGCAGGTCTTTCAAGTTGATGGTGTGAGCGGTTCAAGGCACTCGGAACATTTGCCGATACACCCCCATCTTGAATGCAGCGAGCTTGTTCAGACTGCCAACTTTCAGGGTCCACGCTTCGACTCCATGCAGAAGCGTGGGATATACGTAGTACTTCACAAAATTGTATCTAATTTGGATATCAAGTGAACTATCGCTTAATATGCCTCGCATTTTTACGAAGTTTATCCTGTTCATTTCAATCCGGGCTTTGATTTCCAAATCAGGTTTCACATCTTCATCGATGCAGCTGGCCAGGTATTTACTTTTGAACTTAGAGACGTTGGTTAGCTGCGTCCCATACGTCGAATACTGTGCACTGGTTGCTTAGGATTATTGGATTGTTGTGTTCATTTTTAAGCCAATAGATCATCTTCGCCTGATATTTTGCTTAGTAACTGATGTAAGCCCTCAGGACTGTCTGCAATTATAATTCTCGTCGGCATATCTTAAATTATTACCAAGATTCATTCCAATGTATTCCTGGGTTTCAGTCAATTTCATTGTCACCAATTATGGCGTTATGTGATGATCCATGCGTGTCGTCTCCTGTCTCTTTTCGGTGATCTCGACGTTTCTGTAGCAGGACCTCACCTCAGCAGTGCAGCAATCAAGCACTCAGATCTCAGTGACCTGAATATTGACGTATATATCGACTGTTATAAATTGTACTAAATAGTTTGAAGATATTTATTTCCAGTCAGGCACATTTCCTGGTTTATGTTGTGCATCTTTCCCGAAAATTTTCATATGCTTTCATTGTTAATTTGGGTTATTTCTGAGCTTCTCCTCGTGGGTGTTCTCAGGTTTAAGATCTGCCACGGACTAGCGGTCATTGCGTTATTCTTTACTGCCATAATTGTTTTTCTTGAGAACTGCGTAATTGAGTTTCTCTTTCCTTTCCGCACCGAAGTGTCGTAAAAGTTTCTTAGACTCTCGCCCATGTTCAGTTTTGTGCAGCCAGCTGCCTCTATTACACGGTAAAGTCTGTTGATAGTATGTGTTTTGGTATAGGGAGAACATTTTTCTATGAAGGACGTTAATTGTTGCTGTATGTGTTTCATTGAACATGTCCCTGTCTGTGATTGAATGTAATCACGTGTGTGTTGTTTTACTTTATCTATGTCTGTTTTATTCAGGTTTGTATTTTCAAATGCAGTTTCTGGGTGTGTTTTCTCGAAGCCATCGGTTGTATCTGTCGGAGTTCTATGTCCAATTTTATAGCCTAATGATTTGATCTGAGTTCGTTAGTCAGACATATTTTTTATCACATGTGTAACGTTGGCTATGTAAAGTAGTAAATCCGGTGTTGAGTCTTGATTCCCTAGCATGAGAAACGTTGGCAGTGTCTGTTTTTTCACAACGTCTGTGTTGGACAGGAGGTTGTTCAGTTGCGTCTTGTTTCGGTTAAGGTTAAAGTGTCCATTGATGATGGTATATCTGTAGAGACATGCTTCAGACAAAATGTTTAGTTCTATGATGGAGTATGGCTGTACGTTTTCTTCTTCTTCTACTTTAATTAGATCGTTCAATCTGTTAATTGGGTCGCCTTAGGATCTCTTGGGATGTCGATTGCCAGCTGTCCTTCCATCTCTTAGGTGGTCTTCCTGGGGGTCTCTCTCCCGGTGGTCTGATCTTGAATGCTATTCCGCGGTAGTCGATCTCTTGTCATTCGGGCTACATGAGGGTGCCATTCTCGCGTCCTTTGCCGCTCCCATCCATCCTTTGTCGGATGGTCACCTGTAATTAGCCGCATCATTAGCGTTGGAGTTCTTTTTATCCGAGTATTGCTCCTCTTGCAGAATCGGACCTGCAGCTGAAAATCCCGCAGGTGGTCCAGAAATATCAGTCTGTTATGTCTAGATCGACACCGGTGGCTACCACTGAGTACGATAGTGTGATGTTGCGTTGTCTAGTGGTTTTAAGTGGTAGTGTTATGGTGTTTGGCTGCTCTTATACGACGCAAATTCGTCTTGTTGGGTGAGAAGCTCTAGAGCCTTTTTGGTGTTGGCTTCATCGTTGGCTTTTATTAGGAAGGCTGATTTCTTTTTAATGATGATGCATTTGACTTTTTGGTGGAGTCCTTCCTATTTAATTGCTAGTTGTACTCTGGCAAGTGCTGTAGGTGTAATTATGCTGAATGTGGATTTACACGTTGGGTGTATATGTTGGTGTTTTGTCGTTGGAGCTGTGGTTGGAGTGGTCGGTATTGCCCTCTATTCGGATGGTGTTGATCGAGTAGCAGGAGGCTCTAGCGCCGTCCTTTTGTGGTCTTGGGTAGGTGTTGTTGGTGTGGGGACCGGTTGTCTACTCCTTTTCTTGGCTTTTTGCTTTGTAAAGCCGTCGTCCTTAGAGGCCATGTCCAATTCAGACCATGAGCTCCGGGATACATCCCACATTTGGGACGGACCCAGTATTCTCTATCTAAAATTCCTCGCAGTTTGCAACTAGCACAAGTATTCGACACGCTCGCACTGGTATGTCCGTTTGCTACGGAGGTTAAAGCTCGAATTCCTACGTCATATAGTTACAATGTACATATGCAAATTGGAAAAGTTTAAAACACTAAATCAAGAAACTCGATAAAATAATAAAAAACGATTTGTACTAACAGTTTTTGCACCTTAGCCTTAAAAACCACATCTTCAATTGCTTTATATGCGGGGAAAGAGAGATATAAAATTTTATTGCCCAAGAACCTATACTAATCTGAGCTTTTGATATTTAAAAAACAACAGGTTTTTACGTTGTGTTAATGATAAATGATTACCTTGAAAAACGTTGCTGCCATTGTACAGGGTGATTCAAAATCGGCAGCCCTCCTCAGCGGGTGTTTAGGGAGTACAGGAAAGATAGTTTAAAAAATTCTTATCAAAAACTGAGATATTTGCAAAAAACTAGATCAGTATTACGGCAACAATGTTTTTCAAGGTAATATGTTCCATTAACATTATGTAATTACATGTTGCTTCTTAGATATCAAAAGCTCAAGTAACCATAGAAAAACACAGAAAGTGACAATAAAATAGGTTAATAAAAAAGTAAACCATAGAACAGGATTCGTTAAATGTAGGAATTCACTTTTTCGAAATGTCAATATTGCCAATTATTGTCAACGAGGAATTGTTCTTTCATTGTCATCATAACTTCAAGTTGACGTAAACATTTCTGTGTTTAACTCCAAACAAGTTTGTGCCCGTGTAATCACAGTATTGTGCACTCTTCTCGAACTTACGAACCTTACTAGGAACACAACCATGTTTCTAATTATTGCGTCTCCAACATCCTAAGTGAAATTTTGAACAGCATTAATCTTGCGGCGTGTCACGTCAAGATAGATGGCGACAACAAATAGTTTCGCACCGATATGAACTGTATAGGCGAAATAAAGTGCAGGTATCAGGAGGACTATCTCCAACCCAAACCCAGTTGAATAGACAGGCTAAAAACTGCTCCTGGAGGTGCCCCCACAAGAAGAGAAAATATATTTGTTAAGGTCTGGTCTTTGCGAATAAATACTACATTTAATAGAGCACAACTACGTAAATTTCGATTTGTCATCTTAAATATTAATTGCTTTTTTTATCATTTGGTTCGGCATCTGACATTTTAATTAATTTAGCTTCCCGAAAGTAGGTATTGTTTCTTGCAGTATGACACAGCTTTTCTGGTTTTTATTATGTTAAAACAACAGGTCGCAATACCAAATCCACCAGCGTGTGAAATCAGTAAATTTTTAATGGTTCCTAGCTTGATCTATGATTTTAATTGAAATATATGCCTAATAAAATGGATGACTGATGCATTCAAGTATTTTCGAAGAGAAAAATAATCAGGGTCTGAAGTGGGTATATTTCTACTAGCGCTTGAAGTCGAATATAATAACTTAAGACAGATTTTGCTTTCAGCAGCGCCAAGCCGAAGTCCTAGACATAGTATTACTCCTGTGGAATCGAACAAAAGTCCCCGAGGCAGCGCAACGTTGGAAGCATTTTCATATCGTACAAGCCCCAGAGGGAGTATTACAGGAGGAAGCACTTTAGGTAGGTGGGTGCTGCAATACGTGAGCGATAACGATACTTTCTGGTTTATGCGTAGAATGTTAAATATGTTTTAGTGTATTGAGTTATAGTCACACAGCCTATATGTTACTAAATGTATAAGTCAGTAATATTGATATGCGGGATCCATTTTATTTATTATCATCGTTGCAGTGAAATAAAAATTTCTTTAATTTGACAACAATATTAAGAAGTTCAACTTTTTAGTAAATTTACTATCCACTTAAGTTTTACAGTGAAATACGAAACTTTGTTCTATAGATCTAAATTTCTTCAGTACATATAAATGGACGATTTTTAGTTTTAAAAATCGTAGAGATTCCTCGTAAATGTTATAGCTTTTCCTTCATTAGGAGATTATGGATTGGAGCAACGATTGCCAAGGGGCAGTATCGGTCCTGACAATGGGCAGGAGGTCAATCGAAGTCCTCGAGGGAGTATTGTGGCCAGGAACAATATGGGAAGCGAAACCCGAAGCTCCAGAGGAAGTTTGACATTGACTTTTCAAGAACCACCAGGCAAAGAGAGGCGAGCGAGTGCTGATAATGCCACATGTGAGTTTTGCTGATTTGGGTAATGGAACATTAATTAAAAATATTCTATAATACGCCAGTAAATGGTACCGAGAATTTCAGTAGCAGGCATTTAATATTATACACAGGGTGATTTATATTAAGATGTTAAAATGAACATGGCAACTTTCAGCATGCCTAACTAAAAGTGGATGCATTTAAAATGCAGCAAATCCCTCCCCTTATGCAAATGCTAAATTGGAAACATTTCGAACACTAATCCGTTTTGGTATTACAGGATGATTCAAAATTGGCGTCATGCATCAGGGGGTGTTATTTTGTGGTGTTTAGGGCGTACAGGAAAAATAGTAAAAAAATTATTCTTATGAAAAACTGAGAAATCTACAAACAACTAAATCACAAATTATGCAACAATATTTTTCCAAGTCAACTGCCTCATTAACGTTACGTAAATACCTGTTGATTATTAAATGTTAAAAGCTCAAGTGAACATGAACGAGGTTAGCGTAACCACTTAATTCAACGGATTTCAGCAATTCCTCCTAAAAAAAGTTATGGCTCAATGATCTATTTACAATTAACCCACGGTAGGTGAAGAAGGAGAAAGTCAGTAACCTTCAAATAAGAAAAACATTTTAGTGATTGAAACAAGTGGGTTTTTCGGGTTTTTAGGCCGTCGTTCGGTAGAATTTCTTCTTGAAGAAATTGGAGGAAGAAAAGAAGAAATTCTACCGAACGACGGCCTAAAAACCCGAAAAACCCACTTGTTTCAAGGAATGGCCTCGAAAGTCTATCTCTTTTGATATTTTAGTGATTGATTGTGAAACGAAATTCTCAGATATGAATATGTGGGTTTGAAAGGAACCGTTCTGAAATGTGGGCAACTCACAAGAGGTATTCGAAGTTCTGCCCATTTAACTTCAAACATGTTTGTGCCCCTGTAATCATGTCAATGTGCACTCTTCGCAGCATTACTGGGACCACATTTTGAGCGGCTTCTCGTATTCGGTTAACTAACTCCTGCTCAATTTGTACCGGTGTTCGTTAGACCTAGAGATTTAATGTGTTCTTGTGTCCTGAATATCCTAAATACATGGTAGGGATGTAGCTATTCCTCTGTAATTATATTGTGCACAGTTGCCTGAAAATTTTGTGTTAGTTGTTGCACAATTCTCCGAGTACTCCTGAAAGGCTCTGCTGCAAAAATCTCCAATACCTGTTCCTGTATGTCTAGAACCCGAATATCTCTTGGTCGTCCACTATCTGCCTCAATTCCTGGAGACAATCGTCCAGTGTCTGGCCGTTTGTTGGCGAAGTTCTAACAGCTTCTGCCACCACACCGTGGCATTCCCCCTTAACTAATAACATATGCGTATTATGTGTATTCGATATTGGGGAACATTTTGTGAAAGATGCTTCAAACTAAGTCACTATTTTACAAATTCTTGTTATGGCTCAATTCTTTACACTTTTACAAATTCTTGTTATGACTTAACAAAAGCTTTGAATTTTGACGATTTTAATATCAAAAATTTTCATAATTTTCTTTCCGAATTCTTAAGTATTCCAATCAACCTCAACCAAATAAAACTTATCTACAACTTAAGTCTAGAATATTATACTACATAACATTTGTTTAGAATTTCGAATAGGATTCAAAATTTGTATTATTTTATTTTATTTCTTTTGTTAAGAATGGAAATTCTTCGGCATATATATGTAGACAGAAATGATAAAAAAAATTATTAAAAAAAATAAAGTTAATAAACCAAATACGAGAAGCTGCCTGTGTAGGCACTAACTTGTGTGGAGTTAAAGACTTAAATGTATGTTTATTCGTAAAGACATCAATTGGAGGTTTGATGACAGTAAAGAACAATTTATTGTTGACAATATTGACATTTCGAAAAAGTAGATCCCTATATTTAACGAATCTTCTTGACTTTGCCGTTTATCCTTATGATATATTTCATTGTCACTTTCTGTATTTTTCCATGGTTACTGGAGCTTTTAATAATTACGAAGCAACAGGGATTTACATATTGTTAATAAGGCAGATTACCTTGAAAAACATTGTTGCCGTCCTTCTGATATAGTTTTTCCCAAATATCTTAGTTTTGAATAAAAAAAAATTTTTTCACTATTTTTTCTGAAGTCCTAAAACACCCCAGACAACACTTCCAGAGGAATGAGGCCAATTTTTAATCATCCTGTATACTGCACTATTTTTCAACTTATTTACTAATTGTGAAATTCAACAAAACATGATTCGTTTACATTTAGCTGGCACTTTTGACAGGCTTTAGAGGATTTTTTTGCATAATGCACCCCTCTTTTGTCTCTCGGCTGCCACAATCCCATAACCACTGTAATCGTAGTTAACTTGATCTGGCACTCGGGCAGTTAACCTTATAAAATGTTGATCGTTTTAGAAACCACATTATCCCGTGGAAGATTTTCACATTTACGTAAGTGGATAGATAGATAGATAAAAATTTATTGAACATTCCCATTAATAAAATTCACAAACAAAGTCAACAAACATAACTCCCATGTCTAGCCAGATGTTCGGCAGGTTGCTCTTTGCCCATGATCTAAATAGGCGCGCTAAGTCGTCCATTACCTGGGCAGTGCCCTAACATGGACATTCCCGAGCTAGCCATACGCACGACAACGTCAGGAGATAGTCTTGAAGTGGCGGTTTTGGTTTTATTCGAGGGGCATTCATTAAGGAAAAAAGGTCTTCCTGAAGGGAAGCCAAAAACCCCTTTTGCTTCGACCTTTAAGTTTGATACTGTCAGCCGTGGCGTTAACCGCCGGCAGTTTCAACTAGATGACCAAATCCATCCGCCCCCGCCCCGATCGGTGCAAGAACCAGCCAACACCAGCCAGAACGAGGCAGGACGAACCCGTCAAGTCACGTCATGTTGGATTTGTGCGTTTCCAGCCTGCTAGAAACGACTGTCTGCAACTGGCAGGCAATGTTTGTTTGTCGTCACGTACTGTCAGGGACAAAATCCTCATAAAATATGGGAAGTCGCTTATACAGGGGACCATGGGTTGGGCGATCGTTTGCTCTTACTTGGGTGATATTTCGCGTGAGGACTGAGCCTTGCACTCCGCTATGATAAAATTTTTCAGCGATGGTATCTATATAGTCGGCTATATAGGCCATCCCTGTAGCTTCGTGCATTTCGGTTATTCTGGTGTATCTGTCAGCCGATAGAACGCCTCTTAGGAACCTATTTTGGGTCCTTTGAACACGTCGTCTCGTGGAATCGCAGACAGAGTGCCAGACAGGGGAGCCGTAGGTCAGTATGGGCCTTATAGTGGAGGTGTAGAGCAGAAGTTTATTTCGAGGTGATAGGAAAGAATTTGGGGCCAGAAGAGAGTACAACTTTCTTCGGGCCATGAAAGTCTTTTGTACAGCATAGTCAACATGCTTATTGAAATGGAGTCGGGCGTCTAGTTTGAATCCCAGGTATTTTACCTCTTTTGTTGGTTTGATAGGAGTATTTTGGACCACGAGTGGTGATAAGATTTTATTGTTAGTGAATTTGCGCGAAAAGATAATAAGTTCCGTCTTCCTGGGATTCACTTTAAGTTTCCATTTGTCAAAATACGGCGTCAATAAACTCAGGTGATGTGCAATGCGAGATTTCGCAGCCTGAGCATAAAAAGACGATGCATAGATAGCCGTATCATCAGCGTATAGTGCTATTTTTGTAGTGGGAAGTTTTGGAATGTCTGCTGTGTACAATGTATACAGCAGCGGCGAAATCACTGTTCCTTGTGGTACTCCTGCCGCGATGCGTCTTTTGGCAGAAGTGGAATTCTCCACTTTCACCTGGATGGAACGGTTTTTTAGGTAAGACGCTATCAGGGAAACTAGGTAGAGTGGCAGTGAATGCACGGCAAACAACTTGTACAGCAGGCCTGTGTGCCAGACTGTGTCAAAGGCCCTTTGCATGTCGAGAAGCAGCATAACCGTACTTTGAAGCTTATTAAATGCTGCATAGGCATCCGTTGCGATCCTAGCAGTCTGCAGCGTTGTGTTGTGTCTTGGTCGAAAGCCAAACTGCTCATCCGGGATTAAACTTCGAAGCTCGGCTGCTGCCTGTAATCTCGAATGGATGACCTTCTCGGTTAATTTGCCGAGGGTGTTCAAGAGGGAAATTGGCCTATAAGAGGCGGGTTCGGTCGGGTTTTTGCCCGGCTTTAAGATGGGGATTATTACAGCGTTTTTCCAGTCCTGTGGGAAGTGCTGCAATTTAAGGACTGCGTTGACTATTTGTACTATTAGCACAATAGTTTTCCGCGGTAAGTTTTTGAGGAGTAGATAAGGGATGCATTATGCAAGTATGATAAATACAAAATGTAAAGACCTATAGTCGGGGATGTAAGAATCAAACGTACTAATTGTTAGCACTATTCGGTTATCTTGGCAACTTGTAATTGTCACATTGTTTTTGATATGTGTGCAAATTTCATACGAGTCGTGGCTTTTTTGCATAGTTTTTGAAGTACTGATGGGGCACTTTATTATAATTCTTTATAATGACCGTAGAACTAATCTCTTTTTGTTCCAATCGGTGAACTAATTTTAGAGAACTCGACTCTTGAAATGCTTATTTTGAAGAGGACCTTCCACAAGATATATTACAACTGAGCCACCAACATCTAAAGCTGGCTCATATTCATTAAATAGCCGAAAGGTTACACTCATTTTGTAGCAATATTTTATTGGCTGGGCTTTTATACATTGTTGGGCTGCATGCTTTCCTAAGTACAGCACCATACTTCCATCTATGCTAACGTGTTCTTAGAATTCCGGAAATTTCAGGAAACGTGTATTTAAAGTGTTAAGTATCGGTTTCATTTTCCCGATTGTATCGCTTCGTGGGAACGCAGAATTATTGGGCAGAAAAAATATATTTTCATAGTTTCAAACCGATTTTGTCGCATTGCCTTTACTATCATTTTACATGCTTTTGAATTTATTCTATTTTCCATCACATTCTTCATCTTGACACATTGCAATAACCTGTCAACAACGAAATGGCGATGAAACATTGCTTCTCAGGAACGTTCATTATATAAGTGTGGTCCTATTTACGTTATTTACCTAACTGTAAAATTCGTTGAAAGTTCACATACTTTGTCATCACAGAACTGTTCGCAGCAAACAACGGGGTCAGTGGGGATATCATCCAATATTTTTGGTGGAATAAATTCCTTAAAAATTGGATTTTAAGAGCTACTTCCATCGATCCAACTATCCGATTCGAAAAATAGATCTTTTTTTTTCTGATAATGGCATGATTATTTCGTCATAACTATAACTATCATCGCTTTTTCTTCGCTGGCTAGCAATAACGGTTTCTATAATTAACAGTTTCTTATATTATATATGATGTACTTTCACTGATATCATCGATATCTAAATTTTTACTTGAATAATGTTTGCGATCAATTCATCATCAGTTTCATATTCTACCATGAAAACAGTTCTATAATGTCAAATTTTCGCTGAAACTGGAGCGCTCAACTGTGCATCCCAAATTTTGATGAGGTCATTACATTCGTCTTCATTGCCACTATGTCCAGCACTATCTTCACGATGTTCACGAGGAGCATCAAACACATCTGCTTCTCAAAAATACTCGTCGACAAGCTGTTTAAGCTGTTTTGTTGTAAACAATCTAAAAAAAAGTCATGTACAGGCACATAATAAAAGAGAAAGAGAATTGAAGGCCCTTTAAAACGATGTTCTACTTGTCCCCATTCCCATTTAAGATTCTAAAGGTGACATCTACCCCTCCTAGGGGGTTGAAACAAGAAGGCCAAAAATATTCATTTAAAGTGTGCCCTTTACAAATAAAATTGACGTGTCTTTCCGCTTTTTTACAATTTTAACTGCAAGGAAGATATTAAGGGTGAAAAGTTTTCAAATTGACACCCCCTATAAGAGTTTCTACTGGCTTTCTCATTTCTTATGAAAATAAAGAGCAAAATAATGTCAACTGAAGTGCAAAATAAATATAAACAAAACCACTACTTACTTTTTATGTGACCATTTTGTTTGCGAACGTTTAAACGGAATTCACAAAAATTTCACTTATCGAGTGATGATGACAAAATGATAAACGAGTGCTGCGCTAGACTGTATCACCCTGTGTAAATGACAGGGTGATCCAACGATAAATTACGCTCATGAACTTCATTTTTACAAATGGAATCACTTATTATCCATCGCATTATGGGTATGATTCAAGACCATGTCCTAATCCTAAACTAAACAGGACTCGAGACATTTACAAAAATTATAGGATGCCCTAAAAATGCATCTTGTTCAGGGCGATAATTAAGGAATAGATACCATTCTTTAGCGTGCCTAGTTTATTTCTGACATGTCAAATTTTTACTTTTGCGGTTTTGGGAATGGTGAAGAACGAGAAGCGAAAGAACGGATCGAGCAAAAATCAAAATGCTCTGCATTATTTGGTTCAGTGATGGAATACGTACCCAAATAGAAACAGCTCAATATGCCCTCCCATAGGCAAAAGGTGGTGAGTAAAATATAAGCTAAATACAGAGAATTTGTAAGAGGTTTGCCTAGATCTGGCCATTTTGCTCGAGATAAAAATGTTCAATTTCACGTTTAACGTTCTTTGGAAGGAAATCCATGACCCCCTCTTTCGCAGATTGGGGCCAATTTACACATACGGAAATCTGTTGTTCATCGATAGTTCAAGGGCATAAATATCATCGCTACAAAGTTATTCTATCGCAAGAGTTATTTCAAAATTTTTTCGATAGGGGAAATGAGTTTTGCGAAAACATGCAAAGTTTGTGCAATCTAGATAATAATTTAGTAAAAAATATTATGTTTTCCGATGAAGCTACGTTCTGTTTGCATGGTAATGTGAACCGATGAAAAGGTCGATATTGGGCAACAGAAAATTCGCATTGGGTGATGGACGTTCACAGACTCAAGTAAAATGACAGTTTTTCTTACAACAGTCTCTAACTGGACAAGTATATCTAAAATTTCTCTTATTTGAATTAATTGCAGTATTAATATCTTTATTCCCAAATCAATAAGATCCAGACTCTCCTGACGAAGATCTGAATTTTCCAGCAAGATGCTGCTGCTCCTCACTATGCTGCGTATTTTTTTTTTAATTTTATTAACAATGGTCATTACTGACCAACCATTAATTTACATCTGATAATTTTTACATAATTATTTTACAAAGAATCCATTAATTTACTTTGCAATTCGTCGTGGTGTTGATCAGTCAACCGAGTCAAATAGTCAATGCGCAAATGCAAATGTCACTTAGTCAATGGAGCTTTGTTGTTAGCTCTGTCATGCGACGAGTTCAAAGGGTTTGGTCCTTTTGATGCGTCTTGAAATCTGGTGGTTGCCAAATAATTTCAGTGCTTCTAGATTTTCGTGCTGTATGAGACGATTTTTGTGTTTTGTTGCAATCTGTTTTATGACCTCTTCAATCAGAGGTACACCAAGGTCACGATGAAGGTCACTGTTGCGTACATACCAACGAGCGTTTGCAATAGTTCGTAGTACTTTGTTCTGGAATCGTTGTATTTTCAAAATATCCCCACAGTTGAATGCCATACATTCAAATACGTTTAAGAATTTGGTTGTAAACTAATAGCTTCTTGTAGCTGGAACTCCGTGATTTTCGAACAAGTATCCAGTAGAGCTGCCTGATGCGGATCTGCAGTTCTGCAAGTTTGATTTTGGTGTGCTCGACCCAGTTAGCTTTAGCGTCAAGGTACATGCCAAGATATTTTGCTGTGTTTTCCCTAAGGGATTATATTTCGATTTATTGTTAACCTCTTTGGAATTGAAATTCTTCTGTTGGTGTAGTTCACATGTACCGCCTTCTGATGGTTGAGTTTTGTCCGCCATTCCTTCGTCCAATTTTCGACCTCAAGTCATTGGACCTTTGTAGAAGCAACGTAGTTTCTTCATCAGTTTTAGCCGTGGCTGCGTTAGCCGTATCATCCGCGAATGTTGCCGTTGCGATTTTTGTTGTTTGCGGTATGTCACTAATGAACAGAAGATATAGGATTGGGCCCAGTACGCTTCCTTGGGGTACTCCAGCTCGAATATTTTAGAAGTCCGAAAACTCTGACTCGTGATTCACGCGGAACATTCTGCCTGTTATGTAAGATTTTCACAAGTTGACGAATTGTACTGGCAATAATTTGTTAAGTTTGCAGAGTAAGTCTTCATCCCAGATTTTATCGAATGCTTGCGATACATCCAGACAGATCACTGAACGCACCCCTTCTCCTGCCAGAGCTTCTTCTATGATGTCGATCAGACGATCAACTTGATCTATTGTTGAATGTCTCTGCCTAAATGCAAACTGGTGATTCGGTAGTAGATTATTTTCTTCGATAATTGGTTTCAATCATTTGAGGAATATTTTTTCAAACAGTTTTGACATGATAGGCAGCAAGGAAATTGGTCTCAAGGATTCAATTTCTGTAGCTTTTTAACGGTTTTAAAATCAATATCACCTCTGCGATTTTCCAATGAGCCGGGACATGCATCAGTCTAAATGTTGCGTTGACCAACAGAAGTAACCTTTTTAGTCCTTTCGTAGGTAGCTTCTTTAACACTAATCCAGTGATGAGATTGTAACCTTGTATTTTTTTCAGGTTGAGGTTGTATTTCAGCTCTCGTTTGAGCTCTTTTAAGGTAACTTTTTAAATTGTTTTGTGCCAATTATTTTCTATTTGTGGAGGGCACTCATTTGAGTCCATTGCCGCTTCATTCGGAGTGAAGATATTTTGCAGGTGAGTAGCGAAACTATCAGCTTTTTCCTGATTGGTTTTAACATATTCGTTGTCTTCTTTAAGGATTGGTGTCACATGAGTGATTTTAGTTCTCAGTTTTTTCGAAGTTTTCCACAGAGAGTAGTTTGCACTCTTATCCGCTATCAGATTTTCCAAGAACGAGTTTGCGAAATTTTCCTTTAGTTGCTGGATCAGTCGTTTAATTTTTTGACATTCGGAGTTTAACTTGGTTTTTATCGCAGGATCTATGGTTGCTGGCCAATTTCGTCTAAGTCTTCTTTTATTTTTTACCAGATTTCTCACTTCCATCGGGGAGTTAAATCCGGGGGCTTTATGGGTGACTGTTTTGGTGTTGGTCCAGACCGTTTGATGTATTAATTCGGTAAAATTAGCCACTGCTTCATCGAGCTGGTCATTTGTGATAAGATCCGTATCTAGATTAATTTCTTGATCCATTTGGATTTTAAAACTATCCCAATCTGTAGTTTTATTACTCAGAGTTGGTTTTACAGGTTTTTGGCTGACAGTTTCACGGAGGGTTATGATTATCGATGAATGATCTGAATCAAGGTCATAGTTGTCTTCAATGTTGATAAAATTGGATGGCATTTTTTTGGTTATAAAGAAATCCAGAACATAATTATGAAACTTTAACGATATAATTCGTTTTTAAAAAGTTTTTATTATTACGACAATTTATTTAACTACTTAATTCCACAACGTGGTTACAAAGAATGAGTTTTCATGCAAAACAGTCAAATGAGGTAAACACTTCTGCTGACTCGTGGAATGTTGGAGTATGGTGGTTTCCTAGTATTGTAGTTGCAGAGTCAGGTGGGTATGGCTATGTAACTACATCAGGAGTTTTATTTCTGTCGGTTGGCCAATGCGTTGGTTTACCAGATGAATGTACGTTGCACCCAATCTTACCGATGGCTTTTTTGAGCTCTCTGCCATTCGTA
Source organism: Dendroctonus valens (assembly GCA_024550625.1). Taxonomy (NCBI): domain Eukaryota; kingdom Metazoa; phylum Arthropoda; class Insecta; order Coleoptera; family Curculionidae; genus Dendroctonus; species Dendroctonus valens. Next base: position 3,406,185 of record JAJTJO010000096.1, read on the forward strand.
TTATCCAGTGTGGAGCCCCAAAGTGAGTGTTAGTGTTATGTGTAGGGGGTAGGTAGACTGCTCCTACTTTAAACTGTTGTTTTGTTGATGAAACGATTAATACGGATAGCAGTATTTTATCCATCTGTATGCTGAGATCTTCATTATATATATATGAGTACAGCGCTGCCACCGTTGGCTTGATTCATTTATTTTAATGTGACTTTGTTTGGTGAGATGAGTTTCAGGCACAAATCCTATATCAATTCTGTTTTGTTTCAAACATGCCGAAAATTCTTCTGTTCTGTATCGAATACCATTGGCGTTCCACGTTCCAATCCATAAATCTTTAAAAGCCTTAAAACTTCTGCGTCATTGCTTTCATTAGGTTGAGCATTTCATTGTCATTTGTGTATTGTTGCTCGGATGTGTAATTTTTCTTACTTTTGCTTTGCATATTAATCTTAGCCAGCTGAGCGAAAGTTAAGTTTGGATTAACTTTTGTGTTTGTTAAACTTTGTTTTTGAGTTGAGGTGTCTTTAGGGACAACTTTCGTTTGTTTTTTGATAGATATTTCATCTCTCTTTTGTTGTAGGGTTGTTGCAACTTCACATCAACGATAATTGGCTGGATGATTTTTTCTGACAATTAGCGCACTTGGCTTCCACATTTTTTGGCTTTTCACATACAGCAGTTAGATGGTTTCCTTCACATTTCACACACTAGGATACTTACTGCAGTATACTTATGTATGTCCATACTCTTGGCATTTCTTGCACTGGGAGATCATTTTATTTGTTCTAAGTACTTCAATAGTGACCTTCATGATATTAATGTATCTGATTTCATAAACTTTTTTAATGTCTGTTCTGTCGCTGAAAGCTAGCATAAAGAGGGGAATCTCTTTTCGATTCTTTCCCCGTTTGATCCTTTCGTTATATTTAGTTTTTGTACAACACTCTTGATTTCGAATCCCTGTTGAGCAAGATCAGCTGAGATGTCATTCACGTCAGCAAATTCTTCCATTTGTTGCTTTAACACGTTTATATGGTTGATTAAGTTACCTATATCACCCGGAGTGTATGTTGGACATCTAAGGTGTATTTTGTGTCTGCAGCACACGGTTTCGCATAATAAGCTGCGTCGTCATTGTCTGATTTTGTAGTTCATATATACTTTGATTGCACTTCTAATTAGCACATGCGGTTGATAACCGCTTCACTATGTTAAAGTGCCTTATCAGCACACTGTACGGTTAATGTATTCCACTCGCGAATATAATGCTGTGTATGCTGACACCTTTCCCAATCAGGGGATAGGAAGGGGAGGATCTATTGAATTGCCTCCGAGATCGCCAGAATTAAGATCGATAGGTTTATTTTTGTGGGGTTACCTCAAATCGAAAGTATTTGTTTACAGGCCAAACAATCTGCTGGAGTTGAATGAGAAGATCCGAAGCGAAGTGTGTACCATAACTCAGGAAATGGTTGAAAAAGTGTAAGAAGAAAAGCATAGAACAGTTTATGGATCGCCTGGAATATTGTCAAGCCCTAAATGGCACATATTTTGAACATATAATTTGATTGCTGTTATGTGGCTTGAAATAGATCGTTCTTTTTCAGGACTACAGAAATTTGAAAGAAATAGTCGCTTTTAACCGTAACAGTTGAGTTTAAGTATAGCACGCGTTACCGGAATCATACCTAGAATTCAATGGAAAATTCGAAATTGAAATAAAAAGCTGTCGAGAGAATTTCAATTTTGATTGTGCAAAACAGTCGGCTGAATTTTAAATGAATTTAGACATTAGACTTCTGGGACTAACTGTATTTTTACTTTTTAGATTCTAAAGGAAAAAGTTCTTCGCCTTCTTATCGGTCTGCTTCTAAAGGAAATATAAATTCCTCCTATGGGGTCAATTCGACAATGGAAAGTAGTGGTTCTCGCCGAGCAAGCAGTTCCGTTAGCCAGGTAAGAATTTGATGTTGTCGAATATAGTGATTCGAAGCACGACGTTCTAATCCGAACTTCTGAATTTGATTTTAATTATCGTACTATCCCTATGCTTGCAACCTATTTAAAAGTCGGTTGAGCCTTTAATTGCCTACTTAGAAAAGTTACAATTTAACCTTAGAATCACTTATATATTTTTGCATCGTTGACGACTATTAATTGAATGGCTACGTTAGAACAGTAGAACTCATGCACATTTACCATTCCCAAAGTGAGTTAAATTAAACAGGTGGGGATGTCGCAGGTCTCAGGCGATGAGCAGCGTCGCTTGTTCGGCGATCAGAAATACGTACGGGAAATGGGTCAAGGTCTCAACTTGAGTCTGACTCTCACCACCTATGGATCAGTTGCATATCAACTGAAGGATGCTAATTTAGAGGCAACCGGAACTTGTGATTTTGTTTGCAAGGCATTGAGAATCGTAAATAAGACTGGTAAGTTTATTTTTGCTATTTTTAATTATTGATAAAATATTTAGAAAAATCAATCTCCCTTAAGTATAATATGCAGGTCTGTTGATATACAAAGTGATTGAAAAATGTTGTTATTTCTCTAGAGGTCCTTTGCCGTATTGTTCAAAACTCACAAGTAAAATACTCAACAAAAAATTTTAAGCCTTGCTTGATATTTTGGTACTAGCCTGAACACAATATTTGATATAAGGCAACAGCTAATTGCATGCAAAAGTCATCAAAAAGATACATAAATATGAATAAACCTGTTGAGTTTTACAAAGATGTGAAAAGGTAATAGGTGCAACTAGAAAATATGGATCAGTTGAGCTCAGGTCATGTAATTCAAATATATATAATATAATTCATTCCAATGTATTCCTGGGTTTTCAGTAAATTTTATTGTCACTAATTATGGTGTTATGTGATGAGCCCTGCGTTTCGTCCCGGGTCTACCTATTAGACTCGTCAGTAAGGCTTAGGTAGACCCTGCCTTATACGCCGGACACCGGTTATACGCGTTCGGACGTAAATGAACCGAGCCGGCGTAGATCTTGTGCGGCGAGATGTTGGCAACCCGTGTTGCTGATTGCCAACATCTCACCGCACAAGATCTACGCCGGCTCGGTTCATTTACGTCCGAACGTGTATAACCGGTGTCCGGCGTATAAGGCAGGGTGTACCTAAGCCTTACTGACGAGTCCAATAGGTAGACCCGGGACGAAACGCAGGGCTCATCACATAACACCATAATTAGTGACAATAAAATTGACTGAAAACCCAGGAATACATTGGAATGAATTAAAGTACAGTTAGGAAGAAGAATATATAATATAATATAATAATTGTAAAAATAATAACCAGAAAACATTTTAAAATACTTTTTAATTTAAACATACTCCTCGAAGACAGACAACTAACTGGGGGTCCGAATCAACGACGATTACTCTATCCTCTTTTCACCTGAGCAAGAGTTACCTCCGGGTTCACCACTCTCGCCCCTCCTTTACAACATATAGACATGACATATTCAACCACAACAGATAAGACAAAAAGGTATAGACCAAATACACCACAACAGATAAGACAAAAAAGTTACTTGCTGCAATACGCTGACGACACTAGCATATATCGCGCATGAAAGCACAACCGATCGAACAGTGGAGAAACTCCAGACACTAACAGACATCATAGTTCAACAAATAGAGACTCACACCAAATGCATCAAAAAACTGACTGCTCCTCTCAAACCACCGAATTAAACCAGACTCTCCAACCATCACCATGGACGGCCAAATAACCAAACCAAACCCGCTGACAATGTGAAATACCTAGGAATAACAATAGTAGTTTTCGATACAAGGGCGAAAAGTGTCGTTTTTCGAACGACGACGGCATTTGTCGTATCGTCTCGACTTCGTCTCGGGTGTAAATCCGTCAGTAGTTCGAAAAACCGATTTTCGCCCTCGTATCGAACAATATTTTTTGTTCGAATGAAAGACAACACGAATAATAAGTTATAATAAATAAGAATATCCAAAAATGAAAGGTATCGGGTTCATATTTTAAATTTGATGTCAATGCCATTTCTCAAATGTCACGTTTTGACGTTTGTAAATTCTCAAAAGCGTATTTTTGTAAGCATATGCAAGTGAAACAATGAGTGCCGAAAATTCAATGTCCTGTACACCACCAGAAGTTAGAGATGCCGCAAATGTTGGTTCAACTTCCAACCTTGAAACAGCTGCTTTTACTGTATGCTGTTTGTATCAGTTGTACACTTTACATGACATTTGCGCTATTTAAAACGACCGTGTTTTGCGTGTGGCAACATCGGAGTACGCAGAAAAATAGGCCATTAAAACGACTTTCAGACTGAACTTGTAACAAAGTTATAATTACAAATTGCAAGTAAACTTTAAATTAGGATCAATAGTTGTCGATAAACCTACCTAATTCATTAAAAAATCAGGACGTCCGTTACTTTTTAATAAAAATACTTTAAAAAATATGACAGTGACATGTTCAATTTGTCACATTTGCTTTTGCGCACACTGTGCGTAAAAGTCCGTGCGTAAAAGTAAAACAAATGAATACTAAAGAAAAGTGCTTCTTTATGGCCATCGCTTCTGTTCGGAAAATGGCAGATTTTGATTCACTCGAACAAAAATAATATTTAATTTAAGTAATAATTTAAAATTCACTAAATACGTACAAAACATCAGAACAGTACTAACTGAGAGAGCAAAACACTTCCTCACACTGAGTTGCAAAAACAAGGGTATCAGTAGAAAGACAGCAACCATAAAAGACCGGGTGATTTAAAATTGGCGTAATTCCTCTGGAGGTGTTGTCTGCGGGTGCTTTTGTTATCACCATATTTTTTCTCGAAAAACATTTTTTTCCATTTTTTCGTGCCAAAACTGAAGGTAGCAATAACTATGCATACAAACTGATGATGGTGGGAAAAGACACCGAAACATCTTTAGAATAAAATAATAAACAAATATTTGATTGAAACCAAGGAATTTCATTTTGAATCATAATATTAATTAGGCAGATTTCCCTGAAAAACATTGTTGCCATCTTTCTGATCTAGTTTTTTGGCAAATATCTCAGTATTTAAGAGCAATTATTTTTTTTTACTATTTTTCTTGTACTCCTAAAACACCCCCAGAGAACGCCTCCAGAGGAATGACGCCAATTTTGAACCACCCTGTATACATTTTAGTTAAATTACATTTAATAATAACCTAATTTTTTAATATCATTTTTGCAAAAGTTATTAGGGATTCGAGACTACATAAAACAACACAAAATTTATAATACATTACTAAATTATTACTTTGATGGCACCCACTCCATAGCATTGAAAGCTCGATTGAAAGTTTCAAAGTGAAATATTTAAAACAGACGGCGATAGAAAGATGCTACTTTTCGCTAAGCGTTTTTCTTTATAAAACATATACTGTAGCTCGCTCCTTCTAAGAGTTACACCGAACTATTAGAAAATTCGAATTTTGGAACTCGAAATACTCCAAATGCAAAATTATAAGCTAATAGTGAAATCAGATACCAATCTAATCGAAATAAATCAAATTAAGTTTAAACTTTGATAACCTACGTATCTAACACGGTGGCCCAAATTTAAAAATTATATTATACAAGGTGTTTCATGAGAAAGGGACATTATTTTAACCGCGTATTTTAGGTCCGTAAATAACCCTAGTTTGCTTTATAAACGATAGCCCAAAAATGCTTTGTTACGGATTTACAGATGTTACAATCTAATTTAAAAAATGCAAAATGATACATTTCTTTGAAGCGCATGGAGATATTTTAACGAAATTTTCCAGAGATCAACAAATAGGAAAGACGCATGTCTTGCAATAAAATAATGTTGTTAATTTCTGTCAGTGACATGTGTTCCGTCACGCTACCGATTTTGTTATAGAAAAAAATTATACGTTACTGTATTTTCTAAGCATTGCAATTATTTTTCAAATTCAACAAAAAATATTTCTTGATTCTAAAGTAAGATTTGTGGTAAACATTTGTGTAAAAATGGCAACGATGAGGAAAATATTCTACGAATAGTGAAAGTGGAAGATGCGCCAACATCTTGGACACAACAAATTAGTAGGAAATTGAATGTTTGACATTTGAAGACACATCGAACATTACGCTGCTTTAATTTTATTTCCTCTCATCTAAAACTTGTTTGCCACTTGCATCAATGAGATGGTGTGAAGAGATTGGAGTATTGCCGCTGGATTCAGAATCACCTATAATAAATATCTCGAATCCTATCTACCGATGAATGTAGTTTTACTTGAAATGGAGTAAACATTCTGCGAATTAGTCATGTTTATGCGAAAGAAAACTCTACGAGAGGATAAAAATCTTCTCGAAGACACTCGGTGTCCCGTGACACCAGGTGGCGTTGGATTTCTACGAACTAAAAACCCCCATGTTTTGACTGCAAGTTTTTCTGCCACCAGGATGACATCAGAGCTGTATTGTCCTCAAAGAGAGCCAGGGACGTATTGGTGATTCTTGAGATGTCACCGCATTCGGCCCGAGCAATAACGAATTATTTAAATATGACGTTTCCGGACAGATGGATTGGATGTGGTAGTCCTGTGCTTTGGCCACCACGTTCACCTGATTCAACGCAACTAGAAAATTTTATTTGGGGTTATTTTATTTGGGGTTGGCTCAAGGCCCAGGCCTCCCATTCCCAATTCAGTCGCAGAACTGCAGAATCGCATTATGGACGCTGCCAATAGTCTAAGATGACAGATGCATGTGCTTCGAAGCGCAGTAGCTCATCTCAGAAGAAAAGTCGATAAATGTCTGGAGATTTAATTTTTGAACACTTATTGCAATTGTGTATTTTGATGAACATTGCAATTTGAAAATCTTGAAATATGTTTATCTACTTGGGCCACTGAGTTATGTATGCGCTACAGACTACAACAACGCGCGGGCCAGAAAATGTAAAATTAATAGTTTAAAAAATATACTGGCATCAGTTTTTTTCTGCTTCAATACAAACGGTGGTTCCCATTTAAATGTGTCCAATTTGGCCCACCTTCCACAAATCTGACTTTAGAAACCTAACCGCTTGTAGCAAAATAACGCAAGAAAGATTTTTTATTTGGAGTGCAGGTACGCACGCCACAAAATGGTTTTATTGCAAAAAATGCGTTTTTGTAGCTATTGATATCTGGTAATTTTGGAGAAAATATCTCCATGCTTTTTGAAGAAAGTTATCATTTTGTATTTTTTTAATTAAATTTAAACACCTTGTAAATCCGATACGAAGCATTTTTGGGCTATCGTTTATACAGGATTCAAAATCGGCGTCATTCCTTTTAAGGGGTTATAGGGGCTTATCACTTCAAAAATATTTTTAGGAAATTGACTCGAAACAGTTGAAAATCGAATTTCAACTTTGTTATTAAGTATTATTGTAAAATAGTCCCATGTTTGATTGGTAGCCTATTGGAATACTTAAGCACTCGAAAAAAAAATTAGGGTCTTCCTCTTCGTCTTCTTCCTCTTATATTAGGATTATATCCTGTTTTTCATCAACATCATAGCTTCAGTTGTGACGCTGAACTCCAGCTTTCATACCAGCGGGTTGGTGGTCGTCCCGGGGGTCTTTTTGAACGTGGTACTCCATCTCTGGAAATTTTTTTCAGTCTGGTGTTGCCTATCCTTTCAACGTGGTCTCTCCACTCTCGTCTCCTGTTGCGAGACCATCTCACGACGTCTTGGATATCGCACTTAGTTCTTATGTCGTTGCTTCTTACATGGTCCAGTAGGCTACATCCCACCAGAGATCTTAGTGTTCTCATTTCAGGTGTTCTTATAAGCCGTTTGGTTAGGGCATTTTCCGCTCTGGTTTCGACTGCACTAGAAGAAGACGACGTGGAAACCGCATGGAAGGAACTAAAGACAAATATAATACAATCTGCGGAAGAGGCACTTGGAAGAAGATTCATCAGAATTGATAAAAAACCGAATACCAAACCCTGGTTTAATCAAGAAATTAAACTACTGGCTGGGGAGAAATGAAAGGCATATCTAGATCATACGTCATCAAAGGTCTAACACATGTTTTGTATATTCTGGCTTTGCTCTCCACAGACATATATTTATTTCGTCATATTATGTCTCCCAAATATCCCGATATCAAGGCTGCTTTTGTGGTCTGCGCTTCCACTTCTTCTTTTAGGTCTCTACTACTTGTTATGTTGACTCCAAGGTTTTTGAATTGCATAACCTGTTCGACGGTCTTGTTGTAGATGGCAAGCTTGCATCTACGCGGTTCCCTTGATACCGTGAGAGACTGTGTCTTGGTTGTGGATATTTGCATGCTAAACCTGGACGCCATCCGTTCAAACTTATAAAGAAGCCTTTGCAAGTTGTCTTCATCTTCGGCGATTAGCACCGCGTCGTCGGCATAGCATATTACCTTTATTTCCTCATCACCCATTCGATACCCTCTGCCAACCTTCTTGATTTCTGTAATAATTTCGTGCATTATGATGTTAAATAATGCAGGACTTAAGCTGTCTCCCTGCCTTATTCCAGTTGATATGGGTACTTTCTCAAATAGTTTGCCTGCAGCTTTGATGTAGGTGTGGTTGTCTGTGTTGAATTCCGCACTAATTGTTATTATGTTGCGGTTAATATTTCTCTTCTGCAAAAGCAGCACGACGTCGGATAGTCTTACTCTATCGAAAGCCTGAGTCAGGTCAGCAAAGCACATGAAAGCTGGTTTATTAAATTCTATAGCTTTTTCGGTTATTTGCCGGATGGTGAATATTGCATCAATAGTGGATCTGTTCTTTCTGAATCCCTGTTGTTCTTCGCATATTCCAGAAGCTGCTACTTCTTTCTCAAAGATTTTCGTAAGGAGTTTTGAGATTGCACTTAGGAGGCCAATTCCTCTGTAGTTAGTTAAGTCAGTTTTATCCCTTTTTGAAAATTGGTATGGTAATACTATATTTCCACTCTGCTGGTATTTCTTTTTTGTGCAGTACTTTGTTAAAGAAGGCATGTATCTGGTCTAGTAGTATATCACCTTCGTATTTGATCATTTCAATGCTTATCTCGTCCATCCCCGGCGACTTTCGATTTTTGAGTTTTCCAACGAGTTGTTTTATATTTTCCTGACTGTACTTCAATTTATTTAAAAAAATTTTTTCCTGGGTTTCAGTCATTTTTATTGTTTATTATTTAAAATGTCACAAATACGTTTCGGTGTCTTTCTCCACCATCATCAGTTTGTCTAAAATATATATTTACAGTTATCATCAATTTAAATAGAAAACTTTCACCAAAATTCACATATTAAAATACAAATCACACACATATTAAAAAGTACATCAAGAACATTGGTTTTCAGGTGATGAGTCAGGACAAACATGTCTGGGAAAACACTAGAATCAATTGTTTAGAGATTTAAATTTAACTTACGTGTATAGTTGTTTCGACCTTCACATTTGACTGGTCACTGAAATTCCATATTTTACTCGATATCAAGCGAGCGAATCAAAAAAAAACTGTAGGAATTGCTGAAAAAAAAGCATTCCCTCTTTACTCGCTGAAGAGTGATCGTGATCTTGGCCATTACAGATTATGGTTGGTTCCGGCATTCGCTGAGCTTAAGGTTCTGACGTCTTGTATTCTGCGTGAGTTGATATTTCTGTTTGTGATTATGAAGTCTATCATGGATTTCTGGCCGCGTGTATTTTCAAAAGTGTATTTGTGTTGTGGTTTATGCGGGAAAAAAGTGTTGTTTATTCTTAACCCTCTTTGTGCGCAAAGCTGTATTAGTTGTTCACCATTTTCGGTTTTTTATTTCTTCATTATATCGACTTTTTTTGCCGATTCTGGCGTTCTCACTACCGATTCTGGCGTTCAGATCTCCAAAGATTATAACTTCATCTTGGGCGTCAATGTCGTCGAGCACCGACTGTAGGTTTCTATTTCTTCCTTTGATTTAGTGATGTGAGGGGCGTAGACGCTTATTAGATGGGTATTCTTCGTTTTTATAAATCTGACGGTTACCTGCAGAATTCTTACATCGATGTATTTTGTTTCACTAATGTTGTTTTCGAACCTCATGTGCAGCAGTTTTCCAACACCAGCAGTTGCTCTTTCATTTTTATTCCTTCCGCTATAAACAAGAAGTTAGTTTCAAGATCTGGTGTTTCCCTTGCCTTTCTTCTTGGTTTCTGAGAGTGCACAAATGTCGATCTTGTGTTTCTCAACCTCTATCAGAATTTCTTCTTTCTTGTTGGAGAGGGATGTTACATTCCAGCATCCAATACGTAGAGGTTTCAGTTTCCTTATTCGTTTCCGTTTTCTCGTCGGGTCGTCGTTGGTTGAATCCGTCCTATTATCCGAGGCTAAGTTGTTGGATCTTTGAGCAATATTTTTTTTGTACCGAGCAGGTTGCTAACCTCGCTCGGAAACCCTCCTCTTTTGTCCGGGCTTGGGACCGGCTGCAACTCCAGTGGGCTACTCAATCTACCCACTCTTGTCACATGCAGAGTTAAAATACCCTAAAATTAGGGTATTTGCCTCAAATGACGAAAATTTTTGATATTAAAAAAGGACTCTTCTACTATTTTTTGATGAAAAGTCAAAGTGGTAATGATGTTTTATGCCATTAACAGATATTTACAGGTGGATAGCCTGTCTCAATAATAAGCATTTGCCAAACTGTCACTTACTTTAAAGCTCCTTTCACAAAATGTTCACTAACATCTAATTTGCGGATATGCGATTAGTTATGGGAAAATGCCACAGTAACATAGCAGAAGCTGTAAGAACTTATACCAGCAAAGAGCTAGATACACTTGACAATTGGCTCTAGGAACTGACGCAGAATGCGAGAAGCTGCTCAAAATGTGAGCCCAAACTGCTGAGAAGAGTGCACAATAAAGTGATTGGGACATAAATATGTTTGGAATTAAACGGACAGAACTTCGTCAACCTCTTGTGATTTAATAACTTAATTGCATTTTATTTGATTGATATACCATTGATACATAACCTTATATAGGAAGTTTTTGTTGATATCTGTGGCGAGTTTAGGTATATCACTCATCTGCCCCAAAAAGTTTCGCAGCACTGACGGCAAAATGACAACGTTATCCCAACCTAATAATATTTCTTTCACTTTTTCTTTCTTTGTTTTGTGTTTAGCCATGGTAACTACACTTTTCAATAATTAATAAGGAACAGGTATTTACGTAATGTTAATGAGGTAGATTACATTGAAAAACATTGTTGCCATCCTTCTGATCTAGTTTTTTGCAAATATCTCAGTTTTTAATAACAATTACTTTTTTTAAACTTTTTTATATTTATATATATATATATATATATATATATATATATATATATATATATATATATATATATATATACAAAAAGGTACAAAAAAAATATTGCTCAAAGATCCAACAACTTAGCCTCGGGTAATAGGACGGATTCAACCAACGACGACCCGACGAGAAAACGGAAACGAATAAGGAAACTGAAACCTCTACGTATTGGATGCTGGAATGTAACATCCCTCTCCAACAAGAAAGAAGAAATTCTGATAGAGGTTGAGAAACACAAGATCGACATTTGTGCACTCTCAGAAACCAAGAAGAAAGGCAAGGGAAACACCAGATCTTGAAACTACCTTCTTGTTTATAGCGGAAGGAATAAAAATGAAAGAGCAACTGCTGGTGTTGGAAAACTGCTGCACATGAGGTTCGAAAACAACATTAGTGAAACAAAATACATCGATGTAAGAATTCTGCAGGTAACCGTCAGATTTATAAAAACGAAGAATACCCATCTAATAAGCGTCTACGCCCCTCACATCACTAAATCAAAGGAAGAAATAGAAACCTACAGTCGGTGCTCGACGACATTGACGCCCAAGATGAAGTTATAATCTTTGGAGATCTGAACGCCAGAATCGGTAGTGAGAACGCCAGAATCGGCAAAAAAAGTCGATATAATGAAGAAATAAAAAACGAAAATGGTGAACAACTAATACAGCTTTGCGCACAAAGAGGGTTAAGAATAAACAACACTTTTTTCCCGCATAAACCACAACACAAATACACTTTTGAAAATACACGCGGCCAGAAATCCATGATAGACTTCATAATCACAAACAGAAATATCAACTCACGCAGAATACAAGACGTCAGAACCTTAAGCTCAGCGAATGCCGGAACCAACCATAATCTGTAATGGCCAAGATCACGATCACTCTTCAGCGAGTAAAGAGGGAATGCTTTTTTTCAGCAATTCCTACAGTTTTTTTTTGTTTCGCTCGCTTGATATCGAGTAAAATATGGAATTTCAGTGACCAGTCAAATGTGAAGGTCGAAACAACTATACACGTAAGTTAAATTTAAATCTCTAAACAATTGATTCTAGTGTTTTCCCAGACATGTTTGTCCTGACTCATCACCTGAAAACCAATGTTCTTGATGTACTTTTTAATATGTGTGTGATTTGTATTTTAATATGTGAATTTTGGTGAAAGTTTTCTATTTAAATTGTAAATATATATATTTATATATATATATATATATATATATATATATATATATATATATATATATATATATATATATATATATATACAGTGTGTCCAGTATAAAATGATGTACATGGGGATATGGGAAACCGTTAGAGTTACAGGGTGGACCAAATGGGGAAAAAGTTGCGCAATCAAGTGCCTATAAATAATCTGTCATCAACTTCTTTGAACTCGGAATAGCAACGGATATACAGAGAAAAAAAGAAAAAAGTGCTTTTTATAAAATCCTTTATATCGTGTTTATTATCAAAGATACAATAACGAAATTTTCAAGGAGTGGGGGTAAGAAATGAGTGTGAATTTGAAAATAAAGTAAAAAATAATCTAGGCCCACTATGTTCAATGAGGCCGAAGTCAACTTTTGTTTTTCTTATGGGCGCCATATTGAAATTCTGCATTTTTAAATGCCCCTTTAAATATGCTCTTCAACCATGTATAACATGTTTATGGTCGGTCAAGATAAAAAGTGATTCATTTTGAAACACACAATTAATTACAAACACTTAACACTGACAATAAATTCTACTTTGACAGTTATCTAGGTAATTAAAACAGACAACGAACGTCACTATGGGGAAATTGAAGAGAAATATCAATGCCTACTACCATAAAATCTTAATTTTGTTAATTTTAATTATTTCTCTTGACCGAACATAAACATGTTATACATGGTTGAAGAGCATATTTAAAGGGGAATTTAAAAATGCAGAAAATGAATATGGCGCCCATAAAAAAAACAAAAGTTGACTTCGGCCTCATTGAACATAGTGGGCCTACATTATTTTTTTACTTTATTTTCAAATTCACGCCCATTTCTTACCCCCACCCTGAAGATTTCGTTATTGTACCTTTTATAATAAACACGATATAAAGGATTTTATAAAACGTACTTTTTTCTTTTTTTCCCTGTATATCCGTTGCTATTCCGAGTTCAAAGAAGTTGATGACAAATTATTTATAGGCACTTGATTGCGCAACTTTTTCCCCATTTGGTCCACTCTGTATCTTTAACGGTTTCCAATATCCCCATGGACATCATTTTATACTGGACACACTGTATATAAATATAAAAAAAGTTTAAAAAAAGTAATTGTTATTAAAAACTGAGATATTTGCAAAAAACTAGATCAGAAGGATGGCAACAATGTTTTTCAATGTAATCTACCTCATTAACATTACGTAAATACCTGTTCCTTATTAATTATTGAAAAGTGTAGTTACCATGGCTAAACAAAACAAAGAAAGAAAAAGTGAAAGAAATATTATTAGGTTGGGATAACGTTGTCATTTTGCCGTCAGTGCTGCGAAACTTTTTGGTGCAGATGAGTGATATACCTAAACTCGCCACAGATATCAACAAAAACTTCCTATATAAGGTTATGTATATATATATGTTTTTTTTAAAACACCAGATCCTGTATCTCGCCGATAAATTTAAAAAGAATGTTCGTGTTTTTCTTAATTGTTGTTGGTGTACGCCGGAAACTCAAACACGTCTTCATCGTCCATATCTGAAATTACATCTTGAAGCTCCTAAAACCGAAATGAGCGACTATTAACCGCGATTTGTGCATCTGGGTAGTTAAAATGATGGTCGTGCTTAGTCCTAACTATTACAGCTGCTTTATAAATCGAAAAATTAATGGACAATATTAAATATTTTAAAACGAAACGACTAGCCCTCTTAGATTAGATTAGATTTCTTATATATCAACTGGAAAATGTTACAACTGCTGATGTGTTTTATTAACAAGTTCTATAAGAATGTTTTCTTTTTTAATAATAAGATTGCATGCCTCAAAACAAAAACTGCATGATTTTCTGGTATGCCTAATATTTCCATACTATGTAATCAATCAATGCTCATTATATACAGGGTGCTTTATAACCAATGGGAATCTACATACCGGATATACTACACATCAAATGGTGGTCATTGGCGTGCCTTATCCAAAAGGGGATCTTTCAGAAATGCAGGGTGTTAAAAGTTGTAATTGTGTTTCGTTTTTTATCATTAATATGAAAATATCTGGGTTACAAACTTTAGATTAGTTAGTGCTCAGGAAAATGTTTCAAAAAGTTCAGTGTACGAGGTGTTAAAGGAACAAGAACTTCATCCGTTTCTTTATCAGAAGGTTCAGGCTTTAAGTGAAGAAGATTCCTTGGCTCGTGTGCATATTTGTAATAGAATCTTTGACCTCCATAATGTCGACGAAATTTTTCTAAGAAGTATGCTATTCACTGATGAAGCGTGATTTGGGCATGACAGTTTAATAAATCTACATAATGATCATCCTTATAAAATAAGATGATATAAAGCTTATAAAAATCCTCATCCGACTGTAGAACGTAATTTTCAAAATAAGATTTCTGTTAATGTCTGGGCTGGTATAATAGGACACTATTTACTTGGGTCATATTTTTTGGCCTCCAAGACTCAATAGTGAAACATTCTTAGATTTGCTGAGAAATCAATTGCCGATTCTTTTGGAAGATGTGCCCCTTCAAGTTAGAAATTCAATGTGGTCATGACAAGATGTAGCTCCTCCTCATTATGAAGTAGCTGTTGGAAGATTCTTGAATGAAACATCCTGAAAAATGGATAGGACGGGGTGAGCTTGTAGAGTAGGCTCTCAGATCGCCTGACTTAAATGACCTGGATTTTTTCTTTTGGAGGTATCTAAAAATGCTAGTATTCTGCACGACAGTAGGTACTTCCCCCGTGAGAATAAATTAAACAAAAGGATGGAATATTTTTGAGGGTTCGACGCAGTATTTTGAGGAAGCTTAATTTGTGCATTCAGGAGGATGAACAGCACTTTTAAAATCAGCTATAAATATATTAAAACTATATTACAAAATATAATAATACTTATTACATAACGGATGTTGTGAGGAGAGCAGCCGAACTAAAACGGCGTTGGGCAGGGCATGTCGCAAGGCAATACCCAACAAGGTGGGCTAACAAGATAACGCAATGGTACCGCGAACTACAAATAGAAACCCTGGAAGACCCCCAAAGCGATGGCGAGATGACATCCAAAGGATAGCTGGACTGGGACCAGAGCGACGGAACAGACAACCATTGAAGAAATTGGACGAGGCCTACATTCAGGAGTGGATGATCGCAGGATGATGATGACATAATAAAATAATAATGAATTCTGAGTGCACTTGTTTCCATGGCACGCTTTGTTAAAACGTTGGAAATAATTTAACTTGCGTTATTACCTACACCGTTCAAAACAATTTTTAAAGTAGTTTTTCTTGAAAGCTGCTCATTTTAGAGATGATGTGACAAGTAAACCTTTTTTACGCAATTTTGAGCGCTCTTTTATTGTGTGAAACCATACACAACAGAAAGCGGAAAACGAGAAAAGTGTAGGTTATTAAGAAGATGGCATGGTTGAGTTTAACCCCTTAGCATTAAAATGATTGATTTTTCGAAAAAGTGTTAAAGGAACTTGTCCCACTTATTTTTGCTTTACAATTACCTCGTGAAGTGCTGATCCCACGACTTCCGGACAACCTGAAAAAATGGCACTTTTACTTATCTTACTGCTTTTACTCAAAAAAAGTACAATTAGAGAGGTATTGCTTAGAATTCCGCTAACACGCTTACAAATAGCTTAAGAACTATTTGACGGGGCTATACAGATATAGAAATTTGAGCTGCAGCCCAGAAAACGCCAATGGGAGAAACGTGTATAAACTTCGCCAGCTGCCTAAACTCTACTGTAAACTACATGCGTAGTTAACTTGATGTGAGGAAAGGAAATTATAAGTCGTTCGATCCAATCGTATTATCTCGCCATTTCTGTTTATGTGATTGATTTTGACATTCCGGAGACGATAATTTTTTTAGTCAGAAGAAAGGATGTAAACTTGCCCAGTTTGCGGAAAAAACAGCGTGCATACTTTTCAATTTCAATATTATTAGGTAAAGGTGACCATCGTTCGAATCCATTTTAATTTGATTAATACGTGCTACAAATGACAATTTAATGAACGACTAGCTGCTCAATTTATAATTCCTTTTGGTGCAATAATGCTATACATTGATTAAGAGGACCTTGTGTTTAGTAAGATTGAAAATCTTGAAATTGTATTTTCACAATTTTTTTCTTTCAGTTATGGTGACGATTCTCCTTGTCTGCCTTTCGGTTCTACCATTAATTATGCTCATAATGGGTAAGTAATTTTTGAATATACTAAACAATTTCCCTTCGGTATTCTGAACGATTAATACTTTCACTCACACATTGAACATTCAAATATTTAGTATGACAGAAATTTTCCTCAGAATAGACCTTATGAGCGAAACATAAATCTAATTAGTCTTAGTGAGGGTTGCAACGGAATACATGAAGCAAAGCTGAGGCGCGTTTCAAGTGAGTGAATTTCGCATGTTAAATCTTCGAGCCACGCTGTGAATTATTCCAGTTTCCTTTAAGACCATTCTATTTGCTTTCAAAAATTATTATTAAATATGCGTTTCATATCTATTGCTATACCTTTTGAGCTGCGTCCATAAGTACGCAGAAAATATTCTGAATATTTCTTAAGGAATCCTAATTATGGGACTGGAAAGTTGTAGTGTACGAGTACACTATACATTAGATCAATTGAAAATTGTTGTAGCGGAAAAAACGGTCAAAATTTGAAAACGTACGACGCAAAAACCAGATATTGCGTTGACCGTGAAAGAGAAACTATTACCGTTTATTTGGAATGTACTGACGACTATTACTTCTTTTCTTTGCACATTGCTCTCTTCGACGTGTGATTGGATACTGCAATAATTAATAAAGCACGAATATCTGTGAATATCAGTGAATATATGCAAGCGATTCATTCAGGAATAGCTCACAAGTAAGTGGAAATGCAACATGGTAGTTGTCCTAAACTAAGTACTCGTACGATGAAGCATCATGGTTTAAATATTTTTAAAATTCTTTTTTTATTGCTGCCGTCGTGTGTTGGATATTCAATTCTTAAAGTCATCTTCGCTAATTTTTTTCAGACATATTTCTTAACCCTTAAAATACCAGGACTTAAAACATAAGGTAAATTACCATGGAGGGTCCTTTTGGGACCCCTATGATAATACATATTTAGTACCCTAATTTAAATATATTTTGTTAAAATATGACAACTCGGATTTTTTAAACAGATTAATTTACAATAAAATCCAATAAAAAAAACTGTAAAAACTAAAAACAAAAAAAAACAGATATTAAAACTGTGTTTTCTATTTAATAAAGAAACTATAGATTTTCATTCGAAAGACAGTTTTTAGATACAATACTTACAACTACAATACAATACTAGAGTTTTTTCTCTGTGTATTTCACAAACCAATTTCTTACGAAAACTGCAAACTGTATTTCCTTTCTTGTCATTTTGTCGACGACAATGGTAACATCTTGCTCGTTTCCCAGCTGACGCGGCTGGTGACACTACCTCTTCATCTGCAGGAAGTAAATCCATACCCCAGTCTGTTAGAGCTGGTATCACATACGACTTCTGTTTATATTTAGCTCTTGTTTTTAGGTTTTTACGAGCAAGATAATCGCGTAGCTGAAGTACGAAAAAACGTCGATGCCATGACATATTCTTTTTCCATTCTGAATTTTGTTCAATGTACAAAATAAAGGCGTTCATGGCACAGATGTCCAACATATCCATGAGCAATCTATAGGGCCAACGAGCGGTTCTGCCGCGGGAGTCTTCTCTGATAAGTTTGTCAGATCATCGATACACGGGACAACTTTATTGTCCCTAGCCGATTTTCTTATTGCAACTTCTTGATGTACTTTGGCTTGTACATTGTCGACTGCTTCTCCACTTGAATCCCATGATTCATCTTCGCTGTCGCTTTCTACAATAAGTGCTTCTTGAGTATTATTTTTCGATAAATTATACTCTACTTCTGAGTTTGCATCCGTACTGACATGATTGCCGTCTAGAAATACTGCATCGCGACTTATCTTTAGTGCTCCTGTTGCCGCATTAATAAATCTCTAAGCTTTTGATTCTTCAGCATAGCCATTAAAAATATATTATTCTAATTTTGCATCTAACGTCTTTCGCTGTTCCTTCGGCACACGTACAAGTGCTTTACATCCGAAAACGTGAAGATTTTTTATGTAGGGCTTTTCATTGAACCATAACTCATGCGGAGTTTTTTCCGTCGCTTTTGTCGGCAATCGATTTTGCAAAAAAATTGTTGTACTTACGGCTTCACCCCAAAACTTTTTATCCATATTTGCATCTAAAAGCATGTACCTTGTCATCTCCAAAAGTGACCGGTTTTTTCGACCGGCAACTCCATTTTGCTGTGGAGATTATCCGGCCGTGTACTGTGCCTTGATTCCCTTCTCGGTTAAAAAATCTTGCAAGCTTTTGTTGATATACTCCCTTCCTCGATCGGCTCTTATACATTTTGGAGTTTTCCCGAACTGTGTCTTCATCATCTGGACAAATCGCTTTAATTGGGGGCCTACTTCATCTTTAGTTTTCAAAAGATATACCGCTGTATACCGCGAATAGTCATCAATGAAGGTCATTAAGTATCTATTTTCTCCCGGCGTCATTGTTTCCATGGGTCCGCAAAGTTGCGTGTGGACGAGGTCGAGAATGACCCGCGTTTTATGGCAGGACTCTTTCGGAAAACGTTGGCGGGCCATTTTCCCTCTTTCGCGGTATTCACATACCTCTCGTCTTCTGCAGTTCGTAATCTGTATGCCAGTTGCTAGATCTTTATTGACTAAATCTCTAATTGCACCAATATCTCGGTGCCCGAAGCGTCTGTGCCTTGCATGTTGACAATTTATCCCATGCTCAAGTTTTATTGCCGCACAGGACCTTTCTTCGGCTGTCTGTACCTGATACAAATCGTCAACATCTGGGCAGCATCTTGCTATAGCTTGGTTTTCCCCATATTTTGCAACTGTGCAGATGTTGTTGTCGAAATTTAAGCTGTATCCTTCCTTCGTGAGTTTCTTCAAGGATACTAGATTGGACTCGAACGATGGAAGATAAAGCACGTTATTAATTGTCAGCTGGGTCTGTTTACCGTTGATCATACACTTTATGACACCCGAGCCTGTCCCTTCAATTTTGCTTACTTTATCTGCATCGGCCAGCAGCTTCAGTCGGCTTTTCTTTAGAAATTACTTCCCATACACCTTCGTCGATTAGCGTAAGCTCCATCTTGTAACTCCAAACGGCATAGTTGTCACCGTTGAGCTTCTGTATGGAGGACCGATATCCGAAGCTTTCTGCCATTTTCCTAATGACGAAAATTGAGAACTTGATCTCTCACTATACTCCACAAATCACTTGACTGTTTTTAATCTTTATGTCCTTTTATCGCGCACCGATTCCTGGGCACATAACCTGTTGGTTAATTCAGGAATATGTATACTTTGATTCGATATTAACTTTATTCAACATATAAAGTAACAAGTACGTGATCGATACACGGTAAAAGACAAAAGTGTTTTTGAATTGGATTGATTGTGCACTCGGTTGCTGTCACTCTCAGACTGGTGGCGTCGGTGTCGGTTTTTGACCTGCTCATCTTGGTACAATACATTCAGGTCAGAAAAGGACCTTCGTAGGGGTTATAATTACACTACTAGTTGTTGTGCTATTGCATATATCCGTTGTACACCAACAGTTTTTAACATCAGCAGCTGCCCAAATTTTAATGCCATAACGACCGGGTTTGGACTTTATATATTGTCGGAATGGACACTTGCTACGAAAACATACCAGTTGTGAATCAACAGTCAAAAGTTCAAATAGTTCAAAGGCACTTTGACAGTTGGATACAAACATATTCCACACCTGGCCTACGGCAGCTAACTTATCCTCTTGTTTTCGCTCAGCCCTACTCAATTTATCGTCAAAGCCTAAAAAGAATGAAGTTTCTGCAAATCTGTTACGGGATATGGCAGCAGTAAAGAAAGAGTGTCTAGTAGAAGCATCAGACGACCACATTTATTCTATATATTCCTTTTTACACCTTCATGCGCCCGCTTTTATCAAAACGCCTACAAAGCTGCCCAATTCATCCATCTCTAGTACCTTCCAGTGCTTTTGCTTTTGGGGACATTTTGTATTCTATTTAGCATACGATCTCGAAGAGCCTCTTCGTTGGTATATTGAAGTATAATATTTTAATTTCCGCTGTCAAAAGTAGGTTGACAAAGTCCAAAATGGTATAAGCACCTTGACTATATTGGGTTAGATCAGGACGCGCATTTACAATATTTCTTTGTAATCTCCAAAATGTCAGAAACGGACGACTTTCCCATGACATGCCAGACTTTGCTATATGTTTTGGACCAAATGAAATATTTTCCACCTTAGTTCGTTCGGCATCGGACTCTTCTTCACTGTTCTTCACTTCATTTCAGAATCGGTCTCCAAGACGTTCTGATCACCATCTTCCTCACCGTCTTCGCTTTCGTAAATGTTTTCTAAATCGCAATCTTCTAAATCAAGATTTTCAACAAGTTCTTCTTGTTCCTTTTGCGACAAAGCTCGTGTATGCTCCCAACGACTTTTAAAATGCATTTTTGGCAAAAACTAAAGAAGAAATTCAAGAAAAATAAATTATAATCTTAACAAATTTAGCGGCGGTAACCATCCATGAAGTAACTCGGTCCCAACGCAACAAAACTTTGTGCGGTCACGGACGTTGTCTAGGTATATCTAGAATCAATGTTGTCAAAATGTTCAAATACCCTAAATATTACAGGAATACGGCGTCTGGGGTCCCAAAAACACCCCGCACGGTACGTTAAGATTTAATTTAGTAACAATTTGTCGATAGACCAATCTTCCACTTAGTTAGTATAGTGATCGGTTGCTCCGACAAAACGTTCGAATTGATGTATGGCGGACTGTAAAGACAAATTGAGATATCTTCAGAGCGACTGCCGAACAAGCCATATTGACCCTTAATATGCCACAGATACGTCGAATGTCCAGCTTGTCGGCTTGACTTAGATAAATCAGTGTAATGTATTACTTGGCTCGCCTTAAATTTCGGTCCTCACCTGCATGCTGTGAAGAGGGGTTTAAAATAATTTATTTTGTGCTCCATTTCGAGTAATTCCTATTGAAGATTCAATCACAGCTCATTAATCAAGTTAGTATTAGTTACAAGAAAATACAAGTAGCGTGCTAACGGCTTGTCCCAATTCAGATTGGTGAATTTGAGAGTGATTTATACCCGCATCCACTGGCGTACTTTAACCCGGATTAAGAGCCGCTTGTACAAAAGCAAGTTCAACAGCGTCATTCAACGCTGAACTGAGTTCAATTTTTGACAGGTTGTACCTGGCCGATTGGGTTATTTTGAAACCTAGTGGAGTAGTGAATAGGAATCAGTTTATTGGTCGGAACGTGTCACGTGGGGACTAAACATAACCCTTTTGTTTTGCCTGTGGCATTCTACCGTTGTCTTTCGATTTAATATATCAAAATCTTCTACAACACTTAAAAAAATCACAATTTTTTAAACTAAACGAAACTCTGTAGTAGTAAAACTAGTAACTGTGGAAAAATGTATACAGGATGATTTAAGTAGACCGTGCATTTAAAGTCCTCTAACTTGCAGTTGGTTTAGAAATATATATTTTTTTATTAGTTTGTTATAGCAATCTAGTTTACACCAATAAGCTACTTTTCTTTAACCTAAACTACTAGATGTACATTTGCAAAGTGTTATCTTATGATATTAACTTCGGCTTTGTCATTGGAGAGTCACTATTTTAATGTGTACATATATAGGCATATTTCTTTTCTTTTGTGATGAATCAACGATTAATTCCATGCACTAGTTCATAGGGTTTCACTCGATTTAGTCTTCTTGTTAAGCCATCGTTGTTCAAGAGCTGGATGGCCTCAATGTTGATGTGATTTTGTAGTCTTTGTTCATGACTTTTTGCACAATTTTTTATTACATTGTCCACTGTTTGCACATTTAGGTCTTTATGGAGGTTGTCATTCCGGATGTACCATGGCGCACCTACGATGCCGCGTAGAACTTTATTTTGATAACGTTGTATAATATTTCTGTTGCTTTGGCTGGTACAACCCCAGAGTTGACTACCATAACTCCACACCGGCTTAAGGACTTGGTGATACAGCAAGAGCTTATTATACACTGACAGGACAGAATTACGACCCAATAGCCAGTACATTTTACGGTATATTAAATTTAATTCTTCTTGTTTTTTCTTGACATGGGGCTTCCACCTAAGTTTAGCATCCAGCGTCATGCCAAGATATTTAGCTGTATTTTGGTATGGAACAATTTGATTGTTGATCTTAACTGGTTTGTATTCAACTTTCTTATTGGTGAACTCAATGTGGACAGATTTCGATTCATTCTATTTGATTCACCATTTTTTAGTCCAGCGCTCTATGTCATCTATGGCGGTTTGTAGTTTTTCTGTGGACTCGGTATTGTTGTCTCCAACTGCCATTATAGCAGTATCATCTGCAAATGTGGCAACCATATTTTGTTCGGAAGTAGGAAGGTCACTGGTGTACAGGACCCTGCGGCACACCTGCTTGTATTTTCTTTAATTCCGAGTATTCATCCCCTTGCTTTATCCGGAAATACCTTTCAGTTATGTATGACAGTAGCAGCGTTGAATATTGGATAGGTAGGAACACTTGAAGTTTGTGTCCCAAGCCTTCATGCCAGACCCTGTCGAAGGCCTGGGCAACGTCCAAGAATATTGTAGAGCACACTTTTTTTTCCGCTAATGTTTTCTCGATAACACTCGTTATTCGATGAACCTGGTCAATTGTGGAGTGCTGACTGCGGAACCCAAATTGGGGTCGCGGAATGAGGTTTTTTCGTTCTATAATTGGTGTTATTCTCTTTAAAAGGAGTTTTTCATAAAGTTTTGACATAATCGGTAAAAGTGATATGGGCCTATATGATGATGCTTCGTGGGGTGGCTTGCTACACTTGGGTACCATGATAACTTCAGCAACCTTCCACAATTGGGGAACATATTTTAGTCGAAGTGATGCGTTGATCAGGTTAGTAAGTTTCACTAGACCTGTCCTCGGTAGTTCCTTGAGGATCTGACCAGTGATTAAATCAAATCCCGGAGCCTTCTTTGGATTTATGTTTTGTTTGATTTCTCTTTTTACCTCCGCTACTGTGGCTAATGGAATCTCTTCACTTTCCTTGTTATTTATAGTGGGTAGAGCCGCAGTACTGTCTGTTGGATTTGGTTGAAAGATTTTATCAAGGTGTTCGGCAAATCTAAATGCTTTCTTCTCATTATTTCTAGCCCAGCTGCCGTCCATGTTTCTGATGGGGGGTATTGGCATGCTGGGAGTTTTTAAATTTTTTGTTGTTTTCCAAAGTGAATAATCAGTATTGGCATCATTTGTTAGTTTCTTCAAATATTCACTAATGGTATCATTCTTAAGCTGCTTAATTTCTTCTTTTAATTGAGCGGTGAGCTTATTTAAAATAGTTTTGTCTTGCGGGGATCTGGTGTGTTGCCATTTTTTCCTTGCCTTTCGCTTTTGTGCAATCAATTCTAAAATTTCTCTAGGATAGTTATTACCTCTCAATTTCCTTCTAATTTCAGGCGTGTTTTTTCATGAAGATTTTTGAATGTCATTGACGAACTTCTCCACTTCAGTATCCAATTGTTCCTTAGTTTGTAGTGGGGTTACTAATTTTATTTTTTCTTCTAAGGTTAACCTAAAGCCCTCCCAATCTGTTTTTTTATTGACTAGCATGGGATTGCAGAAGTTTTCGACGATACTTTCACTTAAGGTTAAAACTATTGGGGTATGGTCTGAAATTAGCTCCAAGTTGTCTTCTATTAGTATATAGTTGCAAGATATGTTTTTGGTGATGTAAAAATCTATCAAATCAGGAATTTTGTCAGGATCTGTGGGCCAATAGGTTGGTAGTCCCGTTGATATTGCCTCACACTTGCATTTTTGAATTGCCTTCAGTAGTTCCCTTCCTTTCGTTGTTATCAGTCTTTATCCCCATTGAGTGTGTTTTGCATTATAGTCACCTCCTATGATGAATCTACTTCCAATGGCCTTAAAACTTTCGTGGTATCTTTCTGTCTTAATGTTGTGTTTCGGTGGACTATAAAGGCTTGCTATTGTTATGTCAAAGTTTTTAGTTTTACATTCACTGCAGTAGCTTGAATATATTCATATTCATATTTTGTCTGTTCATAATGATGGATGCTTTCCTTTACTATTACCGCACTTCCTCCCTTTGCTTCATTGTCGGGGTGAATGGTGTGGTATACTTTGTAACCCTTTATTTTGATAAAGGATTGCTTGGTGAAATGAGTTTCTGAGATCAGACACACGTCAATTTTATTTATGTCCAGGATTACTTGAAGTTCTTCTTGACGCTTGAGCAATCCATTTGCATTCCAACACATGATTTTTAGTGTATTAGCCATTTTATTACATTTTGAGTTTTTTTTTTATTTAATTAGGAGAAGTTTTATTAGCACTGCTCTCTAGTTTGCAAATTCGTTGTTTCATGCCAGAAAGCGTACCTTCTAGGTTAGTTATTTTGTTGAGGATCAATTGTAGGGTTTGGTTGGCATCGTTATTTCCAGGCTTATGTTTTTCTTGACGGTCATCTGCCTGCAGAGTGATCGAGGCATATGTTTGTCCATTATTACGATTACCATCATAGTTCACTTT
This sequence comes from Dendroctonus valens, assembly GCA_024550625.1. NCBI lineage: Eukaryota > Metazoa > Arthropoda > Insecta > Coleoptera > Curculionidae > Dendroctonus > Dendroctonus valens. The sequence goes on from JAJTJO010000096.1 coordinate 3,431,493, forward strand.
TTCTTGTTGTGTCACCATTTTTTTTTTCATTATGATTTTTAACTGGTTTGGTTTCGGTGAGTTTTTTATTTTTAATTTTTTGTAGCTCCTTTGCTACAACACATCCCCTGTAATTGGCTGGATGGCCTTCTCCACAGTTCACACATTTCGGGACTTGGCTTTTCGACTTATCACATTGAGGTGTGCCTGCCAGCACATTTAACACATCTCGGTTCCTTTGAGCAGAATTTCTGGGTGTGTCCATATGCCTGACATTTTTTGCATTGGGGGATCAGTTTTGATGCCTTCGTTGCCTCATTTTCTACTTTACATCCAAGTATGTGTGTAATTTTATGAATTTTTTCAATGCTCTCGCTGTTTTCGGAAGTTCTCATAAACATGTTTAAAGGCCTTTTCTCTTTCCATGTCAGCTTGTTGTTTGCCATGATTATTTGGTAACCTTTTTTTACTAGGAAATTTATAATGTTTTCTGGTTTACATGTATGATGTAGGTTTTTTGCCATAACACGAATTGGTCGCGTTTGCTTGTTTTCATATGTATGAAATTTAAGTTCACTAGCTGTTAACATCTTAATTATTTTTCTATAGCTTTCTGCATTGGAACAATTAATTTTAGCTGTTGTGTCGTTAGTGAATTTCACTTGAAAGTCGGTTTCCGTAACTTGTTTTACTAGTTCCGCGTATAAAACTTCATAGGACTCTACATTTTCCACCATGATAGGGGGTGGCTTAGGTTTCTAGTTTCTTGCTCTGCTTGATTGGTAGTCTCTTTCTCGATAATTAAGGGAGATTTTGGCGAATATATTACATTCAATTTGCGTTTTTTGGTTCTGTGCTTTGCTCTAATCCACTCAGTCTCTTTTGCTAGTTCTTCATCATCCGTATGGTATTCGGTTTCCTTGCTTGTCGATGGTGGATTGGCTGCAGGACTTGTAAACGTCAGCTTCGGATCGACATTCGAGTTGTTTGCTTCCTTGAGTAGTTGGATCTCCTTTTGAAGCATATTTATGTTTACTTGCATATTGGTTATTATAGCATTGTAGTTCGCTTTATCAGCTTGCCATGCATGCCATAAATTTGATTCACCCTACGTTTGCGGGATAAAATCTGTCGTCACTGCTGGCGATTCTTTAAGTTTGCGCACTAGTAGTTCACTTTTACTGGTTATTATTCATTCTTCACATTCTTCGAATTCAGTAAAGTTTCCAATGCTCATTGATGTTTCAATCAATATATTTTGTAGCCAGAAGCACTTGTTCGGTCAAATATTTCACTGACCGATGGAATCTCGAAAGTTTTTATTCAAAACTGCCACCAAATAGCTCGCAATCGCCGGCCTGAAAACACGTCTGTACGCGACGGTGTACGGTTTCGAAATATGAAACTTTGCTTTCTCTCATAAGCAGTCGTGCCGAAACCGCGTAAAATACATTTAGCCCTCCAGCTGTACAGGGTGTACAAAAAGTATAACCTAACTTTGTTATGTTAAATGCAATCCCCAATTTCTTTAGTATTGTTGGATTGGCCTTCCAATTGCGAGTTTGAACAACCCTAGTTTTATTAATTTATCTCTTAAAGCTTTTGGCAAATGTCAATTGCTTAAAAAAACTGCCATGACAGATGTTCACGGAACAAGCCATATCTAAGGAACGGTTATCAATTAAAAAGCCAAATTTGGTAGGTAGTTAGCTGAAAGCCCAACCTAACGCCCCAAATGACATTAGGGTACCCATTTTGTAACATGTGGGTGCATGTAGCCTACAAACATTAACATAAAAAATGTCGAAAAGTCAGTTTTTTCAAATGGCATCTACTGCCAAAAAACTGTCTTCATGCAAAGAAACAGATAAAGACGTCATATCCGAATTCTCAAATTTCACTTACGCTTTTCCAATTTCGGCCTAAGGCTTATTTCAAAACAAAGGATAATTAGCATGATTATCTTTTGTTTGATATTTTCATAGATATAAGTGTGTCCATAGAAATGGTGGTCAATTCCCAAACGTCTGGCTAAAATCTGCGTTCATAACAATACCAAAGAAAAGCACGGCTAAAAATTGCGAGAAATACAGAACTATTATCCTAATGAACCATATGTTGAAGATATTTATGAAAATCATTCATTGTCGGATATATGCGAAGTGTGAGGATTATCTAAGTGAAACGCAATTTGGGTTCCGTAATGGCCTCGGTGCGAGGGAAGCACTTTTCGGCGGCCTTGCCCAAAGAAGCTGTGATATGTCGGCTGATGTTTATGCCTGCTTCATAGACTTTCAAAAGGCATTCGACCGTGTTAAACATGAGGTCCTGGTGGATACCCTCAAGTTGATTGGACTGGACGGAGCAGATATCGGAATAATCGCAAACTTATACTTGAATCAGACGTCGATAGTCAGAGTGGAGGGAACCACCACGCCAGAAATAATCATCAAGCGTGGCGTAAGGCAAGGATGCATCCTATCTCCGTTGCTCTTCAATGTGTTCTCAGAAATAATTTTCAAATATGCACTTTCGGAGGCAGCAGTGGGCATTGCCATTAACGGCGAATTGATAAATAACTTGCGGTACGAGGATGACACGGTTCTGTTGGCCTCTAGCTCAGAAGATCTACAGCGGAGTTTGAACAATGTGGTAGTAAAGTGCAACGCACCTGGAATGGAACTAAACAAAGAAAAGACCAAAGTTTTAGGCTTAAGCCAGTTAACAGCAGAATATCAGAGTCAAGGGCGTGAGCTTGGATCAAGTTCATCAGTAGCGTTATATGTAGGCAGCGTTATAACAGAAAATGCAGATAGCCACACAGAAGTAAGATCAAGGATCGAACAAGCACGAGCAGCTTACAGAAAAATGAGCAACGTTCTAGGATGCAGGGATCTAAAAGTATCCCTACGAATCCGATTACTGAGATGCAACGTATTCTCTACACTACTGTACGGAGTTGAGGCTTGGACCGTCAACAAAAACGAAGAAAATCGGCTTGAAGCGTTCGAGATGTGGGTGTTTGCGCTTATTACTTTAGTATTACCATTTTAATTACCATTGATATTTACATTAGCGATACCTATTTATTCTGTCCATCTGAGACGAATCTATTCGCCTAGATGGCGCCCTTTTCAATTACTGTCATCCCCGAGAACGCCTAGTCTTGAGGTGGTGCCATTCTGGAACTCTCTTACAAATCGTCAAGTGGTTCGGACTTCCTTTGTAGTGGTAACGCTTGTGAAATACACAATTAAAGCAGCTTACCAGTGTTTCAATCAAAATACAGTCCACTTTCCAAAGCAATCCAGTACGCGTGTTTCAACAACCGACTACAAATTATTTTGGGTCTACAAAGGTTGCATAGCCCGCACAGTGGGCCTACGGGAGATTGCTAAGAGTCACGTGGTCTGAAAGAATCACCAACGTGGCAATACTACAGCACTTAAATAAGACCACTGAGATCCTCTCCACTGTAAAAGAGAGGTACTCTATCACTGTACTAGAGAATTTCGGCCAAGTCATGAGAGAAGAAAAATACAGACTCTTACAAAACATCATTCAGGGTAAAATATATGACAGCCGGGGACCAGGCAGGAGAAAAACGTCATAGCTGAAGAATCTACGCGACTGGTACTAAACGAGTTCACACACACTTTTTAGAGCTGCCGTGGACAAAGTACGGCTAGCGCTGTTGGTAACCACCGTTCTGAAAGGACACGGTACATAAGAAGATAATGAGCAAACCATTTTAAACCTGAAGGAGCATGAAAAACAGGCTAAACTTCAGGAAATAGATGCAGATGGTTTCCGGAGTTTATAACGACTGAGCATCAAACCCACATGGTAATAATTGCTAAACCTTAAACTTTTTAAAGAATTAATTCTTAATAATAATTAAATTATTATTGATGTTGGATAAAGCAATGGCGGCTTCCACTTCTTAATTATTTTCCTAAAGAGCTTTATCGTTCATGTGTGTGCAAATATTATTCAGTACTGCGCTCGCAACAACTACTGCTTCAACTTTTGCTATCCCAAAACATACTCCTAAAACCAAAATTGGAAAACGTCTTGTCTGAATTCCAAACGACCTCTGAAAACAATTCATTGTGCAGATTTGAGATTCATTAAATAACAGTTCCGCTTGATTCGGTGGATTTGCCCAAGGATTTATCAGATACGGTTTAAGCGCACATCCAGAGTCTACAATCAGAACAGTAGTAGTAAACATCTTTATTTCTAAAAAAGGCTATCGACCTATCGGTCTTTCTACCCTCGTTTAATACATGCAGTCTTAATCTAAATAAAAAACAAATATGAAAATTCTCTTATTCTAGGTTAACAATACTATTAAATAAATAAGATTTCAGTGGCAAGAAGAAATTATTTTATTGTCCACTAGTCCGTTGCGGTTGTAAGTGTTCGAGTAGCGTTAATGTAGGGAAACGGAAGCGGGATTGTCTGGTTGGTCTTGTAAGACAAAGGGGATTCAGTATGGTCCAGTTGTAGGGGTTGTTTGTCCATTTTGTCTGTAGCTGTATGAGTCTTTCCGAGATCTTTGTCATGTTTGTGCGTTCGTATAGTAGTTGGGTGGGGGGGTTGTGTAGTGGGTTTTGGGGGTGTCTTATTCGTGTTATTAGTCTTAGTGCAATTTGTTCTGTTGTTTGTGTATAACGTTTTGTCCTTTCTGTTCCGTTGGTCATGCGTATATGTCCAAAGTCTAGCAAGGGTCTACAAATAGCTTTATATATTTTGGTGGCGGTGTTTGTGCTAATTCCTCTGTCTTTGTAGGTTAGTGATCGGAAGTGTTTTGTTCTCTTTATTGTTTCTGCCCTGATGTTTCGTATGTGTTTAGTGAATTTAAGTTTGTGGTCGATTGTGATTCCAAGGTATTTTACGTCGTTTTTTGGTTGTGTCGTTTGGCCGTCTGCAGTTATTGTAGGGGAGTCAGCGTTGAGTCTGTGGTTTGTGAGCAGAAGTTGGTTTTTTGACGCGTTTGGTGTTAGTCTCCATTTATAAAACCATGTCATTGTGTTGTTTGTTAGTGTTTGGAGTCTTTGCGCTGCTCTCTCAGTAGTTTTATCATGTACAATAAGTGCCGTGTCGTCTGCGTATTGTAATATGTATGCCGATCTGTCGATTTGATTTTTGTCTGGTAAGTTGTAATTGTATATGTCATGGCAGTATATATTGTAGAGAAACGGTGAGAGCGGGGATCCTTGAGGGAGCCCTTGTTCAGGGGAAAAAGAAAATGACAGTGTTTTGTCAATTCGTACTTGTAGTTGTCTGTTTTCTAGTAAGTTCTTTATGGTGTGTAGTAGATATGTTGGTGTGTGTAGTTTGTATAGTTTGTATAGTAAGCCTCTATGCCAGACACTGTCAAAAGCCTTGTTAATGTCCATAAACAGGCAAGCTGTCTTTCTGTCAGTTAGGTGGGTAGTTTGTACATTGTTGGCCAAAATAAAGAGCGGATGAACAGTCGAGTGATGCTGTTTGAAACCAAATTGGTAGGTAGGTATATACTTTCCAATCACTTTTTCAAGCCGCTGCTTCATTATGCATTCAAAAATCTTGCCCAGTACTGGAAGCAGTGTAATTGGTCTGTAGTTGCTCGGTTGTGTATTGTCCAGTCAATTTTTGGGTATAGGGATTATTAAGACGTTTTTCCATGTTTCTGGGATTCTGCCATTTGTGATGCAGTTGTTCAATTCAGTTAGGATCAGTTTGTGTGTTTCTTGAGTTAGGCTTTTCAAGACTTTTGCCTTAATTTTATCTTTCCCCGGTGCAGTGTTCTTGATGTGCGCTAGGGCTTTATCGTACTCTGTGTCTGTGATCAGTGTGCAGGCATAGTTTGGTGAGTTGTTAAAATAGTTCAAGTACCAGTCGTTGATCAAGTTCCAGTTGTCATTGTCGAAGTTAGGGTTTGTCGATATGCTGAAGGCCCTTTGATAGTGTCTGGCGAATGCGTCCGCTTTCTCTTTGTCTGTGTAGCGTTTTATTCCGTTTTCGTCAATTGTGTCATTAGTGCCAGTCTTCCTGTATTGCGCCAGTTTCTTAATTTTTCGCCAGTATGTTTTGCCTTTGTCCTTCTGTATTTCTTTACATGTTTCTATCTTCTTTATATATCGATATCTTTACATCTTTCATCGAGGCCGAGCTGATCGAGGCCGAGCTGATCGAGGCCATCACTGCAATACCCCTATAGTTATGAAATTTTTCTTTACCACCCTTTTTATAGATTGGTGTCAGATACGACAGTTTCGATTCTTCTGGTATTTGGCCTGTATTAATGCAGTTTTGAAGCAATCCAATCAGGTGATCAAAGAGTTTATGTGAACCATACTTGACCAGTTCAGCGGGAATGTTTCCTCGTCCCGGTACTTTTCTGTTTTTGAGATAGGTGTAAACGTCTTTAACCTCTTTTTTGTTTATTCGGATGGGCGATACAGATATTTCTATATTATTATTGTCGTTGTTCTCTTTGTAGTTATGACGGTCTTCAGTTAGTTAACTAGGGTCTCAGTCTTTACATCCCCTATATACGACACTGGAAGTCTTTGATTATTAGCTGTTACAATATTCTGTAACCCAACATTGTTCGACACATTCCTCAACCGATGTTGACTAATCGTAAGATGTCCACTCGCGCCCGAATCAATGTACCAATCGTCTTTTCCAAATTGTGTTCTTACATATACAGCGCTAAATGCATTCAAATTCCTTTTATCACTGCTTTTGTTAGGACATTTACTCTTATAATGTCCCGTTTGTTTAGATCCGTAGCACTTTATGTTTTTGAGATTAGAACTTCTGCTATTTCTATCATTTCATCTCGTCATTGGTACCACCATGTCGGTATCCTGTATTTCTTTTGCCACTAAAGAAAGCGTTGCCTGTTTTACCGCTTGGTTCCATGTCTAATAATTTTGTTTTGGTGTTATCCACTGTTAGCTGTATTCCGGAATGCTCGATCGCCATGATCATTGGAGCAAACATTTCCGGAAAACCTGCCGATAACAGAGAACCAATCGAATTCTCATCTATTTGGAACCCTGTCCATTTCAGTCTCTGTGATGTTTCTATGAGCTGAATTACGTAGGCCTCCATAGAATCACTGTTCTCAAGTCTAATTGAAATTAATGCTTGTCGCAGCACAATTTTTCGCCAAGACCCCGTGTCATCAAAAATATTTTTAAGCTTAGTCCATAAATTTATTGTCGTTGTGGCGTCTTTGATATGCACAGACAAGGATGAATCCATTGTCAAAATTAACTTGGCCTTCGCCTTTCCATCTTTTACTGAGGAAACTTGAAGCTGAGGATGATTTGGCAAATTTCTTAAAAGAACTGAACAGTGAACCGAAGTGTACACAACAATAACATAATAGTGATGTCGACGGTGTGGTTCTATATGATAACAATGACTCTAAAGACAACCAGTAAATATGCGTACAATCATCTATAGATTTAGCTGAATATTGAAAAGAATCGTAAGAAATATACTCTGAAGTAGTAGTTACCTCAAATTCCGAGCTGTTGGAAGTCACCATACAGAAGGCAACCGATCAGGAAGAAATAAATGTATGTAGCTTGCCCCGAAAATGGTGGTGAATGCGTATTATGCCAAAATAAATTGTCAATTCGAGAAAATAGAATTGGTGCAAATCGACGTCAGAAACGAGCCGCAGATAAAATGATAAATAAAACGACAAAAAATCTGACATTCTTAAAAATTGGTTCCTGTGTTATTTTGCCGGTGGACAAAATTGACAGAGGTCCCTTTGCCATGCAAAATCTGTTTTGCGTTGTATCCGACCACCAGAACGGCGTTTATCAAGTTGGATTGAAGGGAGGCCGTATTAAATCTTGGTACAACCGAGGGAATTTAATGGAAAGCAAAGAAAACTTTCTTTAAGTCGATGCAATTCCTGAAAAGTTTTCATCTGTTCGCGAGTGTGTGCAGTCACTCTCACTAGGCGAGGGTCAAGGATATTTCAAGTGTTCTTGTAAGGCTGCAAGAAAACAGTGCAAAAAAAGTTATTTTTTTAAAAAGAATGTTCTTTGCAATTCTAGATGTCACAAAATCGCAACTTGTTCCCAATAAATAGGTGTTTGTCATTGACTTTTACGAAATAAATTTTATTGTCCTTATTGTGTAACTTGTTTTAAAACTTCCTATATCAGACAACACAGTAACTACGCTGATTGACTAACTTAGGCAAACGGTGTTTTTCATCGACACCAAAATGTTTTAAAGTCAACAAAACAAGAAGATATAAATATTGTTATGGGTGACTTTAACGCAAAAGTCGGAGCAGGCCTTCCGAGCACATTCACACTCAGAAGGAGGACCTCGTCATTGGCAACACGTTCTTCCAATTTGCACCGCGGCGTTACATACATACATGTATATCACCTAGGGACGGTCCTGACCACATTGTGCTAAATCAGGCTGACTTCATTCTTGTCAATAAAAGATTTAGAAACTCATTGGTCTCCGTCGAAACGTATACTGGTGGTGCGGATATAGGATCCGATCACGCCTGTGTTTTTGCGGTCATACGAGTAGTAGTAATGTGGGGGACTCGAATGGGTCCGGCGAGCCGGCCTTGTTTCATGAATTAAGGCCCTTTTCAACTAACAAAAACTACTACTTTAATTGATTTAAGAAAAATTCAAAATCCAAAAGTCAAACGTAATGCGGAAGGAGATCTAATTGGCGATCTGGAAGAGATAGATGAGAATGCTGACGGCTTTTCCAGCTGTGGGAAGGCATAAAGAGTGTGATCTTGGACACCTCCCAATGACACTTTAAGGTAGACATGATTGCACATAAAGCATGGATGACTGATGAAATTCTTGGGCTGATGGAGAAGAGACAGTGGATATCGAGAGATCGAAATAAATACTGTGAAATTCACCGCGAGGTTCAGAGGAAAATTTGCCACGCCAAATAAATACTTGAAGCGGCGAACTGCAGATAAATGGATAAAGTGAGGGACATACACGACTCTTCAAGACTCTCCACAAGAAAATAAAGGCACATTTCGAAAAAACAAGGAGGAGAAACTGTCTGCGTGGAAGAAGTATGCACAAATCCTGTACAACGGTGAAAGAGATGATCAACACGGAATCGAATCAGCTACAGAAGACCCTGACATTGTCAGCTGAAGAACGGCAGGGCACCAGGGCCTGATGAAATCCATGTCGAGTTAGTGAAGCTCCTGGAAACCGTGGGAATCAGATGGCTGACTAAACTGCGAAACCCTATATACAACAGTGGGGAATTTCCTAAGGATGCTAGTGGAGAGTACAAAGTCCAACCAGGTCCCTATCAAGCGTGGTGGGAGGCAGGGCGGTGTGCTGTCCCGACCCTATGCAACCTGCATGCAGTAAGAATAACGGTAGATGCCTTAGAAGATACCAAAGAAGGCATTATCAATCTATACAATGTTCTCAATGGCACGCCAATTATACAGTGCAGACAATAGAGATATTTGGGGTCTATCATAAACTTCTTTTTTAGACTTAATGGCTACATGCTAGGTAGGTCGTATTGAGGCAAAATGGTCATGTATTATAAAGAGCATGTTGGATATACTTGTGGAAATTCGCACTTGCGTTGCATAAGCTCGCAATGTCTTCATCAAAATGCAATAAAAAACCCAAAATGTCGAAACCTGCGGTTGGAACTGCGTTTGAGAATGATTAAATGTTATGTATTTCCCATTGTTTTACACGGTGTGGAAGAATGGACGCTGACTCAATCTATGGAAAACAAAATAAGCGCATTTGAGATATAGGGACAGATTGGGTATAGACGGATGTTGCGCATATCGTGGAGGGGTCGAGTAATCAATGTTGAGGTGCTGAGGCGCATAGGCGACGGAGCCAAGCTGCTGAAGTCAGTAAAGAAGAGAAAACTAACTTAGTTCGGTCATGTGATGCGCATTGAAAAATACCGTCTACTGTACGTGGTTATCAAGGAGCAGATAGAAGGAGGGCTGCTGGAAGAAGACGAACATCCTGGCTGAAGATCCTGAGGCAGTGATTTGGCAGGAGCACAAATTTCCTATTCAGAACAGCAGCCTCCAAAGTCCAAATTGCTATGACCAGTTGGCACCAAACACCGAGGTTCTAACATTTCAATGTAAATAACTTACTTTGTATGCGACTATTGTATTTAAATTGAGAATTTATATGCCCTCAAGCTAAGTGCCCTCATAACTAACGTTGGATTATTGCGGACGAAACGCGGATGCAATGTAAGATTAGTTTGGGTTTTGAACTAGCTCGGTTATAGCAATTTAAATTGTGTGATTGCCAAACGCAATGCTGCTCTGTCCTACGATTGACCTAAATATGGTTTGCAAGCCGCTGACAATCCGATATGGAATACAACTAAAATTGCTAATTTCGAATAACTGATTTTGACAATTAACAGATAAAATATACGCAATATACGAAGTTGAAATGCGTTATTCAGCAACACTTTTCAAGAGAATAATACTCTATTTTATTTCGAAGAACAAAACAAGAATAATCTCAAATCACACGTTACGTATTTTCGACATTAATACCAAACTTTAGAGTCTGAAATAGTACTCGAATCATACGTCAATGTTCCATTATTGAATCTGAAAAAGCATTTCTTCTTCCTAAACAGAAAAGTCAGTTCCAGTCTTCCCTAACAATTTTTGCAACGGATTTTAATCTATAGAGAACCAAGCTTACCATAACAAATTAAGTGAAATTAAATGGCACGGCGGGAATATAAAGACGCAAATAGAAAATACAATTATTGGTGGCTTTTTATAGCTGTTGTTTGAACCAAATCAGCAAATTGCTCTGCTTTTTCGACAGCAAACATGTTTATCTATGTGTATTTGAGGAAAAGATTATATTTTTGGCACTCACCGTCATGGACCTATTTTACCAGACGCCTGTTATACAAGGTGTTTCACGAGGAAGGGGCATTATTTTAACCACGTATTCTAGGTGTGAAAATAATTCTAGTTTGCTTTATAAACGATAGCTCAAAAATGCTTTGTTACGGACTTACAGGATGTTGAAATTTATTTTAAAAAATGCAAAATGATAAATTTCTTCAAATCGTATGGAGATTTTTAAACGACATTTTGCAGAGATCCACAACTAGGAAATACGCATGTTTTGCAATAAAGTAATGTTGTTAATTTATGCCCGTGGCGTACTTTCCTGCAAGCTACTTATTTTGTTAAAGAAAAAAATGATACGCCACTGTATTTTTTAAGCATTGTAATTATTTGTCAAATTCCTTATTGTATTCCAAACAAAAAATATCTCTTGCATTTTTTGCTACGTCAAGCGGTTGGGATTCTAAAGTAATATTTGTGGTAGGTGGGCCAAATTGGACACTTTCCACAAAATTTCTTAAAAGTGCTAACGATGAGAAAAATATTCTGCAAAGATTGGAAGATGCACCAACATCCAGCACGCGACAAATTGGTAAGGAATTGAATGTTGCACATTTGAAGGTATATCGAACATTACGCTGCTCTAATTTTATTCCCTATCATCTAAGACTTATTTGCCACTTGCATCCCTGAGATGGTGCAAAAAGATTGGAGTTTTGTCGCTGTATTCAGAATCACCTATTATTAATACCTCGAATACTATCTACTGGTGAATCTACTTTTACTCGAGATGGAGTAAGCAATCTGCGATTTGGTTATGTTCATGCGGAAGAAACCCCCTATGCGACCAAAACTCATTTTCAGCAGCTCTTTTCATTAAATGTGAGGTGTGGAGTCATTCATGGTTATTTTATTGGTCCCATTATTAGAAATAATCGATTTAAGCAAGAAGAATATGTAGACCTGCGCAGAATAAATTTCCAAACCTCCTTGACGACGTTCCATTGACAGTGAGAAACGGTTCAGAGTGAGAGTGAGAATGCGAGATTCCCAGGCGAATGGCAGTAAAATGCGCCAACTGCGGAGGAACTCACCCAGCCTCTTACTCAGGATGCCCGGCAAAGCCTGCGCAGAAGCCACAGGCAAGACGGGAAACTCCTGCAGCTCGCAGGGCAAGCCCACTGACCACACCACAGCCACAAGCTGCCACTAGAGCCGGAAGCTACAGTGCAGCAGCAAAAAATAATATGCCGCCTCCACAGCAAGCCCCCAACGTCAACCGGTGGAGAAAACAGGCCAGGAACAACTAGCGCAAACCATACAAGCCATGCAAGCCCAGATGCAGACGTTCATGGCCACAATGTAAGCTCATGTGATCGCGCTGACGAGCAGCCATGTCTAAGCTGCAAAGACCTAAATCTCTGTGTGTCATGCCCTGGAATGCCAATGGAGTCAAGAGCAAGAAGATAGAGCTCCAAGACATCCTTGAACGATACAATGTGGACGTGTGCCTAACCCAGGAAACGCTTCTGAAACCTGGAGAAAGGTTCACACTTTCAAACCACAAGATAGACAGAGATGATAGGCCTAGGGGCGGAGGCACACTAGTTGCTATCAAAAGGTCCATACAGCACCACGAAATCGTGAAATCGTCGATAAGTCTGGAGGAATCCATAGTTGCTGTCCAAATCGAAAAGTTGGAGATCAGAGTCGGGTCCATATATATCAGTCGCTACGTTGAGCCCCAAGGATGTTCGAAGGAAAACTCACCAGGGATATCAACAACGCCCTGGCAGCCTGAACAAGTCTATCCGTAGTTCCACTAGCCCAAATGGACAAAATTCCTCCCTGGTCAAAAGACAAAATCAGGGAGAAAAACTGGAAAAGACATAGAGCCATGCGAACGCAAGACTCACACTTGAAGAGACAAGCCAACCGCTTCCAGAATGCGATCAAGGAAGACATGAAAATCTTTCGATCGCAACTCTGTGAAGATCGAATGGACGAAATAGAGGCTGATGAGTAAAGAAAAGAACTCTGGAAACTGACCACGTGCCTCACAGCAGGACCAAGGAAACCAATACCACCAATCCAAGAAAACGACATCACCACTGGATCCCAAGGAAAAAGCTGAGCTCTGTGCCACTCACCTAGAGCTCCAGTTCCGGGAGAACCTGGTTGATCACCCAGAACAAGAGAGGCTGGTATGTAAGAAGGCTGTAATGAGCTCGTAGCCGCTCACCTCCAAAACTCGCAGCCCACCAAACCCAGAAGAGTGACCAAAGAGTTCATCCAGTACATCATCAATGGGGCCAAGGGAAAAAAGGCCCCTGGACACGATGGAATCACAAACGAAGTCCTCAAAAAGCTACCGCAAACAGCTATTGAGGACCTTACCACAGTGGCAAATGGAATTTTGGAACTTCAATATTTCCCGACCACCTGGAAGAAGGCAATAATGGTATTGGTACCCACAAAAGGCAAGAACAGGAAGCTGCTCACGTCTTACAGGCCCATCAGTCTACTGCCTATACTGAGCAAGGTCATGGAGAGGTGCATGCCTGAGCTGCCTACAGGATACATTATTCATGGATTCATATAACATGGATTCAGGCCGGGACACGGCACAAACACTGTCACCGCCCGGCTATCCACAAGAATCCTGCAGCAGTTAAACCACCGACGCAATATGGGAGCCGTCTTTCTGAATGTGGCAAAGGCAGTTTCACAAGGTTTGGCATCACGGCTTAATTGCCAAGATGATCAAGGCAGGGTTTCCTGAGTATCAAATCCAGCTAATCCGCAGCTACTTGTCAGGACGCAGCTTCCAAGTCAAAGCCGATGATCAGATGTCAACGATCAGAACGGTGATGTCAGGAGTATCGCAGGGGTCCGTGCTGGGTCCCCTGCTATTCAACATCTATATGGGAGACATTCCAACGACCAAAGAAACAGAGTGCTACGTCTACGCAGACGATGTAGCATTCATTGCGATTGGAAAAGGTCCTGGAACAAATTCGGTAGCGTGCACGTACGCACGCCACTGGCAAAAATTAACAAAATGGTTTTATTGCAAAACATGCGTTTTTGTAGCTATTGATCTCTGGTAATTTTCTTGAAAATATCTCCATGCCTTTTGAAGAAAGTTATAATTTTATATTTTTTATCACTACCTGAATTTTGATTGTTATTTATCTGCAACCCAAGCAAAGCGTTTCTGCGCAAGGAAACACCAAAGTAATAGCTAAGAGCACCTTTTTTTCTCTTACAGGAATTAAGTATTTCAGAGACTGCCCTCGAGAGCCGAATATTCCAATCTACATGGTGGTTGGGGGTAGCGCAGGAACTGTGAGGATGGGCATTTCTCTTTGGAACCAACTGCACGCGCGACACATTGACTTATCCTCAACTAATACTTCGTCGATTGCTTCAAAAATCTCATCGGTAAGTAAAATGAAAAATCATAGAAAATCACGAAATTACAAAATCTCCAGCTATATTTTGACTATAGCATATTGGTAATCAGATATTTTTGGACATAAATCTTTTGATTATCAGACACCTTGTCCGATGAACAGGCTGATGTCTAAAACGACCCAAGCTTATTGTTTTTTTAAACAGCAGTTTTTAAACGGCGTTTTGTTGCCGCAACAGATGAATTATTCGAGGATAGGATTGTGCTTACTAGGTAGTTGTAAATTAATAAAGTGGGGAAAACCGCCGTGAAAATTTTCTTAACATTCTTGGAAAGAAATAATCTTCCTTGGAAACTAGGAATTAACATCGTTTCCACTAACTGTTTTGTCAAGTCCACAGAGGAACCACTTTGTGTGGTATCGACTTCAAAAAGTGGCGTGTGGAAACACGGCCTAAGACTCGAATTCCTTGCTGGGCACTTACAAATTTTTAACGCATTTGATGTTAAGTTATTTTAGGAGTAATAGTAGTAGTAAACATCTTTATTTCTAAAAAAGGCTATCGACCTATCGGTCTTTCTGCCCTTGTTTAATACATGTAGTCTTAATCTAAATAAAAAACAAATATGAAAATTCTCTTATTCTAGGTTAATAATCTTATTAAATAAACTTTCCAATTCTAATTGTGCTTCTTTCGACCGTGCCTCGAATCAGAAGCTCGTCGAGATCCTAGAATACACCGGAGTCGATGCAGAAGATCTGAACATCATCACCCCGCGGCACTGGCATCAAACTGCAGATATTAGGATAGAGGGTATCACATCCAAAGAAACAGACATCAGAAGGGGTGTTAGACAAGGGTGTGCCCTGACCCCTCTTCTTTTCAACATATTCTTGGAGGCAGTGTTCCAGGAGGCACTGGAGAATGTGAAGGAGGGAATTAAAGTCAACGGCACCCTTATTAATAATATACGATTCGCTGATGATACGGTAGTGATCGCCAACAGCCTCCCACATCTCCGGAATATGTCGGGCCTCATCGTTGAACGTAGCTCACAGTATGGCCTACACATGAACTTTGCCAAGACGAAGGTGGTTGTGTTCTCCAAGACACGACCATGGCGGGCTGTCATGCAAATTAACAGCCAGGTTGTGGAACAAGCGCCGTCCGTTAAATATCTTGGAGGCCTCGTCAGCGAGACCAGTGACCCTAAAATGGAGACCAGATCAGGGATAAAACATGCCAGAAGGACATTCATCTCCATGAAAAACTGTTTCACTAGTAGAGACATAAACCTGCAGCTCCGCGCATACGCATACTGCGCTGCTATATGTTCCTAGTGCTACTCTATGGCTCCGATAGCTGGACATTCTGCGAATCGATGGAGAGTCGCATTGACACCTTTGAGATGTACTTGTATCTCCGTGTACTGCGTACATCCTGGATGGACTGGATGCCCAACGAGGAAGTACTGAGGAAAATGGATAAGGTAAGGAACTGATGGCTAGCATCTAAGAACGGAAGCTCCAATACATCGGGCACTATAAGGGGGGGGGGGGGGGGAGTGGTATCACCATTATAGCCAGTTGGATCGCCAACCTTCGTAGGGGACGGCGACTTAAGAAGAATAAATATGTTTTATCTAAGCCGATATATTGCAATCAACCATCAAGATCGTGTAATATTTCGAGTCGCCGATGTACGATGTTGCTTCAGTGCTAACTACGGGGTATGATAAATCCGATATAACGTTCAGTTTTATAAGCTCATGTCAGGTATAAACGAGCAAAAATCTCAAATATTTGTATCTATATATTTAATCTTCGTATGAGCGAAGTGGAAGTATGTGCTTCTCAAAATAAAAGTGAAAAATGTTCAACATTAAGCATAGGGGAGTGTGCAAATCCATTTCGTCAAATCTTCTATTTATTGATGACGTTTAAACATTTCGAGCGAGTATTTAAAAAGGAAACTCCATTAACGTAAGGAGAAGGTTAAAAAGAGAAAAGGTTATTTCGGACGTCCAAATTGATAGGCCTCGTAGCGCCTGCTGATCTTTTCGGAAGCATGCCTCGCGGCACGTAATGGCATCAATTTTATTTCGGGACATTTATTTTCCTTTTCGCTGAAATTACGTATCTCGCCCTAGTTGCTTTTCTAATCTCAGCAGAAGCAATTTCGTTTCTAATTCCACTGTTTCTTCCAGAATTGTGTTCTATGCTGCTGCGAGAACTTGCAGATATTTTTTGAGCTTGTCGTTCAAGCAAACCATTTTAAAGGAAATAACGTTCTACTTGTGAATTAGCCAGTAATAAGACGAGGCACAACGTCAGCCTGTTTAATCAAATCATATTTGCAGGAAGAGTTTAAATTAGTAGCTTGAACTTTGACATTTCATTTTTCTAGCCTACTTGAACCTAATTGCTGACTGGACTGCTAGTAATAGCGTGAGTTCAATGTTTTCATCATTTACTGTTTTATTAATTATTGTTTGATTTTTAAATGCAACATTTCCTGTTTCGTCAAATCTATTCGATAAACTTTTGAATACTTCAACTGTCGGTTTGCCTTGAATACTTCAACTCTCCGATGATAAACATCATGTTAGCCATTTCCTGGGAAGTCAGATTCATGGTTACCAACAAAAAGGAAATATTATCCTTAAAAACTTTTCAGTTTGGTGTGTTCGGTTTTGTCAAACTAAATTATTTACCGGTCAAATGCATTCATTTCTTAGCTTAAGTGCTGAATTTTGCAATACAGTTCAATGGCGCTAATTACTGCTCAATTTTGACTTTGAAACTGGTTTACTCAGAAACTGGTGAGTTAAAGTATTGACTATTTAGCATTTTCGTAAAGCTTATTGAAAGGCCTTCAATACAGCATAATAATATAAAGGGTGTTCCATTAAAAAAGAAGTTAGTAATTTTTATGAAAACCTCGAACTTTCTGTATATTAGTACATTATTTGAAATGAGTCATGCTATCTTCCTATACCCCTAGCTAAATGGTATTAGAGAACAGGTCCAATTTTTCTTTTTTTTTAGATTTAGTACAGTACTGTTCCAAATTTTACCCTGTTTTCCACTTTAAGTGACTTTAGGGCGATTCAAGGTCGATGGCGTATTAGACGTTTAAGGAGAACGCCATGCACGGTCTGTCTGCAAATTTGTACAACGAAGTCACCGGATATACTCTAGCGGCCTAAAATATTTTCAGCAATGCGAGGTTGCCGCTTATCCCGAAAAGTACATACAATTTTGCTATTTTAAATGGGACACCTTGTATATTATTCCACTGTTAGATTGGCTATATAGATCTGATTATTTTTGCAAAACTATTCCTATATCTATCTAAAGCAGTTTCCGAAATATTTTAAAAAAATCATTATTTTTAATCAAAACGGAGCCCCAAGGAATCTTGTATTACAACGCGATTTCGATTCCTGGAAGTTTAATATTTTGGTACTGGGTTAGGAAAATCCTATGCTTGAGCCCGGAGTACAGCAATTTGTTCCAAATTATATGTCTTGAAAATACTGACCTTTCGGCTAGAGATAAAAACTGCTCCAATTACATTTTTTCAAATAGAACACCCTGTATATTAGTTCAAATACGGGAAGATCGTTAAATTTCCTGTGAAACGATATATCATGTTTCTATAGCTAAAGCGTCAAATTTCCGAAATAAATGGACATTTTTGCAAAAATTCGATTATGTCGACGTATTTGTCAAAATAGCCAAGGTAAAAATACCAAGCCAAACCAGCGAAAACGTAATTTTCCTGAATAAGATATTAAATGTATACGTAAGCTATCTGCAGAATGGAAACATTTATCATATAATTTTCACTGGTACTCCTTTGTTTTCTTATGCTTATTTCGATGACTGGTTGAGCAATCATTTGATTTTGTGTGTTCTTTTATATGAAGTTTATACCTTAAACCGCAAATATTAAATTGGAAAGGCCGATCTTCTGTGTGGCACCCAGTCAAATGAATATTGAATTCTGTTTCATTTACTAAATATACCGAGCAAATATTACATTTATAATGATCTTCTTGCGCAGTTTTCGCAGCTTGTACATGTGGAGCTTGAGCGCTAATTTGATCGCATTTTCTTCAACTTTTACCAACGCAGACAACTCATCTTGTTCGAATGCAATTTTTGTCTTTACTTGAATACAAAAGTCTGGTTTCGTATCAATTGGGCATCTAAAAGTAAAAATACATAATCAGCAAAAGCAATTCAAGATTTTATTATGATCATATAGTAGTAGTAAACATCTTTATTTCTAAAAAAGGCTATCGACCTATCGGTCTTTCTGCCCTTGTTTAATACATACAGTCTTAATCTAAATGAAAACAAATATGAAAATTCTCTTATTCTATGTTAACAATACTTTTAAATAAATAAGATTTCAGTGGCAAGAAGGAATTATTTTATTGTCCACTAGTCCGTAGCGTTTGTAAGTGTTCGAGTAGCGTTAATGTAGGGAAACGAAAGCGGGATTGTCTGGTTGGTCTTGTAAGACAAAGGGGATTCAGTATGGTCCAGTTGTAGGGGTTGTTTGTCCATTTTGTCTGTAGCTGTATGAGTCTTTCCGAGATCTTTGTCATGTTTGTGCGTTCGTATCGTAGTTGGGTGGGGGGGTTGTGTAGTGGGTTTTGGGGGTGTCTTATTCGTGTTATTAGTCTTAGTGCAATTTGTTCTGTTGTTTGTGTATAACGTTTTGTCCTTTCTGTTCCGTTGGTCATGAGTATATGTCCATAGTCTAGCAAGGGTCTACAAATAGCTTTATATATTTTGGTGGCGGTGTTTGTGCTAATTCCTCTTTCTTTGGAGGTTAGTGAACGGAATTGTTTTGTTCTCTTTATTGTTTCTGCCCTGATGTTTCGTATGTGTTTAGTGAATTTAAGTTTGTGGTCGATTGTGATTCCAAGGTATTTTACGTCGTTTTTTGGTTGTGTCGTTTGGCCGTCTGCAGTTATTGTAGGGGAGTCAGCGTTGAGTCTGTGGTTTGTGAGCAGAAGTTGGTTTTTTGACGCGTTTGGTGTTAGTCTCCATTTATAAAACCATGTCATTGTGTTGTTTGTTAGTGTTTGGAGTCTTTGAGCTGCTCTCAGTTTTGTCATGTACAATAAGTGCCGTGTCGTCTGCGTATTGTAATATGTATGCCGATCTGTCGATTTGATTTTTGTCTGGTAAGTTGTAATTGTATATGTCATGGCAGTATATATTGTAGAGAAACGGTGAGAGCGGGGATCCTTGAGGGAGCCCTTGTTCAGGGGAAAAAGAAAATGACAGTGTTTTGTCAATTCGTACTTGTAGTTGTCTGTTTTCTAGTAAGTTCTTTATGGTGTGTAGTAGATATGTTGGTGTGTGTAGTTTGTATAGTTTGTATAGTAAGCCTCTATGCCAGACACTGTCAAAAGCCTTGTTAATGTCCATAAACAGGCAAGATGTCTTTCTGTCAGTTAGGTGGGTAGTTTGTATATTGTTGGCCAAAATAAAGAGCGGATGAACGGTCGAGTGATGCTGTTTGAAACCAAATTGGTAGGTAGGTATATACTTTCCAATCACTTTGTCAAGCCGCTGCTTCATTATGCATTCAAAAATCTTGCCTAGTACTGGAAGCAGTGTAATTGGTCTGTAGTTGCTCGGTTGTGTATTGTCCAGTCCATTTTTGGGTATAGGGATATGATCATATATTAGCACAACTTTAGTCAATCTATAATTAGGAGCAAATATATATTTTACTTCTTATGTTTTACCCTTTACATAATTGAGTAATAATGAAACACCAGTACACATTTCGTCATAGATTTATTATTCACAACATTGAACACTATTTTATATTATTTTTCAGTATAATTAAATTCCAATATATTCCTGGGTTTCAGTCAATTTTACTGTTTATTATTTAAAATGTTACAAAAACGTTTCGGTGTCTTTCTCCACCATCATCAGTTTGTCTAAAATATACATTTACAATCATCATCAATTAAATAAAAAAACTCTAACCAAATTTCACACATTAAAATACAATTACATACATATTAAAAAGTATATTAAGAACATTGGCTTTCAGGTGATGAGTCAGGACAAACATATCCGGGAAAAGACTAGAATCTATTGTCTAGAGATTCAAACCTCAATCTCAACTTACGTGTATAGTTCCCAACATGGCAAACACTCAACTGGTTACTGAATTTTCCATATTTTATTCGATATCAGGCGAGTGAAACAAAAAAACCCGTTTATATTACGGTTTTTTCTTTTTTTTTTTTTTTTGGTTTTCAGGAATGCTTGGCAATTCTTCAATATCAGATGTTTATATTTCATTTACCTGGTCCAATCACTTCATTTATGCGATCATCTAATTAGTGTATGGTATACATAGCTCAGATTGTCTGTATCTGATCTGAAATTTATTGCATTTTGATGTTTCTTAATTTGTATCATTTCATGGATTCTTCTCTTATTATAGTTGTCTTCATTGACCAATATTTGCGTGTTATCGAAATCAAAATCATGCAACTTTTGTTTTGCATGTTGTGCTAATGCTGTTTGCTGAGTGTTTGCCATGTTGGGAACTATACACGTAAGTTGAGATTGAGGTTTGAATCTCTAGACAATAGATTCTAGTCTTTTCCCGGATATGTTTGTCCTGACTCATCACCTGAAAGCCAATGTTCTTAATATACTTTTTAATATGTATGTAATTGTATTTTAATGTGTGAAATTTGGTTAGAGTTTTTTATTTAATTGATGATGATTGTAAATGTATATTTTAGACAAACTGATGATGGTGGAGAAAGACACCGAAACGTTTTTGTAACATTTTAAATAATAAACAGTAAAATTGACTGAAACCCAGGAATATATTGGAATGAATTAAAGTACAGTCAGGAAAATATGCGAAAAGTATAATTAAAGACAAAATAAAACATAATTGCAGCAATACAGTAGATATTTTCTAGTCAAATCTTTAAAAAATTTAAATACTAAAACGCTAAATAGATCTTAACTGTGATTTTCATTGATGTTAACGAAGGTTGCATAAGTAAAAGATCTGAATGCGTGAAAATGCTTTTGCACGTTCTTTAAAATCATTGTGTAATAATTGAGGGAGGCGGTACCATTAAAAGTACCACGCGACGACTTCTCGCATTTTTTAAATTTAAATACAGTACAACTTTTCCAATTGAGTATATCCGGCGATATTTTCTCCAATTACAGTAACGCCGTAGAACCATTCCAGAAAACAAGAAAAAATGGTCTTAGGGAACAAAACGCTCCTGGTCGCAAAGTATTTTACTTACAATGAGGAGTTAACTTTTATATCGTGTGCTAATGCTGCTGGAAATTATAAATTGAAACTGTTGGATCTGGGAAAAGCAAGAAGAGTTTCAGCTATTGGAAATACTTGAGGCAAAATGTCACTATTTGATAATCGAGCAATTGAGGTCACGACTGAAAAGAACGAAATACACGATTTAAGCAAGAAGTTGAATAATGAAGTCAAATCAACAAATGCAGCCGTTGAAAAATGGGCAATTGGTATTGATGTACTTCATATAGTTTTAACAGATGATGATATCTTTATGGATTTGGAAGAAGTTCTTATTCAAAATGATAAATCGAATTCTAATAATGAGGATATCTATGCAGAGGTTTTTCTATTAAACTTCGTTGCATTTATGTAAATACAATTAAGTACAATGAAGTAGTTTCATCATTTAAAGCATTAATGGGCATCAGAAAATTATTATGACCAAATAATTTTGGTGCATGGCTCTCACGCCAAGGCACACACAACAGACATGAATAGTAAGAAACAGAAACCTGTTGGATTTTTTGTCAGTCCAATAAAGGAGATTTCAAATTAAAATACGTATTTAAAACTGCATGCGTGTGTTTGTTTATTTTATTACTTGCTTTAGGAATATGTTTATACGTAAACTTGATGTCAGTATGAAAATGTAATTTTTATAAAAAAAAATACGTTAATAAAAAAAATTAGTAAATTTGATGACAGAAATTTTACAGGTTTGTCGTAATTATATTTCAAATTTAGTAACCAGAATCTAAGTGAAATGCAAACCCTTTTATCACTGATGTTCTTATTTGAAGATTTTTATATTATTTGAGTATATTTCCTGTAATCCGGACAAATCGGTCATCCGAACACACCGTGTGCATTCAATTGAATGGATTAAAGAGGTTCTGCTGAATTTCCTTTGATTGGCTGAACGACATGTTTGGCTTTAACATGTCGTTGTAAATTAAATTGAAATTTAAATGTTATGTTGCAAATATCGCATTCAAAAGGCTGGTGGTCTGAATGCGATACCAAATGCAATCTCAATGTACGCGCATAATAGAAAATTTTGTTACATATCTTACACTTGTACTCTTTGTATTTCGTATGCTTGTTTCGATGAACGCTTAAGTATTCCTCTAATTTAAATCTTTTGTTGCAAATATCGTATTTCAATTTGACCGATAGTTAGCAACATAAATGCCCCAACTTACCAATTGTCTAAATATCTGTCAGCGGTGTTGAGTAATATATTGGGAAGGTCACAGTATCACATTAGGGACTCATGGAGTTTCTGCGAATTTATAAAAAAACAGAAAATACCTGTGAACCATCGCATAATATCACTTGATGTGGTATCGTTATACACAAACATCCCGGTAGATTACTCAATACAGTGCATAAGAAATAAATGGGATGAAATAAAAGAATACACATCATTACCCGAACATGAATTTATTGGGGCGGTAGAGCTGTGCCTTAAGTCCACTTACTTCCAGTAAGAGGGTAATTTCTATTCACAAATATATGGAGTAGCTATGGGGTCTCCCATAGCTGCAACAATTGCAAACCTCGTAATGGAAAGTCTAGAAGAAAAACTAATACCTGATTTGAATTTTAAGTGTCGATTTTTTAAAATATGCGTAGATGACTGCATAATGTGCCTGCCAAACCATAAAGTTCAATACACACTAGATAAGTTTAATGCATTCCGCGACACCATTAAATTCACCATTGAGGAAGACAAAAAACAAATCAATAAACTTTTTGCATATGACGGTTATATATGACGATAATGGGGAAATAAAAACAAACTGGTACACAAAGGATGTATGGTCTGTTAGATACTTGAATTACCAATCAGATGCACCTCTACAATATAAAAAAGTGTTGTAGCAGCTTTTACTGATAGAGCGATTAAATTGGCACATTATGAGTATAGAACAAAGAATCTTGAAAAAATAAAAAAGATACTAATAATGAACAACTATCCCAAATAATTCTTCGAACCAATTATAAAACGAAGAATAAATAAAATCTACAATACAAATAAATGGAACAATATAAATAATACCAATAAGAAAAAAGAAGGTGAAATCAAGTATGTATCATTACCATATATTCCAGAAATCAACACGAAAATAAAAAATATTTTAAAATCGCATAATGTTACTATAGCGGAAAAAACTAAAAACAACTTAGCAAAGGAATGTTTCACAAAATTTAAACCTTAAAGTGATAAGTTAAACACACCTAATGTAATATATAAGATTGAACTGTGACAACACATACATAGGTCAAACAGGACAATATTTAAAGAAAAGAATATACGAACATAAATATAGCTTAAGAAAGGTTAACGAAAATGGAACAGCGCTAGCAGAACATGCACAACAAAAGTTACATAGTTTTGATTTTGATAACACAAAAATATTAATCAATGAAGACAATTATAATAAGAGAAGAATCCATGAAATGATACAAATTAAAAAACATCAGAATGCAATGAATTTTAGATCAGACACAAACAATCTTAGCTCTGTATATCACACACTAATTAAATGAACACATGCATACGCTGATTAAACCAACTAAATAAAATATAAACACCTGACATTGAAGAATTGCAGAGCAAGTGATATTCCTGATCTGAAACAACTTTGAAAAAGTAATTGAGTAACCAGTTCAACAAGAAAAGGCATATTATTGATAATTATAGAAACTTGTAAACATATCAGGTTCAGCTACAAGCATCAAACGTGCCTCAACAAGATATGACTCAATCCAGAGTCCCCACTTGGAGCCAACAGTTATCAACTCATAATGCTTATGGAACTTTTATTGATGATCTGTTTCACTATCTCTGCCCCGCAGAACTACAACCGAAGTTGCATCCTGTTACCGCTAATCCTGAGTTGTTAAGAGGTATAAACGGGAAACCGCGCGGTATACCTCCTCAGGAGAGCATTCCTAGTCATTGGCGTTTATCATGATAAATAGTCTCAACATTGGCCATACTAAGTACTGCTGGAATCAGCACACAGCCAGCACTGGCCTCTAGGGTTCTCTCTCTCAATGAGTACAGAGCGCAGGTACTGCGGGGAAACCATACAGCCAGCACCCGTCCCTAACATAATTATTCAAAATGACTAAATAGAAGTCTGACTCAAGTACTGCGGGACTTTACAGCCCGTACTCGGTATTTTACACTTAACGAGTTGCTCTCGTTTTCTCTTTAAGGTTTTATACGAAGCATTAACAGTATTTAACTTTAAATGGATATTGAAAAGAACCAGTTTAATATTAAGAAAAGTAAGTAAATATAAAAGAAAGACAAAATGAATATTGAACTATAGTTGAAGAGGTTACTATCTTTAATGTTTAACCAATAGAAATATGCTGAATAGGCTACTCTGTGAGAACACTCACTAATTAACGTTATCTTTAATGGTTCACCAAATAGAAATATGCTGAAGAGGCTACTCTGTGAGAAACACTCACTAATTAATATTGTCTTTAATGGTTCACCAAATAGAAATATGCTAAAGAGGCTGCTCTGTGAGGAACACTCACCTGATGAATAATTCTCAATTAATTAACGTTACCTTTAATGGTTCACCAAATAGAAATATGCTGAAGAGGCTACTCTGTGAGGAACACTCACCTGATGAATAATTTTCACACTAGCACGAAGTGGCACCAACTGATACTGCTAAATATGACGCTGGATCTAAACAAGCATTAATAGTACCGCGAGTGATTTCCCTAGTAGTACTAGATTAGTATTTCATAATAATTGTTCAACATGATCTCCTCTGACTTCAATACAGTAGTAGTAGTAGTAAACATCTTTATTTCTAAAAAAGGCTATCGACCTATCGGTCTTTCTGCCCTTGTTTAATAAATGTAGTCTTAATCTAAATAAAAAACAAATATGAAAATTCTCTTATTCTAGGTTAACAATATTATTAAATGAAATTTCAGTGGCAAGAAGAAATTATTTTATTGTCCACTAGTCAGTTGCGTTTGTAAGTGTTCGAGTAGCGTTAATGTAGGGAAACGGAAGCGGGATTGTCTGGTTGGTCTTGTAAGACAAAGGGGATTCAGTATGGTCCAGTTGTAGGGGTTGTTTGTCCATTTTGCCTGTAGCTGTATGAGTCTTTCCGAGATGTTTGTCATGTTTGTGCGTTCGTATAGTAGTTGGGTGGGGGGGGTTGTGTAGTGGGTTTTGGGGGTGTCTTATTCGTGTTATTAGTCTTAGTGCAATTTGTTCTGATGTTTGTATATAACGTTTTGTCCTTTCTGTTCCGTTGGTCATGAGTATATGTCCAAAGTCTAGCAAGGGTCTACAAATAGCTTTATATATTTTGGTGGCGGTGTTTGTGCTAATTCCTCTGTCTTTGTAGGTTAGTGATCGGAAGTGTTTTGTTCTCTTTATTGTTTCTGCCCTGATGTTTCGTATGTGTTTAGTGAATTTAAGTTTGTGCTGTTTTATAAAGTCGGAATGTTGCAAAATTCTTTTAAGTTGTTTCGTTTTGTTTGTATTCAAGTTAAAGTCGCCTATAATTATTGCATATTTATAGATGCTCGCCTTAGTCAGTATGTTTTGTTCTAGGTTGGAGTGTGAGTGTATGTATGTCAGAAATATGTGTATCAGGTCGTTTAAGTAGGGTATGGTAAAATGTAGACAGTCGTTCAAAGGGTTGTTGAGGGAAGGAGGATTTGCTCTTCCAAGTTTAAATGTTGGTTTTAGGAGAGCTGCCACCCCGCCCCTGGCATGATTGATGGTATTTCCATGCCTATAGATATACTGCCAATTTCTGTACGTTGGTGTTTGTCCTAGTTTGGTTTTAGTGCTCTACAAATATGCAGCAGTCTGTGTCGTTTTGTTCTAACTAATTGTAAAAAAGTGGTTTATTGCTGTTAAGTCCGTTGATGTTCGCGTAAAGTACTTTCAAATTGAATCTTGTATGTTTGTTACTGTCTGTCTCACTTGTTCGCAGGGTTCAGTTGGAGAGCGTCCCTCGGGCAGGAGCATGTCAAACATTAGGATGTAGACATGGTTCCCGAAGAAAACAACGGAGGTGTCAATGTCGAAGTCTTCTATAAATTGTTTTCGTAGTTTTTTTAGTAGTTCGTCTCTGTTGGTATTGTTTGTCTTGTTAAGTTGATGTTTGTATTTGTTTATGATGTGGTCATGTGTTGTAATGGGTGTGTGTATTCTACTTGCCACTGTCGTTGTCTCCGCAATCCCGGACGTACGTTTGTTTACACATTTTATTTTTACGTTTGGGATTCCGACGATTGGGGCTGTCAGTCGTTTTGGGCACTTCATGCTCCATGCTGCGTGGTCCTCTGAGTTGCACGCTGCGCACTTGGCTGGCAGTGGCGACTCGCACCTGGAAGTTGGGTGGGGTCCCTGGCACTTGTTGCATCTTGGCGATTGTTTCCATTCTTCAGTTTTGTGGCTGAACAGGTTGCATTTGCCACACGGCGCAGGCACGGGTGCTGGTGGTTTGCTTTCGGTGATTTTGAAAATGCGGCCCAAAAAATGAACCGCACGGTCGTTCATCAACCTTTCGTATGTGGATATGTCGCCGGTTATTAACCTCATCATGAGTGTGGGTGCGTTGCGCTCTCGCGAGATAATTCTCCTGCAGAACCTTATTCTGAAGCCCTGCTGCTCCAGGCGTTCCAGAAACATGCTGTCTTCAATGTCCAGGTCGACCCCAGTGGCGACGACTGAATATGATGGTGTAATATGGTGGTGACCTGACTTTTGTTGTCGGATTAGTGGGAGGTTACTATTCCTTTGCAGTTTGAATGCTTTTATAAGGTTTTCCTGTTTCAGTTTTTGTAAAATTTGTGTTGCTTTGTCTTCATTGTTGGTTTTAATTAGAAAGTGATTATCTTGTCTGATAATCACATCCTTGTTGTTGGGGTTGAGTCCCTCCCACCTGATTGCAAGTTGGACTCTGGTGATGGTCGACAATGCGTTCGCTGTGAATGTGTGCGAATACGTGGGAAATCTTGTTGATGTTGTCTTGCTGTTTGTTGTTTGGTTTTTATTGGTTGGAGACTGATAGTCCAAAGCTATTCGTTTGGCCTCAGGTGTTGGCGTTGTGGCGGTTGGCTGGGTTGGCTGGGTTGGCTGGGTCGTCTTCGGTTTTCTGCCCCGTTTTTTCGATTGTGGCTTTTTGAACCCACCATCCTGGGAGGCATAATCCGATTCGGATTCTTGCGAACTCCCAGGGTTCATCCTTTCGTTTGAATTCTACTCGTATATTCTCGCTGAACGATATATGCGGTTGGATTCTTAAAATTCTTTGCCGTAGTGTAAACGGCCTTGCTTTAAATATGCTCACTGACACGTCTTATCACCACGAAGCTCGGTTTAAGACTGACTGTTCAATACATTTCCTAACCCTTCTAATAAATGATTGTCGTATTGAAAAAAAAAAAACGTTTTTGCTTCGGAACACTTCTGCAGCATTTAAAATGTTCTGCCACAATTCTTGCCTGTTGTTAATGGGATGGTCATAAACGAGGGATTTCATATAACTCCAAAAACAGAAATCCATTGGGTTAAAATCAGGGCTTCTGGCAGGCCACTGTATTGGGCCTCCGCGTCCTATCCAGTGATTCGGAAATTGTTCATCAAGATAGTTCCGAACTTGAACACCAAAATGAGCGGTAGCGCCATCTTGCATGAATCAAAGATTTTGTCGAACCAATAGGGGTATGTCATCTAGGTAATTTCCCAATTCGTTCTGAAGAAAATCTAAGTATAACTGACTAGTCAAATTTCCACGAAATTCATGTGGACCTATTAGATAATTCTCTATGATTCCGCACCAAACATTAATTTTGAATTAACAACGTAATCCGGGCTGGATCGACTTCTTGAATAATTTGCATCTTCAGATGAGTAGGTATTTGCTAGATAGGTAGATGCTAGGTATTTTTGGTGCTGGTTAATTTATAATATAATAAATTGCAAGTGAAAGGATAATTGATTGATTTGCGTTTGAGACAGATAGCAAATAGTTAGATTCAATGCATACACGCTTCTTTCTACCACCTCAGAACAATTCAGATATTTTGTTTCTGAGAATGATGATTTATAATTTAAGTTGTAAATATTCGACAATGATGTTTAAATGGTTTGCTGGAACTACAATACCGTGTAAAACGTTCAGGTTTAGAAAATTATTGCAT
The DNA here is from genome assembly GCA_024550625.1 of Dendroctonus valens. NCBI lineage: Eukaryota > Metazoa > Arthropoda > Insecta > Coleoptera > Curculionidae > Dendroctonus > Dendroctonus valens. Next base: position 3,460,327 of record JAJTJO010000096.1, read on the forward strand.
GATATAAAAAAAACGGATATTGATCTAGTCTTAAGTAGATTTCTAGGTTATGAATACTGTGACTTAGTACTACAGTTATTTCGATGATTTTATTTTCGATTGCCTTGGTTTTCTGGCACTATTGACAACGTTTTGCTAATACATAGAATTAATACCAGGCACTATTACCCATTCATAGCAGTGTTATGGGAACCGGCAAAATAAGATGTTGTTGGGATTTAATTTTAATATGCAACCTATAAAATGTGTCACTGTTTAGCCGTCTAGTATTTCTTTGAATACTAGAATAATTAAACAAATGAGCGAACCTAATTGAATGTGTTTCGTGCTGAATCATTTACACGTGTCATTTGGATATATTTTATTTTAAAAGTGCTTAATTATTGAATTATGAAGTAACTCATATGTTTGAAAACTCGTGGATACACGAAAGTATCACGGAATTAACCGAACTAAAATAATAACAAATAACGGCAGGCACAAACCTGATTAGTGGCAAGACTTACTAAAAATCAAATGCGTATGTGCAGATGTCAATTTAACGGCGGCAGTATTACTTGCATAGCTGCAATGTGTGTTCCATATCTGTCGAATATTTTCCGTTAGGATAGTAATCAAAGACACTAGTTTATTGAACTTTTTCATGGCTTTCATCATCATCAATCAGCTTATTGAAGCCTACTGCTGGACGTAAGCCTTCGTCAATAATTTCCATTGTCCTCGGTCTTGTGCCGTCTGCATCCAGTTGGTCCTGATGCGTTTTAAGTCGTCGGTTCATCTGGTGGGGGAACCCCCTCTATTTCTGAAGGCTTCCGATCTAGACTTCCATTCAAGGATTCGTCTTGTCCATCTGTTATCAACAGGTCTCGCAATGTGTCCTGCCCAGTTCCATTTTAGTACAGTTATTCTCTCTACGGCGCCTGCAACTCGGATGACGGATTGTCTGCGGATTTCTGTATTTGGTATGTGATCCTTGAGAGAGATTACCAGCATTGATTGATCCATCGCTAGTTGCGTAACTCATATTTTCTTTATTGTCCGTTTAGTCAGTGTTAGTGTTTCGGCTCCGTAGGTAAGGACTGGAAGGACACACTGGTTAAAAATCTTTCTCTTTAGGCAGTTAGGCAACTCTGCCTTGAACACATATTTGAGATTCCCATATGCAGCCCATGCGAGCCCTATTCTTCAAAGAATTTATAGGGTTTGATTATCTCTTCCAATGGAAATGTCGTGTCCGAGGTATTTAAAGGATGTAGTTTCTTCCACCCTGACACCGTCAATGTATATGCCCTCACCGAGCACAAGGTTTGTCATTATCTTAGTTTTGTGAAAAATTATTTTCAGCCTACTTTCTTTGACTCATCATTAAGATTTCTTAACATTGAGATGGCGTCGTCCAAACGTTCGGCTATGAGGACTATATCGTCGGCAAGTCTTAGGTGATTGAGTCTTTCACCGTTTATATACCACAGTTTGTTTGTTTTAACATGTACTGGAGAACAGTATTGAACAGTTTTGGTGAGATGGTGTTACCCTGGCGTACGCCTCTTTCAATATTAAATTTGTCAGTGTTGTCGTAGAGTCTGACACATGCAGTATCATTCTCATAAATATTTTTCATAATATTTATGAAATATATATATTATATTCCTCCCATTTTAATTACTTCGATAACTAATCCATCCTTTCCTAAGGTCTTGTTGTTTTTCATCTCGGAAGGGGCTCCATTTACTTCGCTTACTGTGATCTCTGGGATATGATAAGACCTGGGTGGTGGTCCAACATCGACAGCATCCCATAGGCACCCTAGTTAAGAATGCAAAGAAAGCTGCTACTGTAAGTGCAAATCCTTTTTTTCCATTCCCAACAATTGATCAATAAGTAACTTGATTATTTGGTTAAGAAAAACCTACATTTTAAGATTTTGAAGTTATTAGCGAAATTTCACTCTTAGATTCCCTATTTGATAATGTAACTTTAGAAACAAGAAAACCTAAAAAGTCAACAAAAATGCCTGGAAACGAAGATTATCAACTTTTAAGACTGTGTATCGATTCTATTCCTCATTATGACGGAAATCCTCATACTTTAAATGTGTTTATAGATAATTGCGATTTCTTATTTAAAACATTTCAAAATCTAGCTAATATGGCACTAAACCATTTTCTTGTAAGAGCAGTAATCGGTAAACTTACAGGAAGAGCGTTAATGCTAATAGGCTCCCGTATCGAATTAAAATTATGGGATGACGTAAAAGCTGCATTAAGATTAAGTTTTGGAGATCAAAGAGACGTAGATTGTCTAATTCAATATCTAATTCTTCCAAAACCAAATAAAGGTGAAACTCCATTTAATTTTGGCATGAGATGCCAAGATGTAAGATCTTTAATTGTGACAAAAATTAGTGGCAATAATCTTTCAGAAGCTTGTAAATTTGTACACAAACCTACGATGATCTAGGTTTGAAAACATTTTTAAGAGGCCTACAACCCCATATTCAATCAAACATTCGTTTGAGAAATCCCGAGAGTTTAGGAAAAGCAATGGGTTTAGTTATTGAGGAAGAAAATTTATTTTATGCTACACAACGAGGTAATTCACTAAATGCCCAAACATATAATTCAGCACAGAAAATAATTTGGTGAAAGTTTTCTATTTAATTTGATGATAACTGTAAATATATATTTTAGACAAACCGATGATGGTGGATAAAGACACCGAAACGTATTTGTAACATTTTAAATAATAAACAATAAAATTGACTAAAACCCAGGAATACATTGGAACAGAAAATATCACACAAACCTTTCCCTAATAATGTTCAACCCATGAAACCAGTAACTCCATTTTCCCAAGACCAATGTTTCAACCAATTTTTATTTATTTCAGACCCACTTTCCAAGCCCCTCAACCATTTAGGTTCCAAAGACCTTTCAATAATAATTTCGTACCACATCGTCAACCATTTCAAGACATAAATAAACCACATCCACAATCTTGCAGACCCCAATTTCCACAAAATACACCATAACTATTCCAAAATAGACAATTCAATCAGCCAATATTCCCGAAACCGCACAATAACCCAAATAAAGTAGAACCTATGGATACAAGTTCAGGATATTCAAGTTTTCTTCAAAAAAATATTCCTAGAACTCAAGCACCAAAAGCAAACTGGGTAGCCACAGAACTATTCAATCAAAATATCGACCAACCAATTCATCCAAATAACCCAGATAACCAAATCGAGTTAAACCCTCAATATCAAGTTGACCCAAATTCAAGTGAAAACCTTGAACAAGCATATGACTCCTAAGAATACTATCAAAACGGCAATTGGAGCCAACAAAACCAATTCATGTCTTATCTTTCATATGATGATGTATATTATGATTACGATCTGAGCAATGAACCTTTCCTCGAGAATTCCACTACATCTGCAAATTTTCCTGTAACGAGATCATCGGACAACCCAACATAATACAACTAAACACGTTGAAATCAAATCTGCCGCACATTTACATTCCTGAAATAAATGCCAACTTTTTAATTGATACCGGCAGTACCAAAAGTTTAATGAACCCCCTTTTAGCACACAAATTCTATAATGACCACATATATAACGAAAATTTCAATATTCAAACAGCACATAACACCTCTTTTCACAATGAAGTAGCTGAAATTACACTTTTTAACATCTTTAATGTAGACGAACGTCACAAATTCTATCTATTTGATTTCAGTGATATTTATCACTGAAATTTTAGCTGAAAATTAACCGAAGGTTTAATTGGAGTAGACCTATTAAATCAACTAAATGCAAATATCAATGTAAAAACTAAACAACTTTCCACACCGTTTAATAACATACCAATCATCTTTGAACCAGAAAATAATTCCCAACATATCAAAACAAATCAAAATACTCAAGATTATAGCATCATAATAGAACCAAGAACTCAACAAATCGTCAAAATTCCAGTAAATCTAGAAAACGGTTTTGCTATTTTAGACTATCAAAATTTCGGAAAAGGCTTAGAAATGCCCAAAGCACTCGTAAATGTTTCGATAATTATGCTTTCACCACAGTAACTAACATAAACGAAAATCCAGTAAAAATTGATCTTTCGGAACTATTTGAAGTTGCAAACCATAAATCCTATAAATTTGAATTTTATGGACAAACTCGAAACAAACAACACAATTTCAAAACATCAAGATAATCTTTTAAAACAAAATTTAAAAAATATTAGATTAGAACATTGCAATAAAGAAGAAAAGGATAATATCCGAGATCTTTGTTTTAAACATAGGGACATATTCTATTGCGAAGATATTCCCCTTACTTTCACAAACAAAATAAGTCATAAAATTAAAACCATTAATGACAACAAAATTTTCACCAAATCCTATAGATTTCCTGAAGTACATAAAACTGAAGTAAAAGGCCAAATTTCTAAAATGTTATATCAAAATATTATCCAACACAGTCATTCACGATGGTCAAGCCCTATTTGGATTGTTCCAAAAAAACTAGATGCTTCTGGACGTAAAAAATGGAGACTAGTTATAGAATATCGAAAACTAAAAGAAATAACAGTAGACGACAAATACCCCTTACCTTCAATCACAGACATTTCAGATAAACTAGGAAAAGCAAACTATTTCACAACCCTAGACCTAGCTAGCGGATTCCATCAGATAGAAGTAGATCTAAACGATATTGAGAAAACCGCATTTTCAACAGAAGGAGGAGATTACGAATTTAAAAGAATGCCTTTCGGATTAAAAACGCCCCTTCAACTTTCCAGCCAGTCATGGACAATTTTTTAAGAGGATTACAAAATGAATTTTGTTCCGTTTACTTAGACGACATAATTATTTTTAGTACCTCATTAGACGAACACATAGTAAGACTCAAATCAGTATTTGATAGACTCCGTGAAAGTCACTTCAAAATCTAATTAGATAAATCAGAATTCTTGAAACAAACTGTTCAATACCATGGTCATATTATAACACCAAACGGAGTAAAACCGAATCCAGACAAAATAGCTGTTATAAAAAAAATTCCCTTACCAAAAACACAAAAAGACATTAAAAGCTTTTTAAAATTATTAGGTTACTACAGACGATTTATTCCTGATTTTGCCAAGATTACAATACCATTAACTAAATGCCCCAAGAAAGGAGCAGCCGTTGTTCACAATGAAGACTTCGTAAATTCATTTAATACCACAAAAAACATTTTAATGAATAACCCTATACTAAAATATCCAGACTTTACCAAAAATTTATTTTAACAACTGACGCCAGTAATGTTGCCATTGGAACAACACTCTCACAAGGTTCAATACCAAACGATAAACCCGTAGCATATGCATTTCGAACGTTAAATTGAATCTCGATATTCAACAATCGAAAAAGAGTTGCTTGCAATAGTATGGGCATGCAAACATTTCAGACCATATATATACGGAAGAAAGTTCACTATCTATACATACCATAGGCCTCTAATTTGGCTATTTAACTTACGAGAACCAAATTCAAAATTAGTTCGTTGGAGGTTAAAATTAGAAGAATTTGATTATAAACAAAATACAAAAACGGAAAACAAAATACGAACGCAGATTGTCTTTCTAGACTCATTGTCAACGCTACCGAAACAGAATCAACATTCAATAACCCTGGTGATATTGATCAAGAAATTTCCCAGTATATTAATGATTTCTCAGAAATTCCAAACACTAATGAATTCGAAAGTTTAGATGTAATCATGCCATAAATCATCCAAACTGATCTTCAAAAAGAAAAAAATCCTAAAATAAATATAATATCAGATCACTATTAGAAAAGCAAATAAACCATCTTCGACAAACCGGTCAAATAGTAATGACTACACCAATGAGGGAATAAAAATACTTGACGAAATTATAAATAACAAAGTGAATCAAATTTTAGTATATCCTCATATATATCCAAGAATTAAAGTTCAAACCGAAACTTACGAAAACCACAAAATTCTAAAAGTAACAATCCCCGAAACTAAAAATGAACAATTAATAATAAATTTCTTGAAGGAATACACAAATTCAAAAACTGTATACTGCATGTATTTCCACAAAGATAACCTTTATCACGACTTTTGTAAGGGATAGTTAGAGCATTTTTCAGAAACAGGCCCTAAACTAGTTAAATGCACAAAATTAGTAAATACAATAAGTGATCTAGAAGAACAAATTCTAATGATTAAAAATCGTCATGAAGGAAAGACCAATCATCGTGGAATTAATGAAACAATCGAAAGATTAAAGAAAAACTATTATTGGAAAGGAATGAAAGAATCAGTTACTAACTACATAAACCAATGTGATATATGTAATAGATCTAAATACGCTGGGAAAAAGACCTATGTACCAATAATTCTTACTGAGACACCATCAAAACCTTTTCAAGTAATTCATATTGATGTATTTACATTCGAACGTCGAGATTATCTCACACTAGTAGATGCTTCTTCGAAATTCGCCCAAGCAATCTTCATTCCTTGGTAAAACTGCAATTCACACATGCAAAGCACTAATTAAATACTTTTCATCTTTCGGAATCCTTTAAAATATAATTCTTGATAATGGATCAAATTTTATTAATGAAGTAACAAAAGAAATGCTTAAACTTCATAAAATAAAAGTGCACTTTTAGTAGTAGTAAACATCTTTATTTTAGAAATAAAGATGTTTACTACTACTAAAAGTGCATTTTACTACACCATTACACCACGAGTCAAACTCTATAATTGAACGATTCCACTCTACTATTATAGAACATTTGAGAATATTGAAAGAAATGTATCCCAAAGAAAGTGAAACAGACTTGATGGACTATGCAATAATTGGTTACAACAATTTAATTCATAGCTCAACAAGGTTCACGCCATTCGAACTAACATTTGGACACACTAATGCTAGAAACCCGGACGAAATATTTATTCCCGAAACATTTTACACATACTATTATGAAAACCATAAAGAAAAACTCAAAGCCATTTATGAAAATGTATCTGAAAAGCTAAAAACCGGAAAAATAAAAGTAAAATCAAAAATAAATAATTTAGGAGATGAAAATAAAGAATTTTCACTAGGACAAACTGTGTATAAAATAAATCCAAATTCAAGGAATAAAGTCAATAAAAAATTCTTAGGTCCCTACATTCTACTAGAAAAATTAGAACATAACCGCGTTAAAATAAAAAATAAAACAAACCAAAATAGTAAACCAGAGATATTTCATATTAAAGAATTAAAGAAACCTTCCCTTGTTACAGATTTATCCATCTGTGTCTACACAGCAAGATTAGACTATCCAATCTATCACAAAATCAAAGATAATCCTGGATTACTTCCAATAAAGTTAGGAAACGTACAAAATCAAATTGATACTTGGACATTAATACAAATTTTTGATGTAACAAATGTAACCAGCGAATTTGAAAATTTAAAACATCCATATTATAAAATGCATAAAACAAACATCACACAGAACCCAAAACTTAGAGCATTCAACAACATTATTACAAATCGTATTGAGAAAATTGAATCACAAATCCTTAAACTCAACCCATTGAGAAATTCAAAAAGTAAAAGAGGTATAATAGATGGACTTTGTTCAATAATAAAATCCATAACAGGCAACCTAGATCAAAACGATGCCGTTAAATATGATTTGTTGAGTATATTTTCCTGACTGTACTTTTTATTTTAAAAAAGAGTGACCAGTCAAATGTGAAGGTAGAAACAACTATACGCACAAACTGATGATGGTGGAGAAAGACACCGAAACGTATTTGTGACATTTTAAATAATAAACAATAAAATTGACTGAAGCCCAGGAGAATTTTTTTTAAAAGTTAAATATGATGATGAAGCTTTATCATTGCTAACAAACAATCAAAATAACTTTAAAAGAATAATTAAAGATCAAGTGACTCTCGTTGAACACTCAATAAAAAAATTCCAAAACGAAACAATCTCGATCACAAGGAATCACGTAATGTTGAGAACTCAAATACTAAAATTGGAAAACTACATAAAGAAAGCAGATCAACATAATGTTGAATTCTATCAGTACATCGTGAACTCTCAAATGGCTCTAACATTACAGATTATATATGATTTGTTTGAACGAATAGAAAACGAAATTGTCTTTTCAAAGCTAAAAGTTCTACACAATTCAATTATTGATTCAACAGATTTAATAAATGAATTATTGAAGATACAAGCGAATCTAAAAAATAATAGACTTTCATTCAAAGTATCTCCACAGAACATCCTACTTCTAGAAAAAACAATTCAAATTAAAAGCTATTCCAAAGGTAATAAAATCATTTTCATTCTCGAGTACCAATAGTTCAGATCGAAAGTTACAATTATTATCATTTGTACTCTCTCCCAATCAAAACCCAAAATAATTTCAAATCCATGATTTCACAATCCAAATATCTAATCCAAAATGAACATTATTTTGCACTATTCAACGAAAAATGTAAAGAAATCACGAATAATGAGTTTATCTGCCAAGAAGTCCACATATCAAAAATCAATGAAGATCTACCCTGCGAGGTTCAACTGATGAAATATGCCAACAACATAAAGAAGTACCTACAAATCTCCACCCAAGTTCCAGTAACTAAAATCCAGAAAATCGAACGAAGCCAATGGATCGTCATCATACCCTCCACAGTGATTGCAACTCAACGATGTGACTCAATTAAAAACAATATACCCTTAGACGGTGGTTATGTGATAGAAGTTTTGTGAAGAAGTTTGGTTAGAGGTTTGAGAAGCACTGAGGCCCCGCTCCTGGCGTGGTTGGTAGAATTACCATGACTACAGATGTATTGCCAGTCCCTGTATGTTAAAGTCTTTCCTATTTTAGTTTTAATCTCTACAAACATGCACCAGTCCATGTCGTTTTGTTCCATGTAATTGTAAATTAGTGTTTTTTTATGGATTAGTCCGTTGATGTCTATCTCAATTGTTCGTAAGGTTGAGTTGGAGAGTGTTTTTCGGGCAGGAGCATGTCAAACATTGAAACATAAATATGGTTTCCGCAGAAAACAACGGAGGTGTCAATGTCGAGGTCTTCGATAAATTGTTTTCGTCGTTTTTTCAGAAGTTCGTCTCTGTTGATATTGTTTGTCTTGATGTGTTGATTTCTGAATTTGTTTATGATGTGGTTGTGTGTTGTAATAGGTGTATGTATTCTACTTGCCGCCGTTGTGGTCTCTGGCATCTCGTTCGACCGCTTGTTGAGGTCCTTGATCCTGACGTTAGGTATTCCTTGAATGGGGGCTGTCGGTCTTTTCGGGCATTTCATGCTCCATGCTGCGTGGTCTTCGGAGCTGCACGCTGCGCACTTCACTGCTAATGGTGACTGGCACTTCATAGTTGGATGTGGGCCCTGGCATTTATGGCACTTCGGTGGTTGTTTGCAGTATTCGGTCTTATGGTCAATAAAATTGCACTTGTTGCATGGGGCTAGAATAGGTGCTGGTGGTTTACTTTCAGTGATTTTGAAATCATGGCCCAGGAAGTGTACAGCGCGGTCGTTTATCAGCCCCTCGTAGCTCCCGGCGTTTTGAATATAAAGGTGTCTTCTTTTTGATGATGATGTCTTGATTCTCTTCAATGCCTGCATTGATATCCTCCCATTTAAGGGCTAGTTGTGTTCTGGCGTTTCCGGGTGTTGCGTGGATTAAAAATGGGCGTTGAAAAGTGGGGAGACGGTGTTGTTTTGATTTGGTTGTTGGTGCATTTGTTGTTGTTGTTCTCGCTGTTGTCGTTTTAATTGGTGATGGATTTGATTGGTGATGGTTGGTCGATGGTGTGTCCAAAACCTTTTTTGATCCTGTATAGAGTTGAGTTTTCCTACCCTTTTTTTTCCAAAAAGCCATCTTGGGAGGCTCGATCCGGCTCGGACTCCTGTAAGCTTTCCAGTTCCATTTCCGCTGTAATGTACACCCAGTACAAACTTTTTATTTGTTTAGGTCACTGGGTTGTATAAAAATATATTGCGGACAGAATTATTGGAATTCCTTTGCTTCAAACCTACGTGAATGTAAAATGTGGTTCAGCTTAAATATTTCGCACTGACTACGTCTTGCTCGCATCGAGGTTGCCACAAGAATGGATGCATCGGCGTCACCGATGAGGGCTCGTTGACAGCACATCTGTGTCCAATAGGACCCAAGAGCTGTCGAGATATAAGATACAATATCGCTCGCAAGACATTAAAGACTCTAGACATTAAATGTATCGCTTGGATATAAATATTTATTGCAACGTCAATGTGTTGTCAATGGCGCTCTGTGGCTTTTATCAAAAGCTATATTGCGTGATATATACATACATACATATGATATGGGATTTAATATATATTATAATATCGCTAGTCGTTCGATGCCGCCTTTAGCCGTGTTATTTGAAACATTCGGATAAAAGTAATGTTCTATGCAGAAGAACGGAAGAGTCCGTTTTCGAGCTCCTTTCGAACTTCTGAAAAGCCGTCATCGTTCGAAAAATGACGCATTTCGCCCTTGTATGGAAGACTACTATTAGGGCCGCAGAATAGTTAACAAGATAATTTAGCAGCCGCTGTTTACCCCGCAGATTTAAGAGCGAGACATGTGAAGATAGTGCCCGTCACCATTGGTAAAAAATCCGGCCATCTACTTCTTAAGTTAGTGTTCGAAAACATTCCCAATTATTTTCCGTATTTTCGTATCAACAATGAGAAAATAAATGGGTTGAAAAAGACAGGGGAATTGAAAGTATTCAATTCAAACAAAGTGAGTGAAAGTGAAAATGTTTGAACCCAATAGACCGACTATAAAGTAAAACACGTTTTAACTATCTTCACACTTATAATAAATAAAAGACCATCAAATTCAGCAGTGAGTAGTAGTAGTAGTAGTAAACATCTTTATTTCTAAAAAAGGCTATCGACCTATCGGTCTTTCTGCCCTTGTTTAATACATGTAGTCTTAATCTAAATAAAAAAACAAATATGAAAATTCTCTTATTCTAGGTTAACAATATTATTAAATAAAATTTCAATGGCAAGAAAAAATTATTTTATTGTCCACTAGTCAGTTGCGTTTGTAAGTGTTCGAGTAGCGTTGATGTAGGGAAACGGAAGCGGGATTGTCTGGTTGGTCTTGTAAGACAAAGGGGATTCAGTATGGTCCAGTTGTAGGGGTTGTTTGTCCATTTTGTCTGTAGCTGTATGAGCCTTTCCGAGATCTTTGTCATGTTTATGCGTTCGTATAGTAGTTGGGTGGGGGTTGTGTAGTGGGTTTTGGGGGTGTCTTATTCGTGTTATTAGTCTTAGTGCAATTTGTTCTGTTGTTTGTGTATAACGTTTTGTCCTTTCTGTTCCGTTGGTCATGAGTATATGTCCAAAGTCTAGCAAGGGTCTACAAATAGCTTTATATATTTTGGTGGCGGTGTTTGTGCTAATTCCTCTGTCTTTGTAGGTTAGTGATCGGAAGTGTTTTGTTCTCTTTATTGTTTCTGCCCTGATGTTTCGTATGTGTTTAGTGAATTTAAGTTTGTGGTCAATTGTGATTCCAAGGTATTTTACGTCGTTTTTTGGTTGTGTCGTTTGGCCGTCTGCAGTTATTGTAGGGGACTCAGCGTTGAGTCTGTGGTTTGTGAGCAGAAGTTGGTTTTTTGACGCGTTTGGTGTTAGTCTCCATTTATAAAACCATGTCATTTTGTTGTTTGTTAGTGTTTGGAGTCTTTGAGCTGCTCTCTCAGTAGTTTTGTCATGTACAATAAGTGACGTGTCGTCTGCATATTGTAATATGTATGCCGATCTGTCGATTTGATTTTTGTCTGGTAAGTTGTAATTGTATATGTCATGGCAGTATATATTGTAGAGAAACGGTGAGAGCGGGGATATTTGAGGGAGCCCTTGTTCAGGGGAAAAAGGAAATGACAGTGTTTTGTCAATTCGTACTTGTAGTTGTCTGTTTTCTAGTAAGTTCTTTATGGTGTGTAGTAGATATGTTGGTGTGTGTAGTTTGTATAGTTTGTATAGTAAGCCTCTATGCCAGACACTATCAAAAGCCCTGTTAATGTCCATAAACAGGCAAACTGTCTTTCTGTCAGTTAGGTGGGTAATTTGTATATTGTTGGCCAAAATAAAGAGCGGATGAACAGTCGAGGGATGCTGTTTGAAACCAAATTGGTAGGTAGATATATATTTTCCAATCACTTTTTCAAGCCGCTGCTTCATTATGTATTCAAAAATTTTGCTTAGTATTGGAAGTAGTGTAATTGGTCTGTAGTTGCTCGGTTGTGTATTGTCCAGTCCATTTTTGGGTATAGGGATTATTAAGCCGTTTTTCCATGTTTTTGGGATTCTGCCATTTGTGATGCAGTTGTTGAATTCAGTTAGGATCAGTTTGTGTCTTTCTTGAGTTAGGCTTTTCAAGAGTTTTGCCTTAATTTTATCTTTCCCCGGTGCAGTGTTTTTGATGTGCGCTAGGGCTTCATGTGTCTGTGATCAGTTTGTAGGTGTAGTTTGGTGAGCTGTTAAAATAGTTCAAGTACCAGTCGTTGATCAAGTTCCAGTTGTCATTGTCGAAGTTAAGGTTTGTCGATATGCTGAAGGCCCTTTGATAGTGTCTGGCGAACGCGTCCGCTTTCTCTTTGTCTGTGTAACGTTCTATTCCGTTTTCGTCAATTGTGTCAGTAGTGCCAGTCTTCCTGAATTGCGCCAGTTTCTTAATTTTTAGCCAGTATGTTTTGCCTTTGTCCTTCTGTATTTCTTTACATGTTTCTAGCCATTTGTCTTGTCGGTATTGTGCAATCAGAGTATTAATGTTTCTGTTAAGTTGGTTCAGGTCTTTTTTGGGTCGTTATTTTGAGTGTTTGTATATAGTCTGTACAGTTCTCTCTTATGTTTTATTAGTCTCAGTATGTATTTGGGCAGTGAATGTCGGTAGAAAACATTTTTTATTTCCGGACTAAATTTTCCTATGGCTAGTGTAAGTTGTTGTTGTATGGTTTCTATTGAAATGGGCTGTGCTTGTGATTGAATGTAGTCATGTATATGTTGTTTCACTTTGTCTATGTCAGTCTTTGTTAGGTTTAAGTTTTTCTTTATAGGAGTTGTATTGGAGGTAGGTTGCGTATGTTGTAAGTCTATGTTAAATGTAATAGCCAGGTGGTCGGATCCAAGTTCGTTGGTTAAGTTTATGTTGTTGATGGTGTTTGTTAAGTTTCTTGTGTGCAGTAGAACGTCTGGTGTTGAATCTGGGTTTGCGGGCAACAGAAAAGTTGGTGGGGTGTGCTGTTTTATAAAGTCGGAATTTTGTAAAAATCTTTTAAGTTGTTTCGTTTTGTTTCTGTTCAAGTTAAAGTCGCCTATAATTATTGCATATTTATAGATGCTTGCCTTGGTCAGTATGTTTTGTTCTAGGTTGGAGTGTGGGTGTATGTATGTCAGAAATATGTGTATCAGGTCGTTTAAGTAGGGTATGGTAAAATGTAGGCAGTCGTTCAAAGGGTTGTTGAGGGAAGGAGGATTTGCTCTTCCAAGTTTAAATGTTGGTTTTAGGAGAGCTGCGAGCCCGCCCCTTGCATGATTGATGGTATTTCCATGCCTATAGATATACTGCCAATTTCTGTACGTTCGTGTCTGTCCTAGTTTGGTTTTAGTCTCTACAAATATGCAGCAGTCTGTGTCGTTTTGTTCTATGTAATTGTAAATAAGTGGTTTTTTGCTGTTAAGTCCGTTGATGTTGGCGTAAAGTAGTCTCATGTTGAACGGTCTATGTTATTGATTGTTTGTTTTAGTTGTTCATGGGGTTCTGTCGAGGTGTTTTGGTTAGGTAGGAGCATGTCGAACATCAATACATACAAATGGTTACCAAAGAAGACGACCGAGGTGTCAATGTCAAAATCTTCTATAAATTGTTTTCGCATTTTTTGAAGCAGATCTTCTCTGTTAGTGTTGGTAGACTTGTTAATTTGATGTTTGTATTTGTTTAGTATGAGATCGTGAGTTGTTATTGGTGAGTGTATTGTGTTACCTTTAGTTATCGCATCCGACACCTCAGACGTCCACCTGATCAGACACTTAATTTTTACATTGGGGATACCATTGATAGGTGCTGTTGGTCTCTTCGGGCACTTTACGCTCCATGCCGCATGTTCGTCCGAGTTGCACGCAGCGCACTTGACGGGAAGTGGAGAACTGCAACTAAATGTTGAGTGAGGGCCAAGGCACTTGTTGCACTTCGCAGGTGTTTTGCAGGATTCGGTTCGATGTTGAAAAGAGTTGCATTTGGTGCATGGAGCAGGAATCGGAGCTGGAGGTTTACTCTCGACAATCCTGAACACGCGCCCAAGGAAGTGCACTGCATGGTCGCTCATCAGCTTTTCGTATGTCGCCAGGTCGCCCGTTGTCAGCCTCATCAACAAGGTGGGACTGTTTCTAGCTCTGGAGATGGTTCCTTTGCAGAACCTAATTGTTAGACCTGATTTCTCCAAATGTTTTAGGAACATTTCGTCCGTGATTTCAAGGTCCACTCCAGTAGCAACCACTGAATATGTGGCTGTAATATGGTGGTTCGATCTTTGTTGTCGGGTTGTTATAATCTTTTCTTGTATTAGTTGTTGTAAAATTTGTGTTGCTTTGTCATCATTGTTGGTTTTAATTAGAAAGTGATTATCTTGTCTGATAATCACATCCTTGTTGTTAGGGTTGAGTTCCTCCCATCTGATTGCAAGTTGCACTCTGGTGATGGTCGGCATTGCGTTCGCTGTGAATATTTGCGAATATGTTGGAAATCTTGTTGATGTTGTCTTGCTGTTTGTTGTTTGGTTTTTATGTGTTGTAGCCTGATGATCCAACGCTATTCGTTTGGCCTCAGGTGTTGGCGTTGTGGGGGTTGGCTGGGTTGGCTGGGTCATCTTCGGTTTTCTGCCCCGTTTTTTCGATCGTGGCTTTTTGAACCCACCATCCTGGGAGGCATAATCCGATTCGGATTCTTGCGAACTCCCAGGGTTCATCCTTTCGTTTGAATTCGACCCGTATATTCTCGCTGGACGATAAATGCGACCATCAGATTCTGATATTAATACGGATTGAAAAGAAATTTCTGGGTTCCAGTCAATATTATTGTTTATTAGTCAAAATATTTTACAAATACGTTTCGGCGTCTTTCTCCACCATCATCAGTTTGTCTAAAATACACATTCATAGTCGTCATTAATTTAAAACAAAATACATACAAAAATAGGAATTACAAACATATTGAAAAGTATATTAAAAATATAGAATCACAAGGGATGAGTCAGGACCATCATGTTCGGGAAAAGACTAGAATTTATTGTTTAGAGATTTAAATTTTACTCACATGTATGGCTGTTTCTACCTTCACATTTGGCCAACTATTGAAAAATCTTTACTTTGTTCAATATCGAGCGAGAGAATAAAAAAAAACTGTTCATAATATTTGGCATTTTTCTATGAATTCTGAGAATATCACTTGGTCTGCATTTCTTCAATATACCAGGTGTTCATATTTTATGTGGTTGGTTTAATTAGTGTATGTAGGTGTTCATTTAATTAGTGTATGATATACAGAGCTAAGATTGTCTGCGTCCGATTTCTTTTGAATTAAATTGAAATACAGTCAGGAAAGTATACACAATAATTAATACGGATAGACACAGTGCCCAATTTGCTTTAGGTGGCACATGCACATGCAGATATACCCACTGACTATAAAAGGAAATAAACTACCATTAGGGCTAGATGGACTTCGCAATATTTGTCCAGGACCCTGAAAGCGTATGAAGATGGAATGGGGACAAATCAGACAGCAAAAATTCATGGGATCCCAAAAACAACACTGAAGAATCGAATTTGGCTCAAAAATTTCGATAAAAACAGTCGCCTAGAGCCAACATCTTCTCTAGGCGATAAAGCGGAAATGAAGCTTGTAACACACTTTCGAAAATTGCAACAATTCGGGTTTGCTCCTGATCGAGTCTCGGGTGGGAGCATGGCATTTGAATTGGCCGAAAAATTAAAAATTAAACACAGATTCAACAACCAGGGGAAAAGCCGAAGTCAGGCTATAATTGGTTAAATCTTATTCTGAAGCGACACCCAGATTTGTTGATTCGAAAGACTGAAGGAGTCTCTACTGCGCGAGCGTCAGGGATGTCGAAAGGCACTGTTTCAAACTACTTTAATCTTCTTGAAAATACGCTGCGTGCATATAATTTATTTGGCACGCCTGGACATGTCTTCAATGGTGACGATACGGGCCTTCAACTGAATAACAAGCCAGGAGAAGTATTAGCAGCTAAAGATAAAAAGCAAAAAAGGGCGAAAGTATCTCAATTATTGCCTGCTGCAATGCGGAATGATATTTTCTTCCCCTTTCTATTCAAAGGAAAAACCAAGAAGTCGAAGTTTTTTGATGGCTTGCATCCTGGATCGGCAACAACCATGAATCAAAAGTCTGCCTTCGTGCACTCTGGTATTTTTAAGGATTGGTTGGATTGCCATTTTCGACCAAGGAAGCTTGCAAACTTCTGAAATTAGATGGTCACAAGTCGCACATCAACAGTATTGATATTTTAGAATTTTGCGAAGCTAACCACATCGTCTTACTTTGTTTGCCCAGCCACACTTCACATTTTCTTCAGCCATTAGACCGTTAATTTTTTAAGCCTTTGAAAGCGAAAAAGAGCAACCTTGGACGAGAGTTAACTAGATTACAATTCGATGCACTTCTGAACACAGCGTGGACTAAATCAGCAACCGTTCAGAATGGTGTTTTGGGCTTTAGAGCAACAGGAATTGCTCCATTTATTCCAGACGCTATCACGGATTAAGCCTACATTTCTGTTGAAGGCGGTTCTGCTGTTGGTTTGCAATCTAGGCGCCCAGACTCGCCTGCATTGGTATACATGTCACCTCCATTTTCAGAAAATTCAAAAATGAATGCTTCAAATCCACCCACTCTTGAAAACAGAACTTTGCCGCAACCAGGATGTTCACACTGGGATCCTCCACAATTTTCTGAAAAGTATTCTACTTGAGAAGGCGAGAGACCTGCTGTAGAAGACGAAACACCTGACAGACTTTTAGACCAAATTTCCACCGTTCCTGTTGTGAAAGGCCAAGGCCGCTTCAGAGAAAAAAGTAGAAAGAGAAATAGTTGAGAGAATAGCTTTGACGAAAGCTGTGAAGTTATCTCTAAAAGAACCCAAAAGAAGAAATCAACTTTCAACAGGAAAACCAAAGAAATCCCTTCTTCTGATAGTGAAGACCTTATTTTTGACGGAAACAATTGCGCCAGATGTGGAGAAAATTATAATAAGACTACCCTACAAGATGATTGGATCCAATGTTTGTTGTTTCACCCATGGATGCACGAAAATTGCACAAAGTATTTCAATTTGTGCGATTCTTGAGGGAAACCGGCGACAGATACAGAAGAAACATGAGTAATGGCTGAATTCGTTTGTTTTAAGTGAACTACTGTTTTTCTAAAGTATTATTGGGTTGTCTCTGTAACCAGGTAACTGTCTGTGTAACTGTCGATCTGACCCGGATAACTCGGGTGATTCCGACCAGATGTGCATTTCGTTTTTTGTTTTATAGAATTCTGTTACGTTGTTTTTTTACAGTTTACTTACAGTTTTAAAGTTTTAATGCTATAATAGTAGTATCTTACAAAACACTGTCATTTTCTTTTTCCCCTGAACAACGACTCCCTCAAGGATCCCCGCTCTCACCGTTTCTCTACAATATATACTGCCATGACATATACAATTACAACTTACCAGACAAAAATCAAATCGACAGATCGGCATACATATTACAATACGCAGACGACACGGCACTTATTGTAGATGACAAAACTACTGAGAGAGCAGCTCAAAGACTCCAAACACGCTCAACGCTGACTCCCCTACAATAACTGTAGACGGCCAAACGACACCACCAAAAAACGACGTAAAATACCTTGGAATCACAATCGACCACAAACTAAAATTCACTAAACACATACGAAACATCAGAGCAGAAACAATAAAGAGAACAAAACACTTCCGATCACTAACCTACAAAGACAGAGGAATTAGCACAAACACCGCCACCAAAATATATAAAGCTATCTGTAGACCCTTGCTAGACTTTGGACATATACTCATGACCAACGGAACAGAAAGGACAAAACGTTATACACAAACAACAGAACAAATTGCACTAAGACTAATAACACGAATAAGACACCCCCAAAACCCACTACACAACCCCCCCACCCAACTACTATACGAACGCACAAACATGACAAAGATCTCGGAAAGACTCATACAGCTACAGACAAAATGGACAAACAACCCCTACAACTGGACCATACTGAATCCCCTTTGTCTTACAAGACCAACCAGACAATCCCGCTTCCGTTTCCTTACATTAACGCTACTCGAACACTTACAAACGCAACGGACTAGTGGACAATAAAATAATTTCTTCTTGCCACTGAAATCTTATTTATTTAATAGTATTGTTAACCTAGAATAAGAGAATTTTCGTATTTGTTTTTTATTTAGATTAAGACTGCATGTATTAAACAAGGGCAGAAAGACCGATAGGTCGATAGCCTTTTTTAGAAATAAAGATGTTTACCACTACTACTAGTAGTATCTTGGTGAAACCCCTGTGTCGTAAGGTAAAATTCAGGCTCCTGGAGCACTTTGCAAAAATGTGGTAGGGCTCTCCCGACCGAGCTTACCCGACTAGGCAATTTGTGGATCTTTGGTGCCAAAATGTGACTATTAAAGCGTCCAAAACTTCCTGGTAAAAATTTTGCTGAATTCGAGATGCAGTTAAATAAATGAATGAAGATGAATTGAGAAATTTTAATGTTCTTGATTGCCTGAAGTGATTAACATTATCTGCTTGATGATTAATCAGTTGATAATTTGGTTCGCCCATTTGTGTTCTTTTCGGTTCTTTTGGGATCTTTTCTTAATTCGAGGTTTTCATATAGATTTATTGATAGATTGCTATCTAGCAGATTGAAAACTAGGTTTTCCAAACTGATGGGAAATGCAATTGTACTTACAATACTAAAATTGCCTTCATTTGTCAATAGGTTATGCGATGTGTGTGTTCCCTTAGCTTAACTTATGCAAGTTTGGCGATTCTTGTTATTTCCGCCCCACCGATACGTTGTTGGACGATTTTAACCCCTGGTTGTTGAACTAGTTTGTTCTGTTTCAGTGATTGGCTTTCCATTCGATAGACAATAACTGTTGACACGGCCTCGATTTATTGAAATTGAGAAACGCCCTTGTCGTTTCTACCGATTGCGCCATTATGTGACGGCAAATTCAAAAACCGTTTTAAGAAAACGTTTTTTTTCTGGATATAAGATACACCGACGATTACCTTCAAAATATAATCCAAATTGCAAAAATTTTAGGATTTGTGAATCCGCCTATGATTAGTTAGTCGCATCACGCTACCTTGAATACCTCATTGGAACATTCAACAGACAGTATAGAACCAGCAGTGCAGATTCCACTGCCTTCTCCCATACAAAATGTCTCACTCATGAAATCACTTAGATCATTGAACAATTTGTAAAATAATGCTGTGTGACTGCAGTAAGAATCAAGTACTGTTGTTATTTTAACGTGATTTATGTATTTTAGCTTTTCTAATTTGCTTTGTTAATTAAATAAAAGTATCTGTTTTTAAAACTGTTTGGTTCCTGTGCAGTCGTACAAGAATTCTTGTAATCAACACGGTTCGAAAAATCTTTACACAGTAACTCAACTTATGTTTTCACACTAACTCAAATAGTCTCAATTCTCTGAAAATATTGGTTTTCAAGTCTGGTAGTTTAAAATATTATTTTTTCACCACTACCTCTAATAAGTCCCTTGCGTTTTTCGATGCCATGATCCCCCGTTTATGAGTCACTATTTTCTTTTTCTACCTTACTCTCCGGTTATTGGTCTTTCCTTGCATAATTAGATGTAACATTTCATATTTGGTGGGCTGTTTCATAGTCGGTCTCTTTTATATTTCTAACCTGTTGTTTAGAAATTCTTCTGATTACTGTCTTCTGTCTTCTTTGCTTGGTGCATTGCACTGATCAAGTCAACCATTTGCCCGCACTTCTAATGCTTCCAGGTCTATGAGCATCGCGTACAACAGAACCGTCCAGACATCAGTTGCCCATTAAGTCTAATCTGTAAAATGTGTTTTTTAAGTCATCTCATGGAACCTTGTTCTTATTTATCAAATTTATCGACTCCTAAACTATCTAGAAGAATAAGGAATGTTAATTGCTGCTGCTTCTTGAAAACTTTGAATAGAAATGTATTTTGAACTGGGTCAGTGCCATGCGGTTAACTTTGATAAGCGTGGATATTTCCGTTCATCGGTATCGCACAATAAAGTTGGTAGAATGAGAAACTTATTCATGTGTCGACTATTGGCCGGAAACTCAAACAGTCCCCAGCTTATTGATATGCTGCGTGGATTTTGTTTTTTCCAATTGCCAGTGACATTAATAGATAGACGAAACTTTAATTGACAGAAAAAAAGGTAAAAGATACCGAATAATAAAGAAAAAGTAACCCGAAGACTCATTTGCCTGTTCTCTAGCCATAGGCGCTATAGCAGAAACGCTAAATTTTTAAGCATTTGGGTACGATTCAATAGTGATCAAATCTGACTCTTGGATTATCCAGGGTGAATCTAAATTGGCATCATTTCTTTGGCGCTTATTGTCTAAGGATATCAAAAACAGAGATAATTCCAGGAAACTAGATCAGAAGATCGGCAACAATGTTTTTCAATATGCCTCATTAACATTACATAAATACCTATTGGTTCATCATCAACAACTCAGGTGAAAATGAAATGGGTTAGGGTTATCAGGCGTGACATATATGGCGGTGAAACGAAATTCTTAGAAACGAATCGGTGGGTTTGAACAGAACCGTTTTGAAATGTGGACAACTAACAAGTGTTGTCGAAGTTCTAGCTTTTTAACTCCAGACATGTTTGTGTCCGTGTAATCCCGTTATTGTGCACTCTTCGCAGCATTGTTGAACTCCTGCTCAATTTGTACCGGTGTTCACTAGACCAGATATTTAATGTGTCCTTTGTATCTTACATACATGATATGGATATTGCTCTTCCTCGGTAACTATCCGGTGCATAGTTGCCTGTGGACTGGAACCCAGCTGTAACCTAATGAGAGAAGAAAAATAAATTCAATAAGTAACATCTTACAAATATCTGAGAAAGAAAGAGACAGAGTTGTGACCTAAGCAGAAGGATACGACTGACTTCGGCTGCCTTTGGTAACCTGAGACATGTATTCAAATCAGGCAAACCGATATGACGTATACCTCGGAAACACTAAAATTAACACAAAAAACTGTCAATAAAATAGGAATAACTCAGCGAGCCATGGAGAGGTCCATGTTGGGAGTGACACTGCGAGATAAAATAAGAAATGAGGAATTCTACGTAGTTCCAAGAATAAAAGTCACGGATGCAATAGAAAGAGTCACGCACTTAAAATGGAACTGAGCTGGCCACATCCCGAGAATGTCAGATAATAGATGTACGAAGGGAATACTGGAATGGCCGTTTTCCCAGAGACGAAGCACACAGAAACAGGAGACGACCGCCGACTCGGCGCACGGACGATTTGAAAATAATATCTTCAAATTAGATTCAACATGATTAAGACCGAGCAAAATGGTTTAGCTATATGATGATAATGAGTTGCCTGGGAAAGTGTCAGTTGTTGTGCAACGTTCTGAGTACTCCTGGAAGCCTCTGTTGTATTTTCTCCAACGCCTGTTCCTCTATATCTGGATCCCGAACACCTCTTGATCGTCCACTATCTGCCTGAATTCCTGGAGCCAACCGTCCAGTGTCTCTAGCTCTTTGTTGGCGTAAGTTCTTTCAGCTTCTGCTGTCACTGTGGCATTGCCCCATAACTTATAGCATATTTGCATATTCGATATTGGTGTACATTTTGTGGAAGAAGCTTCAAACTAAGCCACAATTTGATAAATGGTTGTTACTCGTGACAAAAGTTATCTGCCTGTAACTACCTGTTAATGACAAAAACATCGCTGCCGCTTTCAATTTTCACCATAAAAATGTAGAAAAGTACTTTTTTGAGGGAGTTGAAAGGGAAAATGCGAAAAGAAGTTCGAGCCGTAACTAAGGAAATGGTTGAAAACGTGCAAGAAGAGTTTATTGATCGCCTTGGATATTGTCAAGCAGTAAATGGCACACATTTTGGACAAATGAAAATTTGATTCTTGTTTTGTTTCTCGAAATATATCTGACTCAGTGGTCATCTGGTCATCAGCTTCTCAAGAGGTCACGTGAGCGGGTAAACAAGTATTTGGCTTTCGAAAAGATGAAGAAGAAGAGAAGAAGAAGAAATACATCTGACCTTTTCAGGACTACACAAATTTGAAATAAATCATCGCTGTTAACTATTCCAAGCGTAAAGTTCCACCATCTACGATTAAAACCTTAACTATTGTTTAAAGGCAAGAAGTTAAGGATTTAATCAATGCTTGAGTTTTTAATCGGAACTGGGTCAAAGTATAGCATATGTTTACCTGAATCATACTTAGAATTTAATGGAGTATTCAAAATTGAAATAAAAAGCAGGTGCTTCCATCTGAAGAATGTATGCTGATGTTCGAAACTTATTTTTAAATTTTGACTAAATTATTATAATTTAGTCTCGCATTGTTGAGTTACGTGGTATGGTGGCCCTGAAGAGGGATATATGTGTTCTTATGTAGTTTGGGGTTTTAAGAATAGTTTGGAAAATGTATACGATAAGTTAAAAGTAAATTGAAAAATTTTATATAGATACATTTGAAATCTTATATATTTCTCCTATAATTTATAGATAAATGTTACCTTTTTTAGAAAGATACATTTGCAACAAGCCTTGGATTATCTAGATAAAATAACATATGACAATAACGAGCTTAAAGCTACATACATTGAACCACCTGAAGCAGAAAACGGGGCACTATGTGGTGAAGATGACGGTGAGGAGGAAGAAGAGGCTACGCCAGATAACGTATGTCCAGGACAATTAAAAGGACATTGTGAGATAGTGTTGTCTCCTAGTCGACGAATTAAATCAATAGAGCAAGTATGCTCGGAAAATTCAACGGAAAATGATGATTTTATACATCATGAAATCTTCGCTGACGTACTAGAAAAGTCTTCCGCTGCTATCGAAGCCAATTTACTACAATCTGCCAACTCCGATGTACCACTTTCGTCGTACATAAAGCCTTGGACATCTTTTGAGAATTCACGTCTACATAAAGTAACCATTTTCAAATCAACTGCTGAAATTCCTTCTGCTGGTAAGAATACCAAATTTATTTGGGAAGGAGATAATTGTGCGGCCAGAATGTCGATACCTGAATTTCCGTCAGCCAATTATACAGATTATTTTGAAACAACACCTCATGAACAGCTCAAAAGTTTTTTGATAAAAAACGAAAAACGTTTTATCGAATCTGAAAGACACAGACTTACTTTTGACAAAATGGGTCGACAATGCAGTTGTATCTGTTGCATCCACGGAATATGGTATACATCCAATATCAAATGTTCAGCGTTACTCAAAGGCAAAGAAAAGGATAATTAGCGTCCCTCATCCATGTGTAGTAGGCCAGTATAACAGATGCATGGGAGGTGAGGACCGAATGGACCAAAATGTGAGTCTGTACCGCATTGGTAACTAGGGTAAAAAATGGTGGACCTGCATATTTACTTGGCTGCCAGATGTATCTGTACAATATGCATGACAGTTGCATCGATCTGCACACTCGTCAATGACTCAGTTAGAATTTAGACGTAACATTGCAATATTTGATGCCAAGCAGTATGGAGAAGAAGCTAAAGGACCAGGACCTTCGCGAAAACGGAAAATTGAAGACACAGCCTATGAAGTTAATATTTGATGGGTTGAACCACTGGCCGTTGCCCATTGAAAAGAAAAGGAGATGTGCTGGATTATCTTGTAGCACTATGCTTGGTCGTATTGCTTGTGAAAAGTGCAATATTGGGCTTAGCCCAAATTGTTTTAAGAATTATCATACACCTACTACACCACACTATGATTTAGATTTAACTTGTACTGCTGACAAATGAAGTTTTTCTTGACAAATTTTATCGTTTTTTTTTTAAATCGCAGTATGACCCAGAGTTGCCATATGGAAACAAGCGATAAAAGAAAAACGTAATATCAACAAAGCAAAACAATCAATTGCTTATGTTATTTTGACCAAAATTAACGCGTTTTAACGCAACAAAAAATTTGTTGTATTATAATGAAAAAGTTCTGGGATATACTGGGTTAATGGAAATTCGACAAAATTTTGGTAACTATTAATGCAAAGTGTTAAAAATATAAGTTTAAAACTGTCGTTGAAAAACCGAGAAAAAAATTGAAAATTGAGTGGCTGCAACTGTAATTTTTTACATAAAATTTCAAGAAATTTTAAGAATTTGAAGTGGAATTCAAAACTGTAATAATATATAGGACGTTCCATTTAAAATAAGGAAGTTGATACCTACTTCCGGTATAAACGGAAGTGTCTCTTGATCTTGAATCGTGATCTTGAAAATATTTTAGGTCGTTTGCCTCCAATGACTTCGGCACACTGTCTCCTTATTACAATTTGCCAAATATCGATCGTGGCGGTTCCCTGTAGATGTTAGATCCCTAATTTCCTTCAGAAAAAGTGAAGAGGTCCTAGAAATAATTGATTGTAATTTTGTTCCAGATTGGATTAACAGTCTTTCTGATGGTTTGGTTTGGTCTGGGAAACTACTGGATCTTGCGCATCAAGTATCCCGATTATACACCAACTCTGTTCGAACCGAACAAATGGTGCCACCACACACTCTATGTTTTCGCGCTTGTGCATCTGTGTATAGTGTATTCGATGTTTGGTATAATCATTGTTTTAGTGCTAGTGCTGGCCTTCTGTCAGATTTTCGGATGCCAGTGGCTCGGTCCGTCTAGATATAAATAGCAAATTTCCCCCGACTATTTTGAGTTGTGGGATTTGCCAAGAGCTTATCGCCATTAAATGGTTGGAGAATCTCTTTGTATAGTTGCTATTAAAAACTTCTAGTTAAATATTATTTTCAAAATAGACGAAGGACTAAAGTTTGAAATACTATAATCGCTTTATATTAATATGAATTTTGAACGGCTCTCGCTTTAAAGATCCCCTGCTTCGATTGACAATATTTCATGAACTTCAACCAAAGTTTACAGTATGAATAAATAATATAATTTTTCAGAATTTTTAAAACTTGAAAACGTAAATATTGACATTAACTTTTTATACTGTATGATTATACTTAAAATATCATAATTGTATGTTTTACAAGTACTAACATTTTCCGGTAAATTGCGCTGAATAAGAGTCAATAATGTTGGACGAATAATATGATAAAACTGGCAAACATGTTTTACATTTTATCAACGAAAACCAAGGAAAGCAGCCTGGACAGTTTAAGGCAAAGTTTGAGTGAGGAGCAGTAAACAACCCAAATTGAATGTCAGAAAAAAGTATATTTTATACTTACTTCATGAGCAACGGATTTTAAAATTAGCAAGAGGTAAGTCCCTGTATGAATTATGACAACAAACTTGTTTTCGATAATTATCTTCAGTAAGACACTGCCAAATGAGTTAATCAATAAAATTCAAATTATCTCACGGGTCTAAGTTATACATCCAGAAAACAAGAAAGCAATTTTGTTTGTCTGTTTTGTTCAATTATCATTGAAAAATAACTATTATGTACATAGAAGGCAATCGGGAAATATTCAGAAAAGTTTGGTTTCTGACCTCTAATAATTGAAAACAAACAAACATGAATGAATGGCCAATCCTATAGCTGCAAGAGGACATGTTTCTAGACTTCATCCAACCATGTAACCTTAAACCCTCAGCGGTAGTGGTTTTGCTTGTGACTTTCAAAATTAAGAATGGATATTAAAAACATTTTCACAGCCATTGCTTGAAATTGGTGAGCTTTTCCATTTATTGCGGAAAAAACATCTTGCTGACTGTACCCAAGTATTTTTTTTCTTTACTTAAACTTTAAAGAATAAATTTTTGAGTAAGCCACTCGAGCTTGTTCGAAAAACTGGACGAGAAAAAATCTTGCCACGATTGCTAATAAGCCCGAAAGACTCATCAGTTTTAGAAACCGGTAAATAATTATTTGTATAAAGATAAGTATTTTTAAAATTGGTGATGTCAACAAGGAGCTTTAAATGTTTTATTTTTATAAATATAATCGCCAAAGAATATTCTCTATACTGAAAATTCATGTATTGAAACCCTTAGGACCAAGAAAAAACATAAAGGTAATATGACGCGAAATGTGTAAAAGGAATTTTCAGAGCATCATATTAGGTATCCTATCTAATAATATATTTTTAAGTCAAATTCCTCCAGCATGTTTAAACTATTTGTTTAAAAGTTTCACCAAGAGCGCAACTCCAAACACTGCAGAAATATAGCGCCAGAGGCTTAGTGAACCCTAAATTTGGTTAAAAAGAATTATTAATGCATGAATAAGAACGAAGTTAGAACAATGGGTATCATATCCGTGTGTTATTATCTTAATATATTTTATTACGTTTATTTAAATCAAACAATACATCCCAAGCATAAATACATTTTTTAGAAAGTTACAGAGTTGAAATAAAAGTTTAAGTTTTTTTTATGTGTTTCTGCACCGAACCAAAATTATTTCGGAAAATATAAAATTTTTACAGTTTGAAATACTAAATCTATTAATTTAGCGAATTACAGCAAAAATTATTTTAGCAACTCGATATCTTCAAAACGATTAAATTTAAGCATGTAATGTGTTACACGATTTTTGTTTTGAACGTCCAGGAGAATTTATTTATTGACTAACATACAGGGTGTCGCATTAAAGAAAAAGGAACTTCGCTTTGCCGTAGCTGTCTGACTGATCCTGTATACAAAATTTTTCCTTATATAAATAGACTGGAAAGAACCTTTCAATTTTTGTATTAAACATTTTTTTCTAGCTCTCTTAGCTTTTTTTCCACCGTTTCCATACATAAAAGCGACCCTGTATTTGGTTAATAATTTACATATTTAAAAGGCGCCTTTTTTGTGATGTAATTAAAACTTGGTGTGTAATTGTAGAATTGTTTTTTTATTCGATATTAACATTCGAAAAAACTTGTGATTCAAAGTATTTGTTTCATATATTTTCCTGACTGTACTTTAATTCATTCCAATGTATTCCTGGGTTTCAGTCAATTTTACTGTTTATTATTTAAAATGTTACAAATACGTTTCGGTGTCTTTCTCCACCATCATCAGTTTGTGTAATAATGTGTCACTCAAAGAGTGACCAGTCAAATGTGAAGTTGGTAGCAACTATATACACAAACTGATGATGGTGGAGAAAGACACCGAAACGTATTTGTAACATTTTAAATAATAAACAGTAAAATTGACTGAAACCCAGGAATACATTGGAATGAATTCAAAGTATTCTCAGTTTAAAATTTTCTGAAAGCTTGTTGAAAGACTTTCAAGACAGATTAATAAAATATGGTGTGTTCCATAAAAAAAAGTTAGTATTCTTTACTCTTTACTTTAAAACTCTAACTTCCTGGTGCTGTTGAAATTTTGAGATTGTGACCAAAAATGTTGGTAATGTAGAAAACAATATTAAACCTTTATTTCAACTTTTTGATAATTTCGCAAATAACCCTCGCACTGAGTTGCTAGGTGTACGGAAAAAACCCTGTACCCTCTTTAAACTGGTTTATTTACGTCGTTATTGAAAAATTATTATGGGCAGTATGTTGTTCCGTAGTGATGCAAATATCGTTAAAATCGATGTCAATTGATATAGAAACTGCAGCTGTTTTGCGTGAAACTGAAATTTAATTTTTACAACAATTGAATGAAAATGATAATGGACACAAGAAATAGCTATCGATGTTGAAAAATTAAGATGGGGAGGATGCATTGAGAAATTAACAATTTCAATATAACGCTAAACGCATAATGTTGAACATGAAATTTTGCAAAGAAAATTCGGGCACAGCTGCACTTAAACCGCCCACGGAGACACGCAGGCAACTCAGCCATCTGGTTGCAAAAATTTCTAATTCCTGTATGAACAGGAAGAAGTTTGATCCCAATCTCAACAAGCCGGGGTACTTTCAGAATGCACACCAACCAACTCAGAAAAGGCCATATCCTCATGAGAAACAGATACACTCGATTTAATAGAAGAGATGCAACGACAACATCGACATATAGAAAAATTTACTGGATGCAAAAAAAATGGCATTGGTAATCAACGTAGAGAAGTGAACTGTTGTAGAAAACTCTGCGACGACGTAAACGACGGCTGCTGGGGTGGAAATTCAACTAGAAGACTTAATATAAAGAGTGAAAATGGGGCAACAACATTGACAAAATCGTATAGTAAATTCGATAGCTTTTACTCTGTAGACCTATATTCCCATGCAAAAACTTACGAGAAACAATATTATACAATCGCAGAATTAATAATCGAGGAACTAAAGAAATGCCTGCAGACATTTAGAAAAGGGTAGCATTGAAATCACCACAAGTTCTCAGTCCCCTTAACACCACACGGAAGGCATAACATTTCCCCGACAAACTAAAAAGTCAAACAGTGACTGGCTGACTAAATTTATAAATCCTCAAACGACATCTAAAAAAGTCGACTCCTGTACCTGCTAAACTTATTGAACACAATAATTTTTATTATATACAGGGTGTCCAAAATAAAGATGGCGGGGATCTCCGAAACCGTAAGAGATACGAAGTCGGTTAAATCAGGAAGAAGTTGTGCAGTTAGGGGGCCATATACATGGCATTTTCAAAAAATTTTAATGAGATATTTAGAAAAAAGTTGTTTTTCGGATTTTCGTTTTTTATAGTTATTTCAAATCAAATCAAAAAACAAAAAGTACTTTCGCGAGGCACCTTTCCGAGCTCTTCAAGATGGTGTCTATGAAAATTTATTCCAACCTTTCGTTTCTTTGAAACCATCAACTGTTGTTTTTCATATGCACCGAAAAAAAAAGTATATAACGTATTAGATAACTCTTTTAATAGCGGATTCAACGATTTATAACACAGTACGATTTGTACCGGTTCTTGCGTCAAAACAACCATTTTTTATAAATAATGCCTATTTTACATGTACGACAAATTTACTGAAATAAGACAGCTTAATAGGTCAAATTTCACACCTCTGGCTTTCAACTTAATAGGCAAATGCAAACAATTTTTAAAAAAAAAATTAATAAAAGGGAAAGACCAGGCGGAAAATATTGTTGAGGTTCTAACTTTAAGAAAAAATAACATTTAAACACGAAAAAACTGGAAATGGGGATGCAGTTTAGGGGTTGAAAACACTTTTTCTGATTTGCGGCGAAATGTGACCTTCTAGCGGAAAACGTTCAGTCGTACAGTTCTAGATAATAAAAAAATCTAAAGCTTTTCTACATAATACTTTTTGACATAACTACAAATAAACCGTCAAAATGGTGAAAAAACTAGTTTTTAGTATTTAATTTTTATCTCGCGCATAAATGATTTAATTTACGTGAAAATTTTCCGAAAAATGTCCATAACTCGAAAACTTGTCGCCTTATAAACTTCGAAAAAAAAACAAGCTTATTCAGCACCAAAGAAGACATACTTTTACAAATTCTCAAGTAAATTAAATCATTTATGCGCGAGATAAAAATTAAATAATAAAAAATCGTTTTTTTGCCATTTTGACTGTTACTTTAAGGTTATGTCAAAAAGTGTTAAAAACGAAAGTTTTCAATTTTTTATTATCTACAACTCTGCCATTGAACGTTTTCCGCAAGAAGGTCATGTTTCGCCGCAAATCGCAAAAAACCCTTTTCAACCCTTAAATTGCATTCTCATTTCACCATTTCCAGTGTTTTCGTGTTTAAATTTTATTTTTTCTTAAAGTTGGAACCTCAACAACATTTTCCACCTGGTCCTTGCCTGTTATTATAATTTTTTTTATGAAGTATAGGTACTTAATTCGAATTGGCACAACCCTATTGTAAAGTGTAGATTTTCGAATATTGTGTGTACTTGCTGCAGCACGACATAACATTGTCGTTCGATCTTGCAAAACTTCAGCTATTGCCGAATACAGTGTAATTGTCCAGCGTCGTCCTTCACGAAAGCGGCCGCCAGTGAACTCCTGCTAAAACACGTGTTTTTGAAAAATCGAAATTCACCTGCCTCTCTGCTGAGACACAGTTCCCAGGTCTAGTGCCCAGCTTGAACCAAAGTGAAAAATGCCGAAGCACAAAACAAAGCGGAAACGCTCAGCCAACATCGAAGAGCAGCCTGCCCACAGCACCAAGCCCCCCTACACCCAACCAAACACCCCCAGAATCCCTAAACAATTCAGTTTCCTCCTACTACACAGAGGAGGAAATTCGCGAATTAACTGCCAAACTCAACTACCTGGAACAATGTCTCGCTGAGGGTTCAGCCGAACTAGCCCGTAATTTCTAACTGTGCGCTGACCTCACTAAAGGAATTGAAGCCAATTCTAACTCCCTGGTTGAATTCCTAAAGGAAACAACCCTAAACACCCCCCAACCAATGGAAATCCCTGACGACTCAAATTTTCCCCCTTTCAAGGTCTTAAAACCGCCCACCAGACCCCAAACACCCCAACAACCCCCAACCCCCAAAACCCAAACAATCAAACCAACAAAAATCTCCGTTACAATTACAAACCCGGCGGACTGGCGTTAAACCCAAAACGTCCTTTCCCAAAATAATATCCAAATAGCAACATCAAAAAAACCGCGACAAGAATTTCTATCCATCCCTGCCTCCCTGAACATCACAAACCTACCCTCCAACTATACAAAACTCACCAAATCCAATATTTCACCCTCACTCCCCAAGAAGACAGGAAACAGTCTTTTATCATTAAAGGCCTCGATGCAAGTACCTGGGCTATCACCGCTCTGGGCTTTGCCCCAGTACAAACACACTTTTTCCGTCTTGGGCACTCCAAAAAAGTGTCCAATATGGTCAAAGTACTCCTGCCCAAGTCCCAAGCAAATTTTGCCAAAATAAACCACCTCCTAAACTTCTCAGTGCTCATTGAGCCCCAAAGTACTTTCAACCACCTAAACCTAAAACATATTCCGCAGTGTAAAAACTGCCGAATATTAGGATACACCCTTTCCAATTGCGGCGCAAACTCTTATTGCCACAGATGTGGCGAACAACATTTAGACAAGACCTGCTTAAAGCCAACATACATTCCAGCAGAGTGCTGTAACCGTGGAGGGCCTCAACCTGCCAGTTATTTCAAATGCCCAAAGAACCCAAACCTGAAATTGGAAAATGAGGCTAAGCGAAAGCTAACTTCATTGGGCAATAAAGAAGAAGCAGGAATTTCCTACGCCCAAAAAAACAAAAAACCCCAATACCAGAAAACCAACCAAAAACCCTGAAAGCACCGTTCATCAACACCACACAAAACTCGCTTTTCGCAAACCCGAAGCTAGTCCGACTGCTGCTACTCCCTGAAGACGACATCATTGCCAAAATAAATCTAATTGCGGCAATGATTGAATTTTACCCCCTCCTCAAAATGCTGTAATGGCACAAAAAATCAACTTCTTTCCTTCTTCCCCCTGTCGGCCTAGACACTGCAAATGCAGAAAAAACATAATCTGCCAACGTCAACGAGCTTTGTGAAAAACAGCCTTAGAAAGTAAAGGTCTTAAATTGCTAACTCTGGAAAATATCTACACACGACCCTGAATACTAAGATATGGAGCTATGGAAATAAATGCTTCGGTAACTGCCTTCAAAAGTTGGTCTTCAGTGTCGAAATGGTGAAGGTAAACTTGGTTTTTAATGTAACCCCAAAGGAAGAAATCAACTGGGGTCAAGTGCGGCGATCGTACTAGCCAGGAAACATCACCACAAGTTCCAATCGATCTTCCTGGAGACTGTTGAGACAGGCGTTCTCGAACTTGTCTGGCTTTGTTTGCAGGAGCTCCGTCTTGATGTTCAAACCAGGAATTCTGTACATTGTCTAGTAGAAGAATATCTAAATTTTCTTCTAATTGATTTTCCAATAAGTTTAGGTAACGTTATGCGGTTAAACTGTCGTGGTAAATAAAATGTCTCAATATTCGTGTGCCAAAAATTCCGCACCACATGTTGAAGCTAAATCGGTGTTGATGACTGGATTCATTTTTTCCTGTGGCTTGTTTTGTGCCCAACAATGGGTTGAACGCTTATTGAAAATTCCGTTGTTAGTGAAAAATTTTGAATTAAATTTTTTTTACCGATGTCGCACTGTTGATGTGACAAGTTGATGATGGTTTCAAAGAAACGGAACGTTATAATACTATTTTCTTATACACATCTTGTAGAGCTCGAAAAGATGCACTCTCGAAGGAAAGCATTTGTATTTTTTGATTATTTGAAGTAACTTCAAAAATGAAAAAGAACAAAAATCCAAAAAATTACTTTTTTTTAATGATGGAAATATTTAAGGAAAAATTTGATTTTTCAAAATGCCATGTATGTGTAATTCCACCAATGCCAAATAATGCTACAGTGTAAAAGACACAATAAATAATGTGGCCAGAATGGTGCATCAGATTGCAGAATACTAGCAAAGGCAAATAGATAGAACGATCTCCAACAAAGCCGCAAGGATACACAGAAAAGAGGGAAACACTGACTACTATCTGACACAGATGCTAACTGGCCAAGAATGCTTGTCTAAAAATATAGAATAAACACCACTCTAGACGCTGAATGGATTCTGTATTCATATAGATCATCATATCATCGATACAGGCTTCATGTAGAAAGGCCCCAAAACTCAGATTTCCGTAGGATTAATCTCGTGGCGAGGCTCTAATAGCATATTGAAACGTGATAAACCTTTACCTGGATCAACGTATATCTTTTTGAAAAAGGAATACTTTTTTTTGATCAAATTTCTATTGTTCAAGAAAAAAAGCTTAACTATAATAATGTAACTTTTTACTTTTGGGAAAACAAAATGGAATTTAGAGTTACTTTTTACTGCTTATTGATTCAAATAGATATAACCTACAAGCGATTTTCATTTATTGATTTAATGAATATATTAGAAATATTGACAGTCTAGATCAGGGGTCGACAACCTTTCTGGAGATAAGAACTATTTCTTCCTCTATGTTATAAATTATTTTTTTAAGGACCCAAATATAAGTACATGCATTGCTAATATGTATTAGAAACAAATATATAAGCGTTATCTTCTGTGAAACATATATTTATTGTGAAATCATATAAGTCAACGTATAAAAAAAATTGCATAACAATGGAAAGCGGACACAAACTATTCTACAAAGGCAATGAAGAACAAAAATTATGCGGGGTCGGAATACTAATCAACAGAACAGAAGCCGCCAATATAACCCAATAACATGCCAGGTCAGGGAGAGTTATTGCTATAGACATAAAAATAAAGAAAAGTTACAAATGTAAAATAATACAAGTGTACGCTCCTACTACAGACCACGAAGAAGAAATAGAAACATTCTACGAAAACATTAGCGAAGCGTTGAAGAAAAACAAGACAAAACACACAAAATTATGGGAGATCTTTCAGAAATTTTTTGAAATATAAGATACGATGAAATATTGATACGAGGTATCAAATTGAAAACATCCCACCCTTAATATGTTTCTTGCAGGGAGAAATATGAAAAATCCGAAAGACACGTCAATTTTATTTGTAAGGGGACACTTTAAATAAATATTTTAAACTTCTTGTATCAACCCCCTAAGAGGGGTAGATGTCACCCTGAGAATCTTAAATGGGAATTTTAAAGGACCTTCAATTCCTTTTTCAGTGGTATCCTATTTTGTTGCTTTTTGTCCAAATGTTTCCGACTAATCGCGGTTAAAAGTTGCAGAAACAATTAAACTTTTCCGCATTGCGATGTTGGTTTCCAGGTTGGTGTTTACAAAAAAATTCTTGCAATGGCTCTCCTTGCAGTACGAATGATCAGAAGAGTAGGCGACACCCTTAAAATCGTTGACTAACAGAAAGAAAATCTAATTTAAACAATTGATATCTCATTTATTTTATTTTTATTCTTATTATTTTATTATTATTATTTATATTTATTCTTATTTATTTATTTTAAGAGAAATTTCTACAATAAAATACATGGAATCAATTTACGCACTTTCTTATCAGTTGTTCAAAATGTTGTCCATTTTCCTGTAAACAATAATAAAGTCTGGTTTCGGAAAACTTTACAGGGAATTGACCGGCATTCTGCTGCAATTCGCCTTTTAAGATCATCAATATCAGCAGGTTGTGTTTTATAAACAATGGACTTTAGCTTTCCCCCAAATAACGAAGTCTAAGGATATTAAATCAGGCGATCTTGTGATCAGGTGATAAGAGGATGAATGGTCTCCTCAGGCATCTTAACGTACAGATCACCTGTCAAGTTTCTTACCAGATCTTTTCAACTTTTTTACCAAATCCAGCACAATCAGTGACATACTTCATGATTCCGATTTCTTTCATTGAAACCAATGCCGTCTTAATTGCGAAGTTTCTAACCTCTCCATAAATGAAAATAATTTCAGTTCTTTCTTGAAGAGAATAAACTATTCTCACACTTTATGCACCTAATAAAAGTTATCACTGAACAGCCCAAGAAGCAAAAGCGAATTAACAATAAAATTCCTATTTTGGCTACATCTTTTAAATTTTCTGACCATGTTTTTTGGCTAAAAACAACGTATTTTTAGAATTTCTTGATATAATGTAATGGCTTTTGTGGATTTTCAGCGATAATACATCGAATGAACGCAAATTAACGAGGTACTCGTAGTACCATCGAAATTTTCTTTACAAATATTTATTTTCAAATAAAGTTTGAAACGGTGCCATCCATGCGCGTAGCGAGGAAGAGGCAGGGGGGGGTTATGCCACTGAAAAGAGAATCGAACGCACTTTAAAACGACTTGTGCCACTTGACCCCCGTTCCCATTTAATAGTCTAAGTGTGACATCTACCCCTTCTAGGGTGTTGAAACAAGAAGGCTAAAAATCTTGATTAAAGTCTCCCCCTTACAAATAAAATTGACGTGTATTTCCGATTTTGCATAGTTTTAACAATAGGAGAGATATTAAGGGTGGGAAGTTTTTAAATTGACATCCCGTATAAAAGGCAATGAATTCGAAAGCGCATGACTGTTCCCCCAGGAGCCGCTAAAGCTTTTGTTTCCATTCGCTTTGGTTTAGAGTGTGGCGGTGGCTTGGCATACAGGCATGTCATTTGCCGCGCATTTTGATGTTTGCTCAGGATTATTAAATTTGCTTGGTAAATCCAAAACTCCAGTTTGTACGATACAACTGCTACTTATACATGATACATAGTATGACCGATACAACTGTATACTTTTCAGTATGTACGATACAACTGCTCGCGAGCCGCAGGTTGCCGACTCCTGGTCGATATATTACTCGAGATATTAATTAATTAAACAGGGTATCTGAGGAAAAATTAAATATAATGCTTTAAATTTGACAACTTTACTTGGTTTTCGGTTTGGTCCAGAAGTCCGGATCGAAGTAAGAATAAAAGATATGCTTAAAAAAACTTAAATATCATTATATAAATAATACTTGTACTTGTTGACTTGCGTCTTACAAAAATAAGTAATTACATACTTTACCGGGAAAAGCTATCAGTATAAAACGGATTGGTCTCCAAACAAAATGAGGCAAAACTGATAGAATCCAATTAGTTAGGAATTTTTCCTGTTTTATTTGCCATTTTCTGGATATTTCGTAAATGATCGACAATAAAGTAATTAATAGAAGTATTTTTTCCCATTATTAAACCAGAAATATTTGGGAATTGCGACTTGTAAAAGGCATATTTGTGCTCCTGACGTGCTGTAAATATTTGTATATTATAAAAATATTATTTTAAAATTATAAGAAATTGTTTAATTTAATAGTTATTTTACTGTCGAAAAATTATAAATAAAATCGACGGTTCCAGCTAGGTCCAGCTTTAACACAAATAATGTGGTTTTAGAAGAAATTAGTTTAAGGTATAAAGACGATTAGTTATGTTTGCCGACATCGGAGATTGAGACTAGGGTATTACATTAATTCTATATAATCAGATGTGTAGGATATGCATTATAGATGTACCTAAAACGTGGTGTGGGTTGAAAGCTCAAAAGTCACAGAAAGTGTCTTAATTAAGTTTACACAGGGTTATTCAAATGTTCGGCATAAAATTCATACCTTTTTTATGAATTGTTTTTCCTAAAAATGTTGAGACACGAAATTGCTTTGAACTTTTGCTTAAAACATTTCTCATTTTTTAAGAACTCCTCCATCCCTACATACTCGACATTTTTAAGCTACTAATTTTACTACTTACTACTTAATTTTTGGCAAATTTAGTAAAATTTAGTAAATGTTCATAACTATCTTCACCTTCCACCTGCAGCAGGAGTAGTATTTATCTAATGCCCATGAAAAAAAAATTACTGCTAGCTAATGTATTAATTTTAATGAGACGAAATCCTAATATTGCTGAGCAGAAATATGATCCTAAAATGAATTGCCAGTGGACCAAAATTGATAATTTTGGCTGTTGGGGGACAATTTAATTAAAACATAGCTTCATTAGAGACGATTATCACAGATGTCAATCAGTTCTACACAAATTTGTAGTACAGGGGTCGGCATAAGTCAGGCAACAAATTTGGTCCGGGGTCCTCTTGCAAAAACGCGGTCATTGAGAAGGCCCCACAGGAAGAAATCACAGGGTATCAGGTCACATGACCATGCGGGCCACTCAATGATTCCTCGTTTGCCTATCCATTCTCCAAAATGAATATTAAGGTACTCCCGCACACATAACGCGTATTGCGGCAAAGGTCCCTCCTCCATGAAATGACGGATGTTCGCGAGTGTTGGATCGTTGTCCATTTGCCCACGCAAATATTCGAGCATTTCCAGATATCTATGGCCCGTCACGTTACCCTCACAAACGCAAGAACCCACGAGACCTCCCGCATGGATACCTACCCACACACACAGCCCAGGCAGGTTTAATTCTTCTTCATTGAAGACGGGAGGATTGTGGTCGTTCCAATACAAGTAGTTATGCCGAATGACCTTACCGTTCAACTTGACAAGCACGTGTTATCATGACACCGACACAACTGTCTGAAGCTCGAACATGCTTCGATTTAATCTTTTTCGAGAGTGTTTCCTGACTTATGCTAACCCCTGTATTTTATCGTAATCATCCTCTTGAAGTTCAAAAACATTACTGTTCACTCAGGTATTACGTGATCTATTTTCAATGATAGGCAATTCAAGTATGGCTATGTAGTAAAATTCTATTATTAATTATTCTAGATTACACAATAACTTTTTCAGCATAATGCTAATGTCGTTATGTGTAGATTGTTAGTGTCATAGAAAAAGTTAGTATAATGCCAGAAATTGTTATCATACCATCTGGTCATAATTTAATAATCCTTAAAAAATTGACGAATGTGGATTTTTACAATATTCGGAATACCTCGCATTAAATAACATACAAAGTTGTTGTTGTACTTGACTCTCTTTTCAGCAATCGAACAACATTTAACGTTCAATTTGATGTCTTTCTTCTTCTTCAAGTGATATATTTTGCTTGCTGCGCCCAAGAAACTCCATGTTTGAAGTTTCTCCTTCTTTTTAAGTGCCGTCTTCGTTGCGAAGGTTGGCAATCATCAATGCTATACGTATTCCTGATACTGCTGATCGGAATAGCTGATTTGTGGTGCAGTTGAACCAGTCTCGCAAATTTTGCAACCAAGAATGGCGTCTTCTCCTCACACTTCTCCGGCCTCGTATTTTTCCTTTCATTATGAGTCGCAGTAAATGGTATTGTTCTCCCTTCATCACATGTCCCAAATATTACAGGTTGCTCTCTATCCTTTGTCATTCTTCTCATGACTTCCACATTAGTTATTCTATCGGTCCATTTTATCTTCAGCATTCTGCGGTATACCCATAGCTCGAATAACTCCACCCTTTTAATTTCTATCCCCTTAACGTCTCTGCTCCATATAACAGTACCGATAGCACATAGCATCTCACCAGCCTGATCTCTAAATCTAGGCTGAGGTCACTGCTGCAAAACACCCTTTTAATTTTCATAAATGATGCTCTCGCCTGTTCTATTCTGGTTTTGATTTCTTCAGTGCACTCGTTGTTTTCATTTACAATGGTACCTAGATATTTATACCTCTTAACTCTTTCTATGGCTTGGTTATTTACTATGATTTGGGCGTTGTTTTGTGTTGTTTTGGATAATATCATGAACTTAGTCTTTTTTACATTTAGCGACTGTCCGAATTATTCGCTAGTGTTATTTACTTTGTCTATCAGCACCTGTAAATCCTCGAGACTAGTAGCTATCAGAATAGTATCATCCGCATACCTTATATTTTTAATATGCACTCCGTTAATTACAACACCCTTCGATTCGTCTTCTAGTGCACTTTTCATTATTTATTCTGAATAGAGGTTAAACAACATCGGCGATAATACTCATTCTTGCCTGACACCTCTTCGAATTTTTATTTCATCCGTGTTCTTCCTTTCTATCTTCACAACTGCTTTTTGATTGAAGTAAAGATTCGTGATGATTTTGACGTTACGGGTGTCTAGATTTTTCTTTTTAAGGAGCTGGATGAGAAGTTCGTGACGTAACTTATCAAACGCCTTGTTGTAATCAATGAAGCACACATAAAGGTCCTGGTTCATGTCCATATACTCCTTTGCGCAAGCACGTTCAGTGCAAAGAGTGCTTCTCTTGTACCCAAGCCATCTCGAAAACCGAACTGAATCTCACCTATATCTTGTTCTAGCATTTTGTACATTCTATTATGTATCAGTTTCAGAAATATTTTTAGCGTGTGATTCATGAGACTAATAGTTCCGTAGTCTTTACGCTGCCTTGCATTATGTTTTTTTTGGAATGATGACAAACGTTGACAACGGCCATTCTTTGGGTTTGATACCTGTTATGTATATGGTGTTGAACAGATTTATAAGATGGTGAGTGTTCTCTTCTTCTACCAATTTTAGAATTTCAGAAAGTAACTCGTCTGGGCCTGCAGCTGTTCCATCTTTTATGGTCCCTATTGCATGAATTACCTCTTGTTCAGTTATCTCTGGTCCACTATCTTCAAGGTCTGTTTCTATTCTCCTAATATCTCTATCATCCTCAAATAGTTCTTCTATGTAGTTCTTCCATGCTTTTAATTTCTCTTCAATGTCTGTGATAACT
Source organism: Dendroctonus valens (assembly GCA_024550625.1). Lineage (NCBI taxonomy): Eukaryota > Metazoa > Arthropoda > Insecta > Coleoptera > Curculionidae > Dendroctonus > Dendroctonus valens. The sequence goes on from JAJTJO010000096.1 coordinate 3,499,896, forward strand.
ATTCGGCCCCCTTGGTCGGTTAGTATTGTAGGCTGTCTGTTTTTCCCGTATCCTGCTAATTCTTTTACTCTTTTGTGTATATTAAAGTTGTCATGCTTTGCTTGTATTGTCTCTATTTCTTCGCATTTGTTTGTGTAAAACACTTCTTTTACGTGTCTTATTTTTGACCCAATTTCCTTCTGTATTCTTTTCTAGGTTTCGCTATCGTCCTTTGCCCTTCGGCGTTTTTTCATCAGATTTAGAATATTGGAGGTCATCCATTCCTGTTTTTTCTCTTTTTTTACTTTCGTTAGAACTTTCCTGTTGGCTTCCATTAATGCACTCTTTACTTGTTCCCAATTTCTGTTTATGTCTTCCTGGTTATTTTCGAGTATTCTCAGGTTGTCATTGATCTTATATTTCAATTTTTGTCTTGTTTCTTGGTTCTTTAGACCAGAGACTTCTATATGGTTTGTTGTTGGCGTGATCTTTTGTTTTTTTCAGCTTCATTAGCGGGCTATTAGAGGGTTGTGGTCTGATGAGACATCTGCTCCTGCATAGGTCTTTGCTGATTTGATTGCATTTTTATGTTTGTTGTTTATCAAGATATAATCTATTTGATTTCTCACTCTATTTTCTGGGTTATCCTGTGGAGATTTTCACCTGTATAGTCGACGGTTTGATAGCTTGAAAAAGGTGTTCGATATTGCAAAGTCGTTTTCTTGACAGAATTGTAGTAATCGATCACCTCTGTCGTTTCTTTCACCAAGGCCATATTCGCCTACATATCTATCAAGCTTACCTTTGCAAATCTTCGCATTAAAGTCTCCCAATATTATCATTATATCTCGTGATTTTAATATCGGCACTATAATTATTGCAACTGCAAATATTATTCACTTCGTTGCAGAATTCCTCAATCTGTTCATCGGGTTTGTCTGCTGTAGGGACATATATTTGAATTAGGTTTAATCTACAGTGGTTCGTCTGACGTTGAAGGAGCATCGCGCGACCTGATATAGGGGTAAAGTTAATTACTGCTTTGTTAACTTATTTAGTGACCATGATAGCGACTCCGGTGGTCATCATCGCTTCCTGAGAAGTGTATGCTGCCATTATTCGTCGATTGTTGTCCAGAACTTGGCCATCTTGTGTCGCTGATTCCTAAGATGTCTAGATCTAATCTTTCCATTTCTTGGATAACGTTGTGCATTTTTCCGGTCTGGTTTAGACTTCTTATGTTCCATGTACCATTTTTCATCGTTAACCCGGGGATTCTTTGCACCCTCTGGACATCTAAGACCTGCCGGGGACTCAAGGCCATTTGTATTTCGTTTTCAGCCATGATAATTGTACGAGAGATATCCTTGTCGAATCTTTAATGCAGTGGTGTCTCGTTGCCTTCTACATCTTAATGCCGTTGGCCACTTAATTGTGGTTCATCCGCCTTTAAGGCCGATTTCTCAACCTCAGGATAATAGGGTGCTCTTCCATTTACTAGTTCTTACACCCGAAGCTGTTGACCAGTAAGTGTTGAACTACTTATACCGGCTGTCACTCGGTCGCCATTTCCTCGTCAGTCAAATAACAGGGTGTACCATACAACTCTTGTTGTAATTCGTGAAGGTGAGGTTGGCAATTGTGAAGAGAGGCTATATGTTCGCATCATTTACCATACACCCCTTTCTTAGAGCATCATAATAAATGAGAAGCACTTTTGTTGAGATGCGCAGTAATGTTTTCTTTATCAAACTTAGAATAATATAAATCATATGTTGCATATTGTGATAATCATTACATAGATTGCAAAAATAATATATTTTTATCCACGATTATTAAATATTAAACTAATTATGACAGTGTTTAGGGAGACGAAACCCCTGAGGTATATTTTCACTGAATAGAAAAAGAGATAGTAAATTCAGAAGTGACGTTAATGACGTCATCAATGACTTTTTTCCCAGAAACATACCAATTTTTTTTCACATTTAGGAGGGCGATTAACATTAATTAAAAAAAATTCTCTACCTATTTTGGCTTAAGAGTTATAGGCTCTTATCAATATAATAATCAAACTGTAAAAAATGACCCGCCCAAGAAATCACACAAATCGGATTTAAATCAAGAATTTCATGAAAAGCGATTGATAATCATTAAACCCATAACTGAATGTGAAATATTATTTAATTTACAAATCTCATTGGAAAAAATCATCTGATAAAACAAAAGAAAAATAATAAGTAGTCCGGATTAAAAATTATTTGAAATGTAGGTTGATGGTTTCTAAAATAGAGTTTCACTGTGATCTCCTTCAACTTATAGACATTTTCTGTCTTTTTCGTCCTGCACGGTAACTTTTTTAACACCTCTCTTGAAATGCTATGTTATGTATCAATTATTTCCTATCCACCTATCAGCAAAATGGATGGTTAAGTATTCCCATTTAATTTCTGCCCTATGCGGGGGAGCTCCGTCGTGCTGGAACCACATGTTGGCTCGTAGCTGCAGTGAAATGTTTTCGAATAGACGTGACAATTCCTCACGCAGAAATTGTAAGTAGCCTGCGCTATTAAGGATTCCTGCGTAAGAGGAACGTGCAACCAGACGGCCAAAAAAAATCCCACATCACACGTTTATACTACAGTGCCCTTGGTTTTCTATTTCGTTGCCGTGAAGTGGATTTTGTGTTGGCCAATAGTGCTCATTTTTGATGTTGGGTTTACCATTGATGACAAAACAGTTTTCATATGTCCTAGGTATATGTTGGAAGAGCCTATGGTCAGAAACTTCTAAATTGACCATAATTTGAGACATAAAATTAGTTCGTGTTTCCTTGTGCAGCTCAGTTAAACGTTCTAAATGGTGTCATTTGAACGCATGAGATTATTTATTTTAAATTTAGTTCCCGACATGCTTGTCTTATAGAATTTTTGGGACTTATTGAAATATGGCAATACTGTAGCAACTGTATAATCGTTACTATTTCTGGCAATAGTTTTACCTTCTGGGCCAGACAAAGCATTTTCGTTTTGTCTCAAAGCCCATTCCAGTCTAACAAATATTTTTTTTTGCATTCAGGATATTTGTTGCGATACAACTGCACAGCTCTTCTTCTGTTTTGATGAACTTCACCAAAAACCATCAGCATATCTACTTTTTCACGATGTGTATACATTTCAATTATCAAGAACTTAACAAGATTTGCTGTAAGCAAACCCGAATGACAACCAGTTTGACAGACAAAAATTTGTCTTGTTTGTTTGTATAACAATTGTCAATTGTTTTTCCTGAAATATTTGATTTAAATCCCGTTTGTGTGATTTCTTGGACGGGTCATTTTTCCACTTTAAATGCTATAACTCTTAACGTACCGTGCGGAGACTTTTTGGGACCCCAGGCGGCGTATTCCTGAAATATTTTTGGTATTTGAACATTTTGACAACATTGCTTCCAGATATACCTAGACAACGTCCGTTCTAGTGCTACTGTCAGTACTGCACAAAGTTTTATTGCGCTGTTTTAAATGCGCATCCTAGTCTTACGCAATATAGTCAAGGTGCAATACCATTTTGAACTTTGTCAACCTACTTTTGACAGCGGAAATAAAAAAAGATTATACCTCAATATACCAACGCAGAGGCTCTTAGATCGTATGCTGAATGGAATACAGAAGTTCCCCAAAAGCAAAAGCAGTGGAGGGTACTAGAGATGGATGAATTGGGCAGCTTTGAAGGCGTTTTGATAAAAGCGGGCGCGTTAAGGTGTAAAAAGGAATCAATACAAGAAATGTGGTAGTCTGATGCTTCTATTAGACGCTCTTTCTTTACAGCTGCCATATCCCGTTACAGGTTTGCAGAAATAACATAATTTTAACACTTTGACGATAAATTGACTAGGGCTGAGCCTGGTGTGTAATATGTTTGTATCGCACTGTCAAAATGCCGAACCATATGAACTTTTGACTGTTGATGAACAACTGGTATGTTTTCGTGGCAAGTGTTCACTCCGACAATATAAAAAGTCCAAACCCGGTCGTTATGGCATTACAATTTGGACAGCTGCTGATGTTAAAACTTCATATTTGTGCAATCTTCAGGTATATACAGGAAAATATTTGGATGGTGTAACGGAACGAAATCAAAACTTCCGTGTTGTAAAAGACTTGGTTACACCTTATGACGGCAGTGGACGAGGAATTACAACCGAAGACTTTTTTACAAGTTAATCGCTCGCAAATTATTTACGAATCAAGAACCTAACTTTACTTGGGACTGTTAGAAAAAATTAACCAGATACACCAATACGACTAACCCCAAAAAGAAGACCTGTTGAATCCTCAATGTTTACTCATATTACTCAATACTTTCAACTCAACACGATAGTTACTTGATTTGTCAGGAAGAAAACGATAAACCGTACATGATATTGGACTATAACAGGTCAAAAGGTGGAGTCGATATCGCTGACAAACTTATCAGACAATACTCCTGCAGCAGGAGAACAGCTCGTTGGCCCTATAGATTGTTCATGAATATGTTGGACATATGTGCCATGAAGGCCTTTATTTTGTACGTTGAACAAAATCGAGAATGAAAAAAATGTAATGGCAACGATGTTTTTTCATACTTCAGCTAGGCTCCTGCTTGTGAAAACATGGAAACAGCTCTAACAGACTGTGGTATGGATTTACGTCCTGCATATGAAGAGGTAATGTCACCATCCGCGACAGCTAGGAAACGAGCAAGCTTTTACCATTGTCCTCGTCAAAATGGCAGGAAAGCAAATACAGTTTGTAGTTTTTGTAAGAAATTTGTTTGTGAAATACACAGAAAAAAAACGCAAAGTATTGTATGTAAATACTGTGTTTCGAATGGAAATCTATAGTTTCTTTATAAAACAGAAAACACAGTTTTACTAGTTTTGTATAAGGGTTTTGTTTTTTATTGGATTGTATTGTAAATAAATATGTTTAAAAAATCCGAGTGGTCATATTTTAACAAAATATTTTTAAATCAGGGTGCTAAATGTATATAACCATAGGGGTCCCAAAAGGACCCCCCATGGTAATTTACGTTATTTTTTAAGTCACGGTATTTTAAGGGTTAAATAAAAGTTAGTCGCAATCCTAAGGGCTACCTAGAGGTGCAAAAATATTGGTATGTTTCTGGGAATAAAGTTATAGGTGACGTCATTAACGCCATGTCTGAATTTACTATATTTTTGCTGAAAGTATGCCTTAGGGCATCGTATTTGAGACGCTAAGTTCAGAATTTAATTTTCAGTTTGCGTTTTGCCACAGTAGACCTTGGGAGTCAAGTTTGGATCATGCTGTACATAAAGTGCGGGACTAATCGCCATATTACATTTCTCGTACACCAATTAACTATAGACAACAGGCATTATTATCAGCTTTTTACTTCTACTCTGGTAAATTATTGTAAATTGCTAACGTTTTGCTGAATCATGCAAGTGTGCGAGCGTGATCAAAACGGAATGAGCGGATTCAAATCAGTGTTATAGGAACAGCTGAATATAGTTTTTGCAAACTTTTGCATAGAGCCCTCAAATGATTAAGGTTGCGATTAAAAAAACAGTGGGAATAGCTGAGTATGAAAGAGCAGTAAATAGGAACCGAATGTTAACACCGGAAGTTCAACAGCAATTTTCATTATTAATCAATTGTAACCGTAATTGCAATTTCAATAATGATCAACTCAATTAAGAAGTGTTCAGCGTTTAGAGCGAAATCAATCAAGAAAAGATATACATTTTTATGCGGCAGACGTGAATAACCTTCTTTGTTTTCGCAAAATACATTGTTCAGATTTTAGAAATTTTGGAAGAATATTTGGAAAATTCAAAAGCGCACGTTTATAAATTTATTGGTTGATAAAGAAATTCTACAAAACTGAAGTTAATTGACTAGACTTTTCATTAGGAAAGGTTAATATTGTATAAATTCTCAACTTTTTAGTTATTTTTGCGATACATTAATTTTTGCTGCAGATAATTCAATTTTAACCTCATTATAATGCATTAATTTTTAAAATATCAGCGTCCCAGCATAAAAATTGAAAAGGGTTGCAATGGCGAAATTTTTACGCCTGAAAACATTTTCAATTCAAACAAATTTATTATAGGGAGGTTCGTTCCAACAACGATTTTCATACAGTTCAAGAACAATTTGCTCTAGGTTAATTTGGAATTACTTTTATATGCAAGTGGCAGAAAGGTGCATTTTAAAACTGGTTCCTAGGAATACAGAACCGGCCGCACCGAATTTCGCACACATTACATTACGAATAACGTTAAATTCTTTCATACATGCAATATTAGGAATGTTGAGAAGGCAAAAGCCAAAAATTATAGCGATATGAAATGTTGAAATTGTCACCGAATTCGGACGCCAAATATTCGCTTATCTTAATGTTCTGTGGTCTGATCCTCAAAAATCACGATTTAACCATTCACAGCAAATAATAACGACTTGCGTTTCACCATCGGTCGTGGTAGGCTTGAAAACTGTCCCCCCGATTTTTGTGTACAATCGAAAAAAGCTGAATCTTTTTTCACGGTACCATTTTTGGGAAAGCTGGTTAGTATTTTTGTAACAAATTTCATTCATTGGGATTTTCACCGGAAATAGTTTGTTAAAAAAAATTTATGCCAAGTTTATATTGAAATTGTATCTTTATTGTACCGGCATGAATGACCCCGATGATCCCGCAAGGGAGTTCCTGCTTTAGAGGAGGTTGTGGTCACATATGAAGGATCTGTAAAGTTAATTAGTGCATTACAGTAGTAGTAGTAAACATCTTTATTTCTAAACAAGGCTATCGACCTATCGGTCTTTCTGCCCTTGTTTAATACATGTAATCTTCATCTAAATAAAAAACAATAATGAAAATTCTCTTATTCTAGGTTATTAATCTTATTAAATAAACTTTCCAATTCTAATGACAAGAAAAAATTATTTTATTGTCCAGTAGTCAGTTGCGTTTGTAAGTGTTCGAGTAGCGTTGATGTAGGGAAACGGAAGCGGGATTGTCTGGTTGGTCTTGTAAGGCAAAGGGGATTTAGTATGGTCCAGTTGTAGGGGTTGTTTGTCCATTTTGTCTGTAGATGTATGAGTCTTTCCGAAATCTTTGTCATGTTTGTGCGTTCGTATAGTAGTTGGGTGGAGGGGTTGTGTAGTGGGTTTTGGCACCCCCAAAACCCACTACTTATTCTCTTCTTCTTATTCGTGTTATTAGTCTTAGTGCAATTTGTTCTGTTGTTTGTATATAACGTTTTGTCCTTTCTGTTCCGTTGGTCATGAGTATATGTCCATAGTCTAGCAAGGGTCTACAAATAGCTTTATATATTTTGGTGGCGGTGTTTGTGATAATTCCTCTGTCTTTGTAGGTTAGTGATCGGAAGTGTTTTGTTCTCTTTATTGTTTCTGCCCTGATATTTCGTATGTGTTTAATGAATTTAAGTTTGTGGTCAATTGTGATTCCAAGGTATTTTACGTCGTTTTTTGGTTGTGTCGTTTGGCCGTCTGCAGTTATTGTAGGGGAGTCAGCGTTGAGTCTGTGGTTTGTGAGCAGAAGTTAGTTTTTTGACGCATTTGGTTTTAGTCTCCATTTATAAAACTATGTCATTGTGCTGTTTGTTAGTGTTTGGAGTCCTTGAGCTGCTCTCTCAGTAGTTTTGTCATGTACAATAAGTGCCGTGTCGTCTGCGTATTGTAATATGTATGCCGATCTGTCGATTTGATTTTTGTCTGGTAAGTTGTAATTGTATATGTCATGGCAGTACATATTGCAGAGAAACGGTGAGAGCGGGGATCCTTGAGGGAGCCCTTGTTCAGGGGAAAAAGAAAATGACAGTGTTTTGTCAATTCGTACTTGTAGTTGTCTGTTTTCTAGTAAGTTATTTATGGTGTGTAGTAGATATGTTGGTATGTGTAGTTTGTATAGTAAGCCTCTATGCCAGACACTATCAAAAGCTTTGGTAATATCCATAATCAGGCAAGCTGTCTTTCTGTCAGTTAGGTGGGTTGTTTGTATATTGTTAGTCAGAGTGAAGAGTGGGTGAATAGTCGAGTGCTGATGTTTGAATCCGAATTGATACGATGGTATGTACTTTCCGACTAGTTTTCCCAGTCGCTGCCTCATTATGTACTCAAAAACCTTGCTAAGTACTGGTAGCAATGTAGTTGGTCTGTAATTGCTCGGTTGTGTATTGTCCAGTTCATTTTTGGGTATAGGGATTATTAGGCCGTTTTTCCATGTTTTTGGAATTTTGTTATTTCTGATGCAATTGTTCAATTCAATTAGGATCAGTTTGTGTGTTTCTTGAGTTAGGCTTTTCAGGAGTTTTGCCTTTATTTTATCTTTTCCCGGTGCTGTGTTTTTGATATGCGCTAGGGCTTCATCGTACTCTGTGTCTGTGATCAGTTTGTATGTATAGTTTGGTGAGCTGTTGAAATAGTTCAAGTACCAGTCGTTGATCAAGTTCCAGTTGTCATTGTCGAAGTTAGGATTTGTCGATATGCTAAAGGCCCTTTGATAGTGTCTGGCGAACGCGTCAGCTTTCTCTTTGTCTGTGTACCGTTCTATTCCGTTTTCGTCAATTGTGTCAGTAGTGTTAGTTTTTTAGTATTGCGCTAGTTTCTTAATTTTTCGCCAGTATGTTTTGCCTTTGTCTTTTTGTATTTCTTTACATATTTCTAGCTATTTGTCTTGTCGGTATTGTCCAATCAAGGTTTCAATGTTTCTGTTGAGTTGGCTCAGTGTCTTTTTTAGGTCGTTATTTTGAGTGTTTGTATATAGTCAGTATACAGTCTGTTTGTATACAGTTCTCTCTTTTGTTTTATGAGTCTCAGTATGAATTTGGGTAGTGTATGTTGGTAGAAAGCATTTTTTATTTCCGGGCTAAATTTTCCTATGGCTAGTGAAAGTTGTTGTTGTATGGTTTCTATTGAAATGGGTTGTGCTTGCGATTGAATGTAGTAATGTATATGTTGTTTCACTTTGTCTATGTCAGTCTTTGTTAGGTTTAACTTTTTCTCTATAGGAGGTGTACTGGAGGTAGGTTGCGTATGTTGTAAGTCTATGTTAAACGTAATAGCCAGGTGGTCGGATCCAAGTTCGTTGGTTAAGTTTATGTTGTTGATGTTGTTTGTTAAGTTTCTTGTGTGAAGTAGAACGTCTGGTGTTGAGTCTGGGTTTGCGGGCATCAGAAAAGTTGGTGGAGTGTGCTGTTTTATAAAGTCCGAATTTTGCAAAAATCTTTTAATCTGTTTCGTTTTGTTTTTGTTCAGATTAAAGTTGCCTATATATTTTGCATATTTATAGATGCTTGCTTTGGTCAATATGTTTTATTCTAAGTTGGAGTGTGGGTGTATGTATGTCAGAAATATGTGTATCAGGTCATTTAGGTAGGGTATAGTAAAATGTATGCAGTCGTTCAGAGGGTGGTTGAGAAGTGCATTACATTTAAACAGGAAAGTAGTCAATAGTGGAAACAAAAAATCGAATAAGTTGTCTTGGGGATTCAGTCTGGGTAGTGGTAAGAAAACAGAAACGCTTTTTAGCTACTAAGCTTTCGGAAATTCCTTTTTTCGCCTTCATCAGGTCTAGAAAGATTTAGTACAATAACATTACAATAAACAGACAATTTTAGTTACATATTATATCATCTAACTTCTAAACAGTATGACAAAACAATATTTTGTGTTAGCCTGGTTTTGCGCCTTTCCCAGAGATAATAGACTTAGCTAGAGATTATAAATCTATCAACAGAAGAACCGATAGAAGTTCTTACCTCTTTGTATGCAAATGTGTAAATATACTAGTGACAATTTCACAAACATATAATTACTGAACAAAATAAATCTATAACTAAGCAATTAATTATTAATCAAATCTTGCAGAACGACCATTCCGAAAAAAATAAATACACATTAAATCTTTCAAAAATCAAATTGATGGCGTTCCATACCGATTTCATTGCAAATAACGTATGAAATATTTTTAAATAAATCATTGTGAATGTTCAAGGCCTTCAGCGCGTTTTAGCAGAGTACTTTTAGTATGTTGTCTTCGTTTTTCGTCCATCGTTTTGCTACAGACGTGTTAATTGTCCATTTTAATCATTGGCTACTATTGACGTAGTTAACATCATCATCCAACGCTACAACCCTGGGTGGGTCTTGGCTGACTGTACAATTCCCCATTTGGTACGGTTTTCCATCAATCCAAAGTCTATGGGAATAGTTATCTTCTGCATAACTTCTCTGAAGTTGTCTCTCCAGCGCATTCTGGGACGCTCGAGAGGCCTTGTCCCGGTTGGGAGTTCCACCCATGCCAATCTCACCAATCGTTCCTTATGAAGCCTTTGTACGTGGCCTTCCCACCTTAGCGGCTGATATTTAATCTCTTGGACAATATCACCATCCTTGCAAAGTTCAAGAATTTCGACATTAGTTCCAATACGATATTGATCAGTGATCCATCGTGGGGTTTAAATTTTTTTTCTGAGGATCTTTATTTCTGAGCGTCTAAGTTTTTGTTCGTATGCTCTAGTGATTGTACATGTCTCGCATCCATATGTTATCACTGGACTCATAATGGTTTTATATATCTTTATTTTTGACATTCTCATTAGTCTTTTTCACTTTCTAAGGTCATTAAGTCCGTACAGACAGCGGTTTGCTGATTGGATTCTGCCTTTAATCTCCTCGGTTATGTCATTGTCAGCGGTCATTGTGGGTCCTATATATTTGAAACGTTCGACTCTATCAAAATTAAAGGTGTTGATTGTGATGTTTTATTCTTTTCTGTATCTTCGTCCCATTCTGTTCATGCACATGTATTTCGTCTTCTCTTATTTGAACCTTAGTCCAACTTCGCCCGCTGCCCTCTCAATCCCATTGAAAGTGTCCTTCACGGTCAAGAATGAATTCCTAACGAAATCGATGTTGTCTGCGTATGCTAAAAGCAATCTGGGGCTTTTCGTTGATAGCAATTTGGTCCTTATTTCAGCTGCTCTAACGGCTTTCTCGATTACGAGATTGAAAAGAAGTGGTGATAGAGCGTAGCCTTGTTTTAATCCACTGTGTATCTCAAAGCTACTGGATAGGCTGTTATTAACTCGAACATTTAATATTCCTCCCTCCAGGAAAGCTTTAGTTAGCCGATTGAGCTTCTTTGGTATAGAGACCTCCGCCATCGCGTTCCAGACCTGACTTCCCCCTATGCTCTCGTATGCCTGTCTAAAGTCTATAAAGAGGGTTTGTACTGTTCTATTATTCTCCCATCTATTTTCAAGTAGCTGCCTTAGTAGAAAGAGTTGGTCTATTGTTGATCTATATCTGGCTTGGTATTCGCCCAGGATGTTTTTCGCATTTGGGGTTGATTTTTGTGGATGGGAACATTTACAATTTCCTTCCATCTTCGGGGAATTCTCCTCCGAGCCAGGTTCCTTATAGTTCTTTAACTTCTTTAAAGCATTCTGGGTTTCTTCAATGGAGGGTTCTATAACGGGTGGGTCCACTGTAATATAGGTTTCTTCCTTGTGCGATTCTCTCTCGTGTTAAGTTCAGAACCTCCTTAAAATATCCCTTCCATTCTCCAATTACCTCTTTCTCCTATATTATCATCAATGCGTGATCGTTTTGAGCGTCGCAGTCGACCTGGGCATAAAACCGCTTTTCTCCAAGGAAATTGCTATTTAAAATTCTCTGGAGCCTATCTTAGCACCATCTCTTTCTATTACTTCATACTTTTGTAGTTTGTAATCTTTTTTCTTCGCTATTATTAGTTTTCTTGTTTCCTTCCGGCATTCTGCGTATTTCCTTCTACTTGCATTGGTATGAAGTTACATTATTCGCTTCCTTGATGTTTGTATTTCTCCCAGCTGGTTTAGGCATTCCTCAAGAACTCAAAACATGTTCTTTTCCTCTTTCTTTCACATTTTCTGCTATCTTTGTTTTCGGCTGTCCAGAACTAATGTTCTGCGGTTATTTTCCAGAGTTTCTGAATTTTATTACATTGTGTTTCAAAGTTTAATAATTGTTCGAATCGTTCTCTATATTGTTGTTGTTTTACTTCATTCTGCAGTGCATCTTCATGTTCCACTTTGGCGTTGTCTTGGTTATGTTTTATTTGTGAGGTTATATTCTAATTCTAACTTGCGCTGGACACGTAGTTAACATGATAGAGGGAAACAATTATATATCAGTCATACTGTTTATAAGTTAGATAATGTAATTTTTGAACTGAAATTCTGGAGGGAGGGTTGTCAGAGTTTCAAAATTGAACAATATGCAGTAATTATCTTTTCGTCTGTTTTTATTGTTTAATACGTTCCCATACCTCCACGACCCCGTTTTTGATGTCATTATAATCTTGCTAGCCCTGATGAAGGCAAAAATCACTTGCCGAAAGCTTAGTAGCTGAAAGCCTTTCTTACCACTGCCCAGACCGAATCCCCAAGAGAAGTTGTTCAATTGCTCTTGTGTCTGTCAAGAAATTATCTCTAATCTAAGAAAACAATTAAACTACACATGAGGAGACAAAATCAATCATGTTGCTTTTGGAGGGGCTTTCCTGCTTTAGGCGATTAAAGTACATGCCTAGTTACTCTTTGGATGTGGCTTCATACGTCTCGACTGTAACTCAGTGTTTTATTTTTTTATTAAGGCACACAAACAAGACATGTAAAAGCAGAAATAAATGTTTCAATTGCGGAGAAAACGATCAGTCTTTCTCCTGTCAAATGCAAAGCTATCACTCTAAAAGTCCTGAGCCTAGATCCGCTTTTAAAATATATCCGAAATGTGATTAGAAGTGCAAAAAAACATTAAAAATCGCATCGAGCTTCAAAACATGACATACTACTCGTATGATGTCAATAAAGCATGTGCAATGAACAGACGCTGGACTTTAAATTCTAAAAAAATTTAAAATTTTCTCAGCATCGTAAAGCTCTTTAAAGTGCTATTGCCAGGTCTCTATTGACACTCATTTGGTCTGCACGAACTCATTAACTTGTTTTTTTCTGTTCCGAAGAATTTCCTATACTTCTGAACCTACTACTTTGCGCGCTATAAAGGCTGTAGTTCATGCCTCTAGTAAATTTAGCCCAATGTTCCATTTTGATTGACTTTATTCTTGCGCTAACTCTGTTTCTCACTTGGACGTATTCTGCGTGAATTTCTTCCGATAGTGCGCTTTTGTGTGATAGGTAGCATTTTCGTTCTAATTCAGATAGTTCTTTTACCTCTTGACAAAACGACGGTTTGGTGTGGTTTGTCGCGTTCATATCAATTTTCCGCTTTCCAATCCGTTTGCACGATTGACGTGTTTTTAAATTTCTGCGAGATTTCTTCTACTCCGATTCGGGTTTTAAATCTACCTCTTTTAACCTACCTCTTTTAATTTGCTAGTTATCCTGTTTTCATAGATAGAGGAGTTTTGTATTTTCCGTTGTTAGTTACTTTCTATTGTACCTTTCGATAAACTGTGGCCAAAAACCAAGACAAAAGAGCAAACGCTCTTTTGTCTTGGACGTTTTAGTCATATCTTGCATAAAGCAAGATTGCGATCAGCCCGCAGGTTAGCGGATGGTAGGACTCTGACATCGAGTCTATGTTCGGGTGTCATCACTCAATTTGAGAGTATGGCGTCTATCATTAACTGCTGGCCTCGACAGTTATTGAAATTGTTTTTATGTTGGTCCTTGTGTGAGACGTAGGTGTTGTTGATTCTCATTTCATTTCCAGTCAAGTCTATTAGTGTTTCATCGTTTTCATTAATTGTAGCTTTGTTATACTTTTGATTTATACCTGTTATGATATCGTTGCCGATTCGTGTATTTAGATCTCCGAGTGTAATAATTTCGTGTTTGGTATTTATGTTATCTATGACGTTTCGTCATTTTGATGAACAACCGCTAAGATCGAAGATAGGACACCTGTTCTATCATAAAGGAGACAACGAGGACTCTATGGATGGAGGAATATGTTTCATAATAAACAAAAAACCCGCAGGCAGTTGTCCACATAGATAGTGTAGACTTGAGAGTGGCATATTTTGTGCTAAGAGTGAGCTCAAAATACAGCGAAAAGTTATTCAGGTCTATTCTCCAACAACTACACATTCCGACGAGGAAGTGAAAAGCTTTTATAAGGACATTGCAGCAGCGATGGCAAAATCACCAACTCACTACAACGTTATAGGAGATCTGAATGCAAAACTTAGATATAAAGAGGATAATGCTGCGTCCGCTTTGGGTGAACTTGGGTATGGCCAGAGTAATGAAAGAGGAATTACACTCCTTGACTTCCTGACACGCCATTGACTGTATGCAATAAACTCATTTTTTAAAAAGAGTAAACAGAAGCGCTGGACGTGGGCAAGCCCAGATGGAATTACCAAAAATGAGATCGATTATGTGAGCACTGACATGAAAAAATTGTGTAAGATGTTAAGAATGGTATGAGCAAAAGTGACTATCAATATAAAACGAGAGAGGGCAAATATGATCATAAAGCGAGTACCTAAAGGTGGTCTGATGTTAAAGACCTGGGTGAATACCAGAAATAGATAGACCTTGAACTGGAGAACTCTGGGTTTGCGAGAAATGAGGAAGTAAATATCGAAGCAGCAAATAGAGAAATTAAATTTTTTTAAAAGATGCACAGGAACGGTGTTGCTGAAAAAGTAAGAAGCCAAAGGATAAGCTTAGTGAAAATACAAAGAGTCTTAACAAACAAAGAAGGGAACTAAATTTCAAGCAAACCACAAATGCAGACCAACTACGAATCGTAAATAGAGACATCTCATAGGGCGTCAGGAGAGATATAAGAAAGTTTAAATCTGAAGAAGTAGAAAATGTCATTTCAAACAACAAAAGTTTGAAGGTCCTTTGAAGAAACTTTTCTTCTGGTACCAAGAACATCTGTAAGGTGAGAATGAAGCAGGCCGTACTACCTCAAATAAGGAACATATTTTAAAGTTGGTTGGGGACTTTTATACAGAGTGATATAAAGAAATGAAACTCAATCCGCCTGAAAACTTGCCTCATGTACAAAACCAAACTTCGGAGGATCTTCCTGTTATTACCCTGGATGAGATACGAGCGTCGCTGAAAGAAAGGAAGGAAAATAAAACCCCAGGCAAAGATGAAATTGTTATTGGGTCTTTTAAGGCAGGAGGAAACATATTGCTTAAGAATTTATGCAGGCTTTTCAATGCATGTCTTCTGAAGAGAACAACACTTTCCCAGTGGGATAATGCTATAATAATCATAATGCACAAAAAGGGAGACATCGCAAAACTAGAAAACTGTAGACCGATAAGCTTATTGTCACATGTCTACAAACCCTTTATGAAGATTATAGTTAAGAGTCTGATACCTAAATTAGAGTTATACCAGCCCGGTGAACAGGCGGGATTTAGAACAGGGTATGGGACAAACGATCACCTTCACACTATTAAGACTCACTATTAAGTGAGTTTCATTATTAAGAAAAATACATTGAGTCTAACAAGCCACTTTAGGTATTCATAGATTTCTAAAAGGCCTTCGACCTTCCAAAAAAGGCCATCGTTATACTTCCCTATTGAAAAACGTATACAAGCGGAAAACTGCATGTGTAAGGATAGATGCTGACACAAAAAAATTTCAAAACGAAAGAGGAGTTCGTCAGGGCGACACAATATCTCCGAAACTGCTTACCACTGTATTGCAATATGCCTTTAATAGAATAAACTGGGACGAAATGTGCATAAATATCGACCGAGAGCTGTTGAGCCCCATGACGTTTGCTGATGACATTATCATAACTGCCGACAGTATCGACCAGGCACAGACTATGTTCCAGAGCCTTCATGAAGAGTGCAAAGAAGTCGGTTTACAAATAAATTTTACGAAAACGTATGACTAACTTTCTCATGCGCAAGAATATCTCAGTTGACGGTAGGAGTTGAGGATGGAAGTTGGTCAAAGCGTATTCTGTAGTGGAGACCAAGGCACGCCGCATAGCCTATCGAAACAGAGGCAGACCACCAACAAGATGGACGGATGATATTAAGAGAATCCGAGGAAACGCACAAGACCGAAAGCGGAAGCAGACACTAAGGGAGGCCTATTTCCAGCAGTGGACGCGAACGGCTGTTTGATGATGATGATGTTTTGTAGTTGCTAATAGAATTTTTCAGTTTCTGCTGTGGGCTTAGATATATCCGAGGAACACGCGCTTATCAAGTGCATTGTGGTGTTGCTTATTTTTAGGGAAATTTTTAATATCCTGTCATTGACGTATTCGATGTCTTCGCCGTTCTGTGTATATTTATCGTGCAGCAAAAAAACAACCGCTGAGTGCGCTGTTTTTTGTTTAGCTTCTCTACTGTATATAAGCATGCATTTACCATACTTAGATGTTCCTTATCCCTTTTTCTTTGTTTTAGAGACCCAGCAAAAATCGATATTGTGATTCTTCATTTCAATAATGATATCTTGATCTCTTCCGTTCCAGGACGTTATGTTCCAGCACGCAATTTGTGTGATGCGGTGTTTAGATTTTCTTTGGTCCATTCGTTTTCCAATTCGGTTTTCCATTCGTATGGCGTGTGTCGTCTTCTGATAGTTCTGTCCGGTTTCCGAGGCAGTATCTTCATTTCTGTGAGCCAATATTGGTTTCGGCCCCAGGTAGGTAGCTAACATCACCTAGGAACGCTCCTCCTTTATCCGGGCTTGAGACCGGAAGTGCCGCCCTGTGAGTTAGTTAATTCACCCACCTCATGACCCAGCTAGGTGACCCGAAATCGACCTAATACTTCACCCCACTCACATTATCAAACATCAGATTTGTACATAAAATACCACAATAGCTGCTTGCCTAATCCAAATGGAAGAATAGCCCTCTCCAACAATAACATAATTAACTATTCAATCAACCAAATTTCAAAATTCCTCAAAACAGAACATAAATCATAGTCAGTAGAAGATAAACAGTCATTAGATATTGATAATTATCTAACAATTACTCTACATAGTATTAATCAGCTCTCAAATCAGCCTTTTTGTTCCCATCACGCTCCGAAACCCGTTCATAATTTTTACTTCAAATTTGACGAATATGCCAGGAAAATATTTAAATAACTATTTGACACCAGATTCTACCCACTATGGAATGAGACGATTCTGATTTATGTTATATTTCCTAGTATCATGACCAACATAGCATCATGACCATCATTAAGATACTCCAATGGAATATTACAAAAAACACTTTTGGTGCAATAATAAAAAACCAGTTGATTGTTGCGTCTCACGCAGTTTACGTTTTTTTTTTTCTATAGTAGCTCGGTGCGTTTGTGTGTGTGTGTGTGTGTGTGTGTGTGTGTCTGTGTTTGAGTCCACTGCTGGACATAAGCCTCCCGTAATCCAATCCATCTTTGTCGGTCCTGTGCGCGTTCATCCAGTTTGTCCGGATTCTCTTGACGTCTCATCTCATTGGTGGGCGTCCTCTATTGCGATGCGCGTTCTGACGAGGCCTCCATTCCAAAACCTTTTTTGTCCATCGTCTATTCGCAAACCTAGCTACGTGGCCCGGACAGTTCCATTTCAAGTTTGTTATCCGCACTATCGCATCAGTAACACCAGTCATTTGCCTTGGTTGGTTATTAGAGATTCTGTCTCTGAGACAAAGGCTGAACATGGATCCTTCCATTCTTCCCTGTGCAGTGTGTATTTTATTTACAGTCTGTTTTGTGAGGGTGAGAGTTTCTGCGTAACACATCGTATTCACACCGTAAGTGAGTACTGGCAATACGCATTGACAAAAACCTTTCTCTTCAGGCATATAGGGATATTTCATTTAAACATGTGCCTCAACTTGCCAAAAGCGCCCCATGTTAGCCCGATTCTGCGTCTTACCTCACAGGTTTTATTGTCCCTTCCAATGCCAGTTTCGTGGCCCAGGTATTTATACGAGCTGACCTGTCTTAAAAGGCCACCTTTCAGCGGTATGCATTCTCTTATCACGAAGTTGGTCATAAATTCCGGTTTGTTGACGTTTGCTATTAAGCCCCACTGTTCCTGACGCACTCCGCAGCCTACGTAGCATCTCCCTAGGTTCATCGATACGATCTGGGATTACAACGATATCGTCGGCGAATCGCAGAGGGTTCAGTTTTTCGTCGTTTATGTTTATGCCCATATCTCCGAAGTCAATTCTTGTAAACATAGATTCAAAGAGCGCCGTAAATAACTTTGGCGATAGGACATTTCCCTGGCGAACTCCCGTTCAATGCGGAAGTCTTGCGTGTTTTCGTATATTTTTATACGTGCTGTTGCCTTTTCGTATATGTTCTGAATCATTTCTTCTGAGTTATAGAATCAAAAGCCTTCTCGTAGTCGACAAATACCAGGAACGGTGGTTTGTTGTATTCCACACACCGTTCGATAATGGTTTTCAGAATCTGCAGGTGGTCGTTTGTGCCGTACCCTGCTCGGAAATCCGCTTGTTTGCAAGGTTGAGATACATCTAATTTATTGGAGAATATTTTCGTGATTATCCTCATAAATAATTTATATATATGCGAGAAGAGACTTATTGGTATGTAATTTTGTAGTTTTGCTATGTCGCCTTTCTTATGGAGACTAGTTATATTGGCTCGATCCCACTGAGAAGGGGTTCTACCATTCATTAGGCAGGCGTTAAAAAGTTTCAAAATCGTTCGATGTAGAGCTATTCCTCCGTGATTTATAGCTTCAATTTCAATTTCGTCTTCACCTGCGGTTTTGTTATTTTTCATTTCCCAAAGAGCATCACTTAGTTCGGCCAGTGTAATTTCCGGCAGTTCTTCATACCTTTGGTTTTGAATTTTGGGTATGTTAGTATTTGCTGTTGGCTCACTTGGTGTCTGTACGATTCAGGTTAAAAGGTGATATCTAGGATTTCCATTTTATTTGGTGTTAAATGGCCATTTTGTCTTCTAGTTTATCAATTTTTTTCTGCCTTCTGAGAGGGTTTTTCGAAGACACTTCGTTCCTTTATTATCCTCTATGACCTTGTTTTCTTCGTTTGTATTATAATAACTGATATCTTTTCGAATTGCTTTTGAGATTTCTCTGTTTCACGGTCTCAGTTGATCGTTATTTGCTGAGTACTTGTGTGACAGTCCCCTTCTTGAGTTTATCCGTTTTTGAAGTATTCCTGTTTTGGCATTTTGTTTTTGCTGCTTTGACGGCATTTATAATGGTGTTGTGTAGCGTCGTAACACTTATATCGCATTCGTTCTCTATATGCCCTACCTAGTTCAATGTCTACCTGCTGTTGGTAGGACAACACATTCTCAAGAGGCTTCCATTTTGTTGATGTCTTATTAACAAGTTTAAACCTTTCTTTGTTCAACTTCAACTCGATAAGTGCTCGAACCATTCACTGGTCGCTTCCTATTGAAAAAATTTGTTTGAAACAGTGACGTCGCGAAGAATATTTCTTCTGTTTGATGTTTTAGGTCTATTTCGTTTTTGGTTATGCCATCTGGAATTGCCCAAGTCCATTTCTGCTGGGGTTTCTTTTGGAAAAAGGAGTTCATGGCATATATGTTGTTCTGCATTAAAAAAGTCAAGAAGCATTTGTCCTCTCTCGTTCCTTATTCCGTACCCATGATATCCCATGGATGTCTCAGCATCGTCCTGTCGTTGGCCCAATTTTGCGTTTAACCTACTCCTCCGTCGTTCACATTATCCGTTCCAATATGATGAAATATATGTCTTGAGTGTAGTGATAGTTCTTCATTCCCAAAATATCCCATTTTATATGGGAAAGTTCCTCCACTAGTTCTTGTAGTTTTTCAGGAGTTGAAAGTGTTCGGGCATTCAGAGTAGCAATATTTAATCGTAATCTATGGTAGCCTGTAACCCGGGGGTTCTTCGCACCTTCTGCCTGGTGACTTGTCCTACCGCTACGTTGGCCGGAGTTCATCAGGCCTAAGCAGACTGAGGGTCGTGAGTTTCTAGTGCTTATCGTCATGTGTGACCGCCTTATTCAATTCGGCCAGGAGAACGACCTTTTTTATAACAAACAACTTTTTCAAATTACACCACAGAAGACTGCAAACTTGGACGTCGAATGCGGAGTCGGACGTATGACTGTCCGCGATCAGATCGACTTTATCTTGGTAAAGCAACGTTTTAGAAACAGCACAAAGTCCGTCAAAACATACCCGGAAGCGGACATTGGTTCTGATCACAATCCCTTAGTAGCGCTAACACACATCAGGTTAAAGAAAATTGTCCAGAAACAAAACGAAAACAGCATAGACCGCACATTACTAAAGAAGGAGCCCATCAGAAGTATGGTCCGAGAACAACTCCACAAATGCATTGAAACCCATAACGAGAACGCCACAGACTCTGAGACTCAGTGGAACAAGATGAGAACAGATATAAACAACCTTTGTCTAAAACACCTCAAAAGTAAAACTCAAAATAAGAAAAGACCCTGGACAACAGACGAAATATTGTATCTAATGGAGGAACATAGGATACTAAAACACAGCAAACAAGCTTATAAAGTTAAACAGCTAATAATAAGACAGATAATCCTGGAAGGAAAATCATCTTATCTGGACAGCCAGTGCAAAGAGATAGAAGTCCTAGAACCGACATATGACTCCTTTAATATGGATAGAAAGATCAAAGAGAACATCGGGAGTACTGTACGTTAAAAGTGGAAAAGTAGTACAAGGATTGCACCAAAAACTAATCGAATGGACAAATTATATAACGGAACTATTTGAAGACGACAGAACAGCAACACCGCCGGCTTTAAACGATACAGAAGGACTACAGCTTACATGCAGAGAGGTTGAATATGCTATTAGGGCGTCAAAAGGTCGCAAAGCGGTAGAACCGGATGCGATTACTTGTGAAGTATGCAAGCTAATAGATGCCCAACTTGGCCGAAAAGTGGTCACATATTTTTTCAACAAAATTTACACTAGTGGTAAATTCCCAAACGACTGGCTAAAATCTGCTTTCATAACCATATCAAAGAAAAGCACGGCTAAAAATTGCGAGGAATACAGAACTATCAGCCTAATGAACCATATGTTGAAGCTATTTATGAAAATAGCTGAAAAAAAAAAGAAGGATATATGCGAAGTGTGAGGATTATCTAAGTGAAACGCAACTTGGGTTCCGTAATGGCCTCGGTGCGAGGGAAGCACTTTTCGGCATTAATGTTCTTGCCCAAAGAATCCGTGCTATGTCGGTTGATGTTTATGCCTGCCTTCATAGACTTTCAAAAGGCTTCGACCGTGTTAAGCACGAGGTCCTGGTAGATACTCTCAAGTTGATTGGACTGGACGGAGCGGATATCACAGTAATCGACAACTTATACTGGAATCAGATGTCGATAGTCAGAGAGGAGGGAACCACCACGCCAGAAGTAACCATCAAGCGTGGCTTAAGGCAAGGAGGATGCATCCTATCTCCATTGCTCTTCAATGTGTACTCAGAAATAATTTTCAAATATGTACTTTCGGAGGCAGCATTGATGTCATTAATGGCGAATTGATAAATAATTTGCGGTACGCGGATGACACGGTTCTGTTGGCCGTACGGCCTCTAGCTCAGAAGATCTACAGCGGAGTTTGAACAGTGTGGTAGTAAAGTGCAACGCAACTGGCTTAGAATTAAACATAAAAAATGCCAAAGGTTTAGTAATCAGTCAACAGCAGAATATCGGAGCTGATATCAGAGTCAAAGGCGTGAGCTTGGAACAAGGTGATCAGTTCAGATACATATGCAGCGTTATAACAAAAAATGCAGATAGCCACACAGAAGTAAGATCGAGGATAGAACAAGCACGAGCAGCTTACAGAAAAATGAGCAACGTTCTAGGATACAGGGATCTAAAATTATCCCTACGAATCCTACTACTGAGATGCTACGTATTCTCTACACTACTGTACGGAGTTGAGGTTTGGACCATCAACAAAAACGAAGAAAGTTGGCTTGAATCGTTCGAGATGTGGGCCTACAGGAGATTGCTAAGAGTCACTTGGTCTGAAAGAATGTCCTCCGTGGCAATACTACAGCGCTTAAACACCACCACTGAAATCCTCTCCACTATAAAAAAGAGGAAACTAGAGTATTTCGGCCATGTCATGAAAGGGAAAAATACAGATTCTTACAAAACATCATGCAGAGTAAAATACATGGCAGCCGTGGACCAGGCAGGAGAAAAACGTCACGGCTGAAGAATCTGCGCGACTGGTTCAAAACAAGTTCACATACACTTTTTAGAGCTACCGTGGACAAAGTACGGTTCGCGTTGTTGGTAACCAACGTTCTTAAATGACACGGTACATAAGAAAAAGATCTTTATACGGGGTAAATTTAACCGATACTCCTACCACGCAGGCCAGCGCGGGTTGGTAGATTCATTGTTTCCTGAAATCTATTTAAGGGACAGGCAGATAGTATTTCCCCTATCTGCGATGAAGGGTTATACCGCCCCGGCTCGGTTCGTCAGAGCCTCGTTAGCGAGAACAGGGTGTACCAAGTCCCTTCTGGACAGTAGGTGAGGTTGACTTGAGTAGGAGAGGCTGTAACTTGCGCATCACTACCTCTAACCCACCAGAACCTATTAAGCAAACAACAAAAATATTATTTGCACCTGACTTTAAGATGTCCATGCGCATCTCCAGCGTTTCTTGCCATGCGCAACTAAATCGACCCCACTCGGAACTAGGTACTGAAATTACCGTTCTGGAAGCAGTTTGGTAACGATTCTCATTCAGTTGGAATGCTCTTTAAAAATTTTCCAGAACCAGTTTTGTGTTTGTTGGAACGACTATAGCCGACTGCGCACACTTCGTAAAGTTCAGAACTAGTTCGGCTGTTAGTTGGAACGAACCTTATCTAAATTGAGCGAACATATAGGAGCTTTCAAACAGTCAAGTTTAATATTCCCGGTTAACTTCCTAGTTCTCATTAAGAGAACCGCAGCACTTAGTTTTTACGGTTATAAGTACAACTAAACTTCTATTGGGAATGCTAAAATCAAAGGTGAGGATCAGGCGTGTACTGCAGAGAGGTATACGTTTTTGAACGAAAAAATTTTTTTTATATATTGATTGATGTTACACTATCTAAAACATTGAACATCTTCCGTCACATTTTATGGGAAAAACACAATATTTCTAGTCATTGAAACGTAGTGACATCCTACGTTATTGAACATGAATGAACTTGAACACTTTCTTGCAAATTCTTTAATGTAAACATGCTTAAAATATGCAATTTGTTTAGTAACAGCGATTATCAAACTTGCTGCAAAATTCCGTTAGTAAAAGAATGTCATCGGAGTTAAGAATTTAAATTTTTAAAAGGGACTTGAAAATCTAACGATCTGATAAGTTATTTGTGCTGAGGCGTGAAATGTTGAAAGTTCGTTCTCAACAGTCGCCTGCATTTTACCAATTAATATCCACTTTACCACGTTATTTCATTTATGTAGAACATTCTCAACACAGTTCAAAATTATGTATGTCTCAGAAATTGCTCTTAAGCTAAAAACCAAGCTTTCTAAAAGTAAACTACCTTAGTCATATTCTTCGGGGTCGCATAACGTTACTAACCTTAGAAATCTCTGTATTATAGCTTTCCAATAAGGCAGGTCCTGAACGCATTATACAAGAAAACGAGAATTTTATATAATGCCGCTTTTATCAAGTCAGTTGTAAATATTTTAATACAGGCACTGTAGTAGATAATTTGTATGTATATATTAAATAATTTTTCCTAATTCCTAATTATGTAGTATACATAAGTGGTATCTGTAGTATGGGTATCTACTATAGGTAGACCAAGTAGATACATAATTAGTGGGTTTTAAGTACCAGTTTATTGTTAGCTGTATATACTTTGTGACATGAGCACTGAAACCCATGTAAAATAAGTATTCTCTATTTAAAAATGTGAGGGACATATCGCGAGAGATCGCGTTTGTAATTCTTGTATAAATAACTTTTCTGAAAATGGATAATATCTTAAATGTGCCAGTTTGAGCGCGTTTATAAGGTCTACTCAATTCCGCTACCAACATTTACAGATACAGTTGCTCCTAAAACGGAAAATATATCAAAAGACAAACCCTGATAATAACTACCAATATGAAGGATTTGCAAATTACTATTCCGACGCCGAAACAGCTTGCGTAAAGATGTAGACGAAACAGATACCGTCTAATGAAATAATAAGTTCGGGCTACGAACAATAAGTACAAATGTGAGTTATGATTAAAGTGCTTTGGGTTTTTGGACAGTCAGAACAAAATTTTGTACACAGACAATCGCTAAAAAGTTTGATTGTATGCTTTTTTGTGTGATTTCTGATAAAATGAACGTTTAAAAGTTGGTATTTTGTTTCGATGTGCTCATCATGTTCTCATCGAACAACGTTTTTATTGTAGTATCAGATTTTTAAGCAAATTATTTTTATATGTATTGTTGTAAAATAGGCCAGAATTTGTCCATTTCGTGTTAGATCTCAGTAATATTATTTTAAGCTGGAGGCTGAAATTGAGACCAATTATGCTATTGCGGCTTAATTACTGTTTCAGAAAAATTTTGTTTGGACAAATGCTGAGATATATCAATATATAGTAAGCTTTTATCAACTAAGTTAAAAGCAGTTATAATAGCAAAGCATTTATTAATAGACAACTTATGCCATTACCAAAAACAGATGCATATAATATGCCTAAAACGACCATGTTTCGAACGATAGGGAAATTTATTTGCGTCATTTTATTTGGAAATAAATGCTTTGCATTTATTGTGTTATACACAGGGTGACATTTTTAAAACTTGCCATGCCACAACGACTTTATCTGAAGAACAAACAAATAATGGAAAAACGCCAAGAAACTGTTTCTATAGTCAGGGGATAGAACCAAATGTATGCACCAGCAACAACCATCGAACCACCAGCTAGGCTAACCCCAAAATTTCAAATGGCAACCTACTACTTGTGATAGCATTTCAAATTTATTCAAATGTGTTCAAATCAACAATGGTAAAAAAGCAATACATAGCTTAGCACGTATAATTACAATGGACTCTACAAACACAAAAGTCATCAAAACAAGTCATCCACCTAAGCTTACAAGCGGTGCAGAATGACCACTCAAGTTGAAAAAATGAAAATGAAATCAAGTAGCACCCTATACCATAACAAGAAACTAGTCTGTTGACCTTGTTTATATTACTGCAAGCGGATCGTGATGATACACATTTGGTAGATATATTACTTGAGGTGAGTGACATCGGAGAACTTGAAATTTTCCTTGCTGAACTTGAACCCAATTCCGTTCTGCTTGCAGCATGTGGTCCCGTTAACCCCCATAAACTCAGGAAATTGATGACCCCGAAATATTAAATCGTAACTACTATATAACTAATGACTCATCAACTCCATATAACTCACCGCATGTGATGCCAAAAGGAAAACTTTATCTTAGTAAGGTTGAAGGAGTAGCCGAATTTAGAAAAAGATCGTACACCACGCAAAAACCATTTATAGAATCAAAAGGTCTTTTAGGAGGTATGCTTTGTCTCTACCCGAAACTTGGAAGGGAGAGATTTAAGATGCGATGTTAATTAATTCAGAGGAGGGAAAGGGTAGGCAGATATCTTGACTTGAGTTTCTGGTAGGGTACCTATGTAGTGGCCCTTCTGGAAAGGTGACGCGATGTTTGCGTATCAAGCAGACAGCCTCTAAAATAAATAAAGCCGGAAGTGTAAGAATTTTACAGTTTTCAAAGTAGTATTTGCAATGAGCTTTACTTTTCAGGCCAAATAAATAGCGAATTGCTTGTTTCTGCAAGGTCGTAGCGGATGTGAGACTGAAATGAAGAAAAGTAAGCGAGTCTGGCGGAGAATACATTCAGCTCCCTTGAAACTGATCGAATTGCAAAACAAGCCAATTAAGGTTAGCATTAATGTTCAAACCCAGAAATTTCACCTACTCAGTGTCTCTAATATTGCTGTTATGAAGTAGCAAGGGTTGCAAAGCTCCTCTATAAGCTAGGGCTACCGTTTTATTAACGTTAACACCTAGAAAACTAGAATCAGACCAAGCTTCATCATAATCAGCCTTTCCCAGTCCACTGCTGGACATAAGCCTTCAAGGTCTTGACCCGTCTGCATCCAATTTGTACTTATACGATTTAGAGCGTCTGACCATCTGGTTGGGGGTCGTTCTCTACCTCTTAGGGCATCCGCTCTTGGTCTCAATTCCGTAATTCGTTTTGTCCATCTATCATCCGTCACTCTAGCGATATGTCCTGCCCAATTCCAGTTCAGCCTGGTTATAGTATGGCATCTTGCAGTCCGGTTCGTCTGCGGATTTCAATGTTTGGTACTCGATCTTTTAAGGATAATTCCAGTATATATCGCTCCATTGCATACTGAGCTACTCTAATTATCTTTATAGTTTGTTTTGTCAGTGTTAAGGCTTCCTTAAAGGTCGAAAACCGTTCTCTTTAGACATATTGGAAGTGTCGATTTGAAGACGTCTTTAAGCTTACCAAAGGCAGCCCATGTCAACCCTATTCTACGAGCAAGTGCAGATGTTTGATTATCCCTGCTGATACGGATCTCATGTTCTAGATATTTATTGCTTGTTGTAGTTGTTTCCCTTACTATTTGTCCACCTACTCTAACACTTCCACCAAGCACAAGATTTGTCATGATTTCAGTTTTGGTCATATTGATTTTTAATCCTACATTTTGTGAGTTAACATACAATTTTTCCAACATTGAGGCTGCGTCGTTTATACTGTCCGCGATCAACACAATGTCATCTGCAAATCTGAGATGATTTCGCTTTTTGCCGTTTATATTAACTCCCATCTCCTCCCAGTCTATCCCCTTACACATATATTCTAACAGAGTAGTGAACAGTTTGGGTGAGACGGTAATGCCCTGTCTTACGCCTCTTTTTCTCGGAAATTGATTTGTACTTTCTTGAAGTCTAACAAATGCTGTAGCGTTGTCATATATATGTTTTATGAGCATCGTATAACGATGGTCTATTCGGCAGCTGGATAGTGCCTTTAACATCTCATGCTGGTTTACTGTGTCAACAGCCTTCTCATAATCTACAAATATTAGTACTAGAGATTTATTATATTCGACCGACTTGTCAATGAGGTTCTTAAGATCTTGGAAGTGATCGTTAGCTCCGAACCCTGATCTAAAGCCAGCCTGTTCTCTCGGTTGATAGGCGTCCAATTTGGCATTTAACCTCGTGGCAATTATTTTGGTGAAGAGCTTGTATATTTGGGAAAGCAGGCTGATCGGGCGATAGTTTTCTAATTTCGATATGTCTCCTTTTTTGTGGATAATAGTAATAATAGCATTGTTCCATTTGTTAGGTGTTATCCCTTTATTAAAGAATTAATTAAAAAGCAGCTTTAGGGCGGCTCTTAATAGCTTGTCTCCGCCGCATTTGAAAGCTTCTATAGTTATTCAACCTTCACCAGGTGCTTTATTTCTTTCCATTCCAGAAAGAGCTGTTGTAATTTCACTTAGGGTAATTTCTGGAATTTCTTCCGAGCCCACATTTAGTATTTTAGGTATTAAAGTTGCTGGTCTCTGGGTATGCTGGTCTGTGTATAGTTCTTTATAAAAGCATTCCACTAGTCTGATTATTTCCTCTTTGTCTGTGATAGTCTGACCTTGGTTGTTTTTTAGCATGCATTTGTTTATCTTTCCGGGACAGCACTTGCGTTTAATGACTCTTAAATTGCCATTATCTTCGATCACCTTTTCTATCAATTCAGTGTTGAATTTTTTAATGTCATCTCGTATAGATTTTGATATGGCTTTGTTTAAGAATTTTTGTTTTGGGAAATTTGCATCATACTTGTCTTTCATTTCTCTTCTCTCTTTCATAAGCGTTTTTGTATGTGCACTTAGTTTTTCTTGTTTTTTATTTGTGGACCGGCAATGCGTCTCCTCTGCCACTTTCACAGCGTCCAATATATTCTGGTTTAATGATGATTTGTCTAATGTCTCTTCTATCCTCTGTTGGTACGACTGTATGTTTTCAGGAGGGATCCATCTATTTACGGGTTTCGCTTTGGTAATCATCTTCTGTCTTTCCTTTTTAACGCTTAATTTCAGTTTGGCACGTATCATTCGGTGGTCGCTTCCAATTGAAACCTTGTTAAGAACTGTGACGTCGTGAATGTCCTTTCTGTTCGATATTATAAAGTCTATCTCATTTTTGGTTTTCCCGTCTGGACTTATCCACGTCCACTTGCGTTGTGGTTTTTTGTCAAAAAAAGAATTAATTTGATAAATGATGTTCCTTTAGATAATTTACCAACATATGCCCTCTTTGGTTTCGTTCGCCATAACCATAGTCACCCAGCCAAGTGGTCCTTGGGATTCATCTCGCTTCTTCCCCATTTTTGCATTGAAATATCCTAACAATATTGTATAGTGAGTTGGTTTGTATTGTAGGGCTTCGCTAATATTATCATAGAAGGTCTCTGCTTCATCATCATCGGAGCTTGATGTTGGGCATATGCTTGGATAATTTTCAGATGGTATCGATTATTTATTTCCTCGTTTAGATTTACTTTTGATTTCGAGAATGTTGTTAACAAACGGTTTATGGATGATAAATCCTACACCGCCTTCAGATGCCACATCTTGGCCTTTATGGTGGAAGAGGTGACCACTTGTCAGGGTTATCTGATTATCCCCCCCCCCACCCTTCTTCTAATTTTGCTTAGACCTACTATGTTCCAGTAGTAGTAAACATCTTATTTCTAAAAAAGGCTATCGACCTATCGGTCTTTCTGCCCTTGTTTAATACATGTATTCTTAATCTAAATAAAAAACAAATATGAAAATTCTCTTATTCTAGGTTAACAATCTTATTAAATAAACTTTCCAATTCTAATGACAACGAAAAATTATTTTATTGTCCAGTAGTCAGTTGCGTTTGTAAGTGTTCAAGTAGCGTTGATGTAGGGAAACGGAAGCGGGAATGTCTGGTTGGTCTTGTAAGACAAAGGGGATTCAGTATGGTCCAGTTGTAGGGGTTGTTTGTCCATTTTGTCTGTAGATGTGTGAGTCTTTCCGAAATCTTTGTCATGTTTGTGTGTTCGTATAGTAGTTGGGTGGAGGGGTTGTGTAGTGGGTTTTGGGGGTGTCTTATTCGTGTTATTAGTCTTAGTGCAATTTGTTCTGTTGTTTGTATATAACGTTTTGTCCTTTCTGTTCCGTTGGTCATGAGTATATGTCCTCATGTTTCGTATGTGTTCAGTGAATTTAAGTTTGTGGTCAATCGTGGTTCCTAGGTATTTTATGTCATTCTTTGGTTCTGTCGTTTGGCCGTCTGCAATTATTGTAGGGGAGTCAGCGTTGAGTCGGTGTTTTGTGAGTAGAAGTTGATTTTTTGACGCGTTTGGTGTTAGTCTCCATTTATAGAACCATGACATTGTATTGTTCGTTAGTGTTTGGAGTCTTTCAGTCGCTTTTTCAGTGGTTTTGTCGTGTACTATTAGTGCAGTATCGTCGGCGTATAGTATATGTACGCTGATTTGTCTATTTGGTTTTTGTCTGGTAAGTGGTAATTATAGATATCATGGCAGTATATATTATATAGGAATGGTGAGAGCGGGGATCCTTGCGGGAGTCCTTGTTCAGGGGAAAAAGAAAAAGATAATGTGTTGTCAATTCGTACTTGTAGTAGTCTGTTTTCAAGTAAGTTTTTTATGATGTGAAGTAGATATGTTGGTGTATGGAGCTTGTGAAGTTTGTAGAGTAACCCCATATGCCAGACACTGTCAAAGGCCTTGTTAATGTCCATGAATAGACACGCCGACTTTCTGTCAGTTAGTTGAGTCGTTTGTATATTGTTGGCCAAAATTACTATGTTCCAATTTATTCGGTCTAACTCTTTTTCCAGTTCAAGCATTTTAACATCTGACAGTTTAATCCGGGGATTCTTAGCACCATCCGCTCGTATCCTTGCCTGGCCGCTACCTGGGTCAGGAGTACTTAAGCCGCCGGAGACTGAGGGCCGTTGCTGTTCTGTGCGTTTCATCTTACGGGGTTTTGGTCAGAATTCGCCACGCTAGTCGGACGGGTTGGCGAATGTTTCACATCAGCCGCTTCTATATATAACGCTCCTCCTATATCAACCGTGCAGACTGCTCAGACTAATAGTTCAGTATCAGTCTATATTAACCGGTCTCAAATAGTGCTAGTTGGGCAAATGCATCTTTGCAAGAGCTTATTTATTTCTGCAGAAGCTCCTAACTTCACCCACAATACACTACGGGACTCGCATACAGTTTCGTCCTTCGAATAGCACTTCCCAAACAATGTGTTTTAACATTGTTGATTGCGTAACATTGTAACATTGCATTAACAACGTAACATTTTACGAATTGTCTGGTACATGAGATCTGAATGGGAAGAGACAATCAGATCTGCGAACTAAGCAGGTTAGTACTGAGTTGGATTACCCCAGACAGGTTGAGACATGTATTTAAATTGGATATACCGATATGCATGTAAGGAAAAGCGTTTGATCAATGCATCATCCTGATGTTGGCATATAAGTCTTAAGCGATAACATTAACTCAGAAAATCGTTAATAAAATAACAATAACTCAAGGAGCCCTGGAGAGGTCCATGTCACGAGATTCATTGCTAGATCAAATACGAAATGAAGATAGAAATAGTGACGCACTTAAAATGGAACTGGGCTGGCCACATCGTGAGAATCTCAGATTATAGATGGGTAAAGAGTCTATTAGAATGGCATCTCAAAGACACAGCACCTCGATGGATTTAAGATTTAAAAAGAATATCTTCAAGTTGGATCCATAACGCCCAAGACCGACCAAAATTATTTCGGATAAAAGATGCTTATGTCCAGCAGTGAACAAGACAAGTTATTATATGATGATGTAATGAATAAAACCTGTCTTCATTTGGGTTTATCGCAAACTCGCCGAGAACTTTAGCTTGATTTGCTACTTCAGGTGGTGTTGGTTCAGTTATTTTTCTATTAGGAACCCCACGAGTTTTTTCGGGAAAAAAATATATTAAAATCTTAATACCAAACAACAAATAGGGTTGGTGTGGGTATGGTAGCTGGTGCATAAATTTGATTTTCTTTACTTATTATACATTGTGTCTACTAAAGGTACTTTTTTATGCAGAACTTTTTATGAAATTTTCTCCGAAACATTAATAATAAAAAAAATTCCTATAAGAAACCAACTTAAAAATAACAAAACTTGATGTTCATCATAGGTAGGTGTATACTTTTCTAAATAACAGTTTCCGATAGTGTCAAAAATAAAGGTGCTTTATTCTTGAGCAAAATGCATATGTTCTACAAAAAAAATATATCTGATGGCTGTATTTTAGGTTTTGGACCAAGCAAGAACGTTTTATGAAGAGTACCTTTTTTTCTAATAGTAACGAAGTTTTCCATATGGTGCGATCTTAAGGAGACACACTGCATAAACTTTTCCGTGGATTTTTTTCATTGATTTTGTCATTGCAAGTTTTCAAATCGTTATTCTGTAACAATCCATTATTTCCAAAATTAAATTTTATAAAAATGGGCGAAATTTAAAAATCTGTGGAAAATTAGTATATTTGTATTTGAAATTTAAAAATTCGAACGTTTATTCTGAGTATATGTAAATTACAAATCTGCAAATCTTTGTACACCAAAATTTCTTGCATTTTGCTAAAATATTTTGTATGCATTATTTATATATTTTTACTAGCAGATTATACTATTAACTGAGAGAGCACAAGATATGCTAGATGAAACACTTGAATCAAAATATGTATTAGATTTCGCTAGATTATTAAAAAGTACATATAAATTAACTTATATATAAGATTATAACAATTATAAACGTTGAGACATGTTTCGATAATGAGATTGAGACAAGCAACTTGGATTTCGGTACATATATTTTACATTAACTATTATAGCATACAAACGGCTCATTTATATGTTAAACTCATATACTGTGACTTACTTTACTAAATTATTAAATGTCAGGAAGGACTGTTTTATGACATTGTTTTCTTGATATAAAGATTGAAAGTTGAAATGACATTTCCAAACGGATTAGAAACGGAAATATTCAATCACAACGAATTAACATTGCAGGAATGAAAGATGCTTGTTTCACTTAAGAAACGGCTCCGACCATATTGGGTTCCTAGGAAATCTAACATGATAATGTTAACACAGATCTTATAAAAAATCTTATGGGTACTATAATACGAGTAAAGCAGCAAAATTATAAACGAAGTAGTTAAAGATTAAAATATGTATGACCAAGTTAGCGGCTTTGCTTCGTGATAGTTGTAGCTTTAGTAAACTTTTATATAGGGACGTAAATATTTTTGTTATACGTATCGGGTCTGTATTGTGCTTCAAAACGTATTGTGGTGTGACGCTTTATTGGCTCATTTAATTATGTTTTGTTAATGAAGGCACTTTTTCAACTTCCGAAAACTCAATTTACCCGTCCGTTAACGAAGATGAATGTGGGACAGGACATTGACTGGTTAATTTTCGCCGGAAACTCAAGTTTTATTAGAAACGACAGGCTGGGCTTTTTACACGAGGATTTAATTTTCCCTGTTAGTTTTAACTACAAAACTTGGGATAATAATTCAAAGCAACATTTACAAATGCATGACATTGTATATTTTTTAGGTCGTATAATTAATATGTGGTACATACATTTCACATATGCAAACTTTTATTGCATATCAACAGTTTACATATAATTACTACCTAGGTTAAGCTCTGTTTTATATTTTGTGCATTGCTGTAGTTACATGTTATTATATTTTAATAAATAGCTTTTACTGGACCCGAGAAGCAATATTTATTTCACATTCCTGTATTTGTCCTGTTGGTAAGTATTTTTTCTAATATTCAAAGTGTCTGTGACGTAAACTTTATCAATTTCAATTTTTTCTGACTGACTTAATATAAAAATGTAGTAATTGTTATAAATCGCGTACTTCGTATTTTTATATCAGCACAGAAAATGTTAAGAATTCTGCGGCGACATGGATATTGCGAAATGGACGAAACCGCGATTTTGCAAAAATGAACTAAGGTACAACTGGGGAAAACCCTAAATCTTTATATGTTCTTCTAACAAACTCTGCAACTGACAAACAAGTTATGCTACGCAGGAAACAGCTTCCGCCTTTTCAACAACAGAAGCAACTGTTTCACTGGAAACAGTTGTTTCTATTGCTGCAAATTCGGTCATTACTGGTTTTTTCACGATTGGCTGCTCACATTATACATGCCGAAATCGGGTGTGCAATAAACGGAAACCAGGGCCTGTGGCGGATTTATTGAAATGACAGAGAGTTACATAGCCATACCCACCTGACTCTGCAACTACAATACTAGGAAACCACCATACTCCAACATTCCACGAGTCAGCAGAAGTGTTTCCCTCATTTGACTGTTTTGCATGAGAACTCATTCTTTGGTAACCACGTTGTGGAATTAAGTAGCTAAATAAAATTGTCGTTGTGTAATAATAAAAAGCTATTTTAAAAACGAATTAATATCGTTAAAGTTTCATAATTGGCGCAGGTCGGTAGGATTGTGCAGTAGCAGTATCCAAGATTCCGGCCTATTTGAGTTCTTCAACTCTTCAGCACAATCTCCAGAACCAACGGCAGAGGCTACTCCACCAAAGAATCGGGAAGGAAGAATCAACGTAAGTGCATTTTCCTTTCAATCCTAATCTATCTTCCGTATAAAGATTTCATTAGGAATAGTAATAGGGCCGTGTATCGCATACACACAATTAAAGTAGGTCAGTCTATTGAAGACATAGTTTAGTTTTGATTTTTTTTTCTCTCTCTCAATTAAGAAAATAGAAAGCATAAAATAGTAATTTTTTAAAGTGAAATATAAGTTTATGCTTATTTATGAGTGAAGTAGACGATATTGTCAAACAATTAGAAAATATTCGTCTTAGCAAACCAGTAAGTACCAGCGTTAAAATGACTACTGCAAACCAAAATAATATGAATTGGAGTTTATTCAAATCAAAGTTAGATAATATTAAATCCTTTGACGGTGACAGTAATTACCTGAATAAATTTTTAAGTAGGTGCGAGAACCTAATAAGTACATATCTACCACTAAACGATGCTGATTTAAACAAGCATATTTTGGATTGTATTAATGAGAAAACTGATCGGAAAAGCCGAAACTATGGTTGGCAATCGATCAGAACTTCTTAGTTGGGATAATCTCAAAACCGCTTTGATTCAGTGCTTCTCTGACCGAAGAGATGTAGATTGTTTAATTCAGGAACTTACAAGGACCCGCCCTCATAGAAATGAAGATTTAATAAGTTTTGGTACTAGATTGCAATTGCTTAGGAGTAATGTAGTCCAGCGTGTCAGTAACGATACCCAAATGTCCTACTAGCGATAAAGTTTGCAACATTAATCATTTTGAGAAAACTTCATTAAATACGTTTATCGCAGGATGCTCAGGCACATTGAAAAAATAATATGCATCTGAAAGACCAGAATCCCTTGAGGATGCGATGGCCTATGTTTTAGAGTTTGAGAATTTTGAGCGACTTTATGGAACTTTACGTAATAGTGAAAATCCCAAAAATTTAATCCAAGTTTCACTAAGCCTGGATTTAACCAAAATTATTATCGTCAACATTTTCCAAACGCGCAAAGCTTTTTCCCCACCCCACAGTTTAGTAACAGCCAACCGCAATATAATCAATATCAAGCCAACAACCATCAAATGGTTTTTCAACTTAATCAACACACTAATTCAATCACGTCTACTAAACCGACATTTCCCTCTCAACCGGTAAATATTCAAAGTAGACCAACACCCCCCTAGACAATGGCCCACAAATAGAGATGTTTTTGGTCCGCCCAGAATGTATTCAGACCCAATCAGAACTCTCCAAATCAATTTCCAAGGCCTACACCCATGTCAGGAATTTCCAGAAATTCTCTTACCCCCACCAGAAAACATGGATTAAATTCTCAATATAATAACTTCCAAAGACCATTTTATCAAACACCACAGCCAATGATAGTTGAAGAACTATATTCGAACGAATACGAAAGATCATTCTACAAACCCGTATTGTCAAAATTTTGAATATTTTTATAACCAAGAATACCTTGACTCCCCTCAGTCAACAGAAACATACTCTGATCAATTTGAAGACCAAATCAACTTCCAGGAGCTTCAAGACCCTCGAACTTCCCAAAATACTGTCCTCGAAGAAAATGGAAATTTTTGCGACCCCAGCCCAACGAAAGAACACAGCTAATAGAAATTAACATTTCTTCATACAATGCCCTTCCATACATTGAAATTAGCAGTCTTAACATCAAGCTTTAATTGACACTGGCAGTTTCGATCAATTTTAAGACCCACCATTGCCGAGACTTATTTTCCACACTGTATATTTCGGTCAACCAATACTATTAAAACAGCCATAGGTAGCGAAAGCACGCAGTTTTCAAGCTAATATTTCCGCGCTCGCAGAAGTTGGTCTCGACTACGAAATCAGCTTTATTTTATTTGATTTTCATGATTATTTTTGATGGCGTTCTAGGGACTCAATGATCTTATAAATATGAATCTTAACATTGATTTAATTAACAAGCGATTGATTGGAGCAAACATCGAAATTCCCTTTAAGTACAGACACCTGCAGAAGCTAGTTTTACATTCTCGGTAAACCCATGCAGTAAAATTAAGAAGAAATACCAGTTAATGTTAACGACGGGGATATTATTATAAATACCCAGAAGATGAACGACCTGATCATTCCGTCAATGGTCACCTGTGCACGCTACGGATTCGCCACCGTTGAAATTCAAAAACCCCACAGATAAGACCGTTTCAATAACCTTAACTTGAACCACTAAAGGTCGAGGCTTTGAACCTGTAAAGTATGAAATTTATACTCTTGAGGCAGTCTCTCGCAAAATCTTGGAAATCGTAATAACAAAACGTTTAATATTAATAATCAAGTTCGAACGAATCACATGAATACCGAAGAAAAATTAGCTATCAATCGATTGTGTACGGAATTTTCCGATATATTCTATAAACCAGGAGACCCAACTCAGTTTTACATCAAGAATTAAGCATGAAATCAAAACAACCGACGAGATTCCGGTGCACGTTAAACCATATCGATACCCATATGTTCACAAAGCAGAGGTTAAAAACAAATAATGAAATGTTAGACAAAGGAATTATTCGATCTTCCAGCAGTCCATGGTCATCACCAATATGGATTGTCCCCAAGAAAATGGACGCGTCAGGGCAACAGAAATGGAGGATAGTTGCGATTTCAGAAAAATTAATGACAAATGTGTTCCCGACAAATACCCAATACCCAACATTAACGATATATTAGATAAAATGGGCCGTGCCCAATATTTTTCTACCCTCGATTTGGCGAGTGGGTTTCACCAGATTGAAATACACAAGGACTCGATAGAAAAAACAGCATTTAGCGTGGAAACATGGCCACTATGAGTATTTAAGAATGCCATTTGGACTGAGAAATGCTCCAGCGACATTCCAAACGTGTAATGGATGAAGTACTCAAAGATCTACAAAACAAAGTTTGTATGGTATTTATGGATGATGTAATCGTGTTCAGTACAAATCTAACAGAACATATTCAAAATTTAAAATTGGTATTTAAAAAAACTTCGTGAAGCAAATTTAAAATTCAACTCGATAAATGTGAGTTTCTGCGACGAGAGGTCGAATTTTTAGGACACATTGTCACACCAGAGGGAATAAAACCAAACAAAAATAAGATCACGGCAATACAAAAATACCCACTTCCAAAAACGCAACGCGAACTAAAATCATTTTTGGGATTGGTTGGATATTATCGAAAATTTATCCAGAATTTTGCAAAGCTAACTAAACCTTAACACAATGTCTTAAGAAAGAAGGAAAAATCGTGCACACAAAAGAATTCATAGAGTGTGTTAATACTTGCAAAAATGTTCTAACAACAGAACCTGTCTTGGCATATCCCAAATTTTACGAAACCCTTCGAGTTAACCACCGACAGCTTCTAATTTCGCGATTTCAGGAGTACTATCTCAGGGAAACCATCCCATATGTTACGCAT
The DNA here is from genome assembly GCA_024550625.1 of Dendroctonus valens. NCBI lineage: Eukaryota > Metazoa > Arthropoda > Insecta > Coleoptera > Curculionidae > Dendroctonus > Dendroctonus valens. Next base: position 3,537,139 of record JAJTJO010000096.1, read on the forward strand.
CTAGAACCCTTAATCCAGCGGAGATAAATTACTCAACAATTGAGAAGGAGCTATTGGCAATTGTCTGGAGTTGCAAGTACTATCGCCCATATTTATTTGGAAGAAAATTTATAATCTTCACAGACCATAAACCCCTTACAATGGCTCATGTCAATGAAAGAACCAAATTCCAGGTTGGTACGTTGGAGACTAAAATTAGAGGAGTCGACTACGAAATCAGATATAAAAAAGGCAAATCCCAATAAAGCAGCAGATGCACTTTCCAGGAATCCTGTTGACCTCAATGCTCTAGAAACAGATTCATTATACAAACAATATAGGAGACACCGATGAAATAACCAATGACTTTATGTTTAAATCACGAAGAATTGCCAAGCTTAGATAACTTAACAGTTTCAGAGATTTTAGGGCAAAACAACCGAACCCTCAAATTCAAATAAAGGCAAATTAATATTATATCGATATCCAGTTAAGAACACCGAACCAAGTTAACAACCAACCGTCCGATTCAGAAACCAATACACTCATCATCAGAAAATCCTATTTTTGGAATACCAATATCTGAACGTCCAATAAATATGTACAAGAATCAAATAATTATTACAGATGGAGATATCCTAAATGTTCATATAAACAGAAACGCATATTCGAAAACATCCGTATGTACTTAACTATTTCAAAAATTAATCCCGCCCTCACATTATCAAATTTATAAAATAATACCTCAATCCCAACAATCATACGCATATATTTTCGACACGATGGCCTTGCGCGAATTTTTACAGTAACCCTTCAAAATATTTTTAAAAATTCTGCTTATAAAATGCTTCATTGTACAAAAAATGCTTGAAGATGTACAAACCAGAGAGGAGCAGCAGGAGAGAATGAAGCTCTAAGCACACCAACAAAGACTTGTCACCGCGGCATAAGCGAGCTAAAATGAGTTTTAAATCAAAGATATTATTGGCCAAAATGTCTGAAGATATAGAAAACTACGTGAATAATTGTGAAATTTGTCAGAAAAATAAATATGACCGAAGTCCCACCTATTGTGAAGTTCAATCTCACTCCTACAGCATCCAGACCATTGAACACATACATGTCGACACTTTTAGAATGAATTACGATGCTTATGTCACAGTTTTAGATTCATTTTCCAGATACGGGCAGGCATACCCACTTAAAAGTATTACCGGAATTGAAGTTATCGAAAATCTATACACCTTTATTACACATCATGGTTTACCATTGAAGATAACTACAGATCAAGGAACGGAATTTAAGAATAAAGCTTTAGAAGATTTTTGCAAACTCTATAAAATTGATTTACACTACACAACAGCGAAGAATAGTAATTCAAATTCACCTGTTGAACGCTTTCATTCGTCAGTCATAGAAAGCTACAGATGCTTGAAAGAGGAAATAAAGAACTATCAACTGATCAATTAATCAAGCGCGCAGTTTTGGGTTATAATAATTCTATTCATACTGTAACAAAATTTACCCCTTTTGAAATCATAACTGGTCACATTAAATCAATAAATCCGTTTGATCTCAACGATAACGCAATTATTTCAAGTTATGTGCAATCGCATAAAGAAAATTCGAATAAGTTATACGAAAAAATTAAGCAAAAGAATGAAGAAGCAAAATGTGCAATAATAACTAAACGGAACGAAAACAGATGTGAACCACCAGATTTCGAGTCACAAAATCACGCTTATATCAAAACCAAAAACCGCGGCAAACACTTACCAAAATTTAATAAAATGCAACTAATCGGGCAAACCGATATTAAATTACAAACACAAAATCACGATTATCACAAAAGTTGTGCCCGAAACCAAAAACTAAGTTTCACTACTTATTTGCAGAGAAACCAAGAAATGGGTCTCAAATGGAAAATCCCGATTGTCCTGTTCCTGGTTCTTCAAACCAAATGGTCAATTGAAACGGAAATACAACTAAACCCCTTAAATAATCCAATACTTCCGATTAAGCTAGGTAATGCTAAGCTAGTTTATAGTAAACATACATTTCTACACTATATAGATTTAATTGAGATAATTACGCAAATGGAAAATTTAAAAAGCAATTTTCTAATACTTAAGGCTACTTAAGTCACATAACGGTAATAAACGGTATATCATATCATCAGTTATCAGAAAATTTACTAATAAGAACGGACAACTTAATTCACATCGCATCAGGTAAACTTCAAAATTTAATACCAAATAATCGAAAGAAACGAGGCCTTTTGAATATAGTAGGGCAAATTAATAAATGGCTTTTTGGTACACTTGACGCTGAAGACGGTCACATTACAATGAAGCAATTGCTACTTTAGAGAGTAGTCAAACAAGCGTTAACGATGAACTAAAACTTCAGATGTCGCTATCCAAAGGTTTTAATCACTCATTACAATAAGACCATAACTACCCCTTAACGAAAATCAGGACAAACTTAGATTAAGTATAAGGTCCTTTCAGCAATAATGCAACAAACGATATCCAATGTCAGAATATCTTGGGTTTCACGGGTCAATAACGCAATTAAACCTAGATTGTCAAAACTTAATTATGTTTTTGGATAATTTAGAGGATGCAATAATGTTTTCCAAACTAAATGCGCTGCATAACAGTATTTTTGTCCACTAACGAATTAACAATTATGCTAAAATATTAGAAAACATGTACAAAAGTTGCAGCAATCCCAAAATTTCAAAATATACTCTCGTATTATCAATTTTTTGGAACTCAGGTTAGTTTCTCTCACACGAAAATAATTTTTGCGATACACGTACCTATACTAAGGCCAGAAGATCTAATGTTTTTCACCTATACCCTATTATCCTAAATCGAACTATATTCATTCCCAATACCCTTACCTCGCACAAGAAGAAGTTAGAAGAAACCAGCACACCAGTCAGCCTTGCTCAAAAATAGAAGACACATATTACTGCAACGAAGAGTTTCACCCACAAGATGATTGTACCAATGAACTTTTAAAAGGCAAGACAATACATAATTGCCCAACCTTCAACATTAAGTTAGTAGAGCCAATAGTTGAACAAGTAACGGAAGAATTGGTCCTCGTACTGTTAACAGAACCTGCAAAGTTAATATCCAAATGTGGGTACCGATCAGTATCACCTACTTGAAACATCAACCCTTGTCAAGATCCCGAAAAATTGCGAAATTCAAATTAATGAAAAGAATTCATCAATAAACATCAACATACAAAAAGGAAAACCATTTATATTGCCGAAAATCACACTACCTCAAACAATTACTACGAAGTTCTTGGACGCACCAACATTTCCAAAATTAATCTAGATGAAATTTATCATTTGAAGGAAATAGCCAATCAACTTTTACCAGTGACTTTAAACCAGAAGTCAAAACACCAAGAATACACCTTCTTTGGTATTGTGGGAGTCTGCACATTTCTTCTGATTCTCCTATTGACGAGCCAATGGAACCCGAGTCAGAATCTTTTGGCTATCGACCCGAAATGCTTTCCATAAATCTACGGATCTTCAAGTACCAGATGATTACTCAGCAACTACCGCTTCGAAAAACAGTCCGTTATTTTCGAATCCTGAGGAGGGAGAAGTTACATAGCCATACCCACCTGACTCTGCAACTACAATACTAGGAAACCACCATACTCCAACATTCCACGAGTCAGCAGAAGTGTTTTCCTCATTTGACTGTTTTGCATGAGAACTCATTCTTTGTACCACGTTGTGGAATTAAGTAGCTAAATAATTGTCGTTGTAATAATAAAAGCTTTTTAAAAACGAATTATATCGTTAAAGTTTCATAATTAGAGCAACTGTTTAAGAATTGCAAATATTTACTATGATGACTGGAGGAAATCTTGACCGTTGGGCATATGTGTTGACAAATACAATAGTACCTCGATATACCAGTTTAATTCGTTCCGTAACCTTACTCGTATGTCAAATTGCTCGTGTCTCGAAGCAATCTTCCCCATTGAAATTAATTGAAATGCCATTAATCCGTTCAAGCTCCCAAAAAACCATCTCAGTTCTTTTTGTTAAGTGTTTTTGAATAAAAAAAATGTATTTACAAGAAGAAACATTTATTTATTAATACCAAATATATATTCCATAAAAAGATAATAAAATAAAAAGTGGAATGCTTGCTGAAGCGCTTAATTTACGTCACTGGTCTTCGCTTTTTTCGTCACACGTTGCTCATTTTCACCTGCAGATCCTTTAAAAAAACTGTCCAAGGAGGTTTGTTTCTTCCTTCCTTTCAGGATATTGCGAAAATGAGTTAGGCTAGTTTCGTTGAACCACTCCGATGCACGAACAGTTGCAACTTTTTCGGGGTGATTTTTATCCACAAATTCTACAAATTTCTCCCACATTCCCAAGATCTCGTTTATATCTCTTGTAGAGATAACCTCCTCCATCTCTGGCTCCTGTTCAAAACTATTTTTTGTTGAACCACCGTATGTCTCTGCGAATGTATATCGTGTAACTCCTCGGTTGTCAGTTCTGGGAGACTTTTCCTCGACGAGTTCGTTCACATATCTCTCATCCACTTCCAGACCCGTGGATTTTCCCAGAGAAACAATCTCTTCTACCACTGACACTTCGGGTTCCAATCCTTCGAAGGCCCTTTCAGCTACAGCCTCAGGCCGCAGTTTCTTCCATGCAGAGGTTCAGGTCCTCGTTGTAACACCCAGCCAGGCCTGATCAATAATTCTTAGGCATATCACGATGTTAAAGTGGTCCTTCTAGAACTCTCAAAGAACAAGGTTTGTGTTCTCCGTCACCTCAAAGCAGCACCGAAAAATGTGCTTGGTGTACCACTTCTTAAAATTAGAAATCACCTGCTTATCCATAGGCTGCAGGATAGGAGTGGTGTTGGGTGGTAGGTAGAGAACCTTTATAAACTTGAACTATTCGAGTAAATCATCTTCGAGATTTGGTGGGTGAGCAGGGTCATTGTCGAGCACGAGACGGGCTTGCATGGGTAGGTTGTTTTCCTATAGATATTTTTTAACAGAAGGGCCAAACGCCAGGTTTATCCACTCCACCAAGAATTTCCTGGTGACCCACGACTTCGCATTTGGCGTCCACATAACTTGCAGTTTTTCATTTAAAATCTTTTGTGACTTAAAGGCTCTGCGATTTTCCGGTTGGTATAATAGCACAGGCTAGATTTTGCAGTGGCCACTCGCATTGGCACAAAGTGCTAGAATTAATCTTCATAGGTTTGTGACCTGGCATCGTCTTTTCCTCTGCCGTTATGTAAGTCCTATTCGGCATCCTTTTCCAGAAAAGCCCTGTCTCGAAAACTTGCTGGGAGATGTATCCTTTGGATTCTATCAGTTCGAAAAACGTTTTGACGTAAACCTCGGCTCACCATGCCTGACGACGGTATGAATGCCGGTCTTTTTCCTAAAGTTGTCAAACCAGCCCCGACTGGCTTTAAACGAGTGTTCCGATTCCTTGTTTGCGGAAGTGTGTGGGATCTGCTTCAGCAAATCACCGTAAATTGCTCTTGACTTCTCACAAATGATGCGTCGTGTTAAGGTTCCTCCTTGCAGCTGCTTCTCTGTCACCCACACCATCAGTAGTTTCTCCACTTTTTCATGGGGAGAGGTCCAGGCTTAGAAATAATTGTAACGCCCTTAGCTGGCATTATACCCTTTGTCAACTCCTTCTGTTTAAGCACAGTACATATCATTGATGCGCCACGCCCATACATCCTCGCCAAGTCAATTACTCGCACACCTTGCTCATATTTTTCTATGATTTCACGCTTTAATTCAATAGACATCTTCTTGTTTTTTGGACTCATGGTTATAAAAATAAATGTGATAGTGTACAAAAAGTAAACAACGTGAACCCAACTTGTCAAAAATGCTTCGAAAACGAGGGAAACAAACACACAGACTGACGTCTAGTCTGAGGCGGGAAAACCTGTTAGACCAACATGCGCCCGCATGTGTTTGCCTCCGTATATCGTTTTTCCTTTCTGCCAGGATTACCGCATTATCCGCATATCACACCATGCTGATTGGTTCGTTGTTCAGTCTGTATCTCATGTTCATTGTTGTCACATTGTATAAAATCTCGACCATGACGAGGTTAAAAGGCTATCACCCTGTCTTATTCCTCTCAGTGTCGGTAGGTCTTTTGTTGTTTGATGGTCCACTTTTATTCTTGTAATGTTCCCTGTGTTCAGATTTCTGATTGATGAAGAGATTTGTTTCTTTCTTAATATGTCCAGTATATCGGGCAGCTGTACTTTGTCGAACGCTTTTGTCAGGTCAATAAGACACACGTAAGCAGGGTAGCTAAATTCGCGCACCTTCTCTTTTAATTGTCTCATAATAAACATGGCATCAGTAGTCGATCTGTCCTTCCGAAATCCATATTGTTCATCTCTGTTTTCGATGGTGTGTTCTGGGATGTCGCGCTCTGTTGGTATGCTGGATGTGGTTATTATTTTGTTAAGCAGTTCCGTTAATTTTCTTGCTAGTTCTTTACCGCCAAACTTTATGAGTTTATTGGGGCACATCCCCAATGAACTACTCTATGGTCTATACCCAATGGTCTACTCCCGGAACTTTTCTGTTTTTCAAATTTCTAATCTTCGCACTAACATCCTCCTCTGTAACCGTAAATCTATTCGAGATCTCTTCCTCCCTTTGCTGTGATTGAGGTTCTACCTTATTGTCAGTGATGTTATATAGGTTTCTAATAGTACATTACACATCGAGGTGGGAAGTGTTTCTCGAGACGGGAATGAAACTTCCTACCGAGGTTTGTATATTATTTTATTTACAACCATCATATTTCGACCATAATGAATAAAACTCAGTTGCGTAAGTTCTGGATATACCGAATTTACATGTAATGACAAATTAAGAAGAAGGTGGTTTTCTTGTCAGAATAATAAAAGAGGTAAGTATATTGTTACTGTTACGGTAGGGTAAACAACTGTCACCAATATAAATAATTGTCAAATTAAGTCCGAAAAAGGTGAAGAATTTCAGCTCCGAGAATGTAATTTTATCATATTTTAGAGAACAAACCAAATATATAAACAGTATGATGAGAACGATGCCACAAATTGAACAAAAAGCTGATATTTCGAAACATGGAAATGATGGTGGGAAATGAGGGTGGGAAATGAGTGCGGGAAGTAAAGGTAGGTAATATTACACTTCCCAACCTTCAATGACGTTAGTAATGACAAGATTGCATATATGGTTGTATATAATATGTTTTCCACTCGCTTATAGGAACCGTTTTGGTCTGGATGTATTTTTTCTGTTTTTGAGCATCTTCTAAACTTTTCTCTGGGCTCCATAAAGATCGTGTTCCATCTCTGTGGTGAACTTCTCTCTGTATTCTCTTTTGATTCTTTTGCTCCGTTCACTCTATTTCTTGTTTCTTTATAGTTATTGCAGTTTCCTCCTGTTGTTGTACTTTTACATTGTAAGTGGCTTGCCTTTTTTCTCGGTCAGTCTTTTTACCTCCAGTGTAAACCAAGGCTTGGTTTTGTTTTGCGAATTTAAATTTGTTTCTTTTCTCTATTGATTCGTTAGATGCCTCTTGTATGCATCTAACGATTCATTATATTTCAGCTGTCTTCTATATTTTTGTCGGTTAAGTTTCCGGATGTAAGTTTTTCACTTAGTCTGCTTACACATAGGTATTTGGTGGAGTTGTTCTCTAATGATTCTAGTTTTTATTTTTCAATCACTCTTGGTCTTTGCTTTATTATTCGATGCCTCTCTGTGACGAATTGTCCGAGAACTAGGCTGTGATTTGTATCGGTGTTAGCAGAAGTTAGTACTCTTATGTCGCCTATTTCATTCGAGGTGGTATATCTACTTGTTATTATATAATCGATGATTGATTTCCGGCCTCTGGTGTTGCAGAAAATATATTTATGTTGTTGTTTGTGAGTAAAGTAGATGTTATTTATCCGCAGTTTGTTTCTTGCGCAGAAATTGTTCAGTTGGTCGCGGGTTTCATTTAATACGTGCTCGTTAAATCTTCGCTTAACTCAGGAAATTCTCCTGAGCCGATTCTAGCGTAGAAACAAAGAAATAAAAATCCGCATCGAAAAAGCCAGAACAGCCTTCTTTAAACTAAAAAGAATTACCTGCAACAAGGGAATCACTTTAAAACTAAAAATCAGATTTACACGTTGTTTTATATTCTCCACATAATTCCAACTCTCCATGGAGCGGAGAGTTGGACGCTGACCGACACAATACTGAAAACAGGAAGTGTTTGAAGTGTGGGTCTATAGAAGGATCGCGCGAATAAGCTGGATGGACCGAATAAGAAATGTGCTCACTCCACAACGAATGAAGAAGAACACGGAGATAAATAAAGCAATAGATAGCCGAAAACTCAAATACTTCGGCCACGCGATGGGATACCCAGAGAAATACTACCTCCTTCATTTAGTGATGCAGGGTAAGATTGCCGTAAGTAGAGATCCAGGACCAAGAAGAATATCTTGGCTCCGAAATCTACGAGACTGGTATAGCAAAACATCTGCTGAACTGTTCCGAGGTGCGGTAAACAGAGTGATTATAGCCAATAAGATTGCCAACGTTCGATGATCGGACAAGGTACCGGAAGTAGAAGACTTTCGAGTAAAGAAATACCTACTCCTGAGTGGCCTCGTTCTGGTTTCGGTTTCCAACTATAAAGGAGGATATAATATTCATACTTCGTTGCGCTCTGACGTTTTGTCTCGGATAGTCCGCATATATCTTGTGTTTGTTCACTTCAAAGAGTGTTTCGTGATCTCTTCCGTTCCATGAAGTAACATTCCAGCAGGCTATTCTAGTAGTTCTACGTTTTTGCTTAATCCTTAATCATTTGCGCGTCGGTTGTTTCCAAAGCGATCCGTCCATTTTATGAGGCTGGACCTTTTTCTCTGTGTGCCGTGGATGTTTTTTAACGTAGGCAGGGAGCTAACCTAGCCTAAGAACCCTCCACACTAAAAAGCATGTATTTCAAAGAAGCTTCTTTAGTTTTTCAAATGTATTTCTTGCTATTTTTATTCTCCATATTATTTTTGTATGCGGTGTTCTATTTTGTGTAATTCAGGTTTCAAAATATTCATACCTTGTGGTTTTTTTATCTGTGTGCTTGGTAAGGTTGAATTATAAGCTATAATTGACGAATAAAGAGAGGTGGGTAATTAAGGATCTAAATCACTCAAAAGGGTAAATATATTCAAGGCAACAATTTTGAATAAAGTATTAAATAACGATGCATAACGGACGATCAAATCCTGGCAAATGTAAAATATTAATTCTTTCCTTAAAAAAAGGCGCCCCAGTTGGGCATAAGTTTTAATATTCTAAGCTATTCTATAATAATCCCAATTTAATGTCAATTTTTTGTACACTTTAATACAGCGGCCATTTAATATTGTTTTGATTAAAATACAGAAGCAAATGGTGCCGTTTTCCAAATGAAACTGCCATTGCTGATAATATTTAGTCTTACAGGACGGCATAACATTTTGGGTAATTTTTGAAATTACATTTTTATCGTTTATTCTAAATAGCAATTGCCATATGATAACATGTTGGCTGAAAAAGGTAATAACAATAAACTTTTAGTAGGTTTAGATAATGTTTTTTACCAATATCTCAAATTAAATGTTTGTCTACTTGCTTGCGGAAATTCGGAATCGTTGAAACAATTTGCGATTTTGAAATACTGAGAGAATAACTTTATTTTTCCTTTACGAATCAAGTGTACAAAATTCTGATATTAGTTATGACATGTAGTTTAGGTACATTCCAAGTCTTTCATATTATAGGAAATCATTGTTGAAGGCCTACAGACAACATGGTTGGAAAAATTAAGGTATTTGATTATTTTGCGGGAAAAGCAACAAAAAACAATTGAAACGCCACTGAATTTCCCCTGTCAAGATTGACAGACAAAATCATGAAGAGAACAAGATGGCAGCGGTAAAGAGACGCCTCGTGTGTTAACTATGATTCGGTTTCCTTTCTTTTCTGTATTTCTCTCAAGTCGAAAATAAAGTGCCGTTAGTTGGAAGCCGGTAACTGTTTTCTTTCCATTTCACCTGGTCCAAAACCACCAAACAATTCAACGGAACTGTTCTGTGAAATGCCCAGGTCAGTAACTGTGCCCGTTCGGAACATTTATTGAACTAATTTCTACGTTTGAACGCTGTTGTTTCAGTTTCAATTGCACCTGTTTCAGTGATTGATAGCTATTCGTTTCTGCGATTTCAGTTTCCAAATAAATAAAAACGCTGTGCTTCGAGAACAGTGTTGCTATATCATTGCGATAAGTTTCAAGCGTCACAGCGATCACCTAACCTTACTGTTGTTACTTTAGCGTCATGTTCAGAGATGTTCTGTGACCGTCATACCAACGGTAAAAAACCAGTTGATATTTTATAGTCAAAACAATCATTAACATTTGTGTACGTTTTGTATTTTGTGCATCAAATCTACAAGGAACTATTTGCTATGGGAACAAGGCGGCGTAAAGACTGACATCTTTGTGAGTAAAGCTCGCTCGCTGATATCATGTTTGAAAGGCTGCTCAGCTGTATCGCAGCACGTTCAGCTAGACATGGTCTACGGCTTGTTGAACGTACGAATCAAGGAGAGAGTTTCTCGAGAACATATAACCACATTTTAAGAACTGATAGAAGAAGCTCGTGCCGTCGAACAACTATTACAGAGTTTTACGACTTCTTCAACTCCAGCTCGAATGCAATCTGTTATCAACGCAAAGTTAAAGCAACAATGTACCTTCTGTAAAAACCATGGCCACACTCGTGATGTTTGTCGCCAATTAGCCTCAAGGCAGATCCAGGAAAGGAACTCTAGACAAGTCAAAGTGGAACCACCAAGTAACGACACACATTATGCGCGTTCCCATTCAGTTCGAACAGTGCATTGCCACGGATGTAACCTTCCCGGCTACATAAACTCCAACTGCCCAAATTGTACCAGTAATCGTACTACTAAGCCACCGGGTGTACCAAATGCCACCATGCTTGCCTAGGTTCTTGCTAGTCACAATTCGGTGCACAGTGGTAGCACAAATGAAACTAGCTCACTAACCTCACTAAATATCCAAGGACACTATGAGTATGTATATCTTGACTCTGGAGCCCGTTTGAGTCTTGCAGGTTGTGCATTAAGAAACCTTCTCATAGCAGATGGTGTTTCATATGAAATTGAACCTTTGACGATTACATTAGCCAGTGGTGAAACCATATATACCGTCAGCGATATTTTTAAGGTACAAGGCACCCTGAAAGGTAGGAGTCACAAAGCTAACTTACTGTCAGTTCCTGGGCATGTTAATAGTCGCACCCTCCTAGGTGTAGGCTTTCTCAAAAGTACTAATATCATACTGGATATAAAAAATGCAGTCTGGTGCGACGGTGAAGCACCCCAGACTAAATACTCTTTTGCATCAGTTGATGTGCCTGTTCTCGAAATGGAATGTAAACTCTGACGTGAATGCAATGCAAACCAGAGACTTACCAAGGATGCCAGTTAAGAAAGGATAAAGGCCAAACCTTAACTGTGGGGAACGTCACTGCTTAAATAATTTGCTAGAGATCAACTCCAACTTATTTGAGAATAGTACAGAGTCCACTCTTTTCGCAGAACATGGGATCAACCTTAACGATGAAAGTCCCACTGCGGTTTCCTCATATCGGCTCTCTGATCCGAAGAAGGAAATGTTGAACACTGAGATCGAAAAGCTAGCGTCCAGTGGTATCATAGAAGAATGTGTATCCCCGTACGCTGCCCCAGTAGTGCTTGTACCGAAAAAGAATAGTACCCTAAGCCTTACTTGACCATCGGAAACTAAATGCAAGAAACATTCAGTTAGGCCCGACGACAGGGATAAGACCGCTTTTATCTGCCCCTGTGGAGTTTTTCGTTACACACGAATGCCATTCGGCATTCGTAACGCTCCAGCCACGTTTTAACGTCTGATTGGCAGATGCCGCGCTGGGCTTCTGGTCCTACACCTATTAGTTTATCTAGATGACCTAACTGTGCTTTCGGATTCATTTGAAATGTACCACCGGCACCTCCAGCTAGTTTTCGATCGGTTGCGGCTTTTCACGCTAAGCTCAACAGATCCAAATATCGATTTTCCTGCTCTGCTGTGCATTACCTTGGTCAACTTATTTATAACCCCTGAAGGTATTTGGCCGAACCCAGACAAAATCCAAGCGATTGTCAAGTTCCACATACCAAGGAATGTCAAAGAGCTACTGTCGTTTATTGAAACCTGCTCGTGCTATCGACGGTTCATCCCGAACTTTGCAGCCATATCCAAACCTCTAACTCATTAACCTATAAAAACACACCCTGGACCTGGAAATCCAGCAAAGTCGAAGTTTTTGAAACTCGAAAGCAGCTCCTAATTACTAAACCAATACTTCTAAAACTGATGCATCGGAATATGCGATCGGAGTTTATCAACTCCAGGGGAGGGCCCCGACGAGAGACCGATAGAATATGCCACCCGATTGATAACCTCTACCGAACACAATTATTCAACCCCTAAACGGGAAGCTCTTGCAGTTGTTTGGGCCATCACAGGAAAATTCCGAGGTTACCTAAATTGCGCTAAGATCTACGTCAAGAGTGACCATCAACCGCTGAATTGGCTTATGACTCTAAAATAACCTACTGTACGCCTAGCCTGACGAGCTCTGGCATTGCAGCCATACAACTTGCAGCTAAACTATACTCCTGGCCGAACCAACGTGGTAGCAGTTATGTTATCTAGGCCCTACACTGATGTTCCAATCAACATTGTCAACTTGGATTAACTAAGCAAACGGTTGCAGAACTTCGCATCGAACAGTTGGCCGAATCTGATGTCGCCAAAATCGTGCTCAGCCTAGAAAATCCTAAGGAGAACGACCTTAACTTCAATAATTGGACCGAACGAGGTTATACTCTGTGCAACGGAGTGCTGTTCCACTACTCGTCCGATCTGGACCAAGACGAAGTCCAATTAGTAGCCCCAAAGATGAGAAGTCCCTCAATTTTGACTGCGTACCTCGACTACCCATTAAGTGGTCATTATCGTGTCGAACGCACGTACAGTGCATCGCGGCGCGTTACTTTTGGCCAGGCATGAGAAGTACCAGCTCTGATTACGTGAGTAAATGTCCTGATTGTCACGATACAAAGCCAGCAAGTTAAAGCCCGCCGGCCAACTCCAAACTCCGGCATAAGCTCCACGTTTTGAGCTGATCTCAATAGACTTAGTTGGGCCTCTGCCCACTACGCCTGACGGAGATAAATGGATTCTCATAGTGGAGAATCCGGCCAGTAAATGGATCGAAGTATTCCCGTTACAGAAAGCTACTGCTGAAAACTCCATATCATACTTTGATATGGATTACCGAGGCGAGTTATTTCCGGTAATGGAGTTCAATTCGTCAGCTTCGTGATGCAACAGGTACCCAACTCTCTTGGGTTCAACCAGTCATTGACACCGGTATATCACGCAGACGCTAACCCAGTAGAACGTAAGACCAGGGACCTGAAAACCCAACTGACGATAATAGTAGCCGATGATCACATTCAATGGAAGGAGAAATTGCCGTCTATCAGGTTCTCTATGAATAAAGCTAAAAGCCAAGCCACTGGTTACACTCCGGCTTTCCTAACCTTCGGACGGGAAATGAGGTCAACTAACGACTTTAGTCGATATATGCGTGCAATCATGCAAAATGACAATTTTGTTTATCAGCTGACGCCCTATCTGAAGAACATTAATGCCATCCTGCGGAACGCTCGCGATACTTTTGAGCCTTAACAGGACCGTTCCAAGAAATACTCTGACCAGAGGCGCAGTGAAGCTCCCGATTACCAAGTAGGTGATTACGTACTCGTAGCGACCCACGCCCTGAGCAAGGCAAGAATTCGTACACCTCCAAATTTGTTCCTAAGCGTGACGGACCATATCTTGTCACCAACCCCTACTAGTTTCGAGATTGCCTTACCTTCCAGTTGGGAAAATTTACTTGGCATGTAGCACCTTTCTGCATTAACCCTCTTCCGAACTATTCACCCGGAAGACACGAGTCCTGTCCGACCACTCAGAAAGTGAGGACGTTCTCATGCACACCCTGCCCAAGTGTCGCCGGGAAGTGTTCCACCAGAAGACCCTCTTCCCGGTGAAGCCGAGACGTCCAAGTCTATCTGCCAACGACCAAACTCAATACAGCTAAGCCCAAGTGCCACTGCTGTGGACCGAATGTCTTAGAAGCCGCCTAGTCTTACTCCATTTCTCCAAAGTGGCTCGTGGAGTAATGGGGGAGGAATTGTAACCCCACTGAATTGCCCCTGTCAAGATTGACAAAGAAAAACGTGAAGAGAACAAGATGGCAGCGGTAAAGAGACGCCTTGTGTCTTATCTATGATTCAGTTTCTTTTCTTTTCTGTGTTTCTCTCAAGTCGAAAACAAAGTTCCGTTAGTTGGAAGCCGGTACGTGTTTGCTTTTCGTTTCACCTGGTACAAAACCCCCAAAGTATTAAACGGGACCAGCCCTGTGCGAAACCCAGAAGCGATCCCATTTAACCCATTATGATATGATAACCGTTTGCATGAAACAAAGGTTGGTTTTTCTTTATTATCGGCAAACGTCACTCAGTGCGGATACAATTTCTTAATTAATTTACTTATAATAATAATATAAATACAATATTCTATTGTGCTTTGCGTGATCATCTTGTGATAGTTTTCTATCTCTCCTAGTTTAAAGTGATTAATCACTTGAAAATAAAATCGTATTTTTTTTACTTTACCTTAAAGCCCTACTTGGTACGATAAAAAAATAACGGTTAGAGTTGGGAAAGGTTTTTAGTGAATTCGGTGTTTAGTCGGATGAAAAACGAACAATAACATTGGCCGACCGAAGTGGAATATCTGGGCAGCACAAATTGCTGATTTCTCTCGGGACGAAAAATCCTTAAGGCTTTTAGTGGCTGAAACAGGACGAAAAAACGCAAAAAACGTACGTAGTTCAAACAATATCGTTTGTGTGGAAACCACGTTCCTAAGATAATCGGATAGGCATGTGTACAAACTTCATTTTTCCTTTTCAAGGCATTATGACAAACGAGTTGGCCAATATAATTTCGAATCGCATAAGTTTATTAAAATTTGTCGGCGTCAAAGACCCAAATTCGTCATTTCTTGAAATTACTAGGCATTACATATTTTGCCGACAATTTATGTAATCAAGTGCTATGCGTTACACTATTTGACTAACAATTTTAGTCATTCTCTGTACTGACTGTAACGGTCTTAACGAAACCTGCTTTCAATGGCATAGCCCAATTTAGGCAATCGATTGAATTCATTTGGCGGGTACCTGAAGTATTGTTTACATTTTTGTACTGTATTTTAGACAAGAAATATAAATATTACAGATTTTAGAGAGTTTTTATGTTTTTTTCATATAAAAAAACTCAATGCAAAATATTCAACTCTAACTAAGAGAACAACAAAAAAAAGAATAGAGCAGAATTATCCAGATAAAATCCGGATAACAGCGTAACTACCCTGATTGGCTAAACTAGGCAACAGTGTAACCAAGTTTCAGGGGCAGTACAGTACAGGGACTTACCAAAATTGTTAGTCAAATAGAATAACGAGATTCGCATTAATTGCTTGCAATACACGAAATGTTTACACATTTCAGGGATTGAAGCGTTTCGGTATTTGTCGCCGACATACAGGGGTCGGCATAAGTCTTCTTCTTCTGAGTGTGCGTATCCGTTCCGGATGTTGGCGACAAGCAAGGCAATTCGAACTTTACTGACTGCTGCTCTAAACAGTCTCCGTGTAGATAGAGAAAACCAAGTTCTAAGGTTTCTCAACCAGGAGATTCTGCGCCTTCCAGGTCCCCTTCTGCCAAAAACCTTTCCCTGGAGTATTAACTGAAGCAGGCCGTATCTGTTTTGAATTCTCATTATGTGTCCGAAATATTCTAATTTGCGTATTTTAATTGTGTCCACTATTTCGGTCTCTTTTTGAAGCATTTCTAGAACTGTCCTATTGGAAACGTGATCAACCCAGGAGATTCTAAGGATTCGTCTGTATAGCCACATCTCAAAGGCCTCAAGTTTCTTTGTGGACGCTTCTGTCAAGGTCCAGGACTCGACACCATACAGGAGCACTGACCAGACATAACATTTAAGCAGTCTCAGTTTCGTGCGCAAATTAAGGTCTCTGCTTCGAAATAGATTTTCCATTTTAAAGAAAGTGGCTCTTGTTTATTCTATGCGGCATTTTATTTCGACAGAGTGATCCCATTGCTAATTGATCGTAGTACCCAAATATGTGTAATTAGTTACTCTTTCAATTTGTCGGTTATTAATTAACAGTTGGCCGGGCTGTATGTTGTGTTCACTAATTACCATAAATTTGGTTTTCTTGATATTAAGAGATAATCCGTATTCAGAGCTAGCGTCAACCACACGATTCATCAATTCCTGGAGACCCTTTAGAGAATCAGCGAACACAACGGTATCGTCCGCGCAACCTATGTTGTTCAGTCTCTCTCCATTAATTAACACTCCAGTGTCTGTGTTTACCAGTGCTATGCAAAATATATGCTCTGAGTACAGGTTAAATAAAGTGGGGGATAAAACACATCCCTGTCTAACACCGCGTCTTATATTTATATCCTCTGAGTAGTCACCCTAGACTCTGATATTTGACGTTTGGTGCCAGTACAGATTTATTATAAGACGTAAATCCTTCTCGTCGATGCCGGTTGTTCTTAGAGCGTCTATTATCTTATTATGCTGGACTTTATCGAAGGGCTTTTGATAGTCTATCAGGCAGATGTACACGTCAACATCCCTACAGCGCTGGAACAGGACCTGAACTGCGAATAGAGCTTCTCTAGTACCCAGAGCTTCTCTGAACCCGAATTGTGTGTTGGATATATTTTCCTTATTATTATTGATTATTATTTTCAGAAACAATTTGAGGAGGTTGCTCATGAGGCTAATTAGCTATAGCCTTCGCATGGTTTGGCACTGGCTTTTTTGGGTATAGGAATAAATGTGGACTTCATCCAGTCTCGAGGAATATCTCCGGTATCGTAGATATGATTAAAAAAATTTGTCAGCCATTTTAGTCCGTCTTCGTCCAGCAGTTTCAGAAATTCGGCATGAAGGTCATCCGGTCCTGGAGCTTTTCCATCCTTATTTGTTCAGCTGACTTGCGTACTTCGTCAGCGGTAATAGGTGGACCCGTATCGGCATTGGGTACTGGGGCGACAGTTCTCTCATCCTGGAACAGGGTGCTGATGTATTTATTCTTCTGTCTTTATCTATGGTGATATTGTTTGTTTCATCTAACAGACGTCCAACAATAGGTCTTTTATATATTCCACTTACGTCTTTGACCTTACGATGCATGTTGAAGCTGTCATGTCTTTTTTCAAGATCTTCTATTTCTAGACATTTTTCTAGAGTCCATGTTTCTTTTGCTTGTCTTACCCACCTTCGAACGCTTCTCTGAATATCTCTATATTTCTCTTAATCTTTGTCTTTTACTCCTCGACGTTCCTCCATCAGACTTAGTATTTCATCTGTCATCCTTCGTTTCTTTTTCCTTCAGCATAAGTCAGGCAACCAATTTGCATTAAGAGAAAAAAATGCAGCGTCAAAATGCATTTATTCAAAGAAATTAGAAAAGGGATTCGAAAAAGGGTTACTGTAAGAGTTCAAATTGATGCCCATCTCGATCCATGCATTTACTGCAACGTTTCTCGACGGAGAGGCAGGTCCGGCGAAGCACTTCAAGCTGTCCGCGAATAATTTCAAATTCTTCTTCAATTGCAGTTCGGAGGACGGGAAGGGTGCGTGGTCCTCTTGCAAAAACGCGGTCCTTGAGAAGGCCTCACAGGAAGAAATCACAAGGTGTCAGGTCACATGACCGTGCGGGCCACTAAATGATTTCTCGTCTGCCTATCCATTCTCCAAAATGAACATTAAGGTACTTTCGCACACATAACGCGTAGTGCGGCGAAGCTCCATCCTGTATGAAATGACGGATGCTCCCGAGTTTTGAATCGTTATCCATTAGCCCACGTAAATCTTCGAGCATTTCTAGATCACTTTGTCCCGTCACGTTACCCTAAAAAAAGTACGGACCCACGAGACCTCCCACACACACCCCAGGCAGGTATAATTCTTCTTCAATGAAGACGTGAGGATTCTAGTCGTTCCAGTACACGCAGTTATGCCGATTGGCCGTACCGTTCAGCTTGAAAGTTGCTTCATCCGACCACAAAATGGAACGCTGGAACTGCGGATCATCCTGACTGCATCCGAGGTAACACTCGCAAAATTCCAATCTGCGATAGAAATCATCCTCGTGAAGTGCTTGGAGGAGACGCAGACGGTAAACTTGATAGTGCATGCGTTTCAGCATTCGTCGTAAAGAACGATCGGATATTTGAAGTTCTCCCGATAGCCGCACTGCTGAGTGGTTCGGCTGCTCCACAAACGCCAGCACGTTTCGTTCGTTGTTACAGATACCGGTCGTCCAGCACGCGGCGCGCCGGCAACAGAGCCCGTTTTTAAGAATTTCTGGTACATCTTCCACACTGTTGAACGATTTGGTAGCGGCGAGTTCGGAAATTGTTGTTGAAACTTGGAAAACACAGTTTTGTAATCCGCGTTCGTCCCAAGATACGACATAACAAAAAAAAACTATTTCTCGAAGCGTGAACTTGTATCGGTCACTCATTCTGAAAACAGAGCCAAAGCAACAGAAATGCTATAAAACATTATCAAAATAAAGTTCTACGCGGCATCGTAGGTGCGCCATGGTACATCCGGAATGACAACCTCCATAAAGACCTAAATATGCAAACAGTGGACAATGTAATCAAAAATTGTGCAAAAAGTCATGAACAAAGACTACGACTATCAACGTTGAGGCCATCCAGCTCTTGAACAACGATGGCTTAACAAGAAGACTAAATCGAGTGAAACCCTATGAACTAGTGCATGGAATTAATCGTTGATTCTTAAGAAAATAAAAGAAATAGTGCAGAAAGACCGATAGGTCGGTAGCCGTTTTTTTAGAAATAAAGATGTTTACTACTACTACTTTTCGTATATTTTCCTGACTGTACTTCAATTCACTCCAATACATTCCTGGGTTTCAGTCAATTTTATTGTTTATTATTTAAAATGTTACAAATACGTTTCGGTGTCTTTCTTCACCATCATCAGTTTGTATAAAATATACATTTACAGTTATTATTAATTTATATAAAAATTTTCCATCAAAATTAACACTCTGCAAATGTACATCTAGTAGTTTAGGTTAAAGAAAAGTACCTTATTGGTGTAAACTAGATTGCTATAACAAACTAATAAAAAAAAATCTGAAAACGCGTCTACTCGACGAGCACGTGTTATCATGACACCGACACAACTGTGTGAAGCACGAACATGCTTTGCTTTAATCTTTTTCGAGAGCGTTGCCTGACATGCCGACCCCTGTACTGTAAAAGAGTACAAACATCACATATATTATTGGCATTGTTTCTCCATCGGAATTAGTTAGCGCTATTTTAAGAGCGCCATATACAGGGTGTCCCATGACGTATGATGGGTAATTAGTATACGAAATTTTCAGAATAAATAGAGCAAAAACTTCAATTAAAGTTTTGGCATAGAGTGAACCGGTTTCATAATACGAACGTCTAAATTGCCATAATTTAAATCATTTGAATTTCAGATCAAAATCGCCACAGAAATTGTTTATAATGGTCCCATTCCTCTCGAAACATAAGCTACGTTTACACTTGCCCAGTTTCGAGAGGAAAGTATTTGCGGCCACTACGTCGACACTTTCCACTTACGTGCAAATACTGTCCAGAAGTTGACGGTTAGTTTCCTTCTCGCTTGCCCGCATGGTTTAGTGAACTTTCCGGGTGTAAACAGGTTGGAGCAAGTAAAAGCTCCATATTTGCCATAAAGAAGTGGGATGGAAAAAAATCTATTTGCCACGGATTTTTGGGAACATCCTGTGCAACAAAAGCAATTTTAATGCATGGCCACTATTGATGCCAATATCGCATAAATAATTATTTCAAAACTACACTCCAGCTAGTCATAATCATCCACCCCGTCGTCATCGCACCATCCTGTATATAAAAAAAAAGGACACGTGGTTAAAGCCTGTCGATTTACGGCACCGTTCAATCATAAATTAAACAACAGTGTTTTACCGCCTTTAGAAGAGGGTCTTATTAGCTCTTAATATGCCGAAAATACGCGGAAGGTTTTTTAGAGCTACTACCAAGCGGCTTTAAAAATAACTTTGCTTAATCAAAATTAGGTTCTCGTGATTTTAAGAGGTCAAAGATCAGGTCGATGTTCTCATTAATTTTTGCGGAATGCGCAGTCCAGTTTTGACTGACCAGTTTCCATAGGGTATTTGTGGTGATATTGGATTTTAACATTTTTATATTTACAATTGTTTAATGTTGTTGTCTGGGGATATCTAAATGGGTTTAGAAATACAACTTTGACTGAAAACTGAAATGCTCTCAAAAAAAGTAATAGATTTGACAAGAACTTTTTGATTAACCCCTACAAGCGACGTTTTCTTTATCAACATATATATTTTCCTATAATGATATAGTTATATTAATGCACTACCAAATAATACTAATGATAAATTAGGTGGTTCCTCCATATCCGGAGCTGGTTTAAGATAGTTTTACGTATTGTTGTAAATAACGAAATAAACATAATTAGCCTGCAAATATAACCTCAAATGATATTTAAAATCGAATGGTTCTCTGTTATAAAAGCAAAGAGTAAATGTTGTTGTTAGTGTCTGATACAAGTACGAAAAGCTGAAGTGAGAGACGACTTATAAAAAATTAATTTGGTTGAGTACAATTGCCGGCTTTAACTTCGAGACAAGCATTATTGTGTCCAAGTTTAATTCTTAACAGATTTTTCTTACATGACCCAATCCAAAAATGTATTATTGTAAGGGTTCCGATTGCAAACTTGCTTTTCTTTATTGTTCTCAACGTCTCAATTGTTACAAGCGTGAAGTGTGTTACATCTCGAGATATGTGAGGAAGTAAAAAAGTATGTTCCTTGTTTTACAATTGGATTTTGCAATCTAAATTGTATTGTCATAGCTGATGTTCGGGGTGTAAGGGGTAAAACCCAACTTATTGTCAACCCAAATGTTAACCTCACCTGCTAGTGTGATAACTGTAGTTATCCGGTACACCCTGCTAGATAACTGGCGAGGCGCTGACGACTGAGCGGCTGCCGGAATAAGCAGTCCCCACTTAACAGGCCAACAGCTTCGTGTGGAAGAGTTTGTAAGTGTAAGGGTTCCTCTCTTGTCCTGGAGTTAAGAAATTAACTCCGAAGGTGGATGAACCGATGAAACGGTCAACGGCATTGGATACTGAAGGCAATGGGAAACCACTGTATTAAAAATCACCACGATTCCCCAGGTAAATCATCATGACAGTAACTGTGGAACTACAATCCGCTACTAGTCATGGACATCGGATGTCAAGATTCGGCAAGAGAGAACAACCACGTTGAAACCAAGACGTCTCTCAGGCCGTCATCAAGCGAAAAGCTCTCGGAGATTAGAGTGGAACAAGAAGATCCAATATGAGAATTTGCACATGGTATGTCAGAAGCCTGTATGCAGCTGGCAAACTTGCGAATGCGATAAAGGAAATGAAACGAATGAAAATAGATTTACTAGGAATCAGTGAATTAATATGGCCTAAATCAGGAACCTGCAAAAAAGATAACACAGTGCTATATTATCCCGGCAATGACTTGCAAGATACACATCACAGAAATGGAGTAGGTATCCTAGCAACAGCAGAACCGAATAAATACGTGACCAACTTTGCACCAATCTCGGACAGAGCAATTTTAATCCAGATAAACACTCAACCATTTAACACTTATGTACTACAAATCTACGCCCCGACTGACTAAAAATTTAAGAAACACGAAATTACATACATTATGGGCGTCTTCAACGCAATGGTTGGAGAAGGTCCAAGAGGAGAAGCGGTGGGTCCATATGGTCTTGAAAACCCTAATGAACGAGGGCAACTACTGCTCGAATTCTGCGAAGACAACGAAATGATAATTACAAACACCTGGTATAAACTACCCAAGAGACGTCTATACACTTGGAAGGCCCCCTTTGATGATGGCAATAACCCTGAGACCTCAAGAAGTCAAATATATCATATATTTGTCCACAAACGTTTTAGGAATGCTGTCAAAAGAGTAACTACATATCCGGGAGCAGATATTGGATCAGACCATCAACCTCTTGTTCTTCTTCTTATGTACCGTGTCCTTTCAGAACGTTAGTTACCACCAACGTTAGCCGTACTTTGTCCACGACAGCTCTAAAAAGTGTGTGTGAACTCGTTTTGTACCAATCGCGCAGTTTCTTCAGCCATGACGTTTTTCTCCTGCCTGGTCCGCGGCTGCCATGTATTTTACCCTGCATAATGTTTTGTAAGAAACTGTATTTTTCTCCTCTCATGACATGACTGAAATACTCTGGTTTCCTCTTTTTTATAGTGGAGAGGATCTCAGCGGTCTTATTTAAGTGCTGTAGTATTGCCACGTTGGTGATTCTTTCAGACGAAGTGACTCTTAGCAATCTCCTGTAGGCCCACATCTCGAACGCTTCAAGCCGACTTTCTTCGTTTTTGTTGATGGTCCAAGCCTCAACTCCGTACAGTAGTGTATAAAATACGTAGCATCTCAGTAGTCTTATTTGTAAGGATAATTTTAGATCCTTGCATCCTAGAAAGTTGCTCATTTTTCTGTAAGCTGCTCGTGCTTCTTCTATCCTTGATGTTACTTCTGTGTGGCTATCTGCATTTTCTCTTATAAAGCTGCCTAGGTATCTGAGCTGATGAACTTGTTCCAAGCTCACGCCCTTGACTTTGATATTCTGCTGTTTACTGATTACTAAAACTTTGGTCTTTTTTATGCTTAGTTCTTAGCGAGCTGCGCCGTACTTTACTACCACACTATTCAAACTCCGCTGTAGGTCTTCTGAGCTAGAGGACAACAGAACCGTGTCATCCGCGTACCGCAAGTTATTTATCAATTCGTCATTAATGGCAACCTCTTGTTGCGGATATTAAACTACGCTTAAGAAAGTACCAGCGACAAAAATTAAAAACAAATACTTTTCACTTCGTAAATATAGAAATGAAAAACAAAATTAAACCAGATTTTAATAATTAATAATAAATTTTGAAAAGGACTCAATGAAACAAAATTAATGGATGACGGAAGATTTCTTCAAACTAATGGAACAGCGAAGACTAGCAAATACAAATGACGTAAAGTACAGGTATCTACAGAAAAAAAATTGAAAAGGAGCTCAAGATGGCCAAGAGATGGATGAATGAAACGTGCGAAGAAATGGAAAGCATCATGTCCAAACATGATCTTTTCAACATACATAAAAAGGTGAAAGAAATAAGCGGCATATTTAAAAAAGGGGTTCCCCTGTATTAGTGGACAATTTCAAATTATTCCTGGATTTCAGTCAATTTTATTGTTTATCTTTCAAAATGTTACAAATACGTTTCGGTGTCTTTCTCCACCACCATCAGTTTGTCTAAAATATATAGTAGTAGTAGTAAACATCTTTATTTCTAAAAAAGGCTATCGACCTATCGGTCTTTCTGCCCTTGTTTAATACATGCAGTCTTAATCTAAATAAAAAACAAATATGAAAATTCTCCTATTCTAGGTTAACAATAGTAGTAGTAAACATCTTTATTTCTAAAAAAGGCTATCGACCTATCGGTATTTCTGCCCTTGTTTAATACATGCAGTCTTAATCTAAATAAAAAACAAATATGAAAATTCTCCCATTCTAGGTTAACAATACTATTAAATAAGTAAGATTTCAGTGGCAAGAAGAAATCATTTCATTGTCCATGAGTCCGTTGCGTTTGTAAGTGTTCGAGTAGCGTTAATGTAGGGAAACGGAAGCGGGATTGTCTGGTTGGTCTTGTAAGACAAAGGGGATTCAGTATGGTCCAGTTGTAGGGGTTGTTTGTCCATTTTGTCTGTAGCTGTATGAGTCTTTCCGAGATCTTTGTCATGTTTGTGCGTTCGTATAGTAGTTGGGTGGGGGGGTTGTGTAGTGGGTTTTGGGGGTGTCTTATTCGTGTTATTAGTCTTAGTGCAATTTGTTCTGTTGTTTGTGTATAACGTTTTGTCCTTTCTGTTCCGTTGGTCATGAGTACATGTCCAAAGTCTAGCAAGGGTCTACAAATAGCTTTATATATTTTGGTGGCGGTGTTTGTGCTAATTCCTCTGTCTTTGTAGGTTATAAAATATATATTTTTACACTTATCATCAATTTAAATAAAAAACTTTCACAAAATTCACATATTAAAATACAAATCACACACATATTAATAAGTACATTAAAAACATTGGTTTTCAGATGATGAGTCAGGACAAACATGTCCGGGAAAAGACTAGAATCTATTATTTAGAGATTTAAATTTATCTTACGTGTCTAGATGTCTCTGATGAACTGATGATGGTGGAGAAAGACACCGAAACGTATTTGTAACATTTTGAAAGATAAACAATAAAATTGACTGAAACCCAGGAATGATTTCAAGTGATTAAAGTACAGGCAGGAAAATATACCCAACTATGATTGAGATGCTTGGGAACAAAAGCAGGATAGATCTGATGGATGGAGAAAGGCTGAGGGGGACTTATGGAAGATTGCAGGCAAAATTGGCAAAAGAGAAGAACAGGAAAAACTTCCTAACCCGATGCAAAAATTTGGCGATCATACCAAAGTTCATACAGGTGAGGAGAAAGGATTTTAGTTTTGGGAACAGACAGAATCAAACAAAATATTTAAAAGTTTTGGATATGTTTTACCTTCACTGCCTAAATATCGTATTAAGTGATTGTTGTTCAAAATTAAAAAGTATAGAGAATGAAACCATTAATGTGAAAAGATATCTACAATATGAACAACAAGAGCAGAAATACGAAACTGTGTTTAACAAAATCAAGGCAAAACAAAAGAACAAATTGGAAACACTGGTAACAAAGAAACATGGTATAAAAAATAAATATAAGACTAATGAAGAATGGATAAAAAATTTAACAACAATAAACATACCAAACAACGTCAAATATATACTGTCACTTGGTCCAAAGTTTTCTATTAACAAAAAACAATACAAACCGGTTCATGAAGTCATAGCAAACATCGAACATGGAATCTTCTCTTGAAACAGCGATAAAAAAACGAAATGAGAAGTAAGTTGTGTAATATATTAACAAATTTCAAGAGTGGAACGTCGAACAAAGGTGTGCCCAATGATATCAATAAACTTATATGTGAGACCAAAACTTTTTTAAATGAAAACACAAACATCTGTGTACTAACGGCTGATAAATGTAGCAAGACAGTTGTTATGATGAAAAATGAATATAAAACAAAAATGCTAGCCTTAATAAATAATTTAAAAACATATAAACCGGAAAAAACAGATCTGACTACAAATATTCAAACAAAACTAAATAAAATAATAAATTCATGGCATAAAAATAAATTCATAACAGATAATTTGAAACGAACACTGTCTTGCAATAACGGCCGAGCACCATATATAATATACAGTGTGTCCAGTATAAAATGATGTACATGGGGATATTGGAAACCGTTAGAGTTACAGGGTGGACCAAATGGGGAAAAAGTTGCGCAATCAAGTGCGTATAAATAATCTGTCATCAACTTCTTTGAACTCGGAATAGCAACGGATATACAGGGAAAAAAAGAATAAAGTGCGTTTTATAAAATCCTTTATATCGTGTTTATTATAAAGATACAATAACGAAATGTTCAGGGTGGGGGTAAGAAATGATCGTGAATTTGAAAATATAGTAAAAAATAATCTAGGCCCACTATGTTCAATGAGGCCGAAGTCAACTTTTGTTTTTCTTATGGGCGCCATATTGAATTTCTGCATTTTAAAATTCCCCTTTAAATATGCCCTTCAACCATGTATAACATGTTTATTTTAGGTCAAGATAAATAATTAAAATTAACAAAATTTTGTTTTTATGTTGATATTTCTCGTCAATTTCCCCATACTGACGTTCGTTGTCTGTTTTAATTACCTGGGTAACTGTCAAAGTAGAATTTATTGTCAGTGTCAAGTGTTTGTAATTAATTGTGTGTTGCAAAATGAATCACTTTTCAAATTATGACAAATACGATATGTTTTTGTTTGTTGTTTACGGAGTGTTTTATTCTTTGTCGTCGAAATGAAGCGAAAGCTGAAGAAATGTGTATTTAAATAAAAATCCAGAAAGACGACCACCTGGTAGAACTATGTTTAGGCGTCTGAAAGACAACCTTGTAGCTTACGGGAGTTTTGCTAAGATAAAGAAAAACAAACTTCCAGACGAAATTAAAGAAAATTTGGTAATGCAAAGCGTGATTGAGACAATGGCGAATAGTATTTTAAAGCGTCATAAATATCACCCCTATCGTGAACGGCCCTACCAGGGACTCCAGAATGGCGATGCGATTAGAAGAATGGCATTTTGTCAGTGGTTTATTCAAAGAAACAACGAGATACCAAACTTTTCTTTAAAAGTCCTTTGGTCAGATGAGAGCCAATTTACTAAATGTGGACTATTTAATCGTAAAAATACCGTTTTTTGGTCAGATGAAAATCCACGGCTAGTTCGTCAAGTTAGGCACCAAGTTAGGTTTGGATTTATCGTCTGGTTAGGTATTGTGGGTACCCACGTGATTCGACCATTTTTTTTAAATGAGAAGTTAAATTCCGAGAGATATTTGAACCTCTTACTAACTAACGTAGCGGAAGCACTTATGGATGTACCCTGCAAAACTAGTATTTCCAACAAGACGGCGCATCGCCACATAATGGAAGTATTATCACAGAATTTTTAAATCACGAATTTCCCAACAAGTCGATAGGCAACCTGGGACCAGTAAGATGGCCTGCGAGATCACTTGACATAACATCGCTTGATTTTTTTGCATGGGGTTTCTTGAAAAATGTAGTATACTGTAGATCATACGAAACCGAAGAGCAGCTGAGACACGCTGTTATAGAAGCTGTTAACAGAATTACCCCAGAAATGATCAGAAAATCCTGTGAAGCAGTAATGAGACGATGTATGTTGTGCGTGCGAGAAAACGGTGGCTTATTTGAACACCTACTTTAATTCTAAAATGTTACTTGTTCTTTTGCAGTGTTCGATGTATGATCAATAATAATTTAAAGTAATAATTAATAGAAATATCAATGCCTACTACCATTAAATCTTAATTTTGTTAAATTAAATTATTTATCTTGACCGAACATAAACATGTTATACATGGCTGAACAGCATATTTAAAGGGGAATTTAAAAATGCAGAAATTCAATATGGCGCCCATAAGAAAAACAAAAGTTGACTTCGGCCTCATTGAACATAGTGGGTCTAGATTATTTTTTAATTTATATTCAAATTCACGCTCATTTCTTACCCCCACCCTGAAAATTTCGTTATTGTATCTTTTATAATAAACACGATATAAAGAATTTTATAAAACGCACTTTTTTCTTTTTTTCCCTGTATATCCGTTGGTATTCCGAGTTCAAAGAAGTTGATGACAGATTATTTATAGGCACTTGATTGGGCAACTTTTTCCCCATTTGATCCACCCTGTAACTCTAACGGTTTCCAATATCCCCATGTACATCATTTTATACTGGACACACTGTATATGGCCTGCCAAAGCTTCACAAAGCAGGCCACCCATTGAGACCGATAGTTAGCAACATAAATGCCCCAACTTACCAATTATCTAAATATCTGTCATCTGTGTTGAATAATATATTGGGAAAGTCACAATATTACATTAGGGACTCATGGAGTTTCTGTGAATTTATAAAAAAGCAGAAAATACCTGAGAACCATCGCATAATATCACTGGATGTGGTATCGTTATACACAAACATCCCGGTAGATTGCTCAATACAGTGCATAAGAGGTAGATGGTCTGAAATAAGGGAGCACACATCATTACCCGAAAATGAATTTATTGGGGCGGTAGACCTGTGCCTTAAGTCCACTTAGTTCCAGTACGAGGGAAATTTCTATTCACAAATATATGGAGTAGCTATGGGGTCTCCCATAGCTGCAACAATTGCAAACCTCGTGATGGAAAGTCTGAAAGAAAAACTAATACCTGATTTGAATTTTAAGTGTGGATTTTTTAAAAGATACGTAGATGACTGCATAATGTGCCTGCCAAACCAAAAAGTTCAATACACATTAGATAAATTTAATGCATTCCATGAGACCATTAAATTCAACATTGAGGAAGAGAAAAACAAATCAATAAACTTTTTGGATATGACGGTTATATATGACGGTAATGGGGAAATAAAAACAAACTGGTACATAAAGCATGTGTGGTCTGGTAGATACTTGAATTACCAATCATATGCACCTATACAATATAAAAAAGGGTTGTAATATCTCTCTAAATTGGCACATTATGGATATAGAACAAAAAATCTTGAAAAAATAAAAGGATACTAATAATGAACAACTATCCCAAAGCTTTCTTTGGACCAATAATAAAACAAAGAATTAATAAAATCTACAATTGAAATAAATGGAACAACATAAATAATATAAATAAGATAAAAGAAGGTGAAATCAAGTATGTATCATTACCGTACATACCAGAAATCAACACAAAATAAAGAGTGTTTTGAAACCACATAATATTACTATAGCAGAAAGAACTTAAAACAACTTGGTAAAATAATGTTTTACAAAATTTGAACCTAAAAGCGATAAGTTGGACACACCTAACGTAATATACAGGATTGACTGTTTGAACTGTGACAACACATACATAGGTCAAATAGGACAATATTTGAAAAAAATAATATACGAGCATAATAGCTTAAGACAGGTTAACGAAAATGGAACAGCATTAGCACAACATGCACAACAAAAATTCCACATCCATGAAATGATACAAATTAAGAAACATCAGAATGCAATGAATTTTAGATCAGGCACACAATCGTAGCTCTGTGTATCACACACTAATTAAATGATCGCATGCATGAACTGAATGGACCAGGTAAGTGAAAAGTAAGCAGCTGATATTGAGGAATTGCAGAGCAATTCCAAGAATGCAAAGAAAAGGCGAAGTATAAACAGGTTTTTTTCGTTCCCTCGCTCGATGTCGAATAAAATAGGGAATTCAATGTCCAGTCAAATGTGAAGGTAGAAACATCTAGACACGTAAGTTAAATTTAAATATCTAAACAATAGATTCTAGTCTTTTCCCGGACATGTTTGTCCTGACTCATCACCTGAAAACCAATGTTCTTAATGTACTTTTTAATATGTGAATTTTGTGAAAGTTTTTTATTTAAATTGACGATAAATGTAAAAATATATATTTTAGACAAACTGATGATGGTGGAGAAAAACACCGAAACGTATTTGTAACATTTTGAAAGATAAACAATAAAATTGACTGAAACCCAGGAATAATTTGAAGTGATTAAAGTAGTCAGGAAAATATACCCAACTAGTGGACAATAACAACAAAATCATCGTTGATGAAGAAGACATCAAAGCAGAATGGCAAACATACATACCAGAGCTGTTTAAAGATGATAGAGATAATGATATGGTTCTGTATCAACACTGCACAGAAGGTCCAGAAATCATGAAATCCGAAGTAGAACATGCTATAAAAGTTCCAGAAATTTACTGCTCTACAAAAAACGGGATCCTCGGAAATATATTACAGGCAGCAAATCTCTCTTCTTGTCTTCACCGTACTCGTCTACGTCCATCTGGTGAATTAAGACTTACTGTCATTTCATTTGAGAGCAAAACTCTCTTGCACTCGTCGATGGTCCCATTTAGGTGTTTCTTAGCAAAACGCAGTTTCGCAACTCTATGTTCTCTGGTGAGCAGTGGTGCAATGGCCGGTCTTCTACTGTTCAATCCTCTCTCATTCGCCTTCTTCTGACCGTTCGTGCAGAAATTAATACATTATGCGCTTCTGCTCAGCTTAGCTCTAAACTAGTAGAACGTCTGTTTCTTAAAGCAACTTGCACAAGATATCGCTCATCTCTCGCATCTATAGACTTCTTGCGACCCTGCCCTTCACTATACAGTATCTGCTAGGTTCATTGAAGCGTTTAGCACGTTCGGCTAAATGTTGTGTGGAGGATTCATATTGTATACTCCAAGGCAAAGTACATCATTTAATAAATATCACCAATTTAAAAAACTTAGAGCAAAACTGAGTTTTTTGTCTTTTAAAAATCACTTTAAACAGAGTTATATGCCTTATCCACAAGCAATTACAAAACTCTACTTGACACCTGTCCAAAATATGCAGTTGTTTATCAGTAGTGATGGCGGATATCTTAGGCCACCCACATAAAATGTTTAATACTTGGACACTTCGAAACATGGCAAGAAATATCTGGAAGTTCTGCTGATGCGTTAATTTTGTAAAGGAGTGTATTGGGAACTCCATTCAAAGCAGATTTAATCTAACAACATATGTAGAGAAGAATACGAGTATTATATTTCAGAAATAAAAATTTTGGAGAACTGTAAAAATCTTAATAATAATAATCTTTATTTTCCAACAGGCTGACGGCCCTCGGCCTTTCTGCCCTTGCATATGAACATGTATTTGTGTCAATTCTCTAACTTAAACTATCTAACTGTATACTTAAAATTATTACAAAGCAAAAAAAAATCTCTCTTTTATGTCATGTCTTTTCATCGTCTAGTAGGTTGGTTCAGTCGTTTTGGAAGTGTTCAAGCAGTGTTGTTGTTGGGAAGCGGAAGCGGGATTGTCTCGTTTGTCTTGTGAGGCAAAGGGGATTCAGTAGGGTCCAATTGTGGGGATTGTTTTTCCATTTCGTTTGCAATTGGAGTTGTCTTTCGGTTATTCGAGTTATTTTTGTTCGATCGTAGGGTAGTTGGTTTGAAGGGTTGTGTAGTTGGTTTGAGGATGTCTTGTATTGGTAATTGATCTCAGGGCAATCTGTTCTGTTGTTTGAATGTGTTGTTTAGTATTCCTAGATGCATTCGCTCTCAGTATATGTCCGTAGTCAAGCAGAGGTCTACATATTGATTGGTAAATTTTTGTGGCGGTCTTTGTACTAATTCTTTTGTCTTTGTACGTCAGTGATCGGAAGTGTTTTGTCCGTTAAATTATTTTCGTTCTTACGTTCTATGCGTGTTTTGTAAATTTTAGTTTTTGGTCTAGTGTCATTCCTAGATATTTTGCCTCTTGTTTTGGTCTAGTTCTGTTTCCGTCTGTTGTTATTGATGGAGAGTCGTCTTTAATTTGGTGGTTTGGTAAACATAGATGGTTTTTCGTGGCGTTTGGTGCAAGTCTCCATTTGTAGAACCAAGCAGTTATATTGTCTGTTAGTGTTTGAAGTTTTTGTACTGCTTTTACTGCAGTTTTGTCGTGCACGATCAATGCAGTGTCGTCGGCGTATTGTGGTATGTAAGCAGATTTGTCAATGTGTCTTTTGTCGTGGAGACTGTGATTGTATATGTCGTGGCAGTATATATTGTAAAGAAGGGGTGTTAGCAGGAGTCCTTGTTTGGGAGAAAGCAAAGGAGAGGGTGTTGTCTATGCGTACTTCTAGGTGTCTGTTTGTGAGTAGGTTTCTGAGTGCGTGAATTATGTATTTGGGGGTTTTAAGCTGGTAAAGTTTATGTAAAAGTCCTTTGTGCCAGACACTGTCAAAGGCCTTATTCATGTCCATGAAGAGACATGCTGTTTTCTTGTTCGTGAGGTGAGTTGTTTGTATGATTATAGTTTCAAAAATTTTACTCAGTACAGGGAGTAGTGTAATAGGACTGTAGTTTTGTGTTTGTGTATTGTCTAGTCCGGCTTTAGGAATTGGTATTATTATTCCGGTTTTCCAGGTATTTGGTATCGTGTTAGTTTCGATACAGTTGTTGAATATGTTCAGTATGTGTGCGTGTGTGTGTGTGTGTGTGTGTGTGTGTCTGTGTGTGTGTGTGTGTGTGTGTGTGTGTGTGTGTGTGTGTGTGTGTGTGTGTGTGTGTGTGTGTGTGTGTGTGTGTGTGTGTGTGTGTGTGTGTGTGTGTGTGTGTGTGTGTGTGTGTGTGTGTGAGCTAGAGTAGTAGTAGTAAACATCTTTATTTCTAAAAAAGGCTATCGACCTATCGGTCTTTCTGCCCTTGTTTAATACATGCAGTCTTAATCTAGATAAAAAACAAACATGAAAATTCTCCTATTCTAGGATAACAATAGTAGCAGTAAACATCTTTATTTCTAAAAAAGGCTATCGACCTATCGGTATTTCTGCCCTTGTTTAATACATGCAGTCCCAATCTAAATAAAAAACAAATATGAAAATTCTCCCATTCTAGGTTAACAATACTATTAAATAAATAAGATTTCAGTGGCAAGAAGAAATTATTTTATTGTCCACTAGTCCGTTGCGTTTGTAAGTGTTCGAGTAGCGTTAATGTAGGGAAACGGAAGCGGGATTGTCTGGTTGGTCTTGTAAGACAAAGGGGATTCAGTATGGTCCAGTTGTAGGGGTTGTTTGTCCATTTTGTCTGTAGCTGTATGAGTCTTTCCGAGATCTTTGTCATGTTTGTGCGTTCGTATAGTAGTTGGGTGGGGGGGGTTGTGTAGTGGGTTTTGGGGGTGTCTTATTCGTGTTATTAGTCTTAGTGCAATTTGTTCTGTTGTTTGTGTATAACGTTTTGTCCTTTCTGTTCCGTTGGTCATGAGTATATGTCCAAAGTCTAGCAAGGGTCTACAAATAGCTTTATATATTTTGGTGGCGGTGTTTGTGCTGAATTCCTCTGTCTTTGTAGGTTAGTGATCGGAAGTGTTTTGTTCTCTTTATTGTTTCTGCCCTGATGTTTCGTATGTGTTTAGTGAATTTAAGTTTGTGGTCGATTGTGATTCCAAGGTATTTTACGTCGTTTTTTGGTTGTGTCGTTTGGCCGTCTGCAGTTATTGTAGGGGAATCAGCGTTGAGTCTGTGGTTTGTGAGCAGAAGTTGGTTTTTTGACGCGTTTGGGGTTAGTCTCCATTTATAAAACCATGTCATTGTGTTGTTTGTTAGTGTTTGGAGTCTTTGCGCTGCTCTCTCAGTAGTTTTGTCATGTACAATAAGTGCCGTGTCGTCTGCGTATTGTAATATGTATGCCGATCTGTCGATTTGATTTTTGTCTGGTAAGTTGTAATTGTATATGTCATGGCAGTATATATTGTAGAGAAACGGTGAGAGCGGGGATCCTTGAGGGAGCCCTTGTTCAGGGGAAAAAGAAAATGACAGTGTTTTGTCAATTCGTACTTGTAGTTGTCTGTTTTCTAGTAAGTTCTTTATGGTGTGTAGTAGATATGTTGGTGTGTGTAGTTTGTATAGTTTGTATAGTAAGCTTCTATGCCAGACACTGTCAAAAGCCTTGTTAATGTCCATAAACAGGCAAGCTGTCTTTCTGTCAGTTAGGTGGGTAGTTTGTATATTGTTGGCCAAAATAAAGAGCGGATGAACAGTCGAGTGATGCTGTTTGAAACCAAATTGGTAGGTAGTATATACCCTCCAATCACTCTCTCAAGCCGCTGCTTCATTATGCCTTCAAAAATCTTGCCCAGTACTGGAAGCAGTGTAATTGGTCTGTAGTTGCTCGGTGGTGTATTGTCCAGTCCATTTTTGGGTATAGGGATTATTAAGCCGTTTTTCCATGTTTCTGGGATTCTGCCATTTGTGATGCAGTTGTTCAATTCAGTTAGGATCAGTTTGTGTGTTTCTTGAGTTAGGCTTTTCAAGACTTTTGCCTTAATTTTATCTCTTGTGGAGCTAGATTTTTCAGTAGTTTCCCTTTTATATTGTCTTTGTAAAAATCTTATTTAACAGCTAATTTGGTGTTTGATCCGAACTAAACCGAACTACGGGATAGACTCCATGGCAATTCACTTATAGCATCTGATGTTACAACATATATTTTAGTCAATTTAAACATTTAATAAGGAACGATATAGGTCACATAAAGCAAGCATTCTTATTCCCACAACAATAAATGTTTATCGAATAGAAAGGGCACGATCAATTTTAATTTAATTTAAGAAGGGACTCTTGTATTTAATTGAGGGGTGGAGAGTAAAAACCCTCAATAAATGTTTTCGGCCCTATGACAATCCTCCTAGGAATGAAATTTGTCACTAGCGTGCAAAATTCTTTAAAAGGGACCCCGATATTAGAACTTGTAATCCCCTCTTTGAGCGACCATTGTACGTTTTTAGAAGTGGATCTATTGTGGCCATATATTATTCAATTTTTGAGCAAATCTCATTGAGGACATTTAAAAAAGAATACACTGAATCAAACAATTCAAACAAAGCTAAAAGTAGGAGACTATAAAAGAATTACTTTTCAATCTAGTAATTATAATCCTCACAATCTCCAGAAATTAATGGTTGGTTGGACGCAGTTTGCCAAAAGTGAGAGGTTAATAAGTCGTTTTAGGTGATTCAATAGTTTCAGCTCGGGGGTGTACTTTATTTAGCAAAGTTCCTAAAGTTTAATTAAGGTGTGAGATTTCTGGCTCTATAGCTTATTATGACCTGACATTATTTCATTATAAATGACTCCAATCTAGGCGGTTGAAAGTGCCATTTTGATTACCGATTAGCCTGTTTAATGAAATCTCCTGAATGTTTGTACGTATAATAATATGCGTATTATACGCGGTGCTTTAAAATTGGAGCTATTGCTTTTAAGGTGTGATAGGGGCTCACTTAGGGAGTAAAATATTTTCGAAAATTTATAGAAAATATTAACAGTTGAAAATCTAATTTGAATTTTGTTAATAAGTATTATTTTGTAATGGTCCAATGTTTGCCTATTGGAATACTTAAACACTCGAAAAGAAAAATTACGCTATTTGCTTCAAATTACTAAAATTTTTGATATTAAAAAAGTACTCTTCTACAATTTTTGATGAAAATTTACAGCGGCAGCAATGATTTTTGTCATTATCAGAAAGCTACAGGCAGATAGCTTTTATCAATAATAACAAGCTTTGTCAAATTGTGACTTAGTTTGAAGCTTCTTTCACAAGATGTTCACCAATATCGAATACGCAGATTTGATATTAGTTATGGGGATGCCGCAGTAATATAGCAGAAGCTGTTAAAACTTCCTCCAACAAAGGGCCAGAAACACTGGACGGTTGGCTCCAGGAATTAACGCAGTTTGTGGACGATCTAGAGGTGCTCGAGCTCCAGACACAAAGGAACCTGTATTGGAGATAATTAATAATTCTTCAATGCCAGGTGTTTATATTTCATTTACTTGGTCCAATCAGTGTATGCATGCGCTCATTTAATTATTGTGTGATATACAGAGCTAAGATTGTCTGTGTCTGTTCTAAAATTCATTGCATTCTAATGTTTTTTAATTTGTATCATTTCATGGATTCTTCTCTTATTATAATTGGCTTCATTATGTAACTTTTGTTGTGCATGTTGTGCTAATGCTGTTCCATTTTCGTTAACCTTTCTTAAGCTATTTTTACGTTCGTATATTCTTTTCTTTAAATATTGTCCTGTTTGACCTATGTATGTGTTGTCACAGTTCAAACAGTCAATCTTGTATATTACATTAGGTGTGTTTAACTTATCACTTTTAGGTTTAAATTTTGTGAAACATTCCTTTGCTAAGTGGTTTTTAGTTTTTTCCGCTATATTAATATTATGGGTTTTTAAAATATTTTTTTATTTTCGTGTTGATTTCTGGAATATACGGTAATGATACATACTTGATTTTACCTTCTTTTTTCTTATTGATATTATTTATGTTGTTCCATTTATTTGAATTGTAGATTTTATTTATTCTTGGTTTTATAATTGGTTCGAAGAATGATTTGGGATAGTTGTTCATTAGTAGTATCTTTTTTATTTTTTCAAGATTCTATGTTCTATACTCATAATGTACCAATTTAATCGCTCTATCAGTAAGAGCTGTTACAACACTTTTTATATTGTTGAGGTACATATGATTGCTAATTCAAGTATCTACCAGACCATACATCCTTTGTGTACCAGTTTGTTTTTATTTCCCCATTATCGTCATATATAACCGTCATATCCAAAAAGTATAATGATTTATTTTTGTCTTCCTCAATGGTGAATTTAATGGTCTCATGGAATGCATTAAACTTATCTAGTGTGTTTTTGGTTTGGCAGGCACAGGCAGGCACAGGCAACTTTTTGGTTTGGCAGGCACATTATGCAGTCACGTATCTTTGAAAAAATCCACACTTAAAATTCAATTCAGGTATTAGTTTTTCTTCCGGACTCTCCATTACGAGGTTTGCAATTGTTGGAGCTATGGGAGACCCCATAGCTACTCCATATATTTGTGAATAGAAATTGCCCTCTTACTGGAAGTAAGTGGACTTAAGGCACAACTCTACCGCCCCAATAAATTCATTTTCGTATTTCGTAAGGATATGTATTCCTTTATTTCAGACCATTTATTTTGTATGCACTGTATTGAGTGACCTACCGGGATTTTTGTCTATAACGATACCACATCAAGTGATATTATGCGATGGTTCTCAGGTATTTTCTGTTTTTTTATAAATTCGCAGAAACTCCATGAGTCCCTAATGTGATATTCTGACTTTCCCAATATATTACTCAACACAGCTGACAGATATTTAGATAATTGGTAAGTTGGGGCATTTATGTTGCTAACTATCGGTCTCAATGGGTGGCCTGCTTTGTGAAGCTTTGGCAGGCCATATATAAATGATGCTCGGCCGTTGTTGCAAGACAGTGTTCGTTTTAAATTATCCGTTATGAATTTATTTTTATGCCATGAATTTATTATTTTATTTAGTTTTGTTTGAACATTTGTAGTAAGATCTTTTATTTCCGGTTTATATGTTTTTAAATCATTTATTAAGGCTAGCATTTTTGTTCTATATTCATTTTTCATCATAACAACTGTCTTGCTACATTTATCTGCCGTTAGCACACAGATGTTTGTGTTTTTAATTAAAAAAGTTTTGGTTTCACATATAAGTTTACGTATTTCAGTTGGCATATTTTTATTTGATATTCTATTTTTGATACACAACTTATTCCTTATCTCGTTTTTTTTATCGCTGTTTAATGAGAAGACTCCATGTTCGATGTTTGTTATGACCTCATGAATTAGTTTATATTGATTTTTGATAATTGATTATTGAATTTTTGGATATGACGGTTATATATGACGGTAATGGGGAAATAAAAACAAACTGGAAATAATGAATAAAATAGTAAGGAAAAAAGTAAGAGCAGTTAACAGAAAATAACAAAAACAGTGGAAAACTACTTGAGAACAAGCTCTTAGTAGCCTATATAAGCTACTAAGAAAAGTACTAAGAAAACACCACCACAAGGAAGAGAAGAAAAGAACAGGGACTAGATTTGAAATGTACGATCAGAGGATACCATACCCGAAATACCGGCATTTGAGATCGAAAACGCCCTCAAACTAATGCAACAATAAAGCCCCAGGGGAAGATGGAATTATGGCAGAGATGATAAAATGAGGAGGCAAATCTATAATAACTCATATTCAAAGATTGTGTAATTATCGCTTGGATCAATCGAAAACACCAAATGACTGGTTTAATGCTGTTGTAGTTCTCATTTTCAAAAACAGTAATAAGTACAAACTCTAAAATTATAGACCTATAAGCTTGTTATATCTCTCGTTCTACAAGCTGTTCACAATGATTACACAAAGCCTCACCAATAAATTAGATGCATACCAACCGAGTGAGCACGCGGGTTTCAGACGAGGCTATAGTACTATGGACCACCTACAGGTAATGAAAACATTAATGGAAAAGATTAAAGAATTTAACAACGGTAAGCATGCCAGACAGTGTCAGGTATGTACTGTCACTTGGTCCAAAGTTTTCTATTAACAAAAAACAATACAAACCGGTTCATGAAGTCATAGCAAACATCGAACATGGAATCTTCTCTTTAAATAGCGATAAAAAAAAACGAAATAAGAAGTAAGTTGTGTAATATATTAACAAATTTCAAGAGTGGAACGTCGAACAAAGGTGTGCCCAATGATATCAATAGGCATATATGTGAAACCAAAACTTTTTTAAATGAACACACAAACATCTGCGTGTTAACGGCTGACAAATGTAGCAAGACATTTGTTATGATGAAAAGTGAACATAGAACAAAAATGCTAGCATTAATAAATGATGTAAAAACATATAAACCGGAAAAAAAAGATCTTACTACAAATATTCAAACAAAACTAAATAAAATAATAAATTCATGGCATAAAAATAAATTCATAACAGATAATTTAAAACGAACACTGTCTTGCAACAACGGCCGAGCACCATTTATATATGGCCTGCCAAAGCTTCACAAAGCAGGCCACCCATTAAGACCCATAGTTAGCAACATAAATGCCCCAACTAACCAATTGTCTAAATACCTGTCAGCTGTGTTGAGTAATATATTGGGAAATTCACAATATCACATTAGACACTCATGGAGCTTCTGCGAATTTATAAAAAAACAGAAGATACCTGAGAACCATCGCCTAATATCGCTTGATGTGGTATCACTATACACAAACGTCCCGGTAGATTACTCAATACAGTGCATAAGAAATAAATGGTCTGAAATTAGGGAATAAACATCATTGCCCGAAGGTGAATTTATTGGGGCGGTAGAGCTGTGCCTTAAGTCCACGTACTTCCGGTACGAGGACAATTTCTATTCGCAAATATATGGAGTAGCTATGGGGTGCCCCATAGCTGCAACAATTGCAAACCTTGTAATGGAAAGTCTGGAAGAAAAACTAATACCTGATTTAGACTTTAAATGTGGATTTTTTAAAAGATACGTGGATGACTGCATAATGTGCCTGCCAAACCAAAAAGTTCAATACACACTAGATAAGTTTAATGCATTCCATGAAACCATTAAATTCACCATTGAGGAGGACAAAAACATTAAACTTTTTGGATATGACGGTTATGTATGACATTAATGGGGAAATAAAAACAAACTGGTACACAAAGGATGTGTGGTCTGGTAGATACTGGAATTACCAATCATATGCACCTATACAATATAAAAAAAGTGTGGTAACAGCTCTTACTGATAGAGCGATAAAATTAGCACATTGTGGATACAGACAAAAAAATCTTGAAAAAATAAAAAAGGTACTAATAATGAACAACTATCCCAAAGAATTCTTCGAACCAATTATAAAACAAAGAATTAATAAAATATACAATGCAAATAAATGGAACAACATAAATAATATAAAAAAAAAGAGGGTGAAATCAAGTATGTATCATTACCACACATACCAGAAATCAACACAAAAATAAAAAATGTTTTAAAACCGCATAATACTACTATAGCGGAAAAAAACTAAAAACAACTTGGCAAAAGAGTGTTTTACAAAATTTAAGCCTAGAAGCGATAAGTTGGACACACCTAACGTAATATACAAGATTGACTGTTTGAACTGTGACAACACATACATAGGACAAACAGGGCAATATTTAAAGAAAAGAATATACGAACATAAGTATAGCTTAAGAATGGTTAACGAAAATGCAACAGCATTAGCACAACATGCACAACAAAAGTTGTATGATTTTGATTTCGATAACACACAAATATTGATCAATGAGGACAACTATAATAAGAGAAGAATCCATGAAATGATACAAATTAAGAAACATCAGAATGCAATAAATTTCAGATCAGATACAGACAATCTTAGCTTTGTGTATCATACGCTAATTAGATGATCGCATGCATGAACTGATTGGACCAGGTAAATGAAATGTAAACATCTGATATTGAAGAATTGCCAAGCAATTCCTAGAATGCAAAGAAAAGACGAAAGATAAACAGTTTTTTTTTGTTTCGCTCGCTTGATATCGAATAAAATATGGAAAATTCAGTGACCAGTCAAATGTGAGGTTGAAGGCAACTATATACGTAAGTTGAATTTAGATCTCTAAAACAATAGATTCTAGTCTTTTCCCAGACATGTTTGTCCTGACTCATCACCTGAAAACCAATGTTCTGGATGTACTTTTTAATATGTGTGTGATTTGTATTTTAATATGTGAATTTTGGTGAAAGTTTTCTATTTAAATTGATGATAACTGTAAATATATATTTTAGACAAACTGATAATGGTGGATAAAGACACCGAAACGTATTTGTAACATTTTAAATAATAAACAATAAAATTGACTGAAACCCAGGAATACATTGGTATGAATTAAAGTACAGTCAGGAAAATATACGAAACGATTAATGGAAAAGGTAAATGAGTACAACATAGCACTCTGGGTAGCAATGGGAGACTATGAAAAATCCTTCAACGACCTTCAACTTAATGGAGATATGGGCAGTATTGAATGCTCTAAGCAATGCGAGACTCGATTATAGATATACAAACATCATCAAACCTATATGTGAAAACGCTACAACACAAATTATGACAACACAGGAAAAAACAGATAAAATGAATATCCCGCAAACTATTCATATTGGCTATGGAGGATATGTTCAGACAGCTAAACCGGCAGAACAAGGGTATCATAAACGATGAAAGGCTACGTCACCTTTGATTTGCGGATGACATCACATTGGTAGAACGTGACCAAGATGCACTACAGAGTATGATTACAGAACTAAACGAAAATATCAGAGCAAATGAGCCTAAAAATCAATAATAACAAAAGTAAGTACCTAACCAATGACATACACCAGAATAGACATATTATAACCATAAATAACCGACCAGTTGAAAAAGTAGAATCATATACAGTGTGACCAGTATAAAATGATGTACATGGGGATATTGGAAACCGTTAGAGTTACAGGGTGGACCAAATGGGGAAAAAGTTGCGCAATCAAGTGCCTATAAATAATCTGTCATCAACTTCTTTGAACTCGGAATAGCAACGGATATACAGGGAAAAAAAGAAAAAAGAGCGTTTTATAAAATCCTTTATATCGTGTTTATTATAAAAGATACAATAACGAAATTTTCAGGGTGGGGGTAAGAAATGGGCGTAAATTTGAAAATAAAGTATAAAATAATCTAGGCCCACTATGTTCAATGAGGCCGAAGTCAACTTTTGTTTTTCTTATGGGCGCCATATTGAATTTCTGCATTTTTAAATTCCCCTTTAAATATGCTCTTCAACCATGTATAACATGTTTATGTTCGGTCAAGAGAAATAATTAAAATTAACAAAATTCAGATTTTATGGTAGTAGGCATTGATATTTCTCTTCAATTTCCCCATAGTGACGTTCGTTGTCTGTTTTAATTACCTAGGTAACTGTCAAAGTAGAATTTATTGTCAGTGTCAAGTGTTTGTAATTAATTGTGTTTCAAAATTAATCACTTTTCAAATTATGAAAAATACGATATATTGGAGTGTTTTATTCTCTGTCGCCGAAATGAAGCGAAAGCTGAAGAAATGTGTATTTAAATAAATATCCAGAAAGGCGACCACCTGGTAGAACTATGTTTAGGCGTCTGAAAGACAACCTTGTATCTTAAGAAAGACCAGTAAGATGGCCTGCGAGATCCCCTGACATAACACCGCTTGATTTTTTTGCATGGGGTTTCCTCACAAATGTGGTACACTGTAGATCGATACGAAACCGAAGAGGAGCTGAGACACGCTGTTATAGAAGCTGTTAACAGAATTACCCCAGAAATGATCAGAAAATCCTGTGAAGCAGTAATGAGACGATGTATGTTGTGCGTGCGAGAAAACGGTGGCTTATTTGAACACCTACTTTAATCCTAAAATGTTACTTGTTCTTTTGCAGTGTTCGATGTATGATCAATAATAATTTAAAGTAATAATAAATAGAAATATCAATGCCTACTACCATTAAATCTTAATTTTGTTAATTTTAATTATTTATCTTGACCGAACATAAACACGTTATACATGGTTGAAGAGCATATTTAAAGGGGAATTTAAAAATGCAGAAATTCAATATTGCGCACATAAGAAAAACAAAAGTTGACTTCGGCCTAATTGAACATAGTGGGCCTAGATTATTTTTTACTTTATTATCAAATTTACGCTCATTTCTTACCCCCACCCTGAAAATTTCGTTATTGTATCTTTTATAATAAACACAATATAAAGGATTTTATATAACACACTTTTTTCTTTTTTTCCCTGTATATCCGTTGCTATTCCGAGTTCAAAGAAGTTGATGACAGATTATTTATAGGCACTTGATTGCGCAACTTTTTCCCTATTTGGTCCACCCTGTAACTCTAACGGTTTCCAATATCCCCATGTACATCATTTTATACTGGACACACTGTATATATATACTTGGTCAAAAGACACATATAACAAAAACTATCTGACTGCAGATTTCTCACGCCGAATATCCTTGGGATGGTCACCATTTGGGAAAATGCAAGATGTCTTTAAATGCGACATGCCAAATTCAATAAAAGCTAGAGTTTTCAACCAGTTTGTTCTACCGGTTCTCACTTATGGAACAGAGACCTGGGCACTAAACAAGAATATTATAAATATATTACAAGTAACACAGCGAGCCATGGAAAGACGAATCCCACACATCAAACTACAAGACCGCATTTCCAACAGAGAAATAAGAAGAAGAACAAAAGTTAAAGATGTTATAGAAAAAATATGTGCACTAAAGTGGAATTGGGCGGGACATATTTGGAGAAAGCCAGACAACAGATGGACGCGA
Source organism: Dendroctonus valens (assembly GCA_024550625.1). Taxonomy (NCBI): domain Eukaryota; kingdom Metazoa; phylum Arthropoda; class Insecta; order Coleoptera; family Curculionidae; genus Dendroctonus; species Dendroctonus valens. The sequence goes on from JAJTJO010000096.1 coordinate 3,580,156, forward strand.
AGGATGATAGAATGGAGACAATGGAAAAGCAAAAGTAGTAGAGGTATACCGCAAACGAGATGGTCGGATGACATAAAAAGACTGGCAGGAAACGACTGGATAAGGAAAACCAATAACAGAGGAGAATGGGAGATGTTATGGGAAGCCTTCACTCAACGGAATAGGCTGGATATGGATATGGATACTCCTCATGCTTCACATTGTATCACGCAGAGTGTTCAAAAGTACTTTTTTGTTTGCAAAATTTTTCTCGGAAAAGGTGTGTTGAATAATTGGGACAAAATAAATCTTGATACAACATCTCTCGACCTACGAGCTAGGGATTTTAATGCCGAATGATTAAGGCTCTATCATTTTCCAAGCAAAATTTAGCAAAGATTGCCAATTCACATTTAACCCGATAAAACTTGAAGGTCTCTAGAACTTGAAGAATATTTCATATTTTCTTATATCGTATACCCGGATATAACATTCGGGTGGTGGAGTTGGCTATTGGTTTTTATTTCATTCCATTGTATTCCTGGGTTTTCAGTCAAATTTATTGTCACTAATTATGGTGTTATGTGATGAGCCCTGCGTTTCGTCCCGGGTCTACCTATTGGACTCGTCAGTAAGGCTTAGGTAGACCCTGCCTTATACGCCGGACATCGGTTATACGCGTTCGGACGTAAATGAACCGAGCCGGTGTAGATCTTGTGCGGTGAGATGTTGGCAACCCGTGTTGCCGATGCTGCCACTCGTTCCATTCTGCTTTTGTTCCCAAGCATCTATCTTTGTATATTCTTTTTCCTGACTGTACTTTAATTCATTCCAATGTATTCCTGGGTTTTCAGTCAAATTTATTGACACTATGTCCGGCGTATAAGGCAGGGTCTACCTAAGCCTTACTGACGAGTCCAATAGGTAGACCCGGGACGAAACGCAGGGCTCATCACATAACACCATAATTAGTGACAATAAATTTGACTGAAAACCCAGGAATACATTGGAATTGAATTAAGTACAGTCAGGAAAAGAATATACAAGATAGATGGGCTTGGGAACAAAAAGCGAATGGAACGAGTGGCAGCACGGCACACGTTGCAACATCTCACCGCACAAGATCTTACACCGGCTCGGTCATTTACGTCCGACGCGTATAACCGATGTCCGGCGTATAAGGCAGGGTCTACCTAAGCCTTACGGACGAGTCCAATAGGTAGACCCGGGACGAAAACGCAGGGCTCATAACATAACACCATAATTAGTGACAATAAATTTGACTGAAAACCCAGGAATACATTGGAATGAATTAAAGTACAGTCAGGAAAAAGAATATACATTGGTTTTTATTGAATATCACATATTTTGCGGTCATCACCACTTACAAATTTCCATAAAATGGAAATGTTCTTTGTTAAGCAAACAACTATGCCTGTACATTTCGCAGGGCAAAAGGCGTTAAAAAATACATCAATTGACACTATGTAAAAATTTACTTTTCAAACAGTATTTAAACCGAATTGCTTATGATTTAACTAAAACGCATTTTAATTAGAATATCACTATCTATATCTCTTCTTTAAATGTATATGAATGGCTGTTAAATTTGCAAACAGAGGCCCACTAAGGTGAACAATCGCATTGAGAATATTTAAGCTTGCTTTATATCAAAATGGTTGACGGCTACACCGGCTTTAAGTTCGTATTTGTTTTTTGTTTGTGAGCAAATCCCGTTTCACAATTCAGCATTCACTCTGCAATGTTTACTTTGGCTGCAATCCTCCGTCTGATTCCCGTTCCAAAGTATTATACTTGAAGGGTTTCAGTTAATTTTGTTTTACGGGTTACCCGCAGAAACACACTCGAGCATCGAGATAATGTTCAATTGTGAAACCCTACGGTGGACGCGACTGTAAACTAAGGATACTCATTTGCATCAATTAGGAGTTTAGGGCATGCCAAAATGTTATCTATAAAGGAAATGAGCTCGATCTGGCTTTCGAGGTTGCTTTTAACAATTTAATTTGCCGGCAATACAAAACGTATTACATAACTAGCAAACCGTATTCTTTTAAGTGCGGTAATAATTTTTAATAATTTAAAACTAACCGTTGACTACCTTGAAATGGCAGTTAATAAAACCTTTTTCAAAATAATACCATGTGAACTAGGACTAATTAGTGCAGTCTTATTTACAGAAAGATACCTTATTGACTGAAGAGGATCTTATGGATTTAAAAATCATTTCTGTTGTTGCATCTTTTATAATTAAATTCTGATAGACTTAGCAGAAATGATACTACGTCTGACTTAGTGTAGTGTAATAACATAAGCGACTCTATAATTGTACGTTGTGTTTGTTATGTATCTTTGTAAGTAAAGTTGGCACAAGAAATGGCTGGAAAGCGTGTTAAAGTTCATAGCTCGACAGCTAGAGGGCGTAACTTCTACGAAAAAACAAAAAAGTCATGGTATTTCGAAAAATGGGAAGATGTGCTTTCAAAACGTCATTTGAGACCTTGGGTAATACCGCATCGTTTAGCTATTTGACATTTTTTTGTATCTTTCATAATAAAAGACGGGGAGCACAATGCAGTTTCCAATACTTACATTTTAATATCTCCTGAACCACACAACCGGTTCTACCATTTTTGGCCCAGTTTCAAAGAGCATTTCAATGTCTGTTAAAAGTAATTTTTTGTAAAACCGTTTGGTTTGAAGCAATTCAACTAGAGGGCGCTATCGGCTGCGATTACACACTTTTGTGATGTTTGGACAATAGTTAAAAGGAGCGATACTTTGAGGTCGACATACTCTTACACAGCTCGAAATCACCTACATTTTACTGAAACTCGCATCGTGATATCTACAGTCTTTCTCGATTTATAGCAGAAAATGTAAAGATTTTTAGTTCGGAAATCGACTCAAGTTGACATAGTGGGAAACAAATCACATAGCCACGTAGCCATGGTAACTGCTAAATTGAAAACATCGTTATTTTGGAAATAATTGTCAAAAGTTAATTCTTAGAGTTTCTGCAGTTTAGATTTTACTTGTTGCGCTAGTTTTTGCAAAAAATATACATTTAGCTAACGTAAGAACGTACGTACACGAAGCGTATGATATGTTGCGTATTTATTTCGAGTGTTTTGAAAATGCTGCAATTGCGTCGAGACAATTTCCACAGAAAAGACATTTTTCTCGACAAGTGTTTTTCAGATCAGCTAGGCGATTACGGGAAACTAGTAATGTGGAGCCCGTTCCAGCACCTGTAAGAGTTCGCAGAACACGCACGGTGGAATATATAGGGTCCGTCTTTGGGAGCTAACACTAAAAGTATCGGCCAAATCAAGATTACCAGAGTTCTGAGATTTTTAATACAAGGTAATGATGTTGGGGCTGAATCATCTAAAATATTTGCAAGTCGGTCCCACTTTCGGTTATACCGGAAGTAGGTACTTACTCGCTTATTTTAAATGGAAAACCCTGTATATTATTACTTCTTCGGATTTTCTGTCCGATTTTTAGGTCATTTTGGTAAATGAATTGAGTACGAGATTTCAACCGTTGTGGAATAATGTCCATTTTTCCAAAACAATTGACAGGTGCAGACTTGGAAATAATTTGTTGTTCCGCCTATTTAGGTCAATCAATTTGAATATACCCTTAGTTTGTTGTAGCCAAAGGTGTCATGTCTCAATGTACAGAAAATGAGTTTTGCTTCTCTTATAAAAAAGAAGTTACGAAAAATTAAACGTGACTGTCAAAAAAAGGCATATTACCCAAAAAATTCAAATGGAAACCCCTATTTTTTCCTATTCAGATCGATTTTGCGACAAAACTCAATACAAGTTTATAAATCGGTTTATGTAGCTAAACGTAACATTTTCATAGTTATTTTCAAAAAACTCTCAATCTACTAATATTATTTTTTATTACTTATTTAATTATTACTTATTTATGATTTGTTTAATTTTTAAATACAATAAATGTTCAAAATTTTGTCCGTTAGATACAAGGCATTGTTTAACACGCTTTGTAACAGCTCCATTTGCAGCTCTTTGAATCTCTTCAGGGGAAAAAGAGTTGAACGCATTTCGCACCCTTGCAATGCAATCTTCCTTGGTCATTAATGGTGTAGCATAAACAAGATCTTTAATTCGACGCCAAAGATAAAAATCCATGGGCGTAAGGTCAGGTGACCTAGGTGGCCATTGAAAAGGACCCTTATAGGCAAATCAACGATCTTGAAAAATTTCGTTAAGTTTCATGGAAACAGCATTGGTGCTGTGAGGGGGCGCACCATCTTGTTCGTATCATAAAATGTCCCGCTCTATTCCAGTATTTAATATTAAGATATATTTCTCGTAGAAATTAAATACATACATACAGTAATTATAAATTGCAAGAGTGAACTTTTAACTAACCTCTCAAATGGTCGTTGTAAAAATGGAATGGAGAAAAATTTCGTAATTACAAATAGCACAAAACACATTAAAGTTCGAAATTTCTTGAAAATGACATTCGCGAATAGGATTGCGATTGTCGTTATTCCATTAATGCAAGTTTCGGCGATTAAATATGCAATTTTTAGTAAATTTTGATTCGTCCGTCCATATAATTTTACTCAAACAATTTGGAATTTCTTGTACTTTTAGTAAAATAGTTACACAGAAAGAAATACGTTTCAAGAAATCGGCTTTTTTCAAATGTTGAACTAGTTGCAAACAGTATGGTCTAAACGTATGTTTTTTAAGACTCCTCCTGATGTTCGCTGGTGTCAAACGAATCCCAATTTTCGCGTCGTTTATGGAATTGTAAAGATATGCACGGAAATACGCTAAAGTGGTTATCTCATTTTGCTCGTTCTAAACAGCAGTTTTTCTTCTGGATCCAAAGTATTTAAATGTACCAAACCGTTCCAAATTTTGAACCAGACGACTTACAGTATCCGCTGATGGTGGGGGACGCTCTGGATAGCGTTGGATAAAAGTTTTTACTGTTCGGACTACAATTCTATGACATTCTCCGTGAATTAGTATTAAATTTAAATAATCTTGATTAGAAAATTCAAGTCGATCCATTGCGTCAGATTAACACAAATTTATAAAAATTTTACGCAAACTGACATCTATGGATGACAACTGACACTCATGATGTATGTATATCGTATTGGTTTTTAGCTCACATTTAAAAATTGGTAGTTTATTGAAAATAACTATGAAACTGTTACGATTAGCCACACATTAATTTTTTTATCAACTTGCCTTAATTTTTGTCATTTGAATTTTGTGAGTAATATGCCTTTTTTCATAATCAAGTTTAATATTCCATTACTTTATTTTTATAAGAGTTGCGAAACTCATTTTCTGCACATTGAGCCATGGCACCTTTGGCTAAAACAAGCTAAAGTTATATTCAAATTGATTGACCTAAATAGGCGGAGCAACGAAATATTTCCAACTCGGCACCTGTTCATTTTTTTTGGAAAAATGGATCTTATTCCACAACGGTTGAAATTTCGTAACCAGTTCATTTAACGAAATGAACTAAAAATCCGACAGATAATCTAAAAATGTAATAATATACAGGGCGTTGCATTTAAAATAAGCGAGTGAGTACCTACTTCCGGTATAATCGGATGTGGTACCGACTTGCAAATATTTTAGCTGAGTTAGTCCCATCATATCCATGTATTGACACTTTCAGAAATTTTATAATTTTGGTTTGGTCGATACTTCTAGTGTAAGCTCCCAAAGACGGACCCTGTATTGTTAACGTTTAGGCCTACGTGCAATACGATCCCGCCTGAAGCACCAGAAAGATATCGGACGACCTGAGATTTCCCAAAACAATTGTCCACAGGATTCTTCAAAATAATTATATGCACCTGACACTGATTATTATAGAAGGCTAAACCATTGTCACTGGCTGCTAAATATGATTCGGGCAGATAAAAAATTTCTATCACACATATTATGGACCGACGAAGCCGCTTTCAGTAGCGCGTGTGAATTGGCATAATATGCATTATAGGCCCGAGCAAGGGACTTCAGACATTGTCAATCATAGAAATTTAATAAGAACATAATTCATCGAAATGAACAAATTTTGCAAATATTTTCCCTTACCTTGCAGTCCTATTAGTCCGCCAAATGTTCATTGAACAACTACAAAATACTGTTCAACCGTGGTCGACTGAAAACGGGTCACCTTGTCTTTCTATAAATGTATGATACGTTAAACTTCGGTGATTAATTTTAATTTCTGGTACATAGATGAGTGTGATGACATGCAATTTGTCAGTAACTTCTTCCGCCTTTGATCGATTAATTAAAGCAATATTGAGCAATTTCACATCAAATTTTGTTCCGTGACTACCCCTCGCATAGTCATATATTGTTCTTGAGAAATTTACATACTTTTTCCATCAGCTTAACGGCATTTATATGGTAATGACTCCCATACAATAAAATAGTCAGCTGAAAGATAACCAGTTGCTCTAATAGATGACTGTCCCACGTTAATGCTTATTAGAACCACCTAACGAGGAAACAAAATTTTCATCAAATCATTCTCTGTAGGTCGGTCACTGTCTTACTTGGCATTGATACGTGCCGCCACCGAAAACTCACTAGTTGCAGTTTAAATAGATCGAGGAATGAAAGTAGTGGAAACTTAAAACCCCCTTGGGTGAGTTTTCCAGCGAAAAGTTCCATCTATTCCAGGCTGCTCACTTACTTTTGCGAATAAATAACTTGTTTGAGTTGAGAGTGCTTTGGGACTGCTTAGGAACTCAAGATAGATGCCCTTAGAAATACGTTTTGCGGCGTAAGACCAAAAATACGTTGCATTAAAAATATTACTACTGTATTATAACATAATAGCTAGTCAGCTATTAAGCTGGTGAGTAAACACATAATGTACATTTCCTTCAAAACTAATTATTATAAACATGGGGCGAAAAATTAATACCAAATGTAAACATATAAAACAAGATTTGGATTAAGGGGTAGCAATGTAACGCATTGTGCAAATCCATACTTCTGTTATGTTTCACCTAAAGGCATACATTGGGTCATGTTTATTTAGAACGTAATTCGAAGTAGGGAGCCCCAATAAGTATAATGTGTCTATTCGAATATCTTTCACTTGGGAAGGATAATAAATATGAAATATTAGCAAACATAAATTAGTTACAGGAGATTAAAGTCCTTTATTGACGGCAAAGAAGTTTTAAATTTGTTCAAAATACGCGGCAGAAAAATTCAGGTAGGGAACAGGACGGATTAAATTGAACTAGTCAGTTATTAGTTGTTGATAAACCATGCTTTCAGCAATTATTTTCTTGAAGATTTTTTAATTAACCGTAAATTGTCAAAACTAATCGAGAACAGCCGAATTCTAGAAATATTTTTCTAGTTTGTTTTATTCCGTTTGGAGGCGATACGATTGCGGAAGTTGTCACTAAAGCGCAGGTGATTTTTAAATTGACGTATAATAATGTTCGAAAATTTGACAGTTAATAAGACTGGTTTACAATTTTTCATGACTCACTTATATTTAAGTTTCAGTTCTGCAAGTTCGATGCTCTTTAATGATGGAATTCTGAACAGAAAAACTAGGGACTTTAAAATTTTTAATATTATGATGGAAATTGGATCTGAGTCACGATTAAAAAGAAATGCAGCGCAGTCAAGAATCAAACACTTTTCAACTAAAAAAAAATGTAAACTTTTTGCATGCCCCAGCGCCCCCAGCTTTTAATTATCGAAAGTTCACTGAAAACAAATTCTCTCAATCGGCAATACATAACTTTATTTCTGATATGAACAAAATTCCGATAAAAGGAGCTATTATTAAAATCTTGCCTTACATTTTCATGCTCGTATGTTTAAATATGATATTAATTAAAATTTTGTAACACCTATATCCAAAAATCATAAAATATTCAATAGCTCAGGTAAGGCTAGAGACCTGCCAGAGGGTAATACAGTGCTCAAAGAAACGATAACATAGCCTCGGACAGGACAGGAAAAAACGATGACGACCAGGCACGAAAAAGAAAACTATTATGGAAATAGAAACAAAAACCACCCAGGCTTGGATGCTGGAATGTAACATCGCTGAACAACACAGATCAAGAACGGCAAAGACAAGATCGAAAGAGCAACCTCCGGGGTCGGTCTAGTCATACATGAGAGGCTCTAACACAACATCCACCATACAAAATATATTTCCGTAAGAATACTGCAGGTGACCATTAGCCTACAAAAACCCAAACACACAGACCTAGTGAGCGTCTATGCTCCAGATACTGGCAAACCGAAGAACGAAATAGATCAATTCTATCAGAACATCCAGGCAGAACTAGATAACATCCCAAGACTAGATGAGGTGATAATACTGGGAGACCTTAACGCTCGAATTGGAAACAACGTACTACCCGGTGTAAAAAACCGATTCAACGAGGAAAGTAACAACGAAAGCGGAGAATTGTTAACTCAGATATGCGCTATTAACGAACTAAGAATTAATAACACATACTTCCCTCACAAACCACAGCACAGATTTACATTCGAAAATACTTGAGACCAGATATCAGTGATTGATTACATAATTACAAATAAAAACATTCACCCAAATAGAATCCAAGACGTTAGAGTCTTAACATCTGCAAACGCTGGAACCAGTCATAACTTAGTACTGGCCAAAACAACTGGCACTGGCCAAAATAACGTTCAATACACTAAAAAACAAACACCCATTAACGTACGCAAAATAAATATTGAATCACTTACAGTCCCAACAACAAAACTCCTATACCAACAAAGACTCAATAAGAAAATTGAAAGTAACCAGTATGTAACATTGTAGAAACAGATAGCGCTAAAGATGCTTGGTAAAAAATTAAATCAAACGTACCCAAAGCCGTCGAAGAAGCTGTTGGAAGAAGATCATCAAATAAACCTACCAAACCAAACACAAAACCATGGTTTACTAAGGAAGTCAATGAACTAGCAAACGAAAAGCGCAAAGCATACCTGAAATACAGATCACAAACCTTAACACTGTACGAGTACAAAGCCGTAAGAAATACAACCAACAACAAAATCCAATACATTAAAAGAGCACATTGGGAAAGTTTCTCGGCAGACATGGAACACCACCTTTACGGAGACCAGAGGAAGATTTGGAACGTGTTAAGGAATAGGAAAAAACGAATCAAGGAACATATAAACATAACATAAATTGCACTTAACGATGGGGAAAAACACTCCTGTCAACTCTATAGCGATGACATAGACGAAGTAAATCCTGACACAGAACAGCATACTAACAAAACTCAAGAACCGTGGGCCGTGTCTGATGAGAGACTGAAACAGTCGATCACCAAATTGAAAAACCGCAAATCCGCAGGAATAGACGAAATATCCCACGAATTACTGAAGCAAGGAGGGAACACACTACCCAAAGAGCTACGTTCTCTTTAACAAAATTCAAAAAAATACCAAACGAATGAAAAGAAAGCCTAACCATTCCAATCTTCAAGAAGGGAAGCAAAAAAGACCTAGAAAACTATCGAGGAATTACGCTATTAAGTTCAGTTCTAAAACTATTCACTAAAATACTGGCAGAAGATATATCCTCTCAAGGTATATGGGAAGATTAACAAGGCTTCAGGAAAAACAAAAACAAAACAGCATATATGTGCTTTATAGATCTTACGAAAGCATTTGACCGAGTAAGACTCACTGATGTTGTGAAACTTCTCAAAAGGAAAAACGTGCACCCGGATATTTCAAGCATTGTTGCGGAGTTAAACACTAACAACTAGGCCAAAATACAAGTGGAAGGCAGAAGGACACTCAGACTAGCCATGCGAACTGGTATAAGACAAGGCGATAACCTAAGCCCCATCCTCTTCAACTTGATTATGGATGAACTAATAGCGGATGTAAAAAAGTTGGAAAGGGATGCTCACGAGGGGGCAAGGAACTAAAAGTAATTTGCTACGCGGACGATGCCGTGTTGGAGGGTGAGGAGAACCTGCAGAGAATGCTTATCAGTTCGAAAAGACCGCTACCAAATACAACATGGAGATATCGGTAGCAAAATCAAAAGTGCTAACAATCTCAACAGAGCTCAGAAGTTGTAAGTTGGCTATATACAATAAACCAGTAGAACAGGTTATGAGGTTCAAATATCTCGGCGTCAAGATCACGAGCCGCAGAGACCTCCAAGAAGAAGTAAAGTCTCTTCCTTAGAGATATAATATCGCGAAACAAGCACATGTCCGCATATCTGAAACTTGTGTGAGATCTGCTGTGACTTTCGCTGTAGAGCCAAGAGCCGAAAACTCCTCAAAAAGGGTTATCCGCGCAGCAGAGATGAAGCCTCTAGGATCCATAGCGGGCTACACACTAAGGGACCACAAAAGAAACGAAAACATCCGAGAACTTTGCGATGTCCAAGACATAGATAGATGGTCCCGAAACAGACGTCGCGAATGGAGAGATTATGTTGAATGGATTGCTGAAGATTGCAAGAGATGGTCTCACAATATCCAGCAGACCACCTGGACGTCCACCCATGCGTTGGCATGAAAGCTGGAATTCATCATCCCAGATACAACTCTAAGAAAGTAGAGAACAAGGCAGATGTCTTACAAAAAGGAAGAAGAAGAAGAACATAAAATATTCATTAGTAAGGGCTTTAATGAGAATTTAGGGCACCAGAAATTATATGTTAGGGTTTATTGATTGAACTTTGGCCACCCCGTTTTTACATCTAATTTGAAATTAAGATAAAAATATTAAAGACATAAGTTGGATATATAACTAGTTTATTTTAGGATAATGTCAGTTGATACAGGGTATCTCAAATTCAAGTGGCAAATTAAACTTTTTTTTGGCCTTTTTATTGCATAGTCGAACTACGCGCAAAACTTTTGGCCTATTCGATATAAATCATCTATATTGATTTTTAAAGGTTTTTGAATTAAGAACCAATATTTATTGAACTTTGGCGATCCCGTTTTTGCATCTAATTTGAGATTTACCGACAAATATTAAATACAAAAGTTGCAAGTATTAACGTCTAGCTTATTTTAAGATCTAAATCGGTCTAAAATTCAAGTGGCATATCCAACTTACAATTTTTTAAATGGAATGCCATACTTTTATTACATATTCAAACTTTTTACTTTTTCAAACAAAAGCCGATTGGAAATTCTAGGCCTATGGGATGTAAATGTTCTATATCGGTTTTCAATTGTTTTAACTAAATAACCAGTACTGATTAAATTTAATAAATAAATTTATAAAAAAGCCACCCCTACAACGGTTATTTTAAATATAGAGAAAAAAATAAATATTAAAGTTTTAGTACTTAAACAAACTTAATAAAATTGAAAAATTTAACATAAATTAGAATTAATCAAGTACTTAATAAGCGCAACCAATGTTCAAAACTACACTGTTTCTACATGCTCAACGTGACCTCCGTTCATTTCGATACACTCCCGATAAATTCTCCTGCCTTTTAATAGCAGGTAATATGGATCCTTGGTTTACTATATTTAAGTGTTCAACTTAATCCCTCGGTAATAATTTCCTTAATTCTATCGATGGTTAAATCAACTTCTCCGGTAAACTTTCCTTTTAAATGACCCGAGAAATAGCTATTCATAACAGTTAGATCAGGGCTATTTGGCGGCCAATGTATAGTGCCAAATCTTCCTATCCATTCGGGAAATTGTTCATGAACATAATTGGTTACCTGAGCAGCGCCATAGCAAGGATCACCGTCTTGTCATATCACGTTGTCATCGTCCAGGTTATTTACAGCGCCTTGAACTAAATTGTAATATCAATATAAAAGATTTAGGCATAGTTCCAATATTCAATAAAAAGAACGGCATTCCTTTAAACATAATGTAAGTTTGGTCTGTCACTTGAATTTGAGGCACACATTAATATTTCGAAATTTAAATTAGCTTCAAATAATGCTGTGCAAGAGTTAATTTTAAGCAAGTAACTAGGTACTCGTATATAATCAAGGATTTGCTTTTTTTCAATATTTTCAATAGCAAGAAAACTAATCATTCAACATACTCAAATTGGGTATACACATTTAACTTTGGTCAAACACTACTATGAAGGATTTGATATCCCTTAATTAATTTTTATTCATTCCAATGTATTTCTGGGTTTCAGTCAATTTTATTGTTTATTATTTAAAATGTTATAAATACGTTTCGGTGTCTTTATCCACCATCATCAATTTGTCTAAAATATACATTTTACATTTATTATCAATTCAATTAAAAAAAAACCAGGAATACATTGGAATGAATTAAAGTACAGTCAGGAAAATATACAAAATTAATTTTTATAAAATGTTTTTTCCCAAAAATCTGATCGTCTTTTTGAGGTAGTGTAATCAAATTTGTTAATACCTATAAAAATACTCGTGAGAAATCCATATTAGCTCTGACAACTTATCTCATTTGGAAAATATCTTAACCTTTTAAAAGAGGTGCATCCCATAACTCCCGAAATGGTTAAAAACGTACAAGAAGAGCTTATTAATCGCCTTGCATATTGTCAAGCAGAAAACGGCACACACTTTCAACACTTTATTTAATTGTTGTTCTGTTTCTTGAAATAAATCTCGATCCTTTGCAGGACTACAGATGTTTGAAAGAAATCATTGCTAGTATTTATTGATAGGTCCAATCGAAAATTTGTCGGTAACTGTTGATTTTAAATATAGCACATGATAGCTCAATTATTCTTAGAATTCAATGAAATATTTTATTTTTACAATAATAAAAAAGCAATAATTTAATTCAAAATTAAAACACAAAGCAGGTGCTTGTTCTTCTTCTTCAATTAGCACTTCAACCCTATGTGGGTCTTGGCTGCAAGCACAATTTGCCTCCATCCACTTCTATCTAGCATTGCTTCCTGTGAATTTTCAATGCCCATCTTCCGCATATCCGATAGAACATTGTCTCTCCATTTCATTTTAGGTCTTCCCGGTGGTCTTCTGCTCGTTGGTGCTTCATGGCATGCAATTTTCAGCATTATGTCATCCAGTGCTCTGTATATGTGTCCTGCTCATCTCAGTCTTTGTGACTTTGCTTCTCTCACAATATCTCCCTGGTACAATTGTTCTAACTCCGAATTTGTTCTTATTCGATATTGCCGTGAACTGTCATCCTTTGTTACATTGAGGAGTTTCTGAAAATGGTCATTCCATGTTTTTAATACCCCTGTAATGCCGGTGATGAGTTCACCATTATCTTTAAGTATTATATTACTTGTTTGCGGTTTAAAGCCTATTTTAATTCGAAATGTTTCTTTAAAGAATGCCTTGCTGTTGTCATATCTTCCGCTATCTTCGATGCCTTGTATTTGTTTCTTCTGATGTTCTCTCTTTTTTTTCCTAGTGACTTTTCTTGCTCTATGTCTTGCATTTTTACAGTTATCTATGTTGTCCTGTGAAGGGTCCTGTAACATTTCAGCCCTAGCGCAGTGTCTTTGGTTCTGTACGTTCTCACAGTCCGTTTCGTACCGGTTATTTTTCTTTGTTCTTTCGCGCTTTCCGATAGCTGTCTCCATTGTCTCCAGAATAATCTTTTGTATAACAATCCACACGGTGTTGGCGTTACTCTTACTCGTTTCTGGTAGATCCCGCATTTTAGTTGCAATTTGAGACTTGTGGTTAGCGAGGACTCCCTCTTCCTTAAATTTATCCGTGTCCCAGTTGTGGACTTTTATTGTTTCTTGATCCTGAATCTTGTTTCGGCACATACCAGAAAATGGTCCGAGTACGCCTCAGCTCCTCTTTCACTTGTAACGTCTATCATGTTATTCGAGTGCCTAGAATCCATTAGGATGTGATCTATTTGGTTTCTTGTGATACCATCATTGGATACTCACGTCGGCTTATGTATATCTCTGTGTTCAAACATAGTAGATTTGACCATGAGATTGTTGATCCCTGCTAGATTTGCTACAAGTAGTCCGTGGTTGTTGCTTACATCGTGTAGGCTATCTCGTCCAACATGTGGTCTTAATCGCCTTAGGGTGATTCCATTTGATATCATATTAAATTATGATTATTTGTGGACCACCCTGATTAAACAAATTTCGTATAAAAAATAATATTTACAAATAAAAATTGATCAGTCCGAGCTTTTCTCCAAAAAAATCCAACTGAATTTAGACATTACTCCTGGGCCTTACTGCATATTAAATTCATTACCATTGTTGCTCCTATACAAAAGTGTAAACAAATGCATCTATTTAATCTGACGATAAAACCAAGATTTTAAAGAAATAATGCGCCAATCGCCAAACCGTGCAGCCCTAGGAAAAACACGCGCAAATTTAAGTTTTTATTGGCTCATTGCGATTTTTCAAGCCAACTAACTTTATCAACTCACAAATTGACATTTCTCACATTTCGAGATGAACGTAAACTTTTGAGGACTTATCAGATTGCAGTGCCTTCTATGGTGGAGGTTTTAGTAGTAGCAGTAAACATCTTTATTTCTAAAAAAGGCTATCGACCTATCGGTCTTTCTGCCCTTGTTTAATACATGTAGTCTTAATCTAAACAAAAAACAAAGATGAAAATTCTGTTATTCTAGGTTAATAATCTTATTAAATAAACTTTCCAATTCTAATGACAAGAAAAAATTATTTTATTGTCCAGTAATCAGTTGCGTTTGTAAGTGTTCGAGTAGCGTTGATGTAGGGAAACGGAAGCGGGATTGTCTGGTTGGTCTTGTAAGACAAAGGGGATTCAGTATGGTCCAGTTGTAGGGGTTGTTTGTCCATTTTGTATGTAGATGTATGAGTCTTTCCGAAATCTTTGTCATGTTTGTGCGTTCGTATAGTAGTTGGGTGGAGGGGTTGTGTAATGGGTTTTGGGGGTGTCTTATTCGTGTTATTAGTCTTAGTGCAATTTGTTCTGTTGCTTGTATATAACGTTTTGTCCTTTCTGTTCCGTTGGTCATGAGTATATATCCATAGTCTAGCAAGGGTCTACAAATAGCTGTATATATTTTGGTGGCGGTGTTTGTGCTAATTCCTCTGTCTTTGTAGGTTAGTGATCGGAAGTGTTTTGTTCTCTTTATTGTTTCTGCCCTGATGTTTCGTATGTGTTTAGTGAATTTAAGTTTGTGGTCGATTGTGATTCCAAGGTATTTTACGTCGTTTTTTGGTTGTGTCGTTTGGCCGTCTGCTGTTATTGTAGGGGAATCAGCGTTGAGTCTGTGGTTTGTGAGCAGAAGTTGGTTTTTTGACGCGTTTGGTGTTAGTCTCCATTTATAAAACCATGTCATTGTGTTGTTTGTTAGTGTTTGGAGTCTTTGAGCTGCTCTCTCAGTAGTTTTGTCATGTACAATAAGTGCCGTGTCGTCTGCGTATTGTAATATGTAAGCCGATCTGTCGATTTGATTTTTGTCTGGCAAGTTGTAATTGTATATGTCATGGCAGTATATATTGTAGAGAAACGGTGAGAGCGGGGATCCTTGAGGGAGCCCTTGTTCAGGGGAAAAAGAAAATGACAGTATTTTGTCAATTCGTACTTGTAGTTGTCTGTTTTCTAGTAAGTTCTTTATGGTGTGTAGTAGATATGTTGACACTATCAATAGCTTTGTTAATGTCCATAAACAGGCAAGCTGTCTTTCTGTCAGTTAGGTGAGTTGTTTGTATATTGTTAGTCAGAGTGAAGAGTGGGTGAATAGTCGAGTGGTGATGTTTGAATCCGAACTGATACGATGGTATGTACTTTCCGACCAGTTTTGCCAGTCGCTGCCTTATTATGTACTCAAAAACCTTGCTAAGTACTGGTAGCAGTGTAATTGCTCTGTAATTTCTCGATTGTGTATTGTCCAGTCCATTTTTGGGTATAGGGATTATTAAGCCGTTTTTTCATGTTTCTGGGATTCTGCCATTTGTGATGCAGTTGTTCAATTCAGTTAGGATCAGTTTGTGTGTTTCTTGAGTTAGGCTTTTCAGGAGTTTTGCCTTTATTTTATCTTTTCCCGGTGTTGTGTTTTTGATATGCGCTAGGGCTTCATTGTACTCTGCGTCTGTGATCAGTTTGTATGTATAGTTGGGTGAGCTGTTGAAATAGTTCAAGTACCAGTCGTTGATCAAGTTCCAGTTGTCATTGTCGAAGTTAGGGTTTGTCGATATGCTGAAGGCCCTTTGATAGTGTCTGGCGAACGCGTCAGCTTTCTCTTTGTCTGTGTACCGTTCTATTCCGTTTTCGTAAATTGTGTCAGTAGTGTTAGTTTTTTTATATTGCGCTAGTTTCTTAATTTTTTCGCCAGTATGTTTTGCCTTTGTCTTTTTGTATTTCTTTACATGTTTCTAACCATTTGTCTTGTCGGTATTGTCCAATCAAGGTTTTAATGTTTCTGTTTAGTTGGTTCAGTGTCTTTTTTAGGTCGTTATTTTGAGTGTTTGTATATAGTCTGTACAGTTCTCTCTTTTGTTTTATGAGTCTCAGTATGAATTTGGGTAGTGTATGTCGGTAGAAAGCATTTTTTATTTCCGGGCTAAATTTTCCTGTGGCTAGTGAAAGTTGTTGTTGTATGGTTGGAGGTTTTATAAATCACAAATGATTGAAATGTTTTTAGCATAATACTTAGGTTGTAATAATTGGAACATCAAAAGACAGCAAAATTGAATAATGCAACTTTTCAATGCATGTCGTGATCTAGGTCTAACCAGTTAATTGCATATAACATTTATTCTAACTAATTAATAATAAAATTGTATCGTATTTAAATATTAATACGTCCATAATACTCTCGGCGCCCGTTTTAGTTGCACCTAAACGTTCCATCCCTAATGTAACGAACACTCCATGATATGGTGTTTTAACATTTACGCATTCGAAACTAATAATAAAAGGCTTGAAATTGATCCAAATGCAATAAGCAAAGTGTAACGAAACGTGGCTTTGCACCATCCAATTTCAATTTAAATTTAGAACACTTGTAAGCAAGGGGTGCAATGGCTGACGCAGCTGCTCTTCATGGTTGTTTATTTGGAAAACAAATTTATTTGATAGAAAACTTGTCACGGCACTCTAATAAGTGAGCGCAGGTTTTGTAGAAAAATAGCACAAAGATAATGTACTAATAGTGACTGGAATAATTAAAGATTTTTATTAGATAATGAACTACCAATTAAACATGATTTCGATATATGGAGGTACTGTGCTTTTTATGAACAAGAATATCAAAGCTTTTATGAAGTTTTTATAATAGTTTTTTGGAACCCATTTTACCAATACTGTAGATGTTTGTGCTAATGTGGCAGGCTTTCATCCCCCCAAGTAAGCTCCAAAGTAAAATATGCATCTCAAGCGAAGTTGAAAATTAAATTAATAGATTTATTTAGTTCTTTTGACAAATCTTTAAACTGATCATATCTAATTTGATGCGAATTTTAAACATTCTAAAAGTCGTTGAACAGAAAAACCACAAAAACGGTCACATCAAACGTAAAAATTTAATTAAACTCTTTCATTCGACAAACGTCTTCGACATTTGATCAAATCTGCCGCCGATATGATACTATAGAACTTTATCCCTCGCCAATCTATCTATATCTTTTGTTCGCCATAGGTAATATTACAAAAGCGCTCTCAAAAGGATTGTTATTCCCCTTTCGGCTTAGTTTCGCCAAACATCAAATCATCAATGTCAGCTTGAATTTCCACTATGGTTGAATGCTTTCCAATAGAGTGTTTGTATCATTATCGAATGAGACATAAAAGTACGAGTATACATATTGTCTTTCTAATTAATACGTGTCAGGATATTGTACCATTAGATGGATATCCATTATTGCGGGTTTTGTGAACATGTCTAATTAAACTCGTATGGGCATTGCAAGTAGCAGGTATGCATAATTTTTTTCACTCAAGTGTCCTGAGGTCAAAAGGAAATTATTGAAAACCTCATAGTTTTTTAAACGCGTTGGGAAACTTAATATGAGATTTTTAGAAAATTTTTATTTTTTTATAGTTATTCTAAAAATAGGTGAAATTGTTGTTGAAAAGTGCCGCTTTACATGTCACATCTCAACAAGGATATCAACTAAAGTTCCAAGAAAAACTTGTTATTATAAATCGATGTATGTTCTTTGCGAACAAACTATATTGGATTTTAATTTTTAATCCTAAAAAAAACTTTAACATTAACTATGTTTGGTACCGAAAGAAAATAGACAGGAAATTTTAAATTACTTTATAACTCCATAACCGAAATATATTTAAAAAATTAAATAAGTAAATAATGGACGATATCATTTTTATATTAGGACACGTTATGGCACTTTTAATGCATATTTATTTTTTTAAACTTTTACCTCTAAAAGACTTACCTCAGTATCTTCGCAAAAATTTTCTGATTTATTGATATTGTGGGATGTTTGCATTCCATATGCCATTTCGAATTCGACGTATTTGTTTTCTAACATAATTTTGTTTTACATAAATTGCATTTAGCAAAATTATCATCTTCCGTCTCTTACCTCAAGACAGAATATACAATTTCAGTTCCAAAATGTGAATAAAACAGAAACAATAAGCGTATTATGAAAAATTATTTAAAAAATACACAAACAGGTTACCGAAAAACAATGAAATGAATGATGTATACTATATACTCGTATAGACACGCAACTCGCAATAGCTGTAAAAATATAAGTCGCTCAAACCCCCCCACCCAACTACTATACGAACGCACAAACATGACAAAGATCTCGGAAAGACTCATACAGCTACAGACAAAATGGACAAACAACCCCTACAACTGGACCATACTGAATCCCCTTTGTCTTACAAGACAAACCAGACAATCCCGCTTCCGTTTCCCTACATTAACGCTACTCGAACACTTACAAAAGCAACTGACTAGTGGACAATAAAATAATCTCTTCTTGCCACTGAAATTTTATTTAATAATATCGTTAACCTAGAATAAGAGAATTTTCATATTTGTTTTTCATTTAGATTAAGACTGCATGTATTAAACAAGGGCAGAAAGGCCGATAGGTCGATAGCCTTTTTTAGAAATAAAGATGTTTACTACTACTATAAGTCGCTCATTAAAATCACGGTTTAAATCACAGTTTATTTTTAGGTTAGTCACAGATTGTAATTGTGATTTGTTTGTCGCTGTGAAAAACTTAGTGACAGTGATTTGTTGCTCATCTCTACTTGTAACCTAGTTATCTTCAGTAATGTTTGTGATCTGAACGGGATCTACCATTCTCATTATAATTTATCTCCCAATATTCGTTTTTGGGTATGAACCTGTTTGACTTTAAACTATGTATTTACCGTTAAAATAACATTCTGGACAAGTTTTTCTAGTAACTTTTTCCGATATCTCTAACGCATCGCAAAATATAGCGAACTGCCCCCATTCGCAAAGTCGTAGTAGGCTGGGTTTTCATCTGAAGGTAGAAATGGGTACCCTAACTAATTAAGCTCATGACGTTCAACCTCTGTACCGAAACTAAAAACCCTGCTTCCAAAAATAAATAAAACCCCGAGGAGTTTCCATTTTAAGTGCGACACACTGTATATGGTTGTAAATAAAAGCCTCAACTTGCAAGGCGGAAATTATCAAAGTAAAATTAAAACAAGCATCGAAGGGAGTCTCATAAGGGACTGCCTTATCCCTTATTTTGTATATTGTCTATTTACTTTCTGTCGGTTTATTTATCGTTAGTAACTTTTTTAGCTATTTTAATTATCAGTAACATTTGTTCAATCATGTCTACTATAACTTACAACACACTATATATTAACAATATAATATATAATAATATACAATAAATATATAAAGCAAAAATAAATATACAATACAATATATAAAGCATTATTTTCTCAGAAGCAATTAATTATGTCCAAGTCTCAACTGTATTTTCTTCCTCTATTTAAATTTAACCTTATATAAGAAAGTGAACGTAGCAAAATGTATGTTTTTGAGAAATAACTCAGATAAATAGGTATTTGCTTAGATAAATGAAGAAAAATATTTAAAAAATAAAACAAGAATAACACAAAAATTCTTCGGCAGAACAAAATGGTATGGCATAGTAGTAGTAGTAAACATCTTTATTTCTAAAAAAAGGCTATCGACCTATCGGTCTTTCTGCCCTTGTTTAATACATGCAGTCTTAATCTAGATAAAAAACCAATATGAAAATTCTCCTATTCTAGGTTAACAATAGTAGTAGTAAACATCTTTATTTCTAAAAAAGGCCATTGACCTATCGGTATTTCTGCCCTTGTTTAATACATGCAGTCCCAATCCAGATAAAAAACAAATATGAAAATTCTCCCATTCTAGGTTAACAATGTTATTGAATAAATAAGATTTCAGTGGCAAGAAGAAATTATTTTATTGTCCACTAGTCCGTTGCGTTTGTAAGTGTTCGAGTAGCGTTAATGTAGGGAAACGGAAGCGGGATTGTCTGGTTGGTCTTGTAAGACAAAGGGGATTCAGTATGGTCCAATTGTAGGGGTTGTTTGTCCATTTTGTCTGTAGCTGTATGAGTCTCTCAGAGATCTTTGTCATGTTTGTGCGTTCGTATAGTAGTTGGGTGGGAGGGTTGTGTAGTGGGTTTTGGGGGTGTCTTATTCGTGTTATTAGTCTTAGTGCAATTTGCTCTGTTGTTTGTGTATAACGTTTTGTCCTTTCTGTTCCGTTGGTCACGAGTACATGTCCAAAGTCTAGCAAGGGTCTACAAATAGCTTTATATATTTTGGTGGCGGTGTTTGTGCTAATTCCTCTGTCTTTGTAGGTTAGTGATCGGAAGTGTTTCGCTCTCTTCATTGTTTCTGCCCTGATGTTTCGCATGTGTTTAGTGAATCTAAGTTTGTGGTCGATTGTGATTCCAAGGTATTTTACGTCGTTTTTTGGTTGTGTCGTTTGGCCGTCTGCTGTTATTGTAGGGGAATCAGCGTTGAGTCTGTGGTTTGTGAGCAGAAGTTGGTTTTTTGACGCGTTTGGTGTTAGTCTCCATTTATAAAACCATGTCATTGTGTTGTTTGTTAGTGTTTGGAGTCTTTGCGTTGCTCTCTCAGTAGTTTTGTCATGTACAATAAGTGCCGTGTCGTCTGCGTATTGTAATATGTATGCCGATCTGTCGATTTGATTTTTGTCTGGTAAGTTGTAATTGTATATGTCATGGCAGTATATATTGTAGAGAAACGGTGAGAGCGGGGATCCTTGAGGGAGCCCTTGTTCAGGGGAAAAAGAAAATGACAGTGTTTTGTCAATTCGTACTTGTAGTTGTCTGTTTTCTAGTAAGTTCTTTATGGTGTGTAGTAGATATGTTGGTGTGTGTAGTTTGTATAGTTTGTATAGTAAGCCTCTATGCCAGACACTGTCAAAAGCCTTGTTAATGTCCATAAACAGGCAAGCTGTCTTTCTGTCAGTTAGGTGGGTAGTTTGTATATTGTTGGCCAAAATAAAGAGCGGATGAACAGTCGAGTGATGCTGTTTGAAACCAAATTGGTAGGTAGGTATATATTTTCCAATCACTTTTTCAAGCCGCTGCTTTATTATGTATTCAAAAATTTTGCTTAGTACTGGAAGTAGTGTAATTGGTCTGTAGTTGCTCGGTTGTGTATTGTCCAGTCCATTTTTGGGTATAGGGATTATTAAGCCGTTTTTCCATGTTTCTGGGATTCTGCCATTTGTGATGCAGTTGTTCAATTCAGTTAGGATCAGTTTGTGTGTTTCCCGAGTTAGGCCCTTCAAGACCTTTGCCTTAATTTTATCTTTCCCCGGTGCAGTGTTCTTGATGTGCGCTAGGGCTTCATCGTACTCTGTGTCTGTGATCAGTGTGCAGGCATAGTTTGGTGAGTTGTTAAAATAGTTCAAGTACCAGTCGTTGATCAAGTTCCAGTTGTCATTGTCGAAGTTAGGGTTTGTCGATGTGCTGAAGGCCCTTTGATAGTGTCTGGCGAATGCGTCCGCTTTCTCTTTGTCTGTGTAGCGTTCTATTCCGTTTTCGTCAATTGTGTCAGTAGTGCCAGTCTTCCTGTATTGCGCCAGTTTCTTAATTTTTCGCCAGTATGTTTTGCCTTTGTCCTTCTGTATTTCTTTACATGCTTCTAGCCATTTGTCTTGTCGGTATTGTCCAATCATAGTTTTAATGTTTCTGTTAAGTTGGTTCATTGTCTTTTTTAGGTCGTTATTTTGAGTGTTTGTATATAGTCTATACAGTTCTCTCTTATGTTTTATTAGTCTCAGTATGTATTTGGGTAGTGTATGTCGGTAGAAAGCATTTTTTATTTCCGAGCTAAATTTTCCTATGGCTAGTGAAAGTTGTTGTTGTATGGTTTCTATTGAAATGTGCTGTGCTTGTGATTGAATGTAGTCATGTATATGTTGTTTCCCTTTGTCTATGTCAGTCTTTGTTAGGTTTAAGTTTTCCTCTATAGGAGGTGTATTGGAGGTAGGTTGCGTATGTTGTAAGTCTATGTTAAACGTAATAGCCAGGTGGTCGGATCCCAGCTCGTTGGTTAAGTTTATGTTGTTGATGGTGTTTGTCAAGTTTTTTGTGTGCAGTAGAACGTCTGGTGTTGAGTCTGGGTTTGCGGGCATCAGAAAAGTTGGTGGGGTGTGCTGTTTTATAAAGTCGGAGTTTTGCAAAAATCTTTTAAGTTGTTTCGTTTTGTTCGTGTTCAAGTTAAAGTCGCCTATAATTATTGCATATTTGTAGATGTTCGCCTTAGTCAGTATGTTTTGTTCTAGGTTGGAGTGTGGGTGTATGTATGTCAGAAATATGTGTATCAGGTCGTTTAAGTAGGGTATGGTAAAATGTAGACAGTCGTTCAAAGGGTTGTTGAGGGAAGGAGGATTTGCTCTTCCAAGTTTAACGTCTGGTTTTAGGAGAGCTGCGACCCCGCCCCTGGCACGATTGATGGTATTTCCATGCCTATAGATATACTGCCAATTTCTGTACGTTGGTGTTTGTCCTAGTTTGGTTTTAGTAATGGTGCATATTTGATCTAAATCGAACAATCCCAAAACATGTTCCATGTCTATCACTATTTAGTAAGCACACCAATTGGCATAAGTTTAAGCCAGTAGTAACGCAAACGTGAAAGAAATAAATAGTAAAGTAAGCAAAAGATAGCTCATAAAAAAGTAAGTATGGCAATTAACTAGCTTTCCAGGGGACAAGGCCAAATTTAACAGGGTGACCCAATTTAATATTTCTCTCTCCCTCTATCTCTCCTCAGCCACTATTCATCCACTCCTGGGCATAGGCCTTTCCTAGTTCCTTCCACTGATTCCTATTCTGGGCTTTCTGATACCAGTTTCCGCCTGCCACCCTCCTTATATCATTCAACCATTGCAAGGGCTACCTATAGATCATACGAGGGTTATCATTGGATTTTAAAATATAACATATCTCAATTTAATCGAAAGCTTTGTAGAAGTCAATGAAGGCCATGTGAATTGGCATGTTATATTCAGTTGATTTTCCGATACGTGTTTTAATTGATTGTAGATGGTCTATTGTTCAAAATCCCTTTCGAAATCCGGCCTGCTCCACAGGCTAGTATAAATTGGACTTCTGTGTTAGTCTGTTTGCTAAAATCTTTATAAAAATCTTATACCTTATAGGTGCGATAGTAGACTGATGGGTCTATAGTTTTCTATGTTTGTTAAGTCCTCCTTTTTGAACTTCGAAAAACAACTTCGGCCTCGAGCCAGCTTTCTGCTGTTCTGCCTTCCTGAAGACATTTATTGAAAAGAATCACGATATATTCTCGTTACTCTGTCTCCCCTCAG
Source organism: Dendroctonus valens (assembly GCA_024550625.1). Taxonomy (NCBI): domain Eukaryota; kingdom Metazoa; phylum Arthropoda; class Insecta; order Coleoptera; family Curculionidae; genus Dendroctonus; species Dendroctonus valens. Next base: position 3,603,998 of record JAJTJO010000096.1, read on the forward strand.
ATTTGTGATATCTGGTCGGTCTTCTGATCCAACATTCAATACTTCATCAGTTTTATCCACTGGATGTTCAAGAGTGGACGAGTAGAGGGTAGTGTAGGATTCTTCTGCATTTCTTGCGATGTCGTTTCGTTTGTCGTTATTTTACTGTTCTAGTGTGTTCTTCAATTTAATGTGATACACTGAAAAGAAGTTCAGAATAAATAACCAGGGCATTCAAAACGACTTGGAAACGATATTCTATTAAAATACATTCGATTCGATTCTTCTAGATTTAATTACGGGAAAGGTTTTGCATGTTTCGCAACCAAGAATGGCGCCTTCTCTCCACACTTCTCCGTACTTGTATTTTTCCCTGCATTATGAGTCGCAGTAAGTGGTATATGTCTCCCTTCATCACATGATCCAAATATTGCAGCTTGCCTTTTTTTACCGTATGAACAATCTCTCTATCCTTTCTCATTCTTCTCATGACTTCCACATTCGTTATTCTATCGGTCCATTTTCTCTTTAGCATTCTGCGGTATACCCACAGCTCGAATGCCTTCAACCTTTTCATTTCTATCCCCTTAAGAGTCCATGCCTCTGCTCCATAGAACAGTACCGATGGCACATAGCATCTCACCAGCCTGATCTTAAAATCTAGGCTGAAATCACTGCTGCAAAACACTCGTTTCATTTTAATAAATGTTGCTCTGGCCTGTCCTATTCTGGTTTTGATTTCTTCAGTGCACTGGTTATATTTATTTACAATGGTACCTAGATATTTATACCTCTTAACTCTTTCTATGGCTTGGTTATTTACTATGATTTGGGCGTTGTTTTGTGTTGTATTGGATAATATCATGAACTTTGTCTTTTTTACATTTAGCGACAGTCCGAATTCTTCGCCCGTTTTATTTACTTTGTCTAGCAGCACCTGTAAATTCTCCAGACTAGTAGCTATCAGAATAGTATCATCCGCATACCTTATATTGTTAATATGCACTCCGTTAATTACAACACCCTTCGATTCGTCTTCTAGTGCTCTTTTTATTATTTCTTCTGAATAGAGGTTAAAGAACATCGGCGATAATACGCATCCTTGCCTGACACTTCTTCGAATTTTGGATGAGACGCTGGATGAGAAGTTCGTGACGTACCTTATCAAACGCCTTGTTGTAATCAATGAATCCCACATAAAGGTCCTGGTTCATGTTCATTCTTCGTTGCGCAAGAACGTTCAGTGCAAAGAGTGCTTCTCTTGAACCCAAGCCATCTCGAAAATCGAACTGAGTCTCGCCTATATCTTGTTCTACGATTTTGTACATTCTATTATGTATCAGTTTCAAAAATATTTTTAACGTCTGATTCACGAGACTAATAGTCTGTACACTGCCATGCAATATGTTTTTTTGGAATGATGACAAGCGTTGATAACAGCCATTCTTTGGGTATGATACCTGTTCTGTATATGGTGTTAAACAGATTTGTAAGATGATGAGTGTTCTCTTCTTCTACCAATTTTTCAGCAGCTTTTCCATCTTGTATGGTCCCTATTGCATGGATTACCTCTTGTTCAGTGATATCTGGTCCGCTATCTTCAAGGTGTGTTTCGTTTCTGTTAATATCTCTATCATCCTCAAATAGTTCTTCCATGTTTTTAATTTCTCTTCAATGTCTGCGATAATTATTCTGCCCCCTTGGTCGGTTAGTATCATCAATTAGGCTTGTCATCAATCAATCAATGGAACAGGTACACAGACTTGTCAAACAAATAAGCAAAGATCTTGAGTACAAATGATTCTGTTATGCCGCTGTTCTGGACGGTAGTCAGGCCTTGAATAGGGTGTGGTACGACGGGCTCGTCGATAAATCGGACAAAATCTCCCCTTCCAATGCAATTTTCAGATTATATGTAAATTACCGGCACTTTTTGGTAAAACAGCAAGGATACTCTACGGATCTGACTCCCATCAACGGAGTAGGGAGTATCACAACGGGACTGACTTGCCCACTACCCAACTAACAAATGTTTACTTTGGAGGATGATGCTGCAATTATAGCTTCTCAAATCCACCCAACTGCAGCATCCAAAAATATACAAATTGCTCTTGTATCACTTTCACCTTGATAAGAGATCAATGCCCCCCAGTTAGACTCAAGAACTGTTCGCTACCACAAGATTACATCGGTGTACCAACGCAAAATACATCGGTATCCATTTAGATGAACGATCAACATGGCGCTAACAGATTTTTACAAAGCGCAAGAAGCTCGGACTACGAGTGAGTAAGATGTTTGGACGGAGCATAAAGCTCGGTTGTTGCATAAAGCACTTTTAGAAGCATTTATAGAAACTATTACTACGATGATACGACTTAAACCAGTCTGAAGGTAAACTCGTCTCTTTTGTCATGAAAGTAACCAGTCTGGACCTATGGTATGTGGCTTAATTTGGCTAATAATAATATAAAATGGCATAATAATAATATAAAATGGCATAAATAACATAAATAATGGCTACTGAATCCAACATCGAGATTTTACTAAAAATGATAGAACAACGTGATACGAATAATTGTTGATGTTCAAAGATACATGCCCAACGTGATATCTCAATACCGTCTATTAGAGAATCTATTAAGCAAAACAGGAACAGATATTGGTCTAACATAAGATAAGTCTAACAGTGCATCCATCCTATCACTCTGGTTAACCAGTCAGTGTCATGTGTCCCAGAACGAGTGTCTCATCGCAGTAACGTCTGTCATGGATCCAGCATTTGTCTCCCAACTATCAAACCTAAACTAACCTAAAACTGTTAAAGTTTGTTTTGTTTATGCACGGATTCGTGATTGGTTTATAGTTATGTTATACACGTTTTAATTAGTTTTCCCATTGGAAACTTTTTAACAAAAGCATTTTTAAAATTTTAGCAAAATTTTAAACAAAGTTAAAATTCGATTTTCAACTGTAATCTTTTCTAGAAATTTTCGCAACTAAATTTTTCAATATTTTTCTCGAACTGTCCAAGTGAGCCCCTATAACTCCTTAAATAGAATGACGTCAATTCTGAGTTAATTGTACAGATGTGTGCTGTAAATTGGAAAGATTGAGATTCAGGGTAAATATTTATTTGGTGGCAATATGCAATTCTCTGGCAAATTGCAACAGACGAATAATCTTTGCATACTGTTTTGTCTTTGAATGAAATGCATTTCAGATTACAACGAAAAATGATTAAAAATGAAGGTAATTAATCAGGTTTTTCCAATCCAACTCACTGCATGTAAAATCATTATCACTTTAAATTAATTCGCATAAGCAACTGAAATTTGCTTGCTGCAAAACATTGCTCTTGTAATTCTGAAATGAATATAACGTGGCTCAATATAACGATAAATTTCGTGAAGTAATGGCTTTGCAAAGTTCCAAAGCAATTGTAGCCCGAATCATTCTGGAACACGATTTGAATATTTTTTTTGTAAACGTTCAGTAACATGATGCCAATGTAATGATGATTTTGGGGTGAACTAACGAAATCGCAAAAAAGGTACAATTAATTACGCGCCAGGAATAAACATCAATCATTCTGTGACCTATTGTCATTTTGCCCACTTCTGTTGACTTTGGCCTTTATATTTGGCACAAAGAAAACAACTGCCGAAAAACGTGAAATTTTTTTATTTGCCAACGGGCGGCATTACAGACTCACATTTACGAGAACTGATAAGTATCGCCCACTTCGTCGGTAAAAGATCTTCAATCGATCAATGCGGTGTTTGTTCGGTATTCAGTTTAGTTGAATCATTTATAATCAAGCAGTTGATTTCAAAAAGTAAAGGGAAGAAGAGATACGATATAATCAGTCCGATGCTCTAATTCGCCGTTACAAAATTTTTAAATTAAAATTTTAAGTCGTTTCCGAATTTTGAACTATTTCTGACTGAAATTTAACTATCGTACAAAAGGCTAGAGTGCACCTTAATTGGATACTTCCTGTCATTTTCTGGTAAGACGTTAGCGATCTTTCATCAATTAGAACAAATAAAGCCTTGTGCCTTCTAAAAACAATTTTTTCAGTCGTTTTATCATACTGCTCCTTAGAAGTCAGGTGTTTTGTATTTTTTCTAATTTAAAGGGTGATTCAAAATTGGCGTCATTCCTTTTAAGGGGTAATAGGGGCTCACTTGGAGAACACGAGAAAAATATTGAAAAATCGGTTTTCGAAAACTTCGAATGCCTCAGTACCATAGCAGCAGCTGTAAAAACTTACACGAACAAAGGAATAGAGAAACTGGACGATTGTCTCCTGGAATTGAGACAGATAGTGGACGATCTAGAGGTGCTCGGGTTCCAGACCTAGAGCAAGAGGTATTGGAGATAATTGGAGCTGCGCCTTCCAGGAGTACTCTAAGCATTGCACAACAACTGACACCTTCCCAGGCACCGGACAATTGTCCCGATAACTCCCTCGAGCAAGGGTTACATTTCTACCTTGTATGTAAGGTGCACAGGATACAAGGAAACATTAAATCTCTGATCTTCCGAACACCGGTACAGATTGAGCATGCAGGAGATGTTCGAGTTCCAGAGATAGAGAAACAGGTATTGGAGATAATTGTAGCAGAGCTTTCTAGAAATATTGGTAACATTGCGCAACAACTGACACTTCCCCAGTCAACTGTGCATCAGATAATTAACGAGAAGGGCTACGTCCCTACCATGTATATAAGATACATAGGACGCAAGGATACATTAAATCTCTAGTCTATCGAACATAGGTGCAAATTAAGCAGGTTAACTAATAACCAAATTAGAGAAGTTTCTCAAAATGTGAGCTCATTAATGCTGTGACGAGTGCACAATTAAGTGATTACACAGGCACAAACATGTTTGGAATTAGACGGGCAGAACTTCGGACACCTCTTGTGAGTTGTCCACATTTCAAAACGGTTCTTTTCAAACCCACAGAGACATTCTAACAGTTTCGTTTCACCAACATCATCATGTTTTTCTTATTTGTAGGTTACAGACTTCCTTCTTCAACTGCCGAGGGTTTCATTGTAAATAGATAATGATCTCATGCTGAATGCTCAATGGAGCCATAAACTTTAATAGGAGGTATTGTTGACATTCGTTGAAATTACCGGGTACCCTAACTTATTTCATTGTCACTTTCTGTGTTGATCTATGGTTACATGAGCTTCTGTAATTTAGTAGGCAACAAGTATTGACGTAATGTTAATGAGGCAGATTACCTTGGAAAGCATTGTTGCCAACCTTCTGATCTAATTTTTTGCAAATATCTCAGTTTTTGATAAGAGTCTAGAGGAAGGACGCCAATTTTGATTCACCCTGTATACAATGTACTTTATGATCATTAGCAACATGGCGATTTTTTTAGCAAATAATATATTTCAAAACGATCAGTGTGAACATTTACTATAATAAATATGCAGAATTAAATACCGTTCTAGAAGGCGAGGATATAAAGATTCATCATGCCATACATGAAAATGGCACTGGCTACTATACATTTTTTTCTTTCAAATTTAACTATAATTTCATTATCATGTTAGCTCGGGTCCCATACCTAAATTATAGAATATCTATGGAATATGGAAATTTGCTGTTCTATACTTGTATATCCATATCAATATATTTTCCGATATACCAAGGAGCAAATAATTTGATTTCACATTTCCTTGATTTCTTTAACCGTGTTCCTGTCACAACAGAGTATTTGCTGATTCCTTAACAATCGATGGGGAGGGCCAATACAATAATTTACGTCGAATGTGTTTTCTGAAAACCGCAAGGGTTCAACGTAATTCCCATCACATTCGAAGGGCAAAAACTGCGAGAATCTGAATTTCGAGAAGATTTATTTTGGGAAGTTGTTGTTGTTGGCTGTGGCTTAATCTTGTCTACTTGGTTGCTTGAGAAAAATGAATCAAAACTAAAGTTTTTACAATTAATACCTTACTCCAATACGTTCTTGACTTCGCAATAGACTGAAGGCCACAACATTTTTGATGGTTATATCGGTGGTAAAGCTTTTTCTTTACGATAATTTGAATCACTTTCCTATATTTATTTTCTTGACTTTTTCTGTAATAATTGTAATTTATTTATTTCAATTTAACCAGATAAATACATAGTACTCCTAACGAGACAGACAAAGTATCTGTACATAGATAGGCTGGTACAATCCTTAAAAACTAACCTACACTTATTATATTACTTACATTGTATAGAAAAATTTAATTAATTTCATATTTATAGAACAATCCATCCAAGATATCCTCAGCTTACCCCATAAATATGACTTTTAGTTATTTTTTATTTATTGTTGTGTATATTTTCCTGACTGTACTTCAATTTATTCCAAAAAAAATTCCTGGGTTTCAGTCAATTTTATTGTTTATTATTTAAAATGTCACAAATACGTTTCGGTGTTTTTCACACTTCTTGGCTTTTTGAATAGCCAGTCAAATGTGAAGGTAGAAACAACTATACACACAAACTGGTGATGGTGGAAAAAGACATCGAATCGTAATTTTTTAAAATGTTTTCTTTTTATGACTTAGGACTTTTAGAGTGACCATTGAATGTTTTAACCGCACCATAAAGCTACTTTTGTTATTGATGGCTTTCTTCACCTTAGGTATTTGTACTATTTTGTGTCTTCGTTGCACTATATATATAAATTTCCTTTAGGTGATCCTAGCGATAAGCAAGGCACTCAAGTGCAAGCAATTGTTCTACATTTAATGGATAATTATTTGCCAGAAAATAATTTTTATTAATTATCTTTAAGATTTTGATCTGGATTGTTTGTATCTTATTTAAATAGGTCTGACAGGCTCGCCCCAGATCAGTATACCATGAGTTATTATACTATGAAAAAACCGGGATATATCATTAACAAAGTTTTTGTATCCATATGATTTTGTGTTACATTGTCGATATTTTGAAGAACGCTGTCACAATAGTTACCGAATGTTATATATGCTGATTTACTAGTGATTAAAGTTAATTTGTTAAAAGCCAACCAATCATCTATCCTCTCCAATCCCCTGTAGCCGACCACGTATCGTCACCAGAGATGACCACCGTGTCGTCCGCATATGACAGGACAGTATCTTTTTGCATATCTAACAATAGGTCATTCACGTATAAAACAAAAAACAGAGGTCCAAGTATAGTTCCTTGCGAAACTCCTGTACAGGGTGGGCCACTAAGAGAGGTGGTCGGCCGTATCTCACAAACAATTAGTCCTATCGATTTCAGGTAAAAAATAATATGAATAAAGACACCACGGGAAATTGCTGGAAATGACTTTCAAGTTCGCAAAATGGCCGCTTGAGGGCGAAATTGCAACAGTAAATTTTAAATACGGATTTTTTGAGGTTTCAGATAGGCTGAGGTATGTTGAAAATACTTTAGTTCTATTCCTGAGAGAATTTGACTTATTTTTTTGTTGGTGTCTCATTGTTCTAGCTAGTCAAATAAAGTGGCGGGGGAAGGCCAAATAATGGTTCAAAAAGTTATTGATAGCTCCGTGATGGCTTAACAAAATTCAACGCTTAAATTTCAGTTAAAAAGCTCTTTATTTACCTTAACACCTGCTGTAAAATATTCGACCATATGATTGCCACTTTGACCTCCGGAAGACACGTTATAAAAGGTCGTCAAACTTTTTCGATTTTCTTAAATTTTTTAAATGGAATGATATGTAATATTTTAGCTGCTTAGAAAGAGGATAAAAAATGAAACAAAATAGTGAAAACCGCACACCGATATATTTATTGCAACTGAAGATATAAACAATTTCACAATAACAATGATATTATAATAATACATGGCAATTATTGGTCCTGATAAGAACCGATTGTTATATTTCACGCATTATGAGTATTCCTGCGGATGAAATACACCTTTGGGATTAAAACCTGCTTAGATGCTCAAAATGATTTTCGTCATTTCGAATGCATTGCTCAAGCCTGTTTCTCGTAGATAAAACAGCACTCTCTACTTCTGCGACAGGAATGTGATGAATTGCACCCTTCATTTTGCTTATTAGGTCCTGTTTGAAAGTTTTTCTGGTTTGGTCTCTTTAATTCTCCCCCACAAATAAGAGTCCATACACGTAAGATCGGGTGACCTAGCTGGCCACGGGAAAAAACTGCCTCGTCCTATTCATCTATCGCGATAAGCGTTGTCTAAAAATCGACGGACCTTTTCCGAGAAATTTCAATTTTTTCAAAATGTGAAGTTGGTAGCAACTATATACACAAACTGATGATGGTGGAGAAAGACACCGAAACGTATTTGTAACATTTTAAATAATAAACAATAAAATTGACTGAAACCCAGGAAATTTTGAAATAAATTGAAGTACAGTCAGGAAAATATACACAACAATGAGTTAGTTTTGTAAAAATTTATTTAGACATAAATATTTCCATTTAGTTTCTGTTCAAATATAAATGGACCAATAATTTGTCCTCCAATTATTCCGCATCAGACATGGACACTAAATCGACCTTGATGATCAACTTTCTGCTGAAGATTGTCAAACAAATTCATTTGTTATTACGAATACTTGACGTTAAAATGGTATAAACTGTATTCGCTATAAAATTAGCTATATCTTCGGTTGCAAAAAATTTATCGACATGCGGTTTTCACTATTTTGTTTCATTTGTCGTTCTCTATCTAAGCAGCTTAAATATTATATATCATTACATTTAAAAAATTGAAGCAAAACGACAAAGTTTGACGAGCTTTGATAATGCGCCCTCTCACGGTCAAAGAGGCAATCATGAGAGCGAATATTTTATAGCATGAGTTAAAGTAAATAAAGAGCTTTTTAACTAGAGTTTAAATTTTGAATTTGGTTAAGCCAATAAGGAGTTATCCATAACGTTTTGAACCAATATTTGACTTTCACTCACCACTTTATTTGACTGGATAGAACAATAACACTCCCACAAAAAATAAGTGAAATTCTGTCAAGAACAGAATGAAAGTATTTCCAACCTACCTTAGCCTGTCCTGAACTGCTAAAAATCAGTATTTAAAATTTACTGGTGCAATTTCGTCCTCTAGCGGCCATTTTGCAAACTTGAAAGTAATTTCCAGCAATTTCTCTTAGTCACTTTACTCATATATTTTTTTACTCGAAATCGATACGACTAATAGTTTGTGAGATTCGGCCGACCACCTCTCTTAGTGGCCTACCCTGTACATACATCTCTTTCGGTAGTGATCGGATTCTGAATACTAACTCTCTGTTTCCTATTGCATAAATGGCTTTCCATTAGTTTAATTATTTTACACCTTGTACCATATCTTTCACGTTTCTCCAGCAATAGCTCATGACCAACCGTGTCAAAGGCCTTAGCCAGATAAAGAAAAGTGACTATAAGGGGTTTGCTCCCGTCTAATTTTTTATATTTTATGTCCGCAATCCCATTTAGCGCATCATCAATACTTCTGCCCTTTTCGAAACCGTACTGTGCTTCAGATATGATTTGACACTCATCCAAGAAGTTGTACATTCTATTATACATGATTATTTCATAAACCTTTATGATATTTGAGATTAAAGAAATTGGTCTATAGTTTGAGATACTAGATGTACCTTCTGTTTTATGTATAGGCACTACGTACGCGCTTTTTAGACTGGAGACTTAATGGAATAATATATTTAATTACCCGGGCCTAAAATAACAAATTTTAATTTCGAAGTAACAATCTAGTATTGGTTTATGGAAGTGAACAATGTACATTTTATGAGAACCGTCGCTCACACAGGGACAATCGCACATAGCTGTAGGATATGTGTATGTGACACTTCTCTTTAGACCATTATGCAAAAAGCGAAAAAATGACCCACGCACGTGTCGTTGTTGATTTGATACAATCTCCAGTAATATTTTAATGCAGCTATAAACAATAAAGAATGTTCAACTATAAATATTCAACACTTTATGGGCATATAACGACGCAGTCAAAAGGCGCTTGCCCTTTCCGTAGAACATCTAAAGTATCTTATCGGCATCTTATCACCAAATCTACAAAAGCTTCATGTACATTTATTAAAAGATTTTTAAAGAATTTTGTTTCGAATTTGAAAATTAAATGTAAATATTCTAATGACGCTAATCGGATATACAGTGTGTCCCGTAAGTACATGATCAAAAGGGCACTAAGACATTCTTTGGCTGAAATGAAGACCATACGAGCTAACTTTTGTTAAAAAAATGTCCGGCTCTTCTGTTATGGATGCTCAAAAATAATCAGTTTTTTGAAATATCATCGGAGTTCATCCGCTTTGAGCAAGTGAGGAATTCGTGAGTGTCTTGGTACAAAAACTACCAGAATTTTTTGTTTGGCAGCTGGAATTAAATGATTTTTTTTGAGTTGATACACTAATCTTTTCTGAACATTATTGGCCTTTTGTAAAATCTTGTAGCATTCATAGTTTTAGCACAGAAAAAATATTTCTGTTTCCTTGCTATTTAACAATTTCAGACAGTAACTGCAAACGTCGGAGTGAGCGATAATGCTCTTTTATAATACATTAATTGTCAAACGTTTTATAATTTTTAACTCACCGACACCGAAGAATCGAGTTTTTAGCTAATATTGCCCTAATGTAGGAACAAATCCACAGCAAGTTTAATTAAAATCCATCTGAGTGCTTTTCCGATATCATAAAAAACCTAATTTAAGTTTCCTGAATGTAAAAGGTTCATGAACGTCTGAAATAGTCAATATTTCGCAAAGAGTTCAAAAATCTCAACAAAGGACTAAGGCATAAACTTGTAAAAAATCAGTTGATTTCAGCTACGAAATAAAAAGTTCTGGTAGTTTTTGTACCAAGTCACTCTAGAATTCCTCACTTGCCCAAAGCGGATGAACTTGGTTACTTGATCAAAACATGAGTCTTACATAGGAACAAATTCACAGCGAGTTTCATTAAAATCCATCGCACCATTCTCCCGATATTTGAGAAAATATAATTTTTCCAAGAATTTTGACCTTCAATAGCAGAGGAGCCATACATTTTTTCTCGGTAAAAGTTAGATCATATCGTCTTTTCGGCTTTTCACCCCAATTCGTTTTTGCCTTGTGACAGGAATTTTGCTTGTGTAAAAATAATTTTCAGGAGACACGATAGAATTTACTTCCCAGAAGAATACGAAGAGATGATAACATATTCAAGAAAAAAACAACCGTTCACTGTAAAGCAAATTTGAGATAACGATATTCTTGATTTTAAACACTGGTGGCTGGTTAATTACAGATAAACGTGTTCTACTTTAATTCGTTTTGCTAATCCCAGAAGAGAAACTTATGCTGTTTCAAACTACAGGGAGTTTCTCTATAAAAGTTCTAGTCCTGGATATGTAACTTGGGAATTTATAGATGGTTTTATGTCCCATACCTTCAAATTATTGATAGGAAATAACGAAAGCCAGCCTCTACCCAATAGTGCTGCGTATAAAGAGCCAGTTCCTATAAATGGAAACAAAAATGGTCGATATTAAAAAGTTATAAAATATATCACAGTAAAACATTAGAATTTATTACCATGTGACATCTTGGAAAACGACAAATACCGAAAATATTATATCTTAATAATAAGGTATCTTCTTGTTATTCCTGTTTTATATATAGTATTATTAAATAAACGGGTCAAGCATAATTTTTTAAATTTCTTATTAAATTGAGTTCGAAAACTGTACAAGTGAATTAGCTTTTTTAGCTGTAAATGGTACCTAGTTTTTTTTGCTGAATATTTATTGCTTCGGATTGGTCCCTAACCACCAGGTCTAAAAGTTTGCTATGGTTTCTATTCAATATCTCAAACAACGTTTTTGGACCTGTACGGTTTTCTAACTCACCGATTCAATTCAGATAATGAGTTTATGTATGTTAATAGAGGATTGCGCCGAACAAAGCGTCATGCATAACACATTTTTTCGCATGACTTCACATCGTATAGAGTCTTCAATTTAGAAAATTGCTGTCTACTTACTACTAAATACTCTTTTTAGACAATGGATGATGTTTGTGTGATACCGTATAAGGTGCTTTTGCTGGCATACACTTCCCGTGTATTTCACGATTTCCATAATGTCTTTACACAAATGCTTAAGTGTTATTATTACCGGATGATCTACTCTAAAGCGATATTAATTTTTTTCCAGATGGTTATTTGTTATTAGCAAATTCAAAAGGGACAACATGGAGGGTAGCCGGTGCTGTGTTAAAGTTAGGAACAACATGTCAGAAAACCTTGTGGTAAACAATGGTCTGAAACACGCTGATTGTTTGTCTCCAATACTCTCCAATATCATTTTGGGCGCAGCGATCAAACCACCCAACCAACGGACCAAACCTGAAACTGGCATTTGCCGATAATATAGATCTTGTCAGTAAAACCATTGAAATCAAAGAGTTGTTTGGAAAAATAGAAAAGGAGGCAGACACAGTTGGATTACGTATTAATGAAGACAAAACAAAATACATGTTTAATTCCCGGAGACAGGGAAGAGATCGACTAGGGCAAACTGTAACCATTGACATCTACAATTTTCAACGGGTTTCAGAATTCAAATACCTCGGCCTAGTTATAACAGCAGACAACAACATGAATAAAGAAATGAAGGCCCGCATACAGAGCGGTAATAGATGCTATTATGCACTCAATCAAGAGAACTCAATCCTCAAAACTAAAATTGTACCATGCTACTACAAGACCGGTAGTTATGTACGGATGTGAAGCGTGGACCCTAACCAAAGCAAACGAAGACGTCCTGTGAAGATTTGAGCGAAAAATACTTAGAAAAATTAATGGACCAACCCAGGATCCTAGTTCAGGGCAATATCGAATAAGAACAAACGCAGAGTTAGAACAATTGTACCAGGGAGATATTGTGAAAACTGTAGTAACCATGGGTTAACACAAAACAAAGAAAGGGAAAGTAAAAGAAATATTTTGAGGTTAGGACAACGTTGTCACTTTGCCGTTAGTGCTGCCAACCCTTTTAGAGTAGATGAGTGATATACCTAAACTCGCCACAGAAGTAAACAAAAACCTCCTGTGTAAGGTTATCTATCAATGATTAATTATTGTTGTGTATATTTTCCTGACTGTACTTTATTTTATATTTTTTTTGGAATAAATCAATGATTAATATTTTCTTATATTTTCTTAATATATTCTTAAATCACAAGAGGTTGACGAAGTTCTGCCCGTTTAACTCCAAACATGTTTGTGCCTGTGTACTCTTCCCAGCATTGTGGGCTCACATTTTGAGCAGCTTCTCGTATTCGATTAATTAACTCCTGTTCAATTTGTACCGGTATTCAGGAAACTGGAGATTTAATGTTTCCTTGTGTCTTGTGTATCTTACGTACATGGTAGGAATGTAGTCCTTCGTCGGGAGAATTATCGGGACAATTATCCGGTGCCTGAGAAAGTGTCAGTTATTGGGCAATGCTTCTAGTATTCCTGGAAGGCTCAGCTGCTATTATCTCCAATACCTGTTCCTCTATCTCTGGAAAGAGAACACCTCTTGGTCGCCCACTACCTTCCTGGAGCCAATCGTCCAGTGTCTCTAGCTCTTTGCTGGTGTAAGTTCGGACCCCTTCTGCTATGTTACTGTAGCATTTCCCCATAACTAATCGCATATCCGCAAATTCGATATTGGTGTACGTTTTGTGAAGGAAGCTTCAAAGTAAGTCACAGTTTGACAAATGCTTGTTTTTATTGCCCAAGCCTATCTACCTGTAGCCATCCGTTAATAACAAAAAACATCATTGCCGCTTTGACTTTTCATCAAAAAATTCTAGAACAGTACTTTTTTAACATAAAAATTTGTAATTTGAAGCAATGAATGTGATTTTTGTTTTCGAATGGTTAAGTATTCCAATAGGCTACCAATCAGACATGGGATTATTTTAAAATAATACTTAATAACAAAGTTGATATTCGATTTTCAACTGTTAAAATCTTCTAGATATTTTGGAAAACATTTTTTCAGTATTTTTCTCGTACTCTCCAAGTGAGCCCCTATAACCGCTTAAAAGGAGTTACGAAAAAAATGTAACACCCTGTAAAAATGCCCTGAATAATTTGATGAGAAAACGAAGCTTAATTAGTTTATGTGGTACAACTATCGTAAGTCTTGTCAAGATATTGATCGCACAAGAAAAATTATTGCAATGACCCCACAAAGAAAGAGTCAAGCTGAGCCGGAGAGACCAGACCACTTATAGAACCTCTCCTACCAATTAACTTTTCGGGAAATTTGTCATTTAAAAATTGTCGTAGTGCCATGGCATAGTGTTATGGGGCTCGGTCGTGTTTAAAACTGAAATTTTATGAGCTATATCGGTAGTCCTCGTCCATAATAGCGCTTATTTCTGAATCGAAGACTTTCTAAAAATTTAAAATATATTCATACTCTTAAAGTGTCAGTGTCTGCACATTTAAGTCGTCGGTGTGCTGGTTCTGTCTTTCCGGAATAAATCTTGGATGAGAATCGAACCAATAAGATGGGTTGTATTTGTCAAATGCATCACTTAGATAAAACGACCATTTGTCGGAAAACATGAATTAGACGGAAGCTGTGCGTTAGTCAAAATGCGTTTCAGTATCAGCTCAGAAAATTCTACACGTCGGTCATTGTTTCTGCGCAAACTGGTTTGCAAAATACTTCATACAACTGATATTTGTCTGGTACTCGGTGTAGGATCCATCGCGATATGCTCAATAGCAGCCACGATAGCTTTACGCGTATCAGAACTTTAAACGTATTTGTTTTTATTTAACACTGACTTATGAGGAAGTTTATCATTAAACAATTCGGTTGTAGCACTCGCATAATAAACACAGTTCAATGTCCTGTAAAGTCCGTTTGAAGAGTGCGTCCTGAAAAAACAACGGAATTTCTTCCGTTCTTCAATTCTGCTCGCATTGGCTTTGCAAATGTCCACTGCATATGTGGACGAAATGTCAAGAAGCAATTCGAATGCGAAGCCGGAGAAACTTTTCGATTTATAGCATACATAACGCCCGACAGAAGTAATATAAATATCTTCATATATTTAAGAGATAAAAGAAAGAGATAAAAGAAAGAGGCAGGAAAAGAAATTTTAGGGGCAGCAAAAGTGAAAACTTTTACTGCAGCTGAAGTCGCCTATTGTATAAATTTCGTTGCTAGTGGTTGAATTGACATGTACATTGTAACGTTTTTCCGACGTTTGAACAAAAACTAGGTTTCTTCTTTCATTGATTTAATTGTCAGTTGCTTATCTAGTTCGTGTTCATATACCGTTATTGTGAGCCAAGGTAGAAATAATGTCACCTCTTTGTATCTTCCTTGATTGTTGATCTGGCGTTTGACGTGAAAAATATGCTTACCTTGTAGATAAATCCTATTGGGTTAAACAAATTTTCCTACTGAGGTTTCATGGGGAAATTTTTGGTTCAAGACCACACTTCGCTCACTGAAGTTTGCAATTTTTTCAAAAGAAACATTTTCAAGCTGTACGGGCAATAATCCATACTTTATAGCACTTCGCAACGTTTGCAAACTTCCCGTGTTCGTTGACCTATCTGCTTGACATTATGAAGAAAGAGACAAGGAAATTAACCATTACTTAAAAGTTAGGAAAATTTACTAAATTCGTCATGTGAAAAATAAAAACACAAACAAAATATAAATTTGGGGGCAACAGTTGATTAACTATTACTAAACAACTTACACGGGTGCAATACAAGAAGTCACGTACTTAAAGTGGAACTGGGCTGGCCACGTCGCAAAAATGTCACATAATCGATGGTCGAATAGAATACTGGAATGGCGTTCAAGGGACGAACTCAGAAACAGCAACTGGATTCAAGATGCCCAAAACCGAGCAAAATGGTTTCGCTTAAGAGAGGCGTATGTCCCGCAGTGGACGAGACAAGCTGCTATATGAACCAATGCTAACCAAGGTGATAAAAAATAAACATAATTTAGCGAAACTAACCGAAATACTAACATGTGTCTAAGAAAAAGTCCAGTAAATGCAAAATAAACATTGGGCAAAAGCGCAACATTTTTGGAACTGCGTTGACGTAAAGTCAGTGTGGTAGACAACGTGGACGGCATGGCGTTCTTTGTTTTTTATTAGAAAAGTTGTAAATTTCAATGAATGAAAAGTAGTAGAAATCGCATTTCTCCAAAAAAAAAATTCACTAACAAAATTATTAATAAAAGGATCATCTATAATATTTTCTACTTCAAACGCGAGAGGGGTGGCAGCTAGATATTGACCGAAAACCGACCGATACGCATAATATTATTTTTATCATCATATAACGTTTTTAATTTTTTAGTTTTTCGTTTTTTTGGAAAAACGATTTTCGTATTTTCAAAATTTTTTTTTGTAAGGTGTAAATAGGTATGTGTTATCTAAATTCTGTTTATCTGAATTGTTTTTGA
This sequence comes from Dendroctonus valens, assembly GCA_024550625.1. NCBI lineage: Eukaryota > Metazoa > Arthropoda > Insecta > Coleoptera > Curculionidae > Dendroctonus > Dendroctonus valens. Next base: position 3,620,491 of record JAJTJO010000096.1, read on the forward strand.
ACGATTAGATTACATAAAACTATTTCAGGCATTCAGGGCGCTATTTTGCGATGGGTACACCCGCATTAAAAAATCAGGGTTTTTATTTCTAGACAATGCTCAGATCCGAAAAGGTACTCCATCTACTCCGATAAAATAATTCATGTCTAGTTGCACCTTAACGACACAATAACATTTTATTTTTAATTTAACTAATAACATGAGATATAAATCACAATGATTTTAGACATTTAGCCAATTAGCGGCGCGCTTCGCATAAATAGCTGGGGCAAAAGGGAAAAAATGCCCCCCAACGAGTAAGTTTTTTGTTTACAATGCCCATTATGGGAGATTCGGTTTGGACCGTGCGCCACGCACCCCGCCGAGTACGTTTGATGTTTCCCACACGTTCAAGTGCCAGCTCCCAGTGGGATACTAAACATTGCAAACGGGGAATACAGTAGCTCAAGGGTAAATTCCGTCAACAACAGACGATTGCCTCGTTAATAAATATTAATTAATTAATTGGGAATGATGCACAGTTTTTATTACGGCCTAGGGCCAGTTATTAGGGTAAACTAATGAGAGGGTTTAAAATATCATGACGTGAAATTTTTTTTGTTCGTAGGCAACTAATTTTAAAATTATCATCTTTAACATGATACTTTAGAAAATAAGTGAAGTGGCATAACACCATCCTCACATAGGAATCTGAAAATCTACGGCAATCGATTTCATTTTCCCGCGCCGTATTTTAAATGCACTCACTCTAAGTTGCCATGACGAAAGTGGTAAGTAATTATAATTGATATAATAATAATTAATAATATATAAACGGTGCCTGATATAACTTTATCACATTTTCTATAACTAATAAAAAAGTTTAAATAATGTTCGTTTGTATAATTTAAGCGTCTCGTTCATGATTATTAATTATTTTCAAAAGGTAAGTGTAAACATTATTTAAACATTTCAATGTATTAAAAATGGCCACTTTCGTCATGGGAACTAAGAGTGACTGCATTTAAAATAAGATGCGGCAAATTAGCCTTAAAAAATAATACGATTTAATATGAACTTTTTACTTATAAACTTTTTCCAGAAAAATCTATTAAAATTTTCAAATTTTCATTGTTTTTATCATTACAAATTTTCGTAGTTAATCAAGTTACATCGGTATATGTTACTGGCAATGTAAACAATTGCTGGGATTGATAAAATTATTAATTATGGACAAAATATCACATTGCCGGGGCATTTAGCACTTTATTTATTTACCGCTTTTCTTTTAGATGTTTTAGCGTTTTCTATTAACTCCAAGTATTCTGGTTTAGTGATAATTTGTGTAATCTGACTTTTTGATAAACACAATTCATTCAATGTTTCAAGTCACTTGTATCAGTTAATAAAGGTTCCAGCATTTTGTTTTACAGAAAAATCACTAACATTTTTTAAAGAAAAAAACATAAAGTCAATATAAGGGAAAAGACAATAAACATTATGCCTGCCTGCAAAGAACTGAAAACAATCATGACCTCGTTAACTCGCAAGATGGTGCAAGCGATAAGGCACCGAAAATGGACGCTGATTGGCTAGCGCGAATCTCCCCTTACGCACATAGCCAATTTGATGTAAAATCAAAGTGCCCAAAGATATAATAGCAGTATGTATAATGACCGGACAATGTAATAAATTGTCGTATACAAATACAAAATTATTACAATGCTCATGATTTTATCGGGCATTTTTTTAAATTGCCCGGACTTTATAAATAATGGCCGAAATAATCAAACTGACCTTAACATATATACAAAATTATATTATATTATACAGTGTGTCCAGTATAATATGATGTACATGGGGATATTGGAAACCGTTAAAGATACAGAGTGGACCAAATGGGGAAAAAGTTGCGCAATCAAGTGCCTATAAATAATCTATCATCAACTTCTTCGAACTCGGAATAGTAACGGATATACAGGAAAAAAAAGAAAAAAGTGGGTTTTATAAAATCCTTTATATGGTGTTTATTATAAAAGATACAATAACGAAAATTTCAGGGTGGGGGTAAGAAATGAGCGTGAATTTGAAAATAAAGTAAAAAATAATCTAGGCCCACTATGTTCAATAAGGCCGAAGTCAACTTTTGTTTTTCTTATGGGCGCCATATTGAATTTCTGCATTTTTAGATTCCCCTTTAAATATGCTCTTCAACCATGTATAACATGTTTATGTTCGGTCAAGATAAATAATTAAAATTAACAAAATTAAGATTTTATGGTAGTAGGCATTGATATTTCTCTTCAATTTCCCCATAGTGACGTTTGTTGTCTGTTTTAATTACCTAGGTAACTGTCAAAGTAGAATTTATTGTCAGTGTCAAGTGTTTGTAATTAATTGTGTGTTTCAAAATGAATCACTTTTCAAATTATGAATGAATGAAAATGAAGCGAAAGCTGAAGAAATTTATTTAAATAAATATCCAGAAAGGCGATAACCTGGTAGAACTATGTTTAGGCGTCTGAAAGACAACCTTGTAGCTTACGAGAGTTTTGCTAAGGTAAAGAAAAACAAACTTCCAGACGAAAATAAAGAAAATTTGGTAATGCAAAGCGTGGTTGAGACACCTCGTACGTCTTTACAACAAATTGAAGCCCCAACAGGTGTTGCGCGGTCAACGGCGAATAGTATTATAAAGCATTATAAATATCACCCCTATCGTGATCGGTCCTGCCAGGGACTCCAGAATGGCGATGCGATTAGAAGAATGGCATTTTGTCAGTGGTTTATACAAAGAAATAACGAGATACCAAACTTTTCCTTAAAAGTCCTTTGGTCAGATGAGAGCCAATTTACTAAATGTGGACTCTTTAATCGTAAAAATACCGTTTTTTGGTCAGATGAAAATCCACGGCTAGTTCGTCAAGATAGGCACCAAGTTAGGTTTGGATTTAACGTCTGGTTAGGTATTGTGGGTACCCACGTGATTGGACCATTTTTTTAATGAGAACTTAAATTCCGAGAGATATTTGAACCTCTTACAAACTAACGTAGCGGAAGCACTTATGGATGTTCCAGTAGCTACCCTGCAAAACTTGTATTTCCAACAAGACGGCGCGCCGCCACATAATGCACGTATTATCACAGAATTTTTAAATCACGAATTTCCCAACAAGTGGATAGGCAACCTGGGACCAGTAAGATGGCCTGCGAGATTCCCTGACATAACACCGCGTGATTTTTTTGCATGGGGCAATGCTGTTAACAGAATTACCCCAGAAGTGATCAGAAAATCCTGTGAAGCAGTAATGAGACGATATACGTTGTGCGTGCGAGAAGACGGTGGCTTATTTGAACACCTACTTTAATCCTAAAATGTTTCTTGTACTTTTGCAGTGTTCGATGTATGATCATTAATAATTTAAAGTAATAATTAATAGAAATATCAATGCCTACTACCATTAAATCGTAATTTTGTTAGTTTTAATTATTTATCTTGATCGAACATAAACATGTTATAGATGGGTGAAGAGCATATTGAAAGGGGAATTTAAAAGTGCAGAAATTCAATATGGCGCCCATAAGAAAAACAAAATTTGACTTCGGCCTCATTGAACATAGTGGGCCTAGATTATTTTTTACTTTATTTTCAAATTCACGCTCATTTCGTACCCCCACCCTGAAAATTTCGTTATTGTATCTTTTATAATAAACACGATATAAAGGATTTTATAAAACGCACTTTTTTCTTTTTTTCCCTGTATATCCGTTACTATTCCGAGTTCAAAGAAGTTGATGACAGATTATTTATAGGCACTTGATTGCGCAACTTTTTCCCCATTTGGTCCACCCTGTAACTCTAACGGTTTCCAATATCCCCATGTACATCATTTTATACTGGACACACTGTATATAACAATATTATAATTATACAGGGTGATTCAAAATGGGCGTCATTCCTCGGGGAGTGTTGCCTGTGGGTGTTTTGGGAGTACAGGAAAAATAGTAAAATAAAATATTCTTACCAAAAACTGAGATGTTTGCAAAAAACTAGATTAGAAGGACGGCAACGATGCTTTTCAAGGTAATCTGCCTCATTAACATTACGTAAATACTTCTTCCTTCTTAATTACCAAAACTCCAGTAACCATGGAAAGAAGTAGAAAGCGAAAGAGGGAGAAAGTGACGAGAATATACAGGGTAATTCAAAAGTGGCGTCATTCCTCTGGGGGTGTAGTCTGGGGGTGTTTTGGGAGTACAAGAAAAATAGTAAAAAAAATTAATTCTTATCAAAAATTGAGATATTTGCCAAAAACTAGATCAGAATTACGGCAACGATGCTTTTCAAGGTAATCTGCCTAATTAACATTACGTAAAAACCTGTTACTTCTTAATTATTGAAAATTGTAGTAACCATGGATAAACACAAAGCAAAGAAAGAGAAAGCAATAGAAATATTTTGAGGTTAGGATAGCCGTCAGTGCCGCCATCCTTTTTGAGGGCAGATGAGTGATATACCTAAACTCGCCTCACATGTAAACAAACATCTCCTGTGTAAGGTTAGGTTATGTATCAATGATTAATATCAATCCAATAAAATACAATTAAGTTGTTAAATCACAAGAGGTTGACGAAGTTCTGCCCGTTTAACTCCAGACATGTTTGTTTCCAAATCACTTTATTGTGCACTCTACGCCGCAGTCTGGGATCACCTTTCAATCAGCTTCTCGTATTCGGTTAATTAACTCCTGCTCAATTTGTACCGGTGTTCGGAAGATCAGAGAGTTAATGTGTCCTTGTGTCCTGTGTATCTTACATACATGATAGGAATGTGGCCCTTCCCCTGGGGAGTTATAGGGACAATTATCCGGTGCCTGGGAAAGTGTCAGTGGTTGTGCAATGCTCCGAGCACTCCTGGAAGACTCTGCTGCAATTATCTCCAATTCATTCCAATGTATTCCTGGGTTTTCAGTCAATTTTATTGTCCTTGCGTTTCGTCCCGGGTCTACCTATTGGACTCGTCAGTAAGGCTTAGGTAGACCCTGCCTTATACGCCGGACACCGGTTATACGCGTTCGGACGTAAATTAACCGAGCCGGCGTAGATGTTGTGCGGTGAAATGTTGGCAACCCGTGTTGCTGATGCTGCCACTCGTTCCATTCTGCTTTTGTTCCCAAGCATCTATCTTCGTTGTGTATATTCTTTTTCCTGACTGTACTTTTAATTCATTGTGATGTTAATAATAACATAACACCATAATTAGTGACAATAAAATTGACTGAAAACCCAGGAATACATTGGAATGAATTAAAAGTACAGTCGGGAAAAAGAATATACAAAACGAAGATAGATGCTTGGGAACAAAAGCAGAATGGAACGAGTGGCAGCATCAGCAACACGGGTTGCCAACATCTCACCGCACAAGATCTACACCCGCTCGGTTCATTTACGTCCGAACGCGTATAACCGATGTCCGGCGTATAAGGCAGGGTCTACCTAAGCCTTACTGACGAGTCCAATAGGTAGACCCGGGATGAAACGCAGGGCTCATCATATAACACCAAAATTAGTGACAATAAAATTGACTGAAAACCCAGGAATACATTGGAATGAATTAAAGTACAGTCAGGAAAAAGAATATACAAAACGAAGATAGATGCTTGGGAACAAAAGCAGAATGGAACGAGTGGCAGCATCAGCAACACGGGTTGCCAACATCTCACCGCACAAGATCTACACCGGCTCGGTTCATTTACGTCCGAACGCGTATAACCGATGTCCGGCGTATAAGGCAGGGTCTACCTAAGCCTTACTGACGAGTCCAATAGGTAGACCCGGGATGAAACGCAGGGCTCATCACATAACACCATAATTAGTGACAATAAAATTGACTGAAAACCCAGGAATACATTGGAATGAATTAAAGTACAGTCAGGAAAAAGAATATACAAAACGAAGATAGATGCTTGGGAACAAAAGCAGAATGGAACGAGTGGCAGCATCAGCAACACGGGTTGCCAACATCTCACCGCACAAGATCTACACCGGCGCGGTTCATTTACGTCCGAACGCGTATAACCGATGTCCGGCGTATAAGGCAGGGTCTACCTAAGCCTTACTGACGAGTCCAATAGGTAGACCCGGGATGAAACGCAGGGCTCATTACATAACACCATAATTAGTGACAATAAAATTGACTGAAAACCCAGGAATACATTGGAATGAATTAAAGTAGTCAGGAAAAAGAATATACATTATTAACAAAGACTATTTACCTGTAACTATCTGTTAATGACGAAAAACATCATTGCCGCTTTGACTTTTCATCAAAAAATTGTAGAAGAGGTCTTTTTTAATATCAAAAATTTTCGTAATTTGAAGCAAAAATCGTAATTATTCTTTTCGAATGGTTAAGTGTTCCAAAAGGCTACCAAGCAAACATGGGACTATTTTAAAACAATACTTAATAACAAAGTTGAAAGTCGATTTTCAACTGTTAATATCTTCTAGAAATTTTCGAAAAATTTTTTTTCAATATGTTTCTCGTACTCTCCACTTGAACCCCTATAACCCCTTAAAAGGAATGACGCCACTTTTGAATCACCCTGTATATATCTAGACGGAAGTAAAATTCGTAACAAGTTTCGCAATGACAAAAAAACAGGACAGACAATTTTTGCGTAAAATTTGTTAGCACAGACATGTCTCGGTGTAATCCAGGACGTTACGCATGTTTAATTGAGTTCAGCAAGGTCTTTGACAATCAACACATATTTCAGAAGTTTAACATCGACTACTATGACATACGAATAATATCAACCATCTACAGGGGCAAGAGTGAAAATCGACAATTCCCTATTTGGGGATGCAGACCTTAGTCCAAATATAGGCAAAACGAAGCAACATACACCAGCTAGTAATAGGTATCAAATTTATGCAAGTAACACAGTTTAAAAATCTTGGCACTCGTTGGTAAGAGCAGTACTCACAGAAACAAAATTGTGGCTCGTTTACAATCGAGCTCCATGAAAGTGAATATAGTTCAAGGCGTCAGGTTTTGTCCCTGAACCTAAAATCAAAAATGGTACATTGCTGTCTTTCCAGCTTTACTGCCTGGGTTGCAAATCTGGGCTTCGAATAAGGAAGTCTAAAGGATATTCGTGCTCTTGGAGATGCGGACATAGCGTTTTGAGCCTTGCCGAGAAACGAGCAAGTTTTCAAACGAATGAAAACAGCAATGTAAACATTGTTTACCGTCAAACAAGAAATCTTGAATTCCTCTGACGCATTTGTCGAAACTTCCAATATGAAATTCTTCACCTAATCCTTCATGGAAATAGGAAATACCGTAGGAGTGAGGGCTGACGTAGGATGTCCTGACTGTTAACTCTAAGAGAATAGTTTGGTCTGTTATCTGTTGAAATGTTTTACCCAGCCGTTTCAAAGATCAGAATACACATACTGGTTGATATGCTGACGTCAAAAAGAAGAATTTTTTATAAAGCACATTTATTCACTTTTTGAGGTCACGAAATGTGCTGGAAAACTAGCATTCATTTTTTGAAAACTACTTCTGTGCCATAAGCAGTTTGAAGTAATGATTTAACTCCTAATTCACTCAGGACGCTCGCATGGCATAGGTAAAGAGAAACATGTCCCATCCATAAACGGATTCTTTCACAAAATTCGTCTTTATTCTTAATTAACTATTTCTTTTTGAACTAGTTAAATTACACTAATTGTATGCCGTATATGTATACAGGGTGATTCAAAATTGGCGTCATTCGTTTCAAGGGGTTATAGGCGTTCATTGAAGTCTAACAAAGCAGAAGCTGTAAGAATTGACACCAGCAAAGGGATAGACTCACTGGACGTTTAGCTCCAGGAATTGACGCAGATAGGAAGATCAAGAGGTGCTCGGGTTCCAGAGCTAGAGGGACAGGTGTTCGAGATAAATGCAGCAGAGCCTTCCAGGAGTACTCAGAGCATTGTACAACAATTGACACTTTCAAGGCATAAGATTATTACCGAGGAAGGGCTATATTCCTACCATGTATGTAAGATATACATGACACAAGGAAATATTAACTATCTCATCTACGGAACAGCGGTACAAAATGAGCAGGAGTTAATTAACCGAATATGAGAAGCTGCCCAAAATGTGAGCCTAGATTGCTGCCAAGAGTGCACAATAAAGTGATTGGGGCACAAATGTATTTGGAGTTTAACGTGCAGAACTTCGTACACTGCTTCTGATTTAGCAACTTAATAGTATTTTATTTGATAATTGATATTGATCATTGATACCTAATCTTTTACAAGAGGTTTTTGTTTACATCTGTGGCGGATTTAGGTATATCACTCATATGTCCTAAAAAGGTGGGCAACATTGAGCACAAAGTGACATCGTTATCCTAACCTCGAAATATTTCATTGTCACTTTCACTTTCTTTGCTTTGTGTTTACCCATGTTTATTATAGTTTTTAATAATTAAGACGCAACAGGTATTTACGTAATGGTAATGAGGTAGATTCCTTTCAATAAGATTGTTGCCATCTTTCTGATTCTAGTTTTTTGCAGATATCTCAGTTCTTAATAAGAATTTTTTTAAAACTATTTCTCCTGTACTCCCAAAACACCCCCCGACAACACCCCTAGAGGAATAACGCCATTTTTGAATCACCCTGCATATAAAATGTATTATTTCAACTACGCTTAAGATATCTGAAATAAACCTGAAATTTTAAAAAGTCTGCTATATAAACGAGTAGTTCGAATACAAGCAGAAACTTTAGTTCCGTTACTAGTAAACTGAACGTTGCGTAGTTTATCATTGTTTAACTAAGTTAGACTTTGCAATTTCGCGTGTTTGCTAATTCTTTTGAACAGTTTAGACATTTTCTCGGCCGGTACTTAAAGATCCAGTAATTGTTATTAATTTAAACGAAGCTTAATATTTCATTTTTTTCCGACTTGCAAATGTTAAATATTCCTTAAACTGACCCGCCTTTTCATCGGTATTCGTTTAATGCCATTATCGGCATTCTTACTGGTTCTGCCTGTTGTGGCATTGCAGACTCTCTATACGCATTCCGATTTAAAATACGACGTGCCCAATCGTTCATCATAACCTCCTGTCCGCGTTTCGTTTAACAAATGCTGGTATTCTTTTTCAATTCGTTCTTCGGAAATAGACACAATACGTATAATATAAAAGGAAAATGAATTTTGCGACAATTTTTTTGTTAGAACATATTGCCTATTTTACTCCAGTATGTTTCGCCAAAGATTAAACATATTACAGAGATTATAGTCGGACAAAAGTACGATTTTGTAGGTTGTGGTTGATTTTCAAAATTCCAGCATGTGAATGAAGCGTTTTTGCAAGTGGTTACAAATAGACACTTTGGTTGCATTTTACGTTTAACTACAGCTTTGAAATTGATATTAGTATGTTTTTTTGAACTTTGGGAAAAGAACTAGTCCGCAATGAACGCACTGCATATACAGAGTGTCGCAAAATTAAGTGGCCAAACTGAAACGCTGCAATCTGCTTTCGTAAATAAAGTTAGTGTTTCTATCAAACATCTCTCGAAAAGCTTCCACGCGCAAGCCTATGCGGAATACGGCCTAGTCCTCTTCAAGGTGAAGTTTCTGGACGTTGTCTGCGAGAGAATGCGGTAGCATATAGAATAATAGGGAGGTGGTGCTCCGATGCCAGATTATCAGTTAATCCTAGGAAAACGGAGATGTTGCTCTTTACAAGGAGAAGGAAAATAAATAATTATAGGGCACCAATGTTGTACGGAGAACCTCTTACCGTCGTGTGACTCTAGACACTAAACTCACGCGGTAGCCGGCGGTGGAGAAGGCGTGCATATCGCGGAAACTTCCGGGTCTGCAAAGACTGGCCTAATTAGCGATGACCGGCGCAATGAGGACGACACTGAGCATAGCATTAAACATCCTCCTGGGCCCCCCTGAGCTAACCCTATGGACACGCAGGGAGACCGCTGCGGCGCTATGGACAAGTAAACCTGGAGTGGATTCCGGCGCACATGGGGTTCGCTGGAAACGAGCGGGCCCATGCATTGGCAAGGCTCGGTTCTTCGCCAAGCCCAATGACTGCCGGACCTCACATAGGGTTAAGTAACCGACAGGTGGCAAGCGCTCTAAATGACTGGGCTCTTAGAGACACCACAGAGATGTGGAGAATGGCGGAAGGGTGTAGACATGCCAAAGAGTTGATTGGAAACCCAAGTAACGCCAAGGCAACATCCAAATGGTTAATGTCAAGGACTCGCTGGGCCGTGAGAACTCCGGTTGGGGTCATAACAGGCCACTGTGGTCTGAACAGACACCTACACCTACTAGGAATTGGTGATAACTCCTTATCTCCACAATGTGGAATGGCGGAGGAAACATCATTCCACGTATTAGGTGTCTGCCATCGTTGGTCGTCTACTAGGAGGCGCCTCCTTCGGGCTTCCACACTCTCCCGCATCGAACTGTCTTCCTTGGAGTGGAGACGGATCTTTGCTTTTGACAGGGAAACCAGACGTCGGGGTGGCCAAGATCAGGTGGGGATGGGTGGAGGGGCAATGGCGAAAAGAGCCATCGGGTCCCCTCACAGTACTACTACTACTACTAGTACTTCCCTTAAGGGAGCTCCGCCCCATTTAAAAGAGACCCTTAAGTCGTGTTTCATTCAAATTATTAGTAAGCGGTTAAACGCAAATACGTAATATATTCAGACTTTAGTCAATTTCATATGCTGACTTTAGATAAAAAATTCAGAATGTGAAATTTTAATCATAGACGTATCTATGGTACTTGAGGGTCAAAGTATATAAAAAGCTATAACTTTCTGTGTGTCTATACTTCATTTATTTTGTCAAATTCTGTAAATATGGACCAAAAACTACACCAAAAAATGTACTCTTTTAACTTATATCCCACCGTCAAAGACCGGTACTGGCGTTGTAAGAAGGGCAAGAGAGCTACATACGGATGCTTGCAAGCTAGATATCGTTGATATTTTGCTGCAGAAACAGAACAATGGGGATTGGCGACCCGTGTTTTATTTTGGTCGAGCCACTTTGGCAACTGAGAAGGCGCGGTATAGTTCAGTTGGAAACTTTGGCTGCTGTTGAATCAGTAAAGCTATTACTTTACAGGTTACAAATTGCTCTGCCGTGAGATCAACGTTGATGAAAACGGATTTGCTGCCTCGAACTGCACGTTGGCAGAAGTCGCTGTAGGAGTATAACCAGAGATTATTTGTCTACTAATCTCTGGTACAACATGAAGAATGAATATCGAGCTCGCGATGTAATAGTCTGGTAGATAATAACCATGGTTGAGGCGGATTGTTTTTTGACAGTGAAGCTTCAAGATCCTAAGGCCCAGGAATTGGTGTCTGCATTACTTGAGGGTGTGGCGGATAAAAGCGCAAAGGCGGAATACAATGTTTTGAAAGGACAGTTGTGTTGTAAAATGCTATCTAATGAGGAAACGTTATGATGACATTGCTCATTCCGGAGTTGATAGGTGTTTAGGTTTGCTGAAGCAAACTTATTGGTTTCCCCGAATGGGGCGATTTGTGGCAAAATACATCAAGGCATGTATTTATTGTGCTCTTTTGATTAGGGAAGTCATGGCCGTTCACAGGGGCTATTGCATCCCATTGATAAAGTAGCGATTCCTTTTCATACACTGCACATCGACCATGTTGGACCCTTTCGCAAGAGTACAAGGCGTAATCTGTATGTGCTCATGGTGGTCGACGCTTATTTGGCGAACAAGGTGTTCCCACAAGGTTCGATCTTGGGACCCCTGCTCTTTATGTTGTATTTTGATTATACGTTGAAAGAGATATACCCAAGTGATATATTGCTATACGCAGATGACACTGCGATAATTGCGACGGGTGGTAGCTGGCGTAATGTACAAATTAGAATTAATATTATTAACTTAACGTTTTTAAACATTAGAAAATATTGTTTTCCAAGCTAATAGTAGTGGGCCGTGGTCGCTAAGGTTTGGAACTTGACGTTTCGTCTGCAACTGCGGCAAACATTATCAAAGGCGATGAGGTAACGATCGAGGTGATCTCCCGTTTGACAGCGCTCTGACTGATTCAACTCCTGTCTGGACTCTCTCTTTTATAGCGTCGAAACTACCCCCATCCTGCTAAAGAGGCTGTTGTGGTAATCAAGGGCCCGCTACCAGTTGATATCTGCGCAAGGTCAATGACATCTCTCCATTTAAATGGTGCGATCTGTGTTCTTTGGAGGGCCGGTTTCCATGTTCTACTTAAATTGAAACCCTCTTCTTTTCCATTGAAAATTTCGTTGTGATTTTCGATCTCAATGGTCTCTCTAAAAATCCTTGGATATTACCGATTCACCCTATCCAGCACCTGGGTTTCTTCGAACAGAATCGTATGATTGTCCCTGGTTAACGTATGTTCTGCCAAGGCCGATTTATCTATCTGTCCAAGTCTGCAACTCCTCTTGAAGATGTTAAAGACTGTATCTACGACGTTTGGCAATTATAGTAATAGTGTTTCAGAGAAAATTACTATTATTAATATATTTATAATATATATTTTAGTTTTCAATTTTTGGTTCAAATTTTTATTTTTGTTAAGTTTGTACTGATTCATTCTATTGTTTTCTATCGCCCGGCCTGCCCACTGATAACTTATTTATCTCTTATCATATTTATATATCTTATAAATCTCTTATATATCTTATAATATACTTTTTAATATGTGTGTAATTTGTATTTTAGACAAACTGATGATGGTGTAGAAAGACACCGAAATTTATTTGTGACATTTTAAATAATAAACAATAAAATTGACTGGAACCCAAGAATTTCTTTTGGATATAATATTAACAACCGTGTGTGTTCTAAATAACTGCGTACAATATCTACAATAACAATAGAGAGTACAGTAGAGAAGTGACTTAAAAATGGCTAAAAATGGTCTGTTTATTTACTCTTAGATGTAAATAAATTTATTAGGGGATAAGATATCATAAATTCAAATGTTCCATATGGTTTGTATAAATAAAGTGTCCGTGCTACAAATCTTGAATGGCACTTATAAAATACCAATATCGTCTTCGACTGTTTTCAATAGTGTTCTCTTACGTAAGTGAGTCCCTATGACGCCTTAAAAGGCATGACACCAATTTTGAATCACCCTGTATAGTGTCTCAGTTCGGTCACATAATATCGGGACATCTTGTATACTATGTGTGAACTCCCATCAAATGATTCATCAACGGCAAAACCAGACGAAACTCTACTGGACATGCAAGATTTACTTCATTTAGATTTAAATCCCGATGATGTGGCACTAAACGTATAGTAAATTTAGCACTAATTTTTTTATTATTTGATCATGCAGCATAAAATGGCAGATACCCGAAAATATTTCGGAAAATCTTAAAAACATATGCGGAATATAAAATATGGAATTTTATCATGTCATCACCATCACCACATTACTCTTCCTTTGCACTAAGCCTAATCAACTGATATGCGTGTCCCGTACACTCTTTCATGGACATGAAAAATATGCAAAAATAAAACCGTTTCTAATCTATTTACTGAAATAAAAATAACTTTTATTGGCTGTTAGCTTTGAATGAAAGCGTTGTAACATTGATAGAAGGAACTAATTGCGAAACGCCCTGTCACACGATCTGCAAGTCTCTCCTAAATGCCTTTTTGAGACCATGTGTTCGCCCCCTGCTTGAAACTTAATTACTTCGAAAAGAACTCTGGCGTACATTTTCAGATTCGCGTTATTTTATATGAAATCAAATCATTTGATGGCTTAAAAATGTGAAACTTACTTGCCGAAATAGATGTGGAAAATTAAAGTATGCTTTTCCTAAATTCATCAAGAACAGTTTTTGCTTGTGATACCGAATGCACAGAAATGTCGGTAATTCCAATTTCACTGGTGCTATTCATCACAAGATGTTTTGAAGTTGTTATAGCAATATTAATTATTATCACCCGAAAAATTTATATTTGCTATTATGTTTAATACATGTTTGTTTGAAGATAAATAAAAAAAGTTTTTTTTCAAAGTAGTCTCTAAATTAAAATCTTTGTTTTTCATAATTATATGCATTTGAAAGGCAAGCAAGCCACAAAAGTCACTAACTGTTGAAATACGAGAAAAAGCTCGTGACGATGATGCTTCTAGATCATTAGATTTATTTCTACAACTTAAAATAATGTTTTGTAAAATGTACTTTATAAGGTAAATTTATTTGCGGTTTATCAAAGAACAAAGAAACAGTCCTGATTCCTCAAATAAAAAGCAAATTAAAGAGTGGGTGTAGATTCATAGGCACATATGTGTATATCGATTTTACCTTAATTCGATTAGTTTTATCGGATTTGGACCAATCTGTGGAAGTTTCGACAAATTCTTATTATTAAAATCCCTCAACAGGAAAACTTTTCGGGACAATTTCATCATACACTGCTCGGCTTCTCTGACTTTTTGAATACTTAAATTGGAAACACATATTAAATCACAGAAGGCAAAAGTTGCATTATCACTAGAGTTAAAATTAAGTTTGTGAAAATGTTAACAATTTTCACGCAATTAACTTTAAAATATTGCAATACATCCAAATGAATTTTGTAAGTTTTCCAAAAAATGAAGAAAATTTGAAATATTTTTTGCGACTATTATTATGAACTTTCAACAGATTTTCCTGGGTTTCAGTCAATTTTATTGTTTATTACTTAAAATGTTACAAATACGTTTCGGTGTCTTTCTCCACCATCATCAGTTTGTCTAAAATATAAATTTTTACATTTATCATCAATTTAAATAAAAAACTTTCACAAAATTCACATATTAAAATAGAAATCACACACATTTTAAAAAGTACAATTAGGAACATTGGTTCTCAGGTGATGAGTCAGGATAAACATGTTCGGGAAAAGACTAGAATCTATTGTTTAGAGTTTTCTACCTTCACATTTGACTGGACATTGAATTCCCTATTTTATTCGACATCGAGCGAGGGAACGAAAAAAACCTGTTTATACTTCGCCTTTTCTTTGTATTCTTGGAATTGCTCTGCAATTCCTCAATATCAGCTGTTTACTTTTCACTTACCTGGTCCATTCAGTTCATGCATGCGATCATCTAATTAGTGTGTGATACACAGAGCTAAGATTGTCTGTGTCTGATCTAAAATTCATTGCATTCTGGTGTTTTTTGATCTGTATCATTTCATGGATTCTTCTCTTATTATAGTTGTTTTCATTGTATTTTTGTGTTATCGAAATCAAAACTATGCAATTTTTGTTATGCATGTTGTGCTAATGCTGTTGCATTTTCGTTAACCTTTCTTAAGCTATATTTATGCTCGTATATTATTTTTTTCAAATATTGTCCTGTTTGACCTATGTATGTTTTGTAACAGTTCAAACAGTCAATCCTGTATATTACGTTAGGTGTGTCCAAGGCAAGAAAAGGCGAAGTATAAACAGGTTTTTTTCGATCCCTCGCTCGATGTCGAATAAAATAGGAAATTCAATGTCCATTCAAATGTGAAGGTAGAAACATCTAGACATGTAAGTTAAATTTAAATCTCTAAACAATAGATTCTAGTCTTTTCCCGAACATGTTTATCCTGACTCATCACCTGAGAACCAATGTTCCTAATTGTACTTTTTAATATGTGTGTGATTTGTATTTTAATATGCGAATTTTGTGAAAGTTTTTTATTTAAATTGATGATAAATGAAAAATATATATTTTAGACAAACTGATGATGGTGGAGAAAGACACCGAAACGTATTTGTAACATTTTAAGTAATAAACAATAAAATTGACTGAAACCCAGGAAAATCTGTTGAAATAAATTGAAGTACAGTCAGGAAAATATACACAACAATTATTATGAACTCAATCGAAAGTTAGAGTAATTGAAAATTAACCCTATTGCCCAGTTTATATTTGTTTTAAGATGAAGTCGGAAATGTACGTTGCGACGCTTCAATGAACACAATTTAATGAGTAATGGATTAGCCCATGTAAGAGATAAAAACGAGATTGACTACATTCTCTCGAACAACAGAAGAATAAGCGTAGATATCTCCATTCTGAACCAGTTTGGATACTTTAAACTAATAAGCAATATCTACGAAAAAGCATCCAGAAGAGTACACATTGATTAAGACCTGATAACAGACAACGTTCCCATCGAGAGGGGCGTCCGACAGGGAGACCCAATGTCTCCGAAACTATTTACCCTAGCTCTGGAGGAAGTCTTCAAAAAATTGCCTTGGAAACATAAAGGAATTAAAATAGATGGGACATACCTGAACCACTTGAGATTTGCAGACGACATTATAGTGATCCCAACTCCAACAGGCATCAACCGATGTGGAACTGCAAATGAATATTCAGAAGACCAAAATCATGAGCCGTGAAAATATACAAATAAACATAAATAATCAGTAAATAGAAAACGTCGACCATTACGTATACCAGGGTCACAAATTAAGGATAGGGAAAGAAAATCAGACCGCGGAGGTAGCGCGAATAATAGGACTGGCATGGGCCGCTTTCGATCGGCTGAACTGCATTTTTAGTAACCCTTCAATACCAATTTGCGTCAAACGCAAAATTTGCAGAAAGCCAAAGGGTTACACAAAGATCGATGGAGAGAAGAATACTCGGTTTGAGCTTAAAACAGAGAATCCGCAACGAAATCATCAGAGAAAGAAAAGCCCTAACACATATTATGACAAGAATAATGACACTCAAATGGCAATCGGTAGAACACGTCGCAAGGCAGAATAGAGACAGGTGGACAATAATACTGGTACATTGGATACCTAGAGGAACAAAGAGGAGTGTTGGAAGACCGCATAAAAGATGGTTGGACGATGTCAAAACATGCGCAGGAAGACAATGCGTGTCTGAATGCGAGACAATGAGTGATGGGTAACCAAAACATTCATGTTGTCAAATTTGTTTTTATAAATGGCGCCCGATTTTCATTTAAAACGGCCTTAAATCAAGATGTAGGGGAACATGTTGTACCTTGGGTAAATTTTTTGGTTTCGGTGTTATTATAAATTCTAGAAATTATACTTGCAAAATTGAACTAATACAATAGATACTTCATCAATTTCGACATGTGAATTGATTTTTACACGCATTTAAAACTTAATTGTTAGATATAAAAATATAGTGTAATTAGCTGCTGCAATTTGACCCAAGGTGCAAACTGGTAATGTACCTTGGACCAGCATATGTTGTACTTTGGATCGGCTATAAAAAAGATAAAAACTATGAACAGATTTTGCCAATTTTTATTTTAGAACGTAAACTAATTACAACGTGATGTAAACTACATAACACATGGAACAACATAACACAACTAATTCTACTTATAAATTTGTGTTCTAGTTTATTTTCGACAAAACACTAACAAATATAAGAAAACTATTTTCCATTAGAGCCGCTAAATTGAACATTGAACTGGAATTGCGCATCGTGACGTGCAGTGCAGGTGATTTTTTGCGGCTCCGGAAGCTTTCGTATAATATCAGAGCGCAAAAAATCGTAAGTCTCAATTGAATTGTTATAAACTTATTGGATTCACAAGTCCTGCGTTTTGAGATTTCTTGCCTGCCACTTTCACTAATAGAAAGTCCCCTTTTTTATGACGACAATTTCAGATAATTCGTATATTTTCTCATCATTTATTAATAAGTTTGTCTCTGGCTTCTATATCCTCAAATGTTGCTTCGTCACTTGTACTGGACTCAGTATCATACTTAGCAACCTTATTTGGTAATTTCTTTGTCATACTTTCTGTCCCTAGTCGTTTCGTAACAGCTCCCACTTTCTCAGATGAAACATTTTTTCGAATATTTCCCTTCCGGCGTGCAGCTATTTCCTCCTTTTCTGGGGTATTAGTAAGTATACGGGACTTGTCTTTTACTCTTTTTGACTTCATTTTAAGGGCAGGTGCCTTTTGATAGGGCCGCACCATTTCGGGAGTAATAGAAATTTCAGGTATTCCTGCTTGAAGAAGATTTGAGGTAGGGGAACTGGACATGTTTATTTCCTTAGTTGAAGATATAGCTTCTTTGCCGAGTAGATGTTAAACGTTATCATGAGAATACCATTATCCTTACAAAAATCGATAGCATTGACATTCAAGTGGCTATCGTGGTTATCCAAAAGTAGTATGACTGGATTGTCAACTGTTGGTTTCACATGGTTTTTAAAGTGCTCCAAATATTCCAAAAACCGCATCTGGTTTGACCAACCGGACGGATTTGCACCTTCTATGAATCCACTTGGGCAACCTTTCAGCATATGGGACTTAAAAGGTAGTCTGGGAAATTTCATCATTGGCAGAATATGGTTTTGGATTGCATTTATTGAGGCTATCAAGGTTACATTTTGGCCTCGCTCACCACTGGTCAATGGACCTAAATGTTTTATACCCGTAGGTCCTATTGTTTTTGGTGGTAGATGGACAGTTGTTAGCCCGGACTCGTCACAATTCCAATATTTTTCAGGGGTAGAATTTCCACGACATAGCAGTTCTTTGTAATTTTTAAAAAAGGAAGATACATTGACCTTATTAGAGGATGTTGCTCTGGCTAATCTTGCGGGTTCAAGTTTACGAAGTGATAAATCTTCGTGTCTTCTAAGGAACTGTCTTAGCCATTCCTTCCCAGCTATCTCCCTTGGTTCCAATAATGCGGGTGAGACTTTTTATTTTTTATATCTGAATTTCATATTGATATGCTATACTACGAACTTCCATTTTTGTCAAACCATAATGTAGGCGTGCAGCAGTGAGAAGGTACATTTTCAATGCAACTTCCTAGTCTTCAGAAAAAATCTGTTTCATATTATTTTATTCATTCCAATGTATTCCTGGGTTTCAGTCAATTTTATTGTTTATTATTTAAAATGTTACGACTGTCATTGCTAAAAATTAAAAAAAAAATACTATTTCTACAATTTTTTTTAAATTTTACAGGGTTTTCCTATTATTGAACTGAAACAAAACATAATGTACGAGTTATTTTTTTTAATTTGCAGTAAATCCACCAAAAACCAATATTCCTTGTGTAATACTTTGTGATTATTATATTGATTTGTCTGCATAAAAATGATATCGCACAACAATAAAATCGATTGCCTTTTATTTTTTAAACTGGCCTAATGATGCTTTGTAAATTTGACAACAAACAAATTTACGTAGTTACCCGAACCACGTGTGAATATTGAAAACACTAGGCGAATTCGCGTTTAGCTGTCTAACTAATAAAACATGAATCATTGAAATCAATTAAGAAACAAAGATTTTATAAAGGTAAAGTTCTTAACCCGGACATACCGTATAATAAATTACAAAAACTAGAGAAATACTCATCAAACTATATTTCTTCCTGATCATAAGATAAGTTGAGGTTATTTTAAATTTGTTTGCGGTAGTTATAAACCCCATAACCAATTGGTCAGCTTATTAAATGCTTATAAAATGATGTTCCAAAACAATTAAAAAATTACATTGTTATGACAGTATTTAACTTATATAATGAGGTAGATATTAAAAATATTTTTCGTTCAAATGAAATCGATATCAAATCAGAGCCTTCTTTATATCCCTCTCCCCTATTATCAACTGAGTCGAATCAGCATTTTCAATTGCCTCGTTGAACTCTCTTATCATTATGCATATGTTCCACGCCCTTCATCCCTCCAGTGCTCACCCTATGCGCTGTTATAGATTAATACCCCCAAGAAACAGCCAATATTACACCACTTTATTAGGTCATTAATTGTGTCTCGGGGGACACGTTCAATTCACCCAGTATGTTCTGTAAATTTCTATTATGTTTGTTTGTCATTACTGACTGCAAGACGCGTACATTTTTTCGAATTAAATCTTTTGTGGATTCTTGAATTCGGTAATAGCAAACGAGATGATATCAGTATAGACGAATTGTAATTATACCAATTTATAAAGCACAGACAGGATAAAAATTTATCATCTAAGAAAATGCATAGCAGGTTTGGAAATAGGTGACTAGTTCCTGAATTGCGTCTGACAATAACTCAACAGCAATCAATCAAGATATAGAACGTCTTTATATCAATCATAAATGTTAACAAATCGAAGAGTTTTATTTGCATGTATCCCCAACAAAAACGTTTATGTTTAATCAAACTTTTCTAAACACTCACAAATGTTCCTCACCAATTTTATGACTTTCTTGCTGTAGAATTTGAATCTGGCCGGGACAGGAGAGCGCTAATTTTAGCATCTATGAATTTGCCCGCAGAACAATTTTCAACTATCATAATCACCTTTTTTGCCTAGACCGCTTATTGTCGCGTTTGAACATATTTATTTCCAGACAAGGATTAAAAACTAACATCATTTTAATATTGAACTTCAATGTACTTATTCTACCTTAACTTAATCCTAATCCTAACTTAACCTCTCTTGCTTCCTTAACTAACTTATATCTAGACCATGGACCTCGATGTGGTGCAGGAACTGGTCATCGCTTTTGGTCCATGACTTCTTCTTAAGCGGTGTCCGCAGAGAGAGGTCTGCGGTTACCCGGGAACTTTTTAATGCAAGAAACTCTGACGGTGAGATTCTGGCCTTGCCAAACTTTATCCAGGAACTTTGATGTGAAGTTCCTGATATGGTCCAGCAGGTCTTCTGTCTTCAGGTCTCGCCTCATTGGAATGAGGAGGAGAAATTCCTCATGGAATTTCTGACATAGTAGGGAGCCTTCGCTCCTTTCCTCAAGACCTGTTTTGCTGAGCTGCCAACTTCTGTTTCTGCATGATGCTGGCCGGGGACCAGGCACGCGATCCTACTGTGGTCTACTGTCTGGCTGTTATCTACAGTGGTCGTGCCATACTAGACGTTTATCATAGATACGCCTCCCAAGATATAGATATGTGATCTAAGACCTCGATGGTAGCCTTTGCCCTCCGAGTTCTAGTAGGCTTGGAAGTGGTTTCCTTCCGGCTGAGAAGCCTATGGCTTGCGTCTTCTCCGGGCTGGATTCCATGTTCAAATCCCTGCTCCATTTCTGGATCTTGACGAGATGTCTATGGATTTTAGCTTTGATTCCATAGCCTCTTCCAATCATAGTGAATGCTACATCGTCTGCGTAGGAGTAGCACTCCGTTTCTTTTGTCGTTAAAATGTCTGCCATATAGATGTTCAATAGCAGGGCACTCATCACGGACCCCTGACATCATTGTTCTGATCGTTGACATCTGATCATCGGCTTTAACTTGGAAGCTGCGTCCAGACAAGTAAATTCGGATTAGCTGGATTTGGTACTCAGGAAACCCTGACTTCATCATCTTGGCAATTAGACCCTGATGTCAAACCTTGTCAAACGCCTTTGCCATATCCAGGAAGACGGCTCCTAGATTGCGTCGACGGTTCAACTGCTGCAGGTTTCTTGTTGTTAGCCGTGCGGTGAGAGTGCTTGTGCCGTGTCCCGGCCCGAATATATGTTGCTCATCCAGCAGCACTTGCTTATCCTCTATTGTATCCTGTAGGTGTTTCAGGATACATCTCTCCATGACCTTGCTCAGTGTAGGCATTAGACTGATGGGCCTGTAGGATAATTGGTGTTTTTTGGCATTGAAGTCCCCGCCATGTATTGTTGGCCAGTCATCTGTGAAAAGCCTTCGAATATCCTCGGGATTCAACGTAGCGCTTAGACTGACGTATATGGACCCGACTCTGATCTCCAACTTTTACATTTGGACAGCAAATATGGATTCCTCCAGACATGTCGACGGTTTGACGATCTCGTGGGCGCTTATTATTCCTGCCCCGAGAGACTTATCACCGTCATATTTATGTTGCGACATCTGAGGGATACATTAGAACTGATTGTCCTTGGAAGGGTATATTACGCGTTGTTCCATTCTAAAATGCAGTATGGAGTAACACTTTGGGGTGGCTCTCTGCATTTTATTGAAATTTTCCGTCTCCAAAAGAGAGTGATCCGAACTATGTTGAGACTTGAACCTAGAGAATCTTGTAGACAACATTTCATATTTTTAAGAATCTTACCATTTCCATCTGCAAATATGTTTAGCTGCATAATTGAAATTCATAAGAATATGTGAGTTTACACAATGCACTCTCAAGTGCATTCGTTTAAACCAGAAACGCTAATTTGCTGCGTTTACCTCGCAGGCGACTTGCAGTTTCTGCGAGGCAATCTTTTTTTTTTGTTCGACCGGCGGCGGCTGTAGAATAAAAAATCTTCTCGAAGACACCCAGTGTCCCGTGACACCGGGTAGTGTTGGATTTCTACCAACTAAAAACCCCCGTTTTTTGACTGCAAGTTTCCGGGATTTATCCTTTAAAACTTGTGGTCTTCTATAAGAATGGTTCAGCTCTGGCATCCGTATGCCTTTACCTCTCATTCTCTCCATGCTAGCTAACTGCTAGAATGGGCATCTTACTAATTTGACACAAGCACTACACTACTCAACACCACTTAAAATCAAACTATCTTAAAAAGTTATACACTTACAGCACTCTACAGTGCGAGGCATTCACTTAATGCGCGACTATAATAAGCTTCCTTATCGTTTTATGGCGCTGGAGGGTTATGCTTTTGAGAGAGCGGTCAAGCAAGTTTTTATTGACGCTTCTTTTTACTCAGAGCAGGAATATTTTAATTATGTTTTTAGCGTTGGGCGTCAATTTTTGTCTGTAAGTTTGTATTTGTCATGTATGTGTAGCTACAAGCTTTAGAGTAGGTGTTAATATTAACTTTGCGTTTATTAATTCCTGTATTATATTGTAGGTTGTAGGAATTATTTAAGTAATTTAATTTAATTTAATTAAATAAACCAAAATCTAAATCTATTCCAGCTATTGCCCTGTTTTATGTTAAATGTTACATCTGGTATACTACAAGCATTCATCAATAATTTTGGTCAGTTAAAGCTTTCTTGCCATTTTATTATTTATTTTATTTGGCAACTTTGACTATTCAGTTGTTGCTGAAGCATTGCCTCATTAAACTGTTATATCCTTTTCTGCGAACTTAACAGATTTCCAACAGCGGCAGAGATTTGTAAAAGAGCATTTTAAATTACAAAGGTAAAGCTTACTAAGCCGCGAATAAGAATTACTAACGTTCCGGAAACGACGTTTATTTGCTCCGTACGAGAGACATATAAAAGTGATAGAGCTTTTTTTGAGAGATACAAGCCCGAAACAAAGGAAATGCGGTTTTTCTTAATAAAGCTCACAAAATAAGTACCTGGCCCAGCTGGGGATATTAAAAATCGATTATGTAAAAAAAGCATTCAGAAAAATACGCTAAAATGTCACAATTTAGGATTTTTGCCATTTCTGCAAATGTTTAGACATAAATAACTCTATTATAAAGATTGTGACTTAAGTGCCCGTTTGTCTTGCAAACTTCTTAACTTTTAATCGGCAACTGATAGCAAATAAAAATTGCATAAACTATAAAAATCCTCTTCAAGCTGTAAAACCTGAAAGTTTGACGCACTCCGCAATATCTGGTAAATGCAGCGTCAAAAACTAATTTTTTCAATCAACTATTTAAGCTTGTTGGCGTTGTAGCTTGTTAAATTGTTGTTAACTCTGCCGTAGATGGTCCCAAGCGTGTTTGACAAAAGAGGAAGGTTACGCGTGGGGCTAACCACCCCACCTCGCAAAAAAAGTATGGGTTATGAAGAAGCAACGGAAGCCTCGGATCAGGACGGGTGCACGACGACGAATAACGCAAGGAACAAGGAAAGAACATATGAATATTGGAACATGGAACGTGTTCAGTTTATATTGACCGGATGCAGCAATAAAAGCGATCAAAAAATGGAAAGAATGAAAATAGATATCACCGCTCTGCAAGAAATACGGTGGCCTAGAGTATGTCATACGTTGGGAATTCAGTACTTTTCTGTAGTGGCAATGAACAAAACGCCCACGCTTTCGGAACAGGTTTTGCACTCAAGAAATCCTGAACTTAGTTTTAAGGTTTGAGCCACTTGGCGACAGGATGTGCTATAGTAGGATAAAAGGCACTTTTTACAACTACTCGCTTATATCGGTGCATGCACCAACGGAAGACAAGGATGAGGGTATAAAATATCTGTTTTACGACACTTCGGAGAGGAAGCCCAACATCCCAAACAAGACATGACACTCATCTTTAGAGATTTCATTTCGAAAATTGGACAAGAGCTCATGTGGGCATGCACAGCCTTCACAATGCTTCCAACGACAACGGTCTAAGAGTGACAGATCTTGCAGCATCAAGTAATATGTTAATGAAGTCCACTATGTTTGAACACAACGATATACACAAAATGACATGGGTATTTAATGATGGTCTAACCAGTAACCAAAAATCACGTTATTATTGATGCAAGACACGGACGTAATGTACTAGACGTAAGAAGCTGCCGGGGGCATATGCCGATTCAGATCATTTTCTGGCCAAAGCCAAGATCCAAGTCAGAATATCTACGGTAAAGAGCAAACGACGCAATCGTCTCTCTCCTCAGTGGGACACAGCAAAGCTTCAGCAGAAAGAGATAAGAGCACACCAGGAAGATCTAGAGCGACTTATCAGAGAAAATACTAACACTACATATGTACAATACTGATATGGTTACGTTTATATCTGGCACAATTACAGAAGCAGCTAGAAAGGTAGTAGGGGAGAAACCCAAGAGACATCACAAAAACCACTGGTATAGCACTAATCCATGTAGCCTACAAAGTCCTATCGAACGTAACTCTTCTGAGACTAACCTCCTCCACCAAAAAAATATTGGGAGACTACCAGTGCGGTTTCATAGCAAATAGGTCAACAACAGACCAGCTGAAGCGTAGAAAGGGTCAAAATATGGCATGCAATGGCTGAGTTTGGCATCCCACGTAAGCTGATCAGAGTAAGCAGAACTTGTGCTGAGGGTTCTAGGTGCAGAGTAAAGATTGGTGATGACCTCTCAGATGTGTCTCAGGTGAAAACAGGTCTTAAACAGGGGGACGCACTATCACCCACGATTTTTAGTAGCGCATTGGAGAAAGTAGTAAGAGAAGCCAAAATCGAAACCCAGCTATTCGGGGCCAGTGGATCAAACTTACTGCTAGCATATGCCGACGATATAGACGCGGTGAGCATAAGGGTCATAAAAGCAAAAAAACTATTTTACAAAATCGAAGAAGAAGCGGCATATATGGGCCTTAAAGTCAACGAGACCAAAAGAAAATACATGCATGTCTCAAGACCAGAGGTAGCCTACCCAGCTAACGTAGTACGAAATGTGACCTTGGACTTTACAACTTTGAAAACGTGGAACAATTCAAATACTTAGGGTCAACAATCACAACCGACAACGACATTAGTGAATAAATTAGAGAACGCCTAAAGTCAGCCAACAGTTGCTTATACGCCCTAAAGGATATACTAGAGTCCAAATACGTGAGTAGGAGAACGAAAATCAAAACGGTATCAGACCCATGGTAATGTACGGTTGCGAAACCTGGACTCTTACGGTGCGAAATGATGAACTCATTCGAAGATTCGAGAGAAAAGTACTGAGGAAAATTTTCGGACCCACCAAAACCAGGATACGCAAAGCTACCAAATCAAAACAAATTCAGAACTCCACTTTCGAACGAAGACAGTCAGAGGACAGAATGGTCAATTTAATATGGGACAGACCACCAGAAGAAAGACGGCCACTTGGAAGACCGAGATTCAGGTGGCGTCAAAATATAACATCGGGAATGGTCTAGAAGTTATGGAAGATCGAGACAGATGAAGGCAAATTGTTGCCTCAGCCAAGGCCCATCAGGGGCTGTTGCGCTACGGAGTACGGAGTAGTAGTAGTAGTAGTATTTAAGCTTATTTAAAAAATTGTGACTTGTAATCTAGAGTGAATAGCCACTTCAAAATCATATTTCCTAGCGAAATTTGATATCGAAAATGTAGAAACTTTCACTTGAACTACACGAATAATTTCGCTTGACCTGCAGATACTCATAAAGTATGAACATGTTTACTCAACTTGAACAAAAAAAATGGTTTTGTCAAAATTTTATAAAAAGCAGCCCAAACTTGCTGTTACACAATTCGTGAAGTGCAAAGACTCAAAAAACATCCAGACGCTTTCCGAAGATGTAATTCGTAACTTGAGCAATTATCTAACAAATGCAGGCCTTTGATGCTTCATATACAGGGGCAGTCCATAACAAATTACTCTTACTGCAACTGCAGATTCTCGATCTCAAAATAATAGGATTTAGCTTCATATGTCTCAAATATTTCTGATATTGGATTTTTCACCATTTTTATTGAATTTTTGCAAAAAGTTGAATTAGTCGGGTTTTGGTTGTGGGTAATTCGAATATCAACTCAGTGGCGCGCAAAAATAGTCAATGCTACGTTTGGTGATAAACTATTGTTTACCGATGAGCTCATTTTTACCCGACGTGGTATTTCTGATTAGCGGAACAATCACATTTGGGACTAAGAAAAGAATCATTCAATTCGAGAAAGACACATTCAGGATGACTATTCTGAAAGTCTATGGTGTGGAATGTTAAATGATTTAATAGTTGGACCCTACGGGTTCGCAATTTGCTGAATGAACGAGGCAAGTGGATGGGTCCCAGCAGTACATTTCCTTGGCCAGCTTATAGATCTGAACTCAATCCCTTAGATTTTCACTTTGGGGTCACTTAGAAAATCCGGTTGATAAAGAAGAAGTAGAATCTCATAAGCAATACATGAGATATTTTATTTCGAATAAGGCAATATCTATAAAAAGGAATTAGAAAATGTATTAAGATTAATGGTGGACATTGTGTTCACATGCTTAATTCTCGTACTTGAAAAAATTTAAATGTATTGATTTATGGACAACAAATAGTTATATTTTTTACCTTAAAAGCAATCAGTCTAGCAATTGCGTTATTCAAAATTCCAAAATAGCTTTCCATTAAAAAAAATTCTTAAAAAATCACCAAACTCAGAATATGCGTACTCTATTAGATTCTTTAAAACTGAGTTTATATTCGATTTTCTCACTATAAAAAATTAAAGAAATAATGGAATACATTTTAAATTGAAATAGTTTGACAATTTTTGATTGTCGGAAATTTCCTTCAAATTGAAATTAAATGAATGAATTTGAATGTCCCGTTGAAAGGTTCAGCAAACGCTTAGGTACGGAAAATCAAAACTTCACAATCTTCACACTTACAAAATGTGTCGATCACTGAACAATTTGGAAAAAAATGGTCTGTATGTAAATGTATCCAAATAATGTCTCGTATGTAAATTTTAACTTTTAATGTGATTTGTTTTGTTAATTAAATAAAATTATCTACTAACAAAATAGTTTGTTTTCTTTGTAGTCGTAGAAAAAATATTGTAAATAACATAATTAAAAAAAATTTTGAAGTCGCTGAACTAGTTGAACTAGCCTTGGGCTAGGCCTACTGAACTACTATTTCTGTGAAAAGATTTGCGTTAGAATATTGTTTTTTTAAAATACAATTTCCGTACAGTCCCTTTTTCGTAGCAAGAAGAACTTTATACTTGGTCAGTACCATTTGCGTTGTTTTAGCCTCGTCCTATAAACAGCAACCAAATTGTCCATTTTATCAACTCCTCCCATTCCGACATTATATTTCGCTATCCTTTCTGGTTGACCAATTTGTTTCTTTGTTTTGCTCACACTGCACCGTCGTAAAGTTTTGACTATGTTATTTTGGGAAAAAATTGAAGCTGCTGTAACAACCTTGTCCAACTCCATTTTACCAGTAGCACAGATTCACACGCCATAAATGTATAAGCCCCTCTTGGTTTCTTATTCCATTCCTTTTTATCAGGAAATGGACAGCGTTCGAGTCTGTTTTCTCGTATTGTTCCCATTGGACAGATATTTAGATCAGCAAGGTGGTTTAGTAGAGCTATGCTTGCGAAATAGTTCTCCAACTATATTTTATATCCAGACTTTGGGGTTATCCTCACATTTTTTTAAAGCGGTATAACAACATCTCCAAGTCCAAATTGGTTTTCACGTGTCGCTGATTTTACCGGTGTATATATCAAAAGTAACACAATATCATGTATTGCTATAAAGAGCCCAATTCTTGTATCCAAACCTAATCGGTTTACCTTTGGTATACTGTTTCGCGTAGTGCTTTCCGCCGTATGCGATCATACTTTCGTCAATTGAAATATGCTCTTCCAATCCCCCATGTTCCCTAAACTTTTCATTTAGATGCGTAATTATTGGGTGTAGCTTGTACAATTTATCTGTTGGATGATTTACAAAATTTTAATTGAAATGTCGATGTCTCCATTTCAATCAGAGACATTATCAAAACTTGACCAATACATGCGCTTATTTGGACGTTTTGTTTTTCCTGAAAGCAACATAGCTCCAAGCAATACATAAATTTCTCTTTTCGTGAAATTCAGATTTATGTTCTTCTGCTCACCGTATTTATTTGATTGAGTTACCATATGCTCGATTATATTTTCACTCCAAAACGAATTGAAAAATTCCAGAGGCGTTTTAGTAAAAGACGCCTCCTTTCTACTTGATTGACTATTCCTCTAGAGAGGTGGTTTGGATTGGCATCTTCTTCGTCCGAATTATCGCTATCTTCTTCTGTGTCAACTGATATTTCTTCTGGTGGCAAAATGTATATGTTTGATGGTGGGTTGTCAAAATCGTCTTGCTCAAGTGCTTCCCGCAACTTACGTAACGAGAGTCTGAAAAAAGTTACTTTTTATTAGTTGACATTGTGCACCATTATGCGTAGAAATTCCTGGGTTCCAGTGAATATTATTTTTTATTAGTCTAAACTTTTACAAATACGTTTCGGTGTCTTTCTCCACCATCATCAGTTTGAATGTATGGCTGTTTCTACCTTCACATTTGGCAAACTCAAGTCTCTTGTCAAGTTTGTCAAATGTGAAGGTAGAAACAGCGATACATACAAACTGATGATGGTGGAGAAAGACACCGAAACGTATTTGTAAAAGTTTTGACTAATAAACTAAATATATTGACTGGAACCCAGGAATTTCTTTTGAATTAAATTGAAATACAGTCAGGAAAGTATACACAATTATGCATAGAGTCAATTATAATGGATCATGCAATAAAACGCAATTTTACAAAACAAAAAAGTTACAAAAAATATTTTCAACAATGTAAAAACAATGTAAATATATAAATTAGTCTATATTCAGTATTATAACGCCATAACACAACTTATTTATAATAAAAACAGTAATATATACCCGCCATGTCGCGTGGAGTACAAATTGGGATCCATTCCACAAACCACCACTGACCATACCTAAGTTCCATTGAAAACTAGTCGAGGTGAATTAGAGGACAGGCTATTCTCCCACCAAAAACGATAAACACCTGGTTTTTATGATGTTATGGAGTTGACAACCAGAAATACAAGTGTTCTTTAAAAGAAACATTATGCACTAATGGGTTAAATACATGGTGCTCAGCGAGGTAGTCGAGATACTTTGCTTATGAATTGAATACTTTATTAATATTTTAAGATAAAACTGTTTCGGACAACCTTTGAATATTTATACACTCTACTAACACCCCTTTCTAATCTTCTCTTACAGTTTTTGTACATCACCCCTTCATTATTTTTACTGTCTATTAGCCTTGTAGCTTCCCTTTGGTTAAAAAATGCTCATTATAAAGCTACAGTTCAAAATACTAAGCGTAATTGTAATTTACAGCCTAAATATAAAAACAACAATTCTACAATTACTTGAGACCAATTAGTCAAGCGTTTTGTGTTAGGCTGATTTATTTGCAGTGAAGCTTCCAGTAATTATAAATCCAGCCCTTTTCTTTTGTCACTTTATTGCTCTTTATTATTTCATGTGAGGGGAAGCCCTTGACTTGCCCGTTTCAATAGAGAATCAAATTCGTTTCAGGTAGCAATTAAATTTGACGTTTAACATGTTAGTTTTATGTAAATCAGCTCCTCGCCTTTGTCGTCACCGGTTTAACCCTTCCCGTTGAGTTGACATGTATTGATGTAAGTAATATTCATAGAAGTGATGACTAGAGAAAATCGTTTGTTAGGTTTTGTCAAATCATGATCGGGAAATAGTTTGTCAGCTTGTTAAATGGTCTTTATGGCAAACCGAAAAAAACTTTCGTGAGAGAAAAGCATGAACCATGTCAGAAAACCATATTGCACGGTATTTGCAAAATATCTATATAGATTTTTACAAGGTAATGATGTGGAGAAAGCAAATTTTTTTAACTTCAAATGAGGAGGGTTTCTAAAACACGAAGACAGACATAAGATTTAAAGTTAAAAAATATGCACATTAAAGAAAGCGCTGTCAGACATGTCGTTAATCTCTCTTATTTGTGAAGTGGCCACTTTACCTTCTTTTCGCCATTTAAATAAATGTCTATCATTTGTCACAATCCAATTGAATTTTAGTGCAGATCTAAGTTCCCATCTAGCGACTGAGTTTGCAGACTTATCGTCGTTAACTTCAGAAAGTGTCTTTTCAGTACAGAAAGAACTTTTCAGACCAAAGATGTAAAGGTAACTACTTGCTGTTTTCGGCTTCGATAAAAGTTAAAAATCGTGCAAAATTAAACTTATTTGGTGTCATTTTATAGTTTTAGAAAATTTATTTTGTAATTTCATATACGTTACCTTCATATGCGAAAATAATTAATTTATTTATCAATTTTTTTAGTTCACTGGCGAGCCCATTGATGGTATATACTTAAGCAGATTGCAAGTTAGGTTAAAATTTAGAACTAATACTAATTCTAATTTCCCTTCCTCTCTCTCTCTCTCTCTGTAGCTCTTACAACCTAGGATGGGCTTGGCTGACTCAACAATTCCCCTCCAAAAGGCCTTGTCCATCATTAGCTCTTCAGCGTCCGTGATATTCAGAGTTCTAAGATCTAATGCTATATTGTCTCTCCACCGTAGTCCACCATGGTCTTCTACCCGTCTGGGCCTGCTCCCATACTAATTTGACAACTCTTCCACCTTGCTGTCTTCTGACATGGCCGGACCATCTCAGTCTTTCCGCTTTAATTATTTTCACAACGTCCGGTTGATCGTATAGTTGATCTATTTCCCTGTTTTTCCTACTACGATATTATTGTAGTGTGTGGTTTCATCCCTTGTAAAAAAAAGGTCCGTATATAATCCATACGATTTTCCTCTCTGCAATCCTCAGTCTGTTCTCGTTCTGTTTCGCCATGGTCCAGGTCTCACAGGCGTGCGTCATAATCGGTCTTACAATTATAGGGCGTTAGTTTATAATTATTATAAATAAACATCAACTACTTTGATAATCAGATAATTCACCTACAACACACTTACATTACGTAAACCAATACTTTGAAATGGCAATTCGTCAGGTGGTCGACCGAGATAAAACTAATAAATTAAATTAATACTTAAAAAAACTAAATTAATAATAATAATCTGAAAGCACTTTGAAAAAGTAATTGAGTAACCAGTTCAACAACAAAAGGGATATTATTGATAATTATAAAAACTTGTAAATATATCAGGTTCAGCTACAAGCATCAAACGTGCCTCAACAAGATATGACTCAATCCAGAGTCCCCACTTGGAGTCACCAGTTATCTACCCATAATTCTTATGAAAACTTTAATTGAGGCTACTATCTTTAACTATCTCTGAACCCAGCAAAACTGCAACCGAAGCTGTATTTCACCACCGCTAATCCTGAGTTTTCTGTGAGGTATTAAGGGAACAGCGCACGAAATACCTCCTCAGGAGAGCCTTACTAGTCATCGGCGTTTATCATGATAAATAGTCTCTTAATTGGCCATACTAAGTACTGCGGGAACAACACGCAAACAATACCCGCCTACTAGCAGTACCCGTCCCTTATATAATTACTCAAACTGACTAAATTGAAGTCTGACTTTAGTACTGCGGGACCTCCACAGCCAGTACTCGGTATTTTGCAACTTAACGAGTTGCACTCGTTTTCTCTTTAAGGTTTTATACGAAGCACTAACAGTATTTAACTTTAAATGGATATTGAAGAGAACCAGTTTAATACTAAGAAAGGTAAATAAATATAAAAGAAAGACAAAATTAATATTGAACTATAGTTGAAGAGGTTACTATCCGTAATGTTTAACCAATAGTAAATTTGCTGAAGAGGCTACTCCGTGAGAAACACTTACTAATTAACGTTATCTTTAATGGTTTACCAAATAGAAATATGCTGAACAGGCTATCCTGCGAGAAACACTCACTACTTAACATTATCGTTAATGTTTCCCCAAATAGAAATATCCTGAAGAGGCTACCCTGTGAGAAACACTCACTAATTAACGTTATCTTTAATGGTTCACCAAATAGAAATATGCTGAAGAGGCTACTCTTCATGGCTACAGCCGCAATGCTACAGCAGCGATTGGCACTTTGTATCCTGTGCCTGGCGTGATAGTGGCACCCAGATATTTAAATTCATGGACTCTTTCGAAGCTGTATTGGTCTATCATTACATTTTGCCCTATTCGATCCCTACGCTTCGTTGTTGACGTGGTCATGTACTTGGTTTTATTCTCATTTATTTTTTAAAATATATAAAATAAAATAAAAAAAAATTAAAACTAAAATATATATTTTAACGAATTAAAAAATTGTATATGCGAAAACCTGCCAAAGCCTGTCCTAAGCTCGGTTGAAGAAGGGTGAAGGGGAGGAGTAACAATTTCGTAAAAAAAACAGGGTTCATCTGGCCCGGATGTTAGCACCCTGTCAGGGGCCCTGCCAGGGTACGGTGAAGCTACTGCCTTGTAGGACGGAAGTTGGATCATCAAAGGCTAAGGGAAGAAAACCCGGAAGACAAATTCCTGGCCCTCCAGGGGAGGGATTGTGGCAATGGGCTAGCTCCTCATTACATTTAAAACACATACAATGCTAAAATCACTCGCAGACAGCCTCGGATTAAGGACGGACCATATCGGAAACAACCACGGCAACGGAATAAGGAAATGATTATTGGAACCTGCAACGTACAGGGATTAAGATGAAAATCAGAAGATGTTGGGAAGGGAATGCTGCAGATGAATATAGACATAGCTGCACTTACAGAAACAAAAAGGAAGGGAAACGGAGTGGAACAGATAGCGGATTACATGCTAAGAGCATGTAAGGGCATTTCACTGCTGATGAACAAGAAATACTATAAGAACCTGACTAACTGGGTCACATTCAATGAAAGAATCACAACTGCAAATCTGAATATCCATGGACACAGAGTAGATAGTCTGTTATTATATTATAGATATAATAGCGGCGTATGGCCCCAATGAAGATGCGTTTTCTAATCTAGTCTAGGAGACCAACGCGAATATATTGTGCTCGGAGATCTGAACGCACAAGTCGGGAACAGAACAGACAGTAACATCATTGGGAAGTTTGGTGAAGTGGTCCTAAATAACAATGGCCGCATATTAATTGAAATATACGAACAACACAATTTAAAAATACTAAATGGGTTCTATGAGCACAATAATTTCTACAAATACACTTGGAACCAACACACCAAAGTACTAAAATCAATCATTGATTATGTAATAGTGAAACAAAATACGAAATGGCAAGTACTAGACACAAGGGCGTATAGAGGCATAGAAGGTAGTACGGAACATTATCTCTTTGCCTCTATACTCCATGTTCCTTTTAAAATATCCAATAACACACAAAACCAGGAAAGTGTGAATCGGGATAAACTGATTGAGGTTAAATTCAACATTAAAGGCCTCCACGAACATAGTATTAGACACGTATACCAAATCCGCTTGGAGGATCAAAAGCTGGATAATGAATATCTAACACGTCAAACCGACGACCTATAAACACATGTTATGGAAGCCTTAAAATCAGCAGCCAAAGCACTAGGCATGGATAATACCCGCCGGTATAAAAAATATAATAACAGCCTTACCTGGAATGAAGAGCTGCAGCAACAGAGAGACACAAAATACACAAAATACAGGTGATCAAATCACTCACAGACGAGAACAGGCAAAGTTTAAAAACATGATAAAGCAAAATAAAAACGACACATAGGGAAGTAAATGTAAAGAGATCGAGAGCTTCATAGCGGGAACTAGATCGTCTGAAGTTTGGAAACTAATAAGAACATTAAATACTGTCACCGTAAATATAATAAACTTCCAGCCTATACAGATTAATAAATGGCACCAACACTACTCACAAGAACTTAAGGAAAATTGAGCACCATATCTGGTAGCCTCTCCAAAAACCCACTGAGTAGAGCGCCCACATGTAGAAATTAACGAGGAAAGGATGTGGAAAGTAGTTAAGTCTTCTCCATAATAAGTTCTCCATAATGAAGAATTACAAGGCCAGCGGACCAGAAGGTATACCCGCAGAACTGATTAAATGGGGATCGCAAAAATCATCAAACACATTCAAGAACTCTTTACTAGATAAATGAATGAAGAGAGAGTACCTCTGGTTTGGAAAGAATCCTGGATTACTCCCATCCACAGGAAGGGAAGGAGAGATGAATGTTCCAACTATAGGTGTATCTCCGTTACCAGCACCATGAGCGGTATCTATGGAAAAGTCATCCAAAATTTAATTGAAGAGGAATAAGAACACCAAAAAGTTGAAGAACAGGCATGTTTTCGAGTGGGTCGCTCATGCATAGATCATATCTTCAGTCTGACTCAACTAACCGAGAAGAAAGTCGCAAGAAACGGAGAGGTGTACCTTTTGTTTGTGGATCTTACGAAGGCATATGACACCGTTCCCGTACAAAAACTATGGCAAGTAATGGAAATATCCAGGATAAGTTATACATTAATAACAGCTGTAAAACAACTTTATGATCAAACAACATCAAAGGGCAAACTAAATGGTGAATTATGAGAAGGTTTTCCAGTTACAAAGAGTTTGAGGCAAGGCTGCTTGTTGTCTGTCCCCCACATTGGTTAGGATATACCTCAATGAAGCACTAAGGAAGTGGATAAGAGCATGCAGCGGAATGGGAATAACCATTAATGAAAATACAACGATGTATTCTTTACATTTTTCAGATGAGCAGGATCTTATAGCTCAGGACAAGGAGGACCTGGAATTCATGGCAAGAAGATTGTTTAAAGAGTACGAAGAATGAGGACTAGCGGTGAATCAATCGAAATCAAAATATTTGTTCATCGGAAACGACAGAGGTGACCTACACCCAGAAGAAGACGAAACAATAGGAGCATGCACCCAATACGTATATCTTGGAACAAAAATTGTGACTGGAGGATGTACAGAGAAAGAAATAGAACAGCGCATCATAAAAGGGAAGAAAGTGATCGGCGGCCTAAACTCCATCTTATTGTTATTACACCGGCCTAAACTTTATCTTATTGTTAAACATGGTCAACCATGTATATGCCGAGAAAGGAAACACCTCCTTTACAACTCCATATTTAAGAGTATAGTGCTGAATGGATGAGAAACTTGACAACTTACTACCCACCTAGAACGGCGGCTGCGTTCCCTGGAGATGGACCTCTGGCGTAGAGCAGAAGGGAAATCAAGGTTGGAGAGGATAACTAATGAGGAAATCAGAGTTATCATGAATTTAGTCAACGCAGACATAATAGAAGAAATCCAACGAAGACAGTTGATATGGTACGGGCATGTTGAGCGGATGTATGACACAAGAAATCCCAAACCAATCCTCAGGTGGACACCCGACAGTGAGAAGGAAAAGAGGAAGACTCAAGACGACATGGATGGATGGAATGAAAAAAGCCATGTCGGAGCGAAACCTAGATCCAGGGAAATGGGAAGACAGAAGAAGATGGAAGCGAGGAACCGGAAAGAGCAAGACGCTATGACAGCGGATAAATTTATAATATCTAATTTTCCTAATATTTATCATATTGTTGTAATTATGTTTGTGTATTAACACACTTATTAGTTCCTGATCCTACTTATCAGTTAACAAAGACCCCTATTCATAGTTCGTTTGCCACGATGTGTTTCATAAGTCTTCCTGTAATGTATTTTTTTCCGGTATAATGTCTTCAATTCATTTGGAAGATTATTGAAAGACTTTTTGTAATCTTTGGCAAAATTAAGTTTTTATTTCTTGTATTAATTATATTATTATGATATTGACCAAAATAATATGATTATATTGATACATCACACGTTGTGATTGGAAGAGCTTTCGAACAAAGAGAGCATTATTAGGAATCTTGAAGATATTTCCGCTTACTATTTTTAATGTTCTATTCTGTATCCCTTGCACTAGATTAATGCATGTTCCATAAGCGCGGCTCCATGCTATTTTCCCATGAGCAACAATGCTTTGGAAAAATGCATAGTAAATGGTAAGTAAGGCTTTCGTGTCTATAATATAGCTAATGTGTTTATATCATATTATATTAAAAGCGAAAACAAGTCCAAGGTACTTGTGATATTCAACTCGTTTAACCACTGTGTTTCACATATACAACGCCTATTAATTTCATATAAAAAATGTTTCTATCGTTTTATTGACAGCCATCTTCACTGTCTCGGCATTCCTTATATGTTTTTATATGTAACTTTTTTTAACACACCTGTTAAGTGAATGAGTGCGTTTTGAACCAGAATTATATGCATTTTTGGGCGCACGCTTGCCGTTACAGAAGCATGATTTTTAAAATTACAATCATTCAGGTCAATACAACTCGGTAAGACGGATTGGAAAAATTAAATTGCGGGATTGGAAAACAAAGTAAACTTTGAAGTAAAGTAAACGGTTTACGCTTTACGCTATATACTTTAAGAAAAATCGTTTTTACGCTAACAGTACGTAGGTACCTGATCCTTTATGAATAAATCAACAAAGGTAACAGGTGAAACTAACATAAAAATAGACGAGAAGGAACTCCTCTCGTCTATTTTTATTAATTAAGTTAAGTCAATTAATAATTAATTAAGAAAATTCCTCAATCTAATCAATAGATTGAAAGTGACAATTGAAATTTGATGATTTGAGTTTCCTTATTTTAGTTCTCAGAACACCGATTTCTCAAAACAACTGTATTTCAATGCAAAAGTGCCTTATTACATCCATTATATATTCTTAACTTATCATACAACTACAAATTGCATATCACTTTATAAAAACTTCATTCATTGCAGTACTATAAACTGCTCAACAAAATCAACGTTACACTGATAAATTTGGATCAAATTTGGAACTGGATAAAGTCTGATTGCTGCTAACCATTCTATTTCCGCTTGAAGCAAAAGGGGTTTTTGGCTTCCCTTCAGGAAGACCTTTTTTCCTTAATGAATGCCCCTCGAATAAAACCAAAACCGCTACTTCTAGACTATCTCCTGGCGTTGTCGTGCGTATGGCTAGCTCGGGAATGTCCATGTTAGGGCACTGCCCAGGTAATGGACGACTTAGCGCGCCTATTTAGATCATACTCCTGCAGATGAACAGCACCAAAATACAAATTATCTCCGCATACAAACCGCCCAAGAAAAGCACCACACCAGAGGACTACAAAACCTTATTTAATTCCAAACATCCCACCCTTCTCGCTGGGGACCTCAACAGTAAAAATACAGCATGGGGCTGTAAACGATCCAACCGAGAAGGCAAAAAACTACTAAATTACGCCACGAAATTAGACCTTCAAATCCATGCCCCAGAGGAACCCACCCACTTCCACCATCAAACGCCAGACATCCTAGACATCGCGGTGTCAAAAAATCTCGCTCTTGATCTGGCAATTTCAAACTCAGACTCCCTTAGTTCGGACCACAACCCTATAAAAATACTACTAATCGAACAATACATACACAACCCACAACAACCACTAACATACATGGACTGGGACGCCCTAACACACTACCTCAACGAAATTACAATCCCAAACTCCCAAATAACAAACCCGCACGAACTGAACTCCCTTATGAAGGCCCTCACGGAAAAAATCACCAAGGCGATGAAAAAATCAACCGCAACAAAAGCAAATACAAATAATAACCCTTTCGGCCTCCCAATACAAATAAAAAACCAAATCAAACTGCGAAATCGCCTTAAGCGACTAGCAAAACAAAATTCAGACTCCTATCTCAACTCACAAGCCAACAAATTAACAAATAGTATTAAAAAACAAGTCGCGGAAATAAAAAATAATCGTTGGCAAACCTTCCTCGAAAGCCTAGAGCCCGGTGATATTTCGTTCTGGAAATTAGCCAAGAAATTCCAAGGGAAATATAACAACACTAATTTCCCAACCATACATGGCAAGAACGGACTGGTCTACACCGACAAGGAAAAGGCGGAAGCCTTCGCCGACTCGCTGGAAAACCAGTTCAGGGTGAACTACTCAATGGGCGACGACCTGGACTTTGAGGAACAGGTCGAAAAACACGGACGTCACATAAAACACAAACAACTAACGGAACTAGACGAAGCAATCCCACCCGTTACGCTGGACAAACTGAAGGAAAAAATAAAGGCACTAAAAAGCAAAACAGCTCCAGGCATTGACAGAATCCCTAACAGGGTGATGAAAATGCTCCCGGAAACAATCATGCTGCAGCTCCTAACCATCATCAACAGTGCCTTTGCCTTCAGAAGATTCCCGAAATGCTGGAAAACAGCGGCAATGATACTGATCCCAAAACCCGGCAAAAACAAAACTTTCCCCCAAAATGGGCGACCAATTAGCCTTCTCCCCACTTTCGCCAAAATCACAGAAAACTTGTTTAAAGAAAGACTCCTGGAAAAGCTAACGGACCCGGACCACGGAATCCCCAACGAACAATTCGGTTTCATGAGAAATCATGACGCCGAAATGCAAGTGGCCAGACTGGTGGAAGACGCCAAACGGGGTCTCCGGGAGAAAGCCTCCACGGGGGTCATTCTCCTGGACATCGAAAAGGCGTTCGACAAAGTCTGGCACGAGGGACTAACGTGGAAAATGGCAAACTTCTGCAAGTTACCAACCGCCTATACACAATTTGTAGCAAACTTCCTAACCCACCGAAAATTCAAAGTCCAAATAAACAACAGACTATCCTCACTAAGAACGCCAGAAGCAGGAGTCCCACAAGGTTCCCCCCTCTCCCCAATTCTCTATAACATTTACACCGCCGACATACCAAAATATCCTGCCGCTGAAATCGCCCTATACGCAGACGATACCTGTATATACTACACCAACAAAAACCCGACATACGTACACGCAAAACTACAAAAACAACTAAACGAACTGGAAAACTGGACTAACACATGGAAAATAAAAATTAACACGGAGAAAACTCAAGCCCTAATGATCACAAACAAACAGACCAACAAACTGAAACACATAACCTTGGACAACAACGACATAGCCTGGGAAAAACAAATGCAATACCTTGGAATCACTCTCGACAAAAGACTAACCTTCACTCCCCACATAAAAAACAAATTAGCCAGAGCAAGAGAGGGAAAAGCCGCCCTTTACCCGCTTCTCAAACGTACCAGCAAGCTATCCCTGAAAAACAAACTCCTTTTCTACAAACAAATCTTCCGACCCCAGATCCTTTATGGCACCGCCGCCTTTATACAAGCCAGCAAAACAAACCTGTCCCAAATCCAAACATTCCAAAACAAATTCCTCAGATACATCACAAAAGCGCCCTGATACGTTCGAAACTCGGCAATACATGAGGACCTGAAAATGGACACCATCAGGCAATTCCTCACTAAAAAGCATAGCAAATTCAAAACAAAAGTACAAAACCACCCAAACCCAGTGGTAATATCCACATTTGAAACAAACCATGGCGAACACCGAAGAAATCGAGCCCGAACATCTATTATGGCTCCCGTGGAATGGGATCTCCCATAAGCTAATCACCCCACCCTCTCCCCTCTCCCCCACACCCACCCCTTGACCGCTTCAGTGTTCGTATTTTTTTTTCTTATTTATTTGTTAATTTTTTTTAAAATTTTTTTTTACTTTGTTTTTTTTTTTTTTTTCGTTTCTCGTTTCTATAACTGCAGAGGCACAAGGGCTAGGGGGTGCTGAATGCACCAATCAAAAATTCAACCCAAATTCAAAATCTAGGTTTATACCAAACAAGCCAACAAGGCTCCAAGAAGGAGCCAAAGTCCGAAAGGACTAGCTCTATGACAAAATCCAACACAACAGATATTTAGATCATGGGCAAAGAGCAACCGGCCGAACATCTGGCTAGACATGGGAGTTATGTTTTTTAACTTTGTTTGTGAATTTTATTAATGGGAATGTTCAATAAATTTTTATCTATCTATCTATCTATTTCCGTTTGAAGCTTTATTTAGCGCAATTCATTCGCGGTGAGTGCGTGTTTTTGCAAAACATTTATGGTTCAGATAAATTTTCTACAGGGTAGCAAATGAAACAATGCAAAAATGGTTAAAGTTCCACCTGCTCTCAGTTGGACAAAAAACATATTTTTTTGTATTTCAACACCATAGGCGTTAAGATAAGACCTGGTACCAATCTATAAAAAGGATTTCCCAATACCCGCTCATTTCGTTTACTTACGTAGTGGTCTTAAAAAAATACACTTTTTGGTATTACAGTGATATATTTTTCTTTTAAAGCAATTTGCAAAATCTAAGGCAAATGTTGAAGCTAAAACTTCACAATGGTCTTGAGAAAAACATCAACATATGCATGCATGAATGAACGAAAAATTTGCAAGTAAACTCCACTTATTTGAAAATCTACCAGAATCAGAGATTTCGGGGACAATTTTCACTTCGGTAATTTTTAATGAAACCCTGTATATCGAATTTGCGTCCTAAATTGTCTATGGTGTTTTAACCTCAACACGAGCTCAAGGTCGTGAAAATCGCACCAACAGCAGAAAAATTTTCGCTGCAAGACCAAAAAGTTAATATTTTGAGACCACCCTGTAAATAAAAGAGATGGCATAAAAAAAATCAAAAACCGTGTCGAGCTATTTGCTTCATCTTATAACTGTTGGTGTTCAGATCTTAAAAACCTTTTTTTGTCCAACTAGGAGCATGCAGAACTTTCCGAAATTTTGTATTTTTTTCTTCGCCACCATGAAAAAAAATTATCTGAGGTGCTGAATTTTTACCAAACCATTGGCTAACCGAAAACAAACGGGACTCAATAATGCTTCAAACAGAAACCAAATCGATCTAAGCGATCAGAATTTATCCGGTTCAAAAGTTAGGGCAAATCTGGCTGTGTAAAGTTAATTTTGTTGATCAGTTTTTCATATTAAACAAATGATTCGATCAAAATGTGCTCGTTGATAAAATAGCAAGAATGAAACAAGACGAAGGTGAGGACAATGTCGTCATAGAGTGTATGACTGGAATAGCATACATGCTTTCTATTCTGCGTTTGGGCCACAATAGCGAATAACGAGTATTTCCAAACATGAGTAGGTACTTCAAACATATTTTATTTAAAATTAAAGGTCAACTGAAATTAAATTATAATTTTGGAAAACGGTTACTTTCTGATACTCCGATGCTCTTTATTACTTGGGACGTGCTACATTCAAGAAGACCAATATGTCAAATGCCATAAGCACGAATTTCCGCTCTACTAAATCGCCCTTTTCGTCCAACTATAATTCGATTTTCCGTGCTCAGCTAAGGTGGCGGTAAGATTATCCAAGTCATCCACGTGCATCATTGTGAAGCAAAATGCAGAAGAATGTACAGACAGTTTGGCGCATATTTGTCCATAAGTCCCTTGTTATTAATGGCCCCTTGCATTCTTGAAAATGTTTCGATCTTTCGTAACACATATATTATTATAACCACTCAATGAATACAAAAGCAGTTCTTTTTCACCCAAGAGGAATAGTACACAATCGACACAATTCAGGCAGCGGATAAAGCGCTTGAGACTTTCAAATTAGGTCTGGTTAGTGGACTGAATGGCACATTTGGAGTAATTTGAAGAAGGCGTGGTAATCTGTTGATTTATGAGACATTTTATGACAGATGTGTGTTACCGTAGCAAAAACGTATCTCTAACTTTTCCTTATTTTTGGTAAAATTAGCACAAGATTTCAAATATTTATTAAATATTTTTGAAGCAATGAACGATATTCAAAAATATTTAAATTGGAGATTTGTGAACGGCTCATCAATTTTATACAGAACAGTGAACTTTTTAATGGTTTTATTGGGAAATTTTTGGGTATTCTCTTAGACCTGATAGAAACATTTGACGGTATATATCAATTCATAGTCTTAGGAATAAAACGTATTATTTCATTCATTCAGAAGTAATGTCTAAATTTATTTGCAGAAAACGGAAACCTAGATGGGAGTATAAAGAGATGTGTTTGGTATTTGTTGTCATCAAGCAATGTGTGGGCTGCATTGACTCTTTTACACTTTGCCCAAACAAATAATTAAATTGAACTATATTTATTTGTACAAGCTTGATTATAATCTACACATACAAACTTTACAAACAAAATTAATCACTGATTTTTCGATTAGAGTGCTGCCTTAAAACTGTGCCAGCTACATCCTCTAAATTCATGCCAGAAACTTTTCTGTCTTTACCACCCTAACCGCATAAGAACCGCAAAATTTGCGCACCCTGACCAGTGGTTATCATCAACTACTTTTTTTGGAACCAACACACATATGACAATCATCCTCACCAACATCATTTTTGTGCACAAACAGAAGGAGCCTTTAGTAAGCCGTCAATAGTTCAGGAAGTTAGGAGTCAAGTCAAAAGTCAGAAAAGCGAGACTTCGTGGAGTGGAGCCTCCAATATGCGGATCAATCCAAAACATGCTTCACTTCAGAACAGTTACCGATACTCTCAATGAGGTCACCGTTAAGGTATGGGTGGTGCCTGCAGGGGGTGTTTTTTTACCTATATTGGTAGCCTGGTAGTCGACAGCCTCCTGGTGTCTCTCTAGGAGAGGAACTTTTACGAATATGGATATACGGATGATATTTCCATTGTCGTAGAAGGAAAGTTTAGAGACACTGCATCATCACTGATGCAACAGGTGCAAATCACCACCGAACAAATGCTGTAACACAGAAGTGCTCAAAATTAGCTCGTCAAAAATATCTATCATCGCTTTTACTGAAAAGGGGATCTTAGAGCCCCTAGAACGATGTCTATCTACGGAAGTAAAATAAAGATGTCTGACTCGGTTAAATATCTTAGGGTATCCCTGGATAGGAAACACTTATTCAGAGAAAATCTGAATCAAAAAACAAATAAGGGGATCAGTGCCTTGTGGGCCTGCAAGTGTAGATTTGGTAAAACATGTATGGGCTATGTAAAGGATGTACGTCCTTATCATGAACCCCATCATCTTGGCATGTCTGAGGATAACTGGATCAGTGCCTCCTGGGGTTGAAGACTTGGCACATGTCCCCGGAAGCTGAGGCTTTGAGAAGCGACTACCGAATGGGAAACAGTGCCCGCAGGTAGGTGACTCAAATTGGTCGCAGCACGATCTTCAGGAAACTGAAGGCTGTCGACCCTCTGGTAATGAGTGCGGACAGAATCAAAACTGCCAAGTCTCGGTACCATTCACTACTCAGGTTCTGGATACGGGGCGAGATGGAGGTAGAAACCCGCTAGTAAAGGGGACTCCGTATGGCATACGGAAGGCATGAAGACAACAGCGGGGGAGGAGCTGGGGTGGTTGAAAGAAGAAGATCTGAGAAAAAATAATCTTACACCTAAGCACTCTCACTACCGCTTTCCAAGCTGGCATAACAACGATGACGGCTTGCCACCCGAAAAATGAGGGAGAGAGCCTTCGCAAGAAGACATATTACCAACGGTACCGGGGGTGAAGCCGTAGTCATGTTTCCAAAATCGTACACAATCAGGTCACAGTGCGTGCTTGACTGAGTAGAAGAACCAAAGGCCCTCGTCATGAGCACGAATAGAGTGAGGCTTATTTGTGCGACTGGAAGAATGAGCAGAAATGAAAGAAAGCGATGAATCTCGCATGAACAGAAGATGTACTCGGAGCATATAC
This sequence comes from Dendroctonus valens, assembly GCA_024550625.1. NCBI lineage: Eukaryota > Metazoa > Arthropoda > Insecta > Coleoptera > Curculionidae > Dendroctonus > Dendroctonus valens. The sequence continues at coordinate 3,664,651 of JAJTJO010000096.1, forward strand.
CGCGGATACTTAACTCAACTTGGTAGGGTTTCCACGACGAGTACGCAGGAAGGAACTACTGGAACATGGCAGGCACCAAATAAGGAGGATTATGGCCTTTCTAACGGGACACACTCCCTGCAGAAAACATCTTGTAGGGATGTGTCTGGCAGATTAGCCTACTTGCAGAGATTCCGAGTTAGAGGATGAAACAACTCTACATAAAATGTACTACTGCACGGCATATGCAGCAAGAAGACAAAGATTACTGGGAGAGTACCAAATGGAGACATGCGACTCCCTTCAAAATCCTTCTGGAATTTACTGAATACAAAGATAATTGAGGAGGAAAATATACGAGGGCACAATATGACGAGAGTGGCGATGCTACCTCGACGGTGAGGGAAAGGTTTTAGTGGGTAAACAGCTAAGCTGGACTCCCACACAACCCAGAGCGCTGGAACACAAGCCCTGGCCATGTGCATATGAGAGTATTTCCCAAACCTCATCGACAACAACAACGAAGTTGATTTCAACCATGTGTCCCGTTATGTTCACGTAAGCACCCCAGCCTTAGAATGGCCGCAATTTAGAATGACTATGTATATTTTGCTAAGCCGCTATACAACGGTCTGTTCTGCCAGCCGGTTAAGAATATCTTTAATCATATACACAAAGTATTTTGCAGTTTGCCTTCCAGGAAAACATAATCCGACTAATTTATTGAACTCCTTATTGAGTTCAATGCGATTTATGCAATACCTGTGCTACTCTCTACTGTTTTGTGCTTCTAAGCATTTATGTAAATAACAAATTGACACGCTAAGGTTGCCCTTAGCAATTAACATGGTCACGCAGTGTTGATCCGACCCATTAGGGCTTCCAAACACTTGAATACAATAACTTGAGAATCGGTAATTTATTCGCAACACGCATGAGATTCTAATCTTAGCTCGGCTATTCGGAATGGTGACCTTACACTTACAGTTTAGTATTGATTAATCCTGATTATTCAATTTAATTTATTTTCAATTATTTATTGATGAAGGCTGAGAGATATAAAATGAAAATAATACTATAAAAAGCACTTTAAGGAATAGAGGACGATCTCCAAACAACTTAAAAAGGAAAATTTGAATTATATTGTTATGTTACAATAAGAAAATCAACGTTTGTTTTTAGCACAGAATGTAATCAATCAAAGAGTAAAATAATCCACAAATAACAATGAATAGTAAGCTAACTATGACAGAGTACCTTGCTGCTTCTTGCGCTAATGTATCTTAGTTTTGTTTCAAATGTTTTGATTTGTGTTATTCCTTAAGGAAATCTCGGATTTTAGAACTATGCTGGCAGTACGACGCAAGAAATAAGTGGCGCATTCAGATTGCCATTTAAAGAGTATAAAATTACTCTACATCCGTTGCTACACTGTCTAAAGCACACATTGGCCAAATTCTAAATTTGAACTATATGACACAAACATCCATTAAAAATCTGTATAAATGTGCCACACAAAGTAGCGTTTAAACTAACCTCTCAGTTATATACTTAAAGCACACTGAAATGCCGTTTCCGTGCGAATTTACTACGAAAAAGAAAGAACATGGTTCCATCCAAAACTTTAAAACAAACCCTCTTAAATCCATAGCTAAATATGATAAAATCAGTTAGTTAAAGTGAAAACAGTAAAAAGTAATAAGTATACCGTAAGCCTAAGTATACCGACATCAGGCGGATCACCTACTTGTTGTTTCGTTTCTGAAATAACACTTACTTTTAGTTCGATCATGATACAACAGTTAATTCATCAAAAATTGCAGTTAGCGTTGAAGTCACTGAGTTTCCCATCTATCATTAAAAGGCAGCAGCAGTCTGGAGTATCCGATTACAAGGGTTCCGAATAGTAGTAGGTCTTGTGTTACCATTGATTAAATTATTTTATTATAGGGTAGATGAAAATCTGAAAATGCGTTTACTGTGATTAAAAAAAAATGTATAGCTTGCAAACATACTTTAAATACGCGTTGACCTTTCCCTAGATGTTTATCTTACAAACTATAGGGTGAGGTACTCCAGAGCCCTAGAGAGGGCTAAAGCTCATGCTCTGTTTATACCCAGCGATAAGAATAGCGTTTAGAATCTAATTTAAGTTGCATTCTGTATTATATCGGTATAAATGATTAAACAATTTTGGTTGTCATTAAGTACAGGTTTTCGATTCATTTAATTTCTATTTTTTCTAAGAAAGTTCAGGCGTTTAGAGAAAGAAGAAATACTGTGTGATGTCATCGCAGGCATCGGAGACGATTTCGTCAAGTTACTAAATTTCAAATAAATAAATAGTCAAGTTATTAAATATTAAATTTATCAACTGATTCAAGATCCAACTGAGGTATAAGGTTTTGCCGAATATTTTACAATTTCCAGCTGTTTAATCGTTTTGTAATAGCTGGCTCAAACTAGTACCATTTCTTTAACCCGCACGTGTTTTGGTTAAAGGATGGTTGGAATAAAACTCGATATCGACTGCTTCGTGTGGACTGTATTGAATATCTCCCTTTTACATTCACCCGTTACCAGTTATATCACCCCGTTTGTCAAATGTCATTTCTACTGTCGTGGCACTGTTGCCAACCGATATATATATACATGTTACATAAGTAAATCTAACATAACTCCCCCTTTTGAAGGGTACCTTTAAAACGGCAATATCTTAAATATTTATGACGAGTTAACTAACTGAATAACAGATTTACACAAATCACTAGTCGGTTTCATCCTGTAGAGGTAATGGATGTAGGTGGCGTAGGGACCTGAGGACTCGTCCCCTTGCAGTCGTAATCTCCGCAGTTCTAGGCACACCATCTTGGCTCGGCATCAATTTGGATATGCGTCCAATAGGCCATCTATAGGGCGGCTGCTTGTCGTTCCGAAGTAGCACTAAGGTCCCATTGGAAATCTTGGTCGGAGCTTCCTTCCATTTGTATTGGGTGTGCAATTGGCTGATATACTGCTTCGAAAATTGTGCCCAGAATTGTTGGCACAGCTGCTGGACATGTTTAAGTCGTGGAAGTCTGTTTGGCTTAACATCGTGTAAGTCATATTCCGGAACGTGTTGCAGAGATCGACCAATAAGGAAGTGAGATGGGGTTATCGGGCTGAGATCGTTAGGATTAGTAGACATAGAATATAAAGGTCTAGAATTAAGTATGCCTTCCGTTTGAATTACTATTGTATTAAATTCTTCAAACGTTACGTTTTGGTTGATCAGAACACGCTTCAAGTGATGTTTCGCGCTTTTGACAGCTGCTTCCCACAGACCTCCAAAGTTTGGAGTATAAGGAGGAATAAATTTCCATTCTATATTGAATTGATTCGTAAAATTGGTCACTGCCGTTTGAGTATTGTTTAAAAAATGTCCTAAGTCTTTTAACTCATTACTGGCGCCCAGGAATGTAGTTCCATTATCGGAATATATTTTGCGCGGCATTCCTCGTCTAGCGGTAAATCGTTTGAGGCAGGCAATGAAGCTATCAGTGGTTAAGCTAGAGACAACCTCTAAATGAACTGCTTTGACGCAAAAACAAACAAATACGGCCAGATAACATTTTGTTAATTTGGCGCCTCTTCCTGTTTTATTAAGAATAAAAAATGGGCCTGCGTAATCAATTCCAGTTATTTCAAAAGGCAAACTTCGTTTAATTCTGTCGTTTGGAAGACTCGCCATTGGATAAGCACAAGGAATGGGCTTAAACTTAAAACAAGTTAAGCAATTCCTAGTAATTTTTTTTGCTAAATTGAGTCCTCCGATTGGCCAATAAAATTGCCTTATACATGCTAACAGGAGTTGAGGGCCTGGATGTAGCAAGCTTTATGTTTGTTTTCAAAAACTAAGTGAGTAAATGGATGTTTATTATGCAACAGAATTGGATGCTTTGTCGTATATGGTAGGTTGGAAAGATTTAATCTTCCTCCAACGCGCATTACACCATCGCCGTCCAGAAATGGAGTGACAGACGAAAGTTTATGTTTTTTGTCTAGGATCTTATTTTCTGTAATAGAGACATTTCGACCGGAAAGCATTCTTGCTGACACACTTTGATTAACGCTGTCTTCGCTTTGTTCAACTCAAGTACAGACATAGGCCCCACTAGTAAATCTTCTTTCAAAATCCTACGTTTCAAATTTACACAGAAACGAAAACATAAAGCCACCACTTTTAGCAACTTCGGAAAACTTGAAAACTTTGTAAAAAGTGAAGAATAGGATTTTTCCGAAGATAACATAATTATGGTCTTTTTCTTGAGTGCTGGTAAAGAATCGAGCTCGATATTAAAGGTGTGAACAGGCCAACTACTTTGATGTAGCTTTAAGAAACTAGGACCCTCCCACCAGAGAGAATGATTTAATAGCAAATCGGGATTGATTCCTCTCGAAGCAACATCTGCAGGATTTTCCTTGAGTTTACGTACCTCCATTCATACTGACTTGCTAATGACTGAATTTTGGATACCCGATTTGCTACAAATATTTGTAACAAATGGGGCTCCGTCTTAATCCAACTCAGCGCTACTTGGGAATCGGACCACATCATAATTGGGACAGTAGTAGATAATGCTTGTTTTACCATTTCTACTAGTTGAGATCCCAATAGACTAGCACATAACTCAAGTTTTGGTATCGTAATTGTTTTCAAAGGCGCCACTTTGCTTTTTGAACATAACAAGAAAACTTTAAAATTGCCTTGCTCATCTTGACTTCGTAAATAAATAGCTGACGCATATGCGTCTTTTGAGGCGTCACAAAACAATGAATCTCTACCAAGGAATAGCCTTTGGGACAACATTTCTTGGAAGATTAATTTGGTTCAGATTTGCTAGACGACTTTGAAATTGAAGATATTGTGTCTCTAAATCATTAGGAATGGAGCTATCCCATGATATTCGAAGACTCCACAATCGTTGGATTATAATTTTGGAGACAATAATGACTGGACTTAAAAGACCTAAAGGGTCATAAATCTGAGCAATAGTAGAGAGTATATGCCGCTTGGTAATAGTACTTGGATTACATTTTGAAAATTGTTTAATATTATAAGTTAACTTGTCAGCAGTTGTATGCCACTGTATTCCTAAGGTCTTGCAACTATCATTTTTACCAAGGTTCAGAACTGAGTTCGAAATTGTTAAATTATCAAACCCTTCAATAACACTAGGATTATTAGAAACCCATTTTCTCAATATGAACTGACCAGTTTCTAAAATCTTATAAACTGTTTCGCATCTATTTTTTAGTTCTCTTAAATCGTTTGACCCGGTTAGTAAATCGTCGACATAGAAATCGTTTAATATAGTGTTACAAGACTCAGGAAATCGAGAAGAATTGTCATGAGCTAATGTTTGGAGACACTTAATTGCCAAGTAAGGGGCTGACGTTGTGCCATATGATACGGTATTTAATTGATAAACCGAGAAATCATTACTAGGATCATCGCGCCATAAAATTTGTTGTAACGATCTTTGATCTGGATTCATTACAATACAACGATACATTTTGGAAACATCGGCTGAAACGACATAATGGTAAACTCTGAATCGAAGTAAAATGTCTATAATATCGTTTTGGAGTTTAGGTCCGACAAATTGAAGATCATTGAGAGACCATCCCGTAGATGTAGGGCAACTACCATCAAACACTGTTCTCAATTTTGTAGTAACGTTATGTTCTTTAATAATACCATGATGGGGTAAGAAAAATGAAATAGACGTAGGGTCTTGAACTGGAGTCGAAACTTTGGTCATATGGCCTAACTCAATATATTCTTGAATAAATTGAAAATATAGCTTTTTAAAGTTAGGATCGACAAATTTTCTCTCTAAGCTCTTAAACCTTTGAATAGCATTATTTTTGGAATTCCCTAATAAACTTGGAGAATGTTTTAATGGGAATTTGACAACGAACTGGCCTAACTCATTTCTGTACGTATGCTGCTTAAATTGTTTTTCACATTCCTCATCGTCTTTGCTTATGATCGATGAAATTTGAACTTCTTCGAGTTCCCAAAATTTTTTAAGCTGGTCATCTTCAGGAATGTGTATTTTAGAAAAATTGCAAATCGTAGTGTTTGTTGGCTTAATAGGGCAAAAACCTCCCACAACATATCCAAATTTTGTGTTTTGCAACGTTGGAAGATATTTACCTAATTGAATTTGTCCTACCAAGATCAAATCCCAAAATAAACTTGCACCGATTAATAAATCAATACTTCTTGCATTATAAAATTCGGGGTCAGCTAGCTTAATTTGACTGGGTAATTGTAAATCTGGAATACGAATTGATGATGACGGAATATCGTTTGCAATAGTAGGAGTCACAAAACACGACATAGTAGTGCTAAAATCGGAATTATGAGAATATATGGAAACGTTGCACTTTCGATTTAGTTCAGAAACAACCTGATTAATTCCAATCAATGACATATTAGTTGCCGTAGATTTAAGTTTTAATTGAAGATAAAATTGTTCAGTAATCAAATTGGACTGGGCACCACAATCAAGTAAGGCCCTACACAAATGAAAATTACCTTCCACATCTTTAACTTTGCACATTACAGTAGACAAAAGAACCTGATTTGAAATCGAAGCTGATTGTTTAACCACCATGCTTAAGTTCGTCACTGCATTTGTTCCCATAGAACTATTTAACCTATCTTGATGTAATAAGGTGTTATGTTTAACTACTTTACATATTTTACATGGGCGCAAAAAACATTTATCAACAAAATGTCCCGTACGTAAACAATTGAGGCACAACTTGAGGTTTTTAACTTGTTCCAATCTATCAGCAACCGACAAAGCCATAAACTTGTCACACTTATAAATGGTGTGATTATTCTTGCAAAGTTGCATTTAATTGTTTGCTTGATGTGTGTGCTAGGAGATTCATTTGAAAGTTATGGTTTTGTTTATGAAATTGTCTTGGTTGGTGATTCGATGAGATGTTTAACTTACTCGGAAAAGCTTTTTCCAAAGATTGCAATAAATCTACCTTGTTTTTAAGAAAATCTACAAATTCTTCCAGTGTTGGTAACTCTGACTTGTATTCACGTTTTTTCCATTCTCTTAAACTCGTTTTATCGAGCTTACCCGACAATAAATGAATAATCAAAGAATTATATAAATCTTGCGGATTTAATTGTATTCCATCAATCGCGGTGACATGTTTAGTTACCTGGTCCAGCATTTGACTGAATTGACTGAAGTTCTCTTTATAGATATGTGGCACATTTATAAGCTGTTGATAATGAATGTCTAAAAGAAATTGCTTTTTACCAAATTTACTTTCCAAAATTTGCCATGCTGTTGCGAAAGGATTGCTTACGGTGTCCAGTCCTTCAATCAGCCTGGCTGCATAACCCTCAAGTGAAGCTTTGAGAAATTGGAACTTTTGTACATTTGATAAAGCTGAATTGCTTGAAATAATTGACGAAAAATTTAGTTTAAATGAAAGCCAGTGCTCAAAACTGCCCGAAAATGTAGGCAACTTCATTTTTGGCAATAAAATATTCTGCAACGAGTCACCTGGATTCATGGATGCATTGGAATGCACTGGATTTGTCATATCTGCTTGAATAGACTGCAAATACTGAGTTAAAAAACCTTGGACATTGTAGTATTTATTTTCGAACTCCTCTCTCTCTTTATAGTGTATTTGGAGGTCTCTTTCGTCACAACTAGATTCAATTACTGACTGAATAGCATCAAAATCTGCCATTAAACTCATGCTGTTCTTAAATCGCAGCTCAACATTATTGAAAGCCGGTTTTTGATCATCGGGAGAAGTCTTTAATAATTGGATAAACTTATCAACCAACGTTAGTTTTTGTTTAATAGAACCACGACTTCTAATTAATTGTTTAATTTGTTGCAAATCAATTGCCCCATCTGAGTTTTCCATCTCAATGAGGATATTTACTTGATAAAATAGTTAAAATAGGTAGAAGTGTGAAATAGAAATGATTACCACGTGGCTATTGGCCTGTTGGCGTTAAAAATTGTACACAAAAATATAAAATTGTGAAGAAAACCGTGTATGATATTAAGCACCGATAGTGTAAAATATTCAAAATGGCATGTGAAAACTTCTAGAGTACTTTATATCTATGCCTAATAGAGGCAAAATAGGATAATAGAAAATGGAGTACTTACTGGCTTCACTCTTACAACTTGCACCAGGAAATCGAGCTTTTTTTTTACGATATCTGGTTCGAATGGACCAAAATGTTTAATCGTTTTGTAATAGCTGGCTCAAACTAGTACCATTTCTTTAACCCGCACGTGTTTTGGTTAAAGGATGGTTGGAATAAAACTCGATATCGACTGCTTCGTGTGGACTGTATTGAATATCTCCCTTTTACATTCACCCGTTACCAGTTATATCACCCCCGTTTGTCAAATGTCATTTCTACTGTCGTGGCACTGTTGCCAACCGATATATATATACATGTTACATAAGTAAATCTAACACCAGCACTAGTCTGATTCGTTCTGCCCTGCAGAATAAAATATGATATGAATAATAAATTTAAGACATAATTAGTGCTTTGCCTTGGGGATCCATTCACTAAAATTAGTATTACAGACATAACGTTTACACATAATTTGAGCCCTTAAAATGTAAAACCTTAATTTCAAGAATTTTTTAATAATTTTTCAAATAACCATCGCAGTGGGGTGCTAAAACATACGGGAAAATCTGTATTTTTTTTCCTGAAATAACTAATAACAACGGATATATCATCTATTGATGAGAACTCTGTGAAAGTTTGAACTAAGCACCAACAAGCTCTTAGCTGGTGACAGTATAATTCGCACTTCGCTGATTGCAAAGCGCTTCCAAGATTCCTAAATGGATTGCAGAAGTTCTTAAATAGCATACAAATAAGACGAGTTATGTTTTTAATCCGTCGTCAGAAATTCTCAGGTGCAAAAGGTATATTTAAATCATTGGTAACTTTCACAGAGTTTGGTTAGAAAACTTAATTTCCAGCACAGTATTTTGGACCACTCAAAGCTTAAATTAAAACTTTTATCGGAATTGTAGCGCGTAGACCGCTTATATAGACCCCAATTTACATACAATAGCTCAAATCCTATCGAAACGAAAAATATAATTTTGTATGAAAATAATTGATTTTGTGTGTTGTATTGCTTCAGTGGCAGCTATAAACTAAATCATCATGCGACAAGTTTATACGGTATATAGATAGCATAGACCGATTCAAATATATCGACAAGCGTTTTCAAGATTTAATATATTTTGACATGAGTAGTTCATAATCATAACTCGCCAGTTCTCTTGTATTAATCGATTTATTGCAAACATAAAAGGTTCTATGATTTTCGGACTTCCGTATCTACGTGATATGTTTGAAATTCAAAATGCTATAAAAGAAACGCAAAATTTTCTACCATCAAGGCACGTTTCAATGGGGATTAAATGTTGCTTTTATATTGCCCATTTAACATAACAAACGCCACCTACCGCCATGTTATCTTTTTCTCGTACTCTCCAAATGAGCTCCTATAACCCCTTAAACTGAATGGCGCCAATTTTGAATCACCCTGTATATTCAACATAACTTACGCCATTGTCCAGTGTTTATAAATTTAATCATATTACCATGCATCCACCATTATAAAGTGTAATCGTTTATTAGTATCTGGATTATCACTTATTAACTAGAAAAACACAAGTAATTGCCGATTCTTCCAGTCCAACGAATCAATTTCCTTTTACTATAATTAGTTTGAATAACAATTATTTTTTTTACTATTTTTCCTGTACTCCTAAAACCCCCCCAGAAAACATCCCCGAAGGAATAACACCAATTTTGAATCACCCTGTATATGTTGGAGTAATTCGGAATATTAAAACTTCCATTCTTCAGACACGTACCTAGCACTAGATAAATTCTTTTTAAAATCCAAATAGCGCTTATGCATCTTATTTCTAAATTTTGCTTTCCATCAATCGAAAGGAAGAGCATGGTTCAACAGTATCGATTTGGTATCAGATAAATATGAACCCCTTTTGGAAAATTACATATTTTTATTATTATTATTATTGGTTGCGTGGATGCTTGAATTTACCATTTTATGGATTGTATGATTTAAGGAAAGATTTCTGTAGATCGAGTTGTTGTACTCAATTTAATATCTTGTACTATTACAAGTTGCCGTAGGGCAAGTAAGATTTTCATTACTGTCATTAGCTTCTTCTTGGAATATTTCACTATCCCAATATTTTTTAATTTGCTTATTTTGTCTGCTTTTATTTTAATTTGCTTTAATCTGCTTATTAATTTTAAACTATTTCTAAATTACGTTTAATAGTGCAGTTCAAATTGGGAATTTTAGACTAAAGCAGTTGAATTTGTATAAGCTTTGTCGATGAAGTTTGGGAAATGCTCTTAGACACCGTCCAAAGCTGGTCAACCACCATGGACTGCGGTCATTTATGTCCTCTTGTGGCCTCGTTTGTTCTACTCCTTCATTACCCATGTATATTCAATTAATTCCGAAAGTATTTTGAAGAGGGTACGTATTGTCGCCAAACACGACGACAGCGTTAGAGGTTCGAAAACGTCTTTTAGTCCTTCGTTCGAACATTATTTTTAACTCAAAATTGGAAAATTCGAATAAAACGAATAGTAGTCACGCTTTCAAAACTATAGTTTTGCCAAATTGTACAATTTGTCCAAATAATAAGTTTTAGGAAGGACTCGTCGAACACTCGTAGGATATGGACGTGTTGACGCCGCACAGATCGCATTGTCGAATTATCAGATATGCGATAAACAAACGTAAATAGTAAATATTAAATTGTAGCAAATAGCCCGAGTGCAAGTGACAGTCCAGTGGTATAGCATGACATGATCATGGAAAGAAATGACTACGATAGCACCAGCAGGTGAAAAGGACAGTTGAAGCCAAATCGGTTGTTAATAAAAGCACCAAGGATCTGAAGAAACGAATCCTAAAAATAGAAAACTTCGAAAGTTGAAGCTTATTTGGAAAAGACTAAATGGAATCCACACATCTGTTCCACTTCTCGGAACGGGCAAGAGAAGGCTGGGACTGAGATAATATGCAAAAGGCTGCCAAATTTGCAGAACTTCTAGCAAACGTCTTCAAAACTTACGAGAATGAAACAGCAAACCAAAAGAGAATTGTAGAAGACAAATCAACACCGAATTGAACATTACACATCAAATGGCCTTGCTTATTTTGAAAATTAAGATTGAAGCACTCAAACACGTCATTCAATACGAAATTAAAGCCCCTGAGGTTGACCTAATTACAGGCAGACTGTTGTAGAAGCTGTTAACCAAAGCACTAATGGCACTTACCCAATATTGAACGTTGTTAATAAACTGGGACACTTCCCAAGTGAATGGAAGGTTGCACAAGTGATAATGGTTCCGAAATCTAGAAAGCCCCCGAATAAACTAGATCATATAGACCAATTAACGAGTCATATCCAAAGACTTTGAAATGCTGCTTCTAAAAAGATTGAAAACTATTCTGTACATAAACAGCTTAATCCCAAATCCCCAATATAGTTTTAGAAAATCACATGGGATAATCGAAGTTCATAGACCAGTTAAAATGAGAAACACGGACATTTGTGAGAAAAAGATATTGTTCAGCGGCGTTTCTGGACATAAGACGTTTCTGGCCAAATTATAGCATAACGACTTATATTATAAACTCAAGAAAAGCTTAGCCCATCATATATATGAACTATTAAAGTCTTACCAAGTCAAGCAACAAAATTAATATACCAATTGATGTCACGTCTCTCACGCAAGTTTCAACTTGTTACATGCTATAGTTGTGATATGCATGTACTGAATTAAATCCAGTATAAAACTGTATCAAACATAAATAAGTTTGGACTCATGCAACAAACATTTCATGACAAACTTTCATCGTGGATTCTTACCTTAATAGGAGTACTTCTATTATATTTTGCTATTTTGTACTCTGGTGGGTGTCCTTTGTCATCAACCGAGAAATGAACCAACCTTTCTGAGTCAGTTGCATCATTTATTCGATTTGCAGATTAAGTTAGATATAAATATTTTTTCTGTAAAATGAAAATTCTAATAAAATTTGCCAATCATTTTTTCCCACTGAGGGATATCCCACTATTTTTTCCATCCATTTTCTTTTACAGCAAAATTTTAATATTCTCATTTTCGTTATCATCGATGGATATTTTTGGATTTCCTCAATTAAAATGTCATCTGAATTCGCTAAAAAACGAGCCATTTCCCCAAAATGGTAATTGCGACTGCGATTTGACTGGTTCGCCTACCACGTGAATCGCATTAGCTGCGACTGGAGCCGCTGCGTAGCTAGTCGTAATCCCCAACCGAAACCGTTTATTTGCAAACTACATTAAAGGAGTGATTTCCGCAGTCGCAGTCGCACCACCGAAATCTTATGTTGAGCTGGATTTATAGTCGCCGTAACGTAAAATATAGGCATAAGACGTAAGACGTAACACGAAAAACGTAAGGAAAAAAAGCAAATTGAGTCATAGTTGACGTAACACGTAACAGCTAGTCCAAACCTCATAAGAATTTTTGTTGATAAAATGGACGACAAAATTATTGTTGCTGGTGCGTTATTATGCGCCTATATGTAAAGCTACCAAGCTAATATCTAAACCGTAATTTGCAGAAATCAAACCATAACCCAACAATCCATTTAATGTTGCCATGTTTCAATGCAATATTTGCCAGCTGGTGGCTTCAAAAGTTGCCCGATTGCAATGCTGTACGTAAGACGTAACGCAAGAAACGGAATTGAACCATTTCCTGCGTTACGCTGCGTATCGACCACGCGCGGCAAACTATCGAACATTAACTCGCGCGGCAGCCGCGCCTGCTGGATACCAAGTTGCCGCGCGAGTCAAATTAATTAAATTAATTTTGCGAGTCAAATTAATTAATAATTAAAAAAAAAGATTGTTTTTTGACCCGCGGCAAAGGTGTTTCAGTCAGACGCTCTCTTCGGATTTGGACGGTTTTGCGTAGTTGAAATTGGCTCTCGCGGCAAAACGACAACAATCATGAACAATGAAAAGTGGCGGCATCTTATCCAGTTGTATGGTGCCAAAAATTTGCTATGGAATAGCAAGTCACCACACTTTCACAACAAAGCACTAATACAAGATGAGTGGACTGAAATAAGTTGGACTTATAAGAATGGACTTACCAATTCCCGAGCTAAATAAGAAAATGAGTACTCTTCAGGCATAATATAGAAGAGAGAAATTTAGAGTTGCTAAATGCTCAATTAATAATTTTAAGTGCTCAAATTCCATAATTGACATTCTTGTACATTTTTTTATTGTGTCGTCGATGGCTTCATATCTCATGTCTTGCATAAGTCTTATTCCACCAAACTGCGATATATTTCGATACATTTTCTTCACCCACCAACGCACTTTTCGTTTGGGTTTTTTCTTTATTATGTGATGCATCACAACGAAAGCGGCTACTGCTCGTGCAAGCGAAATGTTCATGGTGCTTCGCTATCGCTCAAATAATATCAAACACACTAATCAGGACACAACACTGGATCTCTTGCCGCGAGAGGCAACCGCGCTGAAGTAAAAAGATGTAACTGAAATAGCTCGCGCGGCAAATGTTCGTTCTTGCCGCGGGTGAGATTGACTTGCGCGGCTGCCGCGTGTAATCGATACGCGGCTTTACGTTTTACTTTTTGATACGGCTACTATGAATGCACTTCTATTCATTGGTTTATTTTCTAACGTCTAACGGCTTATGTCTTACGTTTTACGTTACGGCGACTATAAATCCAGCATTAACACGCTTGAAGCGTTTGGAACCCACAGGCATGCCGACCAGACACGCGTAGTTCACGTAGATAGAATTATATAGAATAACTTGATTAGTAATTTCCACTGAATCAAACTTAAACTGAACTAACATAAACCCTACAATAATGAAAAAATATATCCAATGAAATATCTTCCCACCATACAATGTAACGGCGAGTGCTCATTTTTTAATACTGATTAGATTGCAAAATTTTAAAAAATTAATAACGATAATTGAATAATAGTTAAGCCACTGGCAAAGAAGTGGATAACAAAAAATTTTGACGATGACCAGAACTCCAGTTTAGAATAACACATGACATATGCCTGTACGCAAATTAGGAACATATTAAAAGTGCTTCTTTATGATCATGGTTTCATTGCGAAAAACGACAGTTTTTAATTCATTAGAATAAAAAATTGAATACTGTACGATGAGAATCAGTCTAATGATATACTGAGATAAATTCAGACACTTTTAAATTTTCCAATACTTGCAGTTATCCCTAATTTGTTTCCCAAAGTTGGTGGCGGAGGTAATGAAAGCAGGTTAAAAACTATTCTTTTATAAATGGAAGATTAAATAGCAACCTGGCTTCAAAGGCACTTTTGAAATGGTTCTTTACACTTTTATATAAAAACATTGTTCTGTTCTTTTACCTTTGATTAATTAATTGTGAGTACAGGGTTACATTATGTAAGTTAAAATACTTATAAAAATGCATTACATTTTGTTTATTCGGGCGTATTTCCGCAAAATTCATTAAGAATAATTATTTATCTAAAGAAATTGTGTCAGTTATAAGCGTTACACGCGAAACGAAACTCTATTAGTGGATATTTGTTAAATACGTGGAAAGTTTGGCGCAGCTGTTCGTTCGTGCATCTCATTACAATCAACCCCTCATCGTTCGAGTTTTTCAGTATGGTGCAAAAAACTTGTAATTTATGACTATCGTTTACAGCCTTTTTGTCAATTAGATAGTGTTCTCGGGTGTAAAATATAATCGAGAAAAGTAGGCAAAGTACCTGATTTATTGATGGCAATTTGTTACTGGTGTGTGTGATAAATTAGCGACCACACCGATGACTTTGTTCCAATCTGAAATATTATTTCAGGCAACTTTTTCCAATATTTCACAAGAGAACTTTTGATAATGTTGTTTCTTACGGCGAATTACACTTTTGCTTTATTCATAGAAATCACTATCAATCATTTTATAATGTATTTATTTTGCAAAGCAAGGCGCTTGCATGTTAAAGTTTAAAAAAAATATTAAAACATGACACTTTTTCAAAGCTGTTTCTTTCATTTTAGTATACATTTTTTTATGGCGGGGTAATATTTACTGCTGTGTCATATTGATTAAAATTTTTGTCCTTAATACAATTTCCTGAGAATCTGTCTTCGAATCTAGTCTATCGAATTTTATGGCTATCCTATATTTTCCAGTTATTTAAAGATAGGTCTGATAAGCATATGGGATGGTCGTGCTACTAATATAACCCACATGTTCCAAAAATATTTTTTATATTTATAAAATTTATATATATCGAAATTCTGGCAATAGAGAGTAGGCATTGAAAGCCTTGTTTTATAAAGTAGCAATGTATATTTATGCAAATCTAAGCAACTGAGAAAATTGTTATTCAATAAGTACGCCGAGTTTGGGTTTTAAATAAAACATGTATATTTACGATATAAGTTTTAAACATTTATTGAGAAATAAAGAACACATCTCGGCCTTATGAAGGGAATAAAATATCTGATAAATAATCGCCTCGGCTTTCCTGGCCCAGACGTGCTCTTTTCGTAAAGTTTTCAAAGACTGTCGAGCATAAATTTTGGAGTATTTTCGTGAAACAGCCTTGAATTTTTTTATAAGCCTTTAAGTGCTGTAGGATGTGTGTAAACTTGTGAAGTTAAAAACGGCCAAAGGAAAAGTTCAAAGGCGTTAATTCGCATGTGTGGCATGTTGCATCTTCCTGTTGAAACCAACCGCTGTAAAGATTCATTTTTGCAATTTTGGCGCAATAAAATTAGTTAATGTTCTAGGATCGATCGATCTACATTCAAGGGCTTGACCAATTTGTCATTGAATGAGATAAATTGTCTTATCCTTCTCCTCTCTTCCTTCTTACATGTAGAGCATTTTTTTTGCTTGTTGTCCTTCGTCTCTTTGCTGCTTTTATTCTAAACAATAGATGTAAGGTAGATACAAATCGTATGGCCCCCCGCAAGTTAACAAGTAAAATGAAAATATTTTGGTTGGCGTAATAAATCCATTTCGAATGGTCAGATGCAAAGGGCTTAACGCTAGACCTTGAACGTTAAATGGATGAGAAAAAACCGATTCGAGTTACATAGCCATACCCACCTGACTCTGTAACTACAATACTAGGAAACCACCATACTCCAACATTCCACGAGTCAGCAGAAGTGTTTACCTCATTTGACTGTTTTGCATGAGAACTCATTCTTTGTAACCACGTTGTGGAATTAAGTAGCTAAATAAATTGTCGTTGTAATAATAAAAACTTTTTAAAAACGAATTATATCGTTAAAGTTTCATAATTGGCGCAGTCGGTAGGATTGTGCAGTAGCAGTATCCAAGATTCCGGCTATTTGGGTTCTTCAACTCTTCAGCACAATCTCCAGAACCAACGGCAGAGGCTCTCCACCAAAGAATCGGGAAGGAAGAATCAACGTAAGTGCATTTTCCTTTCAATCCTAATCTATCTTCCGTATAAAGATTTCATTAGGTCAATAGGGCCGTGTATCGCATACACACAATTAATTTAGGTCAGTCTATTGAAGACATAGTTTAGTTTGATTTTTTTTTCTCTCAATTAATAAAATAGAAAGCATAAAAATAGTATTTTTTTTTTAAAGTGAAATATAAAGTTTATGCTTATTTATGAGTGAAGTAGGCGATATTGTCCAACAATTAGAAAATATTCGTCTTAGCAAACCAGTAAATACCAGCGTTAAAATGACTACTGCAAACCAAAATAATATGAATTGGAGTTTATTCAAATCAAAGTTAGATAATATTAAATCCTTTGACGGTGACAGTAATTACCAGAATACATTTTTAAGTAGGTGCGAGAACCTAATAAGTACATATCTACAACTAAACGATGCTGATTTAAACAAGCATATTTTGGATTGTATTAATGAGAAACTGATCGGAAAAGCCGAAACTATGGTTGGCAATCGATCAGAACTTCTTAGTTGGGATAATCTCAAAACCGCTTTGATTCAGTGCTTCTCTGACCGAAGAGATGTAGATTGTTTAATTCAGGAACTTACAAGGACCCGCCCTCATAGAAATGAAGATTTAATAAGTTTTGGTACTAGGTTGCAATTGCTTAGGAGTAATGTAGTCCAGCGTGTCAGTAACGATACCCAAATGTCTACTAGCGATAAAGTTTGCAACATTAATCATTTTGAGAAAACTTCATTAAATACGTTTATCGCAGGATGCTCAGGCACATTGAAAAATAATATGCATCTGAAAAGACCAGAATCCCTTGAAGATGCGATGGCCTATGTTTCAGAGTTTGAGAATTTTGAGCGACTTTATGGAACTTTAGGTAATAGTGAAAAATCCCAAAAATTTAATCCACGTTTCACTAAGCCTGGAGTTGACCAAAATTATTATCGTCAACATTTTCCAAATGCGCAAAACTTTTTCCCCACCCCACAGTTTAGTAACAGCCAACCGCAATATAATCAATATCAAGCCAACAACCAATCAAATGGTTTTCAACTTAATCAACACACTAATTCAATCAGGTCTGCTAAACCGACATTTCCCTCTCAACCGGTAAATATTCAAAGTAGACCAACACCCCTAGACAATGGCCCACAAATAGAGATGTTTTTGGTCCGCCCAGAAATGTATTCAGACCCAATCAGAACTCTCCAGATCAATTTCCAAGGCCTACACCCATGTCAAGAATTTCCAGAAATTCTCTTACCCCCACCAGAAAACATGGATTAAATTCTCAATATAATAATTTCCAAAGACCATTTTATCAAACACCACAGCCAATGATACTTGAAGAACTATATTCCAACGAATACGAAGATCATTCTACAAACCCGTATTGTCAAAATTTTGAACATTTTCATAACCAAGAATACCTTAACTACCCTCAGTCAACAGAAACATACTCTGATCAATTTGAAGACCAAATCAACTTCCAGGAGCTTCAAGACCTTCGAACTTCCCAAAATACTGTCCTCGAAGAAAATGAAAATTTTTGCGACCCCAGCCCAACGAAAGAACACAGCTAATAGAAATTAACATTTCTTCATACAATGCCCTTCCATACATTGAAATTAGCAGTCTTAACATCAGGCTTTTAATTGACACTGGCAGTTTTCGATCAATTTTAAGACCCACCATTGCCGAGACTTATTTTCCACACTGTATATTTCGGTCAACCAATACTATTAAAAAAGCCATAGGTAGCGAAAGCACGCAATTTCAAGCTAATATTTCCGCGCTCGCAGAAGTTATTTGATTTTCATGATTATTTTGATGGAGTTCTAGAACTCAATGATCTTATAAATATGAATCTTAACATTGATTTAATTAACAAGCGATTGATTGTAGCAAACATCGAAATTCCCTTTAAGTACAGAACACCTGCAGAAGCTAGTTTTACATTCTCGGTAAACCCAAGCAGTAAAATTAAGAAGAAATTACCAGTTAATGTTAACGACGGGCATATTATTATAAATACCCAGAAGATGAACGACCTGATCATTCCGTCAATGGTCACCTGTGCACGCTACGGATTCGCCACCGTTTACCGGTGCCACCGAAAATTCATCCAGAATTTTGCAAAGCTAACTAAACCCTTAACACAATATCTTAAGAAAGAAGGAAAAATTGTGCACACAAAAGAATTCATAGAGTGTGTTAATACTTGCAAAAATGTTCTAACAACAGAACCTGTTTTGGCGTATCCAAATTGTAAAATTCTTCGAGTTAACCACCGACGCTTCTAATTTTGCGATTTCAGGAGTACTATCTCAGGGAAACCATCCAATATGTTACGCATCTAGAACCCTTAATCCAGCGGAGATAAATTACTCAACAATTGAGAAGGAGCTATTGGCAATTGTCTGGAGTTGCAAGTACTATCGCCCATATTTATTTGGAAGGAAATTTATATTCTTCACAGACCATAAACCCTTACAATGGCTCATGTCAATGAAAGAACCGAATTCCAGGTTGGAAACAGATTCATTATACAACAATATAGGAGACACTGATGAAATAACCAATGACTTTATTTTAAATCACGAAGAATTGACAAGCTTAGATAACTTAACAGTTTAGAGATTTTAGGGCAAAACACCGAACCCTCAAATTCAAATAAAGGCAAAATTAATATTATATCGAATATCCAGTTAAGACCACTGAACCAAGTTAACAACCAACCGTCCGATTCAGAAACAGTACACTCATCATCAGAAAATCCTATTTTTGGAATACCAATATCTGAACGTCCAATAAATATGTACAAGAATCAAGTAATTATTACAGATGGAGATATACTAAATGTTCATATTAAACAGAAACGCATATTCGAAAACATCCGTATGTACTTAACTATTTCATAAATTAATCCCGCCCCTCACATTATCAAATTTATAAAAGAATACCTCAATCCGAAACAATCATACGCATTATATTTTCGACACGATGGCCTTGCGCGAATTTTTACAGTAACCCTTCAAAATATCTTTAAAAATTCTGCTTATAAAATGCTTCATTGTACAAAAATGCTTGAAGATGTACAAACCAGAGAGGAGCAGCAGGAGAGAATGAAGCCCTATCACACCACAAAGACTTGTCACCGCGGCATAAGCGAGCTAAAATTGAGTTTAAATCAAAGATATTATTGGCCAAAAATGTCTGAAGATATAGAAAACTACGTGAATAATTGTGAAATTTGTCAGAAACATAAATATGACAGAAGTCCACCTATTGTGAAGTTCAATCTCACTCCTACAGCATCCAGACCATTTGAACCGATACATATCGACACTTTTAGAATGAATTACGATGCTTATGTCGCAATTTTAGATTCATTTTCCAGATACGGGCAGGCATACCCACTTAAAAGTATTACCGGAATTGAACTTATGGAACTCTGAAATCATAACTTGTCACATTAAATCAATAAATCCGTTTGATCTCAACGATAACGCAATTATTTCAAGTTATGTGCAATCGCATAAAGAAAATTCGAATAAGTTATACGAAAAAATTAAGCAAAAGAATGAAGAAGCAAAATGTGCAATAATAACTAAACGGAACGAAAACAGATGTGAACCACCAGATTTCGAGTCACAAAATCACGCTTATATCAAAACCAAAAACAGCGGCAAACACTTACCAAAATTTAATAAAATGCAACTAATCGGGCAAACCGATATTAAATTACAAACACAAAATCACGATTATCACAAAAGTTGTGCCCGAAAACCAAAAACTGAGCTACACTATTATTTGCAGAGAAACCAAGGAAATGGGTCTCAAATGGAAAATCCCGATTGTCCTGTTCCTGGTTCTTCAAACCAAATGGTCAATTGAAACGGAAATACAACTAAACCCCTTAAATAATCCAATACTAAAATATACAAAGCTATTTGTAGACCCTTACTAGACTATGGACATATACTCATGACCAACGGAACAGAAAGGACAAAACGTTATATACAAACAACAGAACAAATTGAACACCCCCAAAACCCACTACACAACCCCTCCACCCAACTACTATACGAACGCACAAACATGACAAAGATTTCGGAAAGACTCATACATCTACAGACAAAATGGACAAACAACCCCTACAACTGGACCATACTGAATCCCCTTTGTCTTACAAGACCAACCAGACAATCCCGCTTCCGTTTCCCTACATCAACGCTACTCGAACACTTACAAACGCAACTGACTACTGGACAATAAAATAATTTTTTCTTGTCATTAGAATTGGAAAGTTTATTTAATAAGATTGTTAACCTAGAATAAGAGAATTTTCATATTTGTTTTTTATTTAGATTAAGGCTACATGTATTAAACAAGGGCAGAAAGACCGATAGGTCGATAGCCTTTTTTTAGAAATAAAGATGTTTACTACTACTACTAATCCAATACTTCCGATTAAGCTAGGTAATGCTAAGCTAGTTTATAGTAAACATACATTTCTACACTATATAGATTTAATTGCGATAATTACGCAAATGGAAAATTTAAAAAGCAATTTTCTAATACTTAAAATCTACTTAAAGTCACATAACTGTAATAACGGTATATCATATCATCAGTTATCAGAAAATTTACTAATAAGAACGGACAACTTAATTCACATCGCATCAGGTAAACTTTAATTTTTCATCAGCAAAATTTAATACCAAATAATCGAAAGAAACGAGGCCTTTTGAATATAGTAGAACAAATTAATAAATGGCTTTTTGGTACACTTGACGCTGAAGACGGCCAACATTACAATGAAGCAATTGCTACTTTAGAGAGTATTCAAACAAGCGTTAACGATGAACTAAAACTTCAGATGTCACTATCCAAAGGTTTAATCACTCATTACAATAAGACCATAACTTCCTTTAACGAAAATCAGGACAAACTTAGATTAAGTATAAGTTCATTCCAATGTATTCCTGGGTTTCAGTCAATTTTATCGTTTATTATTTAAAATGTTACAAATACGTGTCGGTGTCTTTATCCACCATCATCAGTTTGTCTAAAATATATATTTACAGTTATCATCAATTTAAATAGAAAACTTTCACCAAAATTCACATATTAAAATACAAATCACACACATATTAAAAAGTACATCCAGAACATTGGTTTTCAGGTGATGAGTCAGGACAAACATGTCTGGGAAAAGACTAGAATCTATTGTTTAGAGATCTAAATTTAACTTACGTATATAGTTGCTTCTAACTTCACATTTGACTGGTCACTGAATTTTCCATATTTTATTCGATATCAAGCGAGCGAAACAAAAAAAACTGTTTATCTTTCGTCTTTTCTTTGCATTCTAGGAATTGCTTGGCAATTCCTCAATATCAGATGTTTACATTTCATTTACCTGGTCCAATCAGTTCATGCATGCGATCATCTAATTAGTGTATGATACACAGAGCTAAGATTGTCTGTATCTGATCTGAAATTTATTGCATTCTGATGCTTCTTAATTTGTATCATTTCATGGATTCTTCTCTTTTTATAGTTGTCCTCATTGATCAATATTTGTGTGTTATCGAAATCAAGTATAAGGTCCTTTCAGGAACTAATGCAACAAACGATATCCAATGTTCAGAATTATCTTGGTTTTCATGGGTCAATAACGCAAATAAACCTAGATTGTCAAAACTTAATTATGTTTTTGGATAATTTAGAGGATGCAATAATGTTTTCCAAGCTAAATGCGCTGCATAACAGTTTTTGTCCACTAACGAATTAACAACTATGCTAAAATATTTAGAAAAAATGTATCAAGTTGCAGCAATCCCAAAATTTCAAAATATACTCTCGTATTATCAATTTTTTGGAACTCAGGTTAGTTTGTCTCACACAAAAATAATTTTTGCGATACACGTACCTATACTAAGTCCAGAAGATCTAATGTTTTTTCACCTATACCCTATTATCCTAAATCTAACTATATTCATTCCCCAATACCCTTACCTCGCACAAGAAGAAGTTAGAAACCAGCACACCAGTCAGCCTTGCTCAAAAATAGAAGACATATATTACCGCAACGAAGAGTTTCACCCACAAGATGATTGTACCAAGGAACTTTTAAAAGGCAAGACAATACATAATTGCCCAACCTTCAACATTAAGTTAGTAGAGCCAATAGTTGAACAAGTAACGCAAGAATTGGTCCTCGTACTGTTAACGGAACCTGCAAAGTTAATATCCAAATGTGGTACCGATCAGTATCACCTTGAAACATCAACCCTTGTCAAGATCCCGAAAAATTGCGAAACTCAAATTAATGAAAAGAAATTCATCAATAGCATCAACATACAAAAGGCCATTTATATTGCCGAAAATCACACTACCTCAAACAATTACTACGAAGTTCTTGAACGCACCAAACATTTCCAAAATTAATCTAGATGAAATTTATCATTTGAAGGAAATAGCCAATCAACTTTTACCAGTGACTTTAAACCAGAAGTCAAAACACCAAGAATACACCTTCTTTGGTATTGTGGGCGTCTGCACATTTCTTCTGATTCTCCTATTGACGAGCCAATGGAACCGAGTCAAAATCTTTTGGCTATCGACCCGAAATGCTTTCCACAAATCTACGGATCTTCAAGTACCAGATGATTACTCAGCAACTACCGCTTCGAAAAAACAGTCCGTTATTTTCGAATCCTGAGGAGGGAGAAGTTACATAGCCATACCCACCTGACTCTGCAACTACAATACTAGGAAACCACCATACTCCAACATTCCACGAGTCAGCAGAAGTGTTTACCTCATTTGACTGTTTTGCATGAGAACTCATTCTTTGTAACCACGTTGTGGAATTAAGTAGCTAAATAAATTATCGTTGTAATTATAAAAACTTTTTAAAAACGAATTATATCGTTAAAGTTTCATAATTTTCGTTTGAATTTTTGTTACTAGGCAGGCATAACGACCCTTGACGAAACCGGCCAAAAGAAAATACAAAATCGTTACATTTGACACACATTTGTTTCAACTACATAATAATTCCGGCCTGGCTTTTCGAGTGCTTATTGATTAGATAACGGCGATACATTTAGTCGGGAGTACTATTTCAGAGTCCTCAAATTGAATGCGTAGGAATGCAATAGCAATTTCATCTATTTAACAGAATTTCTCAAAAAAAACATCAGTATTATCGAAGTATATAGTCGAAGGTTTACAAACACTTTTAAATATACATATGTTCATTTCCTGTGTTCACGGGAGTTTTTGATACTATATTTTTCGACCCAGCAGTGCTTTTCCAGCCTCCACGTCATTTGAGAGATGTAAAATCTGCTCCAGCGCCGGCTAGTAAAGTAACAGATGTTTGCCGGAATGCATGACTGGTATAGCGTTCTGAATCGAGCAACTTAAGAGATGTAGCTATTAATTTCGGAGTTATTGCAAATTAATTTTTTCAACTGGTTGGCTCGTACATGTTCCGTTTTTTGTATTGCACTAAAAATCGCCGGTCATTTACATTTACTGGTCTTAATACTTCCTAAATATCTCTGTTAACAACAATGAAACAAGTTTTTGTTCCGTCAGTTCCTCCCGTCTGCAAGCACCATAAATTCCAAATGAACGTGCTACCTAACAATAATAGTTTAACTTATCTGGGTGAAAGTATGGTTACTTAATGTTTGGCTTGCTTTAAATCTTAAATACTTTTCATTGGGAGACTTGCTAATGAATTTCATTACTTATTCCCTGAACAAAAGCGTAGATTTTTTAAAACAGAACCCACATTTTTTGTTTAAAGAAACGAGGCCAGCTGCAGTATGACTTGATATCCGTATTGTTCTTCTTGAACATATAATAACTTGACTATAATGTGTTTGCGCGGAACACTTTGACTACATAAATCTGAACATGTTATTAAAATTAAATAAGTTATAAACTTTCTTAACCGTTTTCTTGAATATTCGATCACCTGTTCGCTGTTGTACGTCAGTAAGACGGTTTTGTTAATACAATTTACGTATTGAACCTTTATCCAATGTTCAAACACATTAACTTTTACTATACTCTGGCGAAACAGGAAATAAATGTTATGAGAGATTCGTAATTGATTCTTTTCCGTTTAGATCCCAACAGGCCCATCCGCAATATATTTAACTTTTCAGAAAAGCGCTCTAATAAAAATTAATAACTCTCTTATTGACCACCCATACCTTCCACTGAATTTCAACTGCAACGTCGGGTTGACTTCTTATATGAAAATATTGACCCTTTAATTCTATACTGGGTATAACATTATTTTATCGAGTCGATTAATTCGCATTGTAACGTCGGGTTTAAGTAGCTGTCATTGAAGCGTTAATAATGAAGTGTCGCGCCCCTACAAAGCTCAGTTTACAAGGGCCCAGGTTACATTAACAATAACGTTTAGTTTTCAATCTTGTAAAGAAATTATGCATTTGTCCTTTCGTAATTGGCCAACGATCCATTATAATTTATCAAGTCACGTCAAAGGCACATTGTGTTTCGAGCAGGTATAATGTTTGATCGGCTACCAAATGGTTGACGTCGAAACGTATGAATAACATTCAAAAAAGAATGTCGTTTTAGAGCCACTTCTGCTCTCCTGATTGTAATGAGTTTGTCAACGTTAAACATCCTATTCGATGGGTACCTACCCCAATTTATTTATGTACATATTGAGTATCGCAGAAAAGGGGGCAAGCTTGGAGGTGTCAAACTTACATATAACTACGTCTTATAAAAAATGTCTACTGGCTTTCTCTACCCAAAATATAGCCTATGAAAAAATATAGGTCTATGATCAAAATTGGGTGCCATTAAATCATTTTTAAAAGACTTCGTATAATTTGATGCTTTTTAAATATTATTTGATGGCTCTTGGATACAGGGCGCTAAAAATGTGAGTATGAATGTGTACACGCTAGTCAATCTCTAGTAAACCCAAATAGCAAAATGAATTTCAGGCACCGTATTTTAAGGGGCATCAACAAGATGGTCTATCACATCAAAGAAAGTCCAATTTTACCCCTTAAAAGGTGGGCAAAACCGTATCTGTTACCAAGAAACCGCTTTGGTATTAGGAGCTCGATTTTAGAGAAGAGAAAAACTAAACTTTTTAATTTTTCCTTTAACATACCTGTCTCAAAAAAGATGCAACATAAACTTGTGTTTTTTTTAAACAGATCACACTGAATATTTGGATACCATTGGATAGCTCTATTCTGCCTGAGTTCAATCAGGTATGATGCAAAAGTCTTATAGAAAATTCCTTGAAATAATTAAATAAATTTTTTTGTTTTTTTAATTCAAAATTACCCTCTTTTTAAAGGATTCCAAATTATTTAACCTTAGATTCAAAATAAGTTATATAAATCGAAGATTGAGACAGTTGACCAAAACAAGTAACAAAATATGACTTACAAAAAGTACAATACATTTTCAAACTGCCTATTATTCTCCCTTACGAAAATTATGCAACCTTTTTCCACAGACTTTTCCGCGTTGAGGATGTGAATTAGCGGTAATTCCTTATCC
The DNA here is from genome assembly GCA_024550625.1 of Dendroctonus valens. NCBI lineage: Eukaryota > Metazoa > Arthropoda > Insecta > Coleoptera > Curculionidae > Dendroctonus > Dendroctonus valens. Next base: position 3,690,852 of record JAJTJO010000096.1, read on the forward strand.
GCTTTAATAAGATCCAGGTGAAGTTTTGCCAAAGTAACGTGAATTTGACGATATTTTTTATTGTTTTCCCCTCAATCCCCTCAAGAAAAATTCGAAGACAGTTAAATCCGACGAACAAAGTGACCACCGAACTGGTTCATTGGTAACTATCCATGTTTGGGAAAAATACTGGTTAAGCAACACTGGCTTAACTTTCAGGAATTAACTTTTCGTAAAAATAAACTTTTCGTTAAAGAAACGGTCCTTGCTTTACGAAGTTAATTAGTAGTAGTAGTAAACATCTTTATTTCTAAAAAAAAGGCTATCGACCTATCGGTCTTTCTGCCCTTGTTTAATACATGTAGTCTTAATCTAAATAAAAAACAAAGATGAAAATTCTCTTATTCTAGGTTAATAATCTTATTAATAAACTTTCATATTCTAATGACAAGAAAAAATTATTTTATTGTCCAGTAGTCAGTTGCGTTTGTAAGTGTTCGAGTAGCGTTAATGTAGGGAAACGGAAGCGGGATTGTCTGGTTCGTCTTGTAAGACAAAGGGGATTCAGTATGGTCCAGTGGTAGGGGTTGTTTGTCCATTTTGTCTGTAGCTGTATGAGTCTTTCCGAGATTTTTGTCATATTTGTGCGTTCGTATAGTAGTTGGGTGGGGGGGTTGTGTAGTGGGTTTTGGGGGTGTCTTATTCGTGTTATTAGTCTTAGTGCAATTTGTTCTGTTGTTTGTGTATAACGTTTTGTCCTTTCTGTTCCGTTGCTCATGAGTATATGTCCAAAGTCTAGCAAGGGTCTACAAATAGCTTTATATATTTTGGTGGCGGTGTTTGTGCTAATTCCTCTGTCTTTGTAGGTTAGTGATCGGAAGTGTTTTGTTCTCTTTATTGTTTCTGCCCTCACGTTTCGTATGTGTTTAGTGAATTTAAGTTTGTGGTCAATCGTGGTCCCTAGGTATTTTATGTCATTCTTTGGCTCTGTCGTTTGGCCGTCTGCAATTATTGTAGGGGAGTCAGCGTTGAGTCGTTGGTTTGTGAGTAGAAGTTGATTTTTTGACGCGTTTGGTGTTAGTCTCCATTTATAGAACCATGACATTGTATTGTTCGTTAGTGTTTGGAGTCTTTCAGTCGCTTTTTCAGTGGTTTTGTCGTGTACTATTAGTGCAGTATCGTCGGCGTTTAGTAATATGTACGCCGATTTGTCTATTTGGTTGTTGTCTGGTAAGTGGTAATTATAGATATCATGACAGTATATATTATATAGGAATGGTGAGAGCGGGGATCCTTGCGGGAGTCCTTGTTCAGGGGAAAAAGAAAAAGATAATGTGTTGTCAATTCAGTAAGTTTTTTATAATGTGAAGTAGATATGTTGGTGTGTGGAGTTTGTGCAGTTTGTAGAGTAAGCCCATATGCCAGACACTGTCAAAGGCACGCCGACTTTCTGTCAGTTAGGTGAGTCGTTTGTATATTGTTGGCCAAAATAAAGAGCGGATGAATAGTCGAGTGATGTTGTTTGAAACCAAATTGGTAGGTAGGTATATATTTTCCAATCACTTTTTCAAGCTGCTGCTTTATTATGTATTCAAAAACTTTCCTTAGTACTGGAAGTAGTGTAATTGGTCTGTAGTTGCTCAGTTGTGTATTGTCCAGTCCATTTTTGGGTATAGGGATTATTAAGCCGTTTTTCCATGTTTTTGGGATTTTGTTATTTGTGATGCAGTTGTTCAATTCAGTTAGGATCAGTTTCTGTGTTTCATGAGTTGGGCTTTTCAAGAGTTTTGCCTTAATTTTATCTTTTCCCGGTGTCGTGTTTTTGATATGCGCTAGGGCTTCATCGTACTCTGTGTCTGTGATCAGTTTGTAGTTTGGTGAGCTGTTAAAATAGTTCAAGTACCAGTCGTTGATCAAGTTCCAGTTGTCATTGTCGAAGTTAGGGTTTGTCGATATGCTGAAGGCCTTTTGATAATGTCTGGCGAACGCGCCCGCTTTCTCTTTGTCTGTGTAACGTTCTATTCCGTTTTCGTCAATTGTGTCAGTAGTGCTAGTTTTTTTGTATTGCGCTAGTTTCTTAATTTTTCGCCAGTATGTTTTGCCTTTGTCTTTTTGTATTTCTTTACATGTTTCTAGCCATTTGTCTTGTTGGTATTATCCAATCAAAGTTTTAATGTTTCTGTTAAGTTGGTTCAGTGTCTTTTTAGGTCGTTATTTTGAGTGTATGTATATAGTTTGTACTACTACTCTATGATGTATTTGTACTCTATGATGTTTTATGAGTCTCAGTATGAATTTTTGCAGTGTATGTCGGTAGAAAGCATTTTTTATTTCCGGGCTAAATTTTCCTATGGCTAGTGAAAGTTGTAGTTTGTATGGTTTCTAATGAAATGGACTGTGCTTGCGCTTGAATGTAGTCATGTGTATGTTGTTTCACTTTGTCTATGTCAGTCTTTGTTAGGTTTATCTTTTTCTCTATAGGAGGTGTACTGGAGGTAGGTTGCGTATGTTGTAAGTGTATGTTAAACGTAATAGCCAGGTGGTCGGATCCAAGTTCGTTGGTTAAGTTTATGTTGTTGATGGTGTTTGTCAAGTTTCTTGTGTGCAGTAGAACGTCTGGTGTTTAATCTGGGTTTGCGGGCATCAGAAAAGTTGGTGGGGTGTGCTGTTTTATAAAGTCGGAGTTTTGTAAAAATCTTTTAAGCTGTTTCGTTTTGTTTCTGTTCAAATTAAAGTCGCCTATAATTATTGCATATTTATAGATGCTTGCCTTGGTCAATATGTTTTGTTCTAGGTTGGAGTGTGGGTGTATGTATGTATGGGTGGGGAGGGTTTGCTTTGCCTAGTTTTGTTACCGGTTTGAGAAGAACTGAGGCCCCGCCCCTGGCGTGGTTGGTGGAATTGCCATGTCTACAGATGTATTGCCAGTCCCTGTATGTTGAAGTCTGTCCTATTTTAGTTTTAGTCTCTACAAACATGCAGCAGTCCATGTCGTTTTGTTCAATGTAATTGTAAATTAGTGGCTTTTTATGGTTTAGTCCGTTGATGTTCGCGTAAAGTACTTTCAAATTGAATCATGTATGTTTGTTACTGTCTGTCTCACTTGTTCGTAGGATTCAGTTGGAGAGCGTCCCTCGGGCAGGAGCATGTCAAAAATTAACATGTAAATATGGTTTCCGAAGAAAACAACGGAGGTGTCAATGTCGAAGTCTTCTATAAATTGTTTTCATAGTTTTTTTAGTAGTTCGTCTCTGTTGGTATTGTTTGTCTTGTTAAGTTGATGTTTGTATTTGTTTATGATGTGATCATGTGTTGTAATGGGTGTGTGTATTCTAATTGCCACTGTCTTCGTCTCCGCAATCTCGGTCTTCCGTTTGTTTAGACATTTTATCTTGACGTTTGGTATTCCGTCGATTGGGGCTGTCGGTCGTTATGGGCACTTCATGCTCCATGCTTCGTGGTCTTCGGAGTTGCATGCTGCGCATTTGGTTGGCAATGGTGACTCGCATTTGGAAGTTGGATGGGGTCCCTGGCACTTGTTGCATCTTGGTGATTGCTTGCAGTCTTCAGTTTTGTGGTTGAATAGGTTGCATTTGGCACACGGCGTAGGCACGGGTGCTGGTGGTTTGCTTTCGGTGATTTTGAAAGTGCGGCCCAAAAAATGAACTGCACAGTCGTTTATTAGCCGTTCGTAGGTGGATATATCGCCGGTTATTAGCCTCATCATGAGTGTGGGTGCGTTACGTTCTCGTGAGATTATTCTCTTGTAGAATCTTATTCTGAAGTTTTGCTGCTCCAGGTGTTTGAGAAACATGTTGTCTTCAATATCTAGGTCGACCCCAGTGGCGACGACTGAATATGATGGTGTAATCTGGGGTTGGCTAACAAGCTGTCGGTTTTGTGTGTTGTAGGTGCTGCTTGCTTGTTTGAAAGACTTTATTATCTTTCTCTCTACTAGAGTTTGCAGAGTTTTTGTGGCATTTTCTGGGCTGTTGGTTTTTATGAGGAAGTTGTTTTCTTGTTTTATTACAATATCTTTGTTGTTAATTTCCTTTTCTACCCATTTTAGGGCTAGCTGCACTCTCGTGATTGCTGTGGTTGTGTACACAATAAACGCCGAATTGGATGTTGGGCGTTTATCGTGTGCTGTGATTGCCTTGAATGACGGTGGTGTTGAGTTGATGGCTGAAGTTGATGGTCGCTATAGTGTGGGTCTTTTGGACTCTTGTGTTGGGGTTGTAGGGTTGGTGACGGTTGTCTTTGTTGGTTTTTGACCTCTTTTTTTGGATTTCGGTCTCATAAAGCCGCCATCCTGGGAGGCCCTGTCCGATTCGAATTCTAGGGAGCTCCCAATATCCATATTTCGTTGACTCGTAAAACTATCCTTTTATTCGTTCTTTATTTATAAGTTCGATACACAGAAATAGGACACTGAATATAAAACTCGTTAGTTTTTATGGTTTCGCTCAGGCGCGAAATTCCGCGGATACTTTCGTACTCGATACGTCTTATCGCTACCAAAGTTGCTACGAGACTCTTGAGAGATCCTTGAGGGAGCCCTTGTTCAGGGGAAAAAGAAAATGACAGTGTTTTGTCAATTCGTACTTGTAGTTGTCTGTTTTCTAGTAAGTTCTTTATGGTGTGTAGTAGATATGTTGGTGTGTGTAGTTTGTATAGTTTGTATAGTAAGCCTCTATGCCAGCCACTATCAAAAGCCTTGTTAATGTCCATAAACAGGCAAGCTGTCTTTCTGTCAGTTAGGTGGGTAGTTTGTATATTGTTGGCCAGATGTTTTTTAATTTGTATCATTTCATGGATTCTTCTCTTATTATAGTTGTCCTCATTGATCAATATTTGTGTTAGCGAAATCAAAATCATGCAACTTTTGTTGTGCATGTTGTGCTAATGCTGTTGCATTCTCGTTAATCTTTCTTAAGCTATACTTATGTTCGTATATTCTTTTTTTTTTAAATATAGCCCTGTTTGACCTATGTATGTTTTGTCACAGTTCAAACAGTCAATCTTGTATATTACGTTAGCTGTGTCCAACTTATAGCTTCTAGGTTTAAATTTTGTGAAACACTCTCTTGCCAAGTTGTTATTAGTTTTTCTCGCTATAGTAATATTATGCGATTTTAAAACATTTTTTATTTTTGTGTTGATTTCTGGTATGTGTGGTAATGATACATACTTGATTTCACCTTCTTTTTTCTTTTTTATATTATTTATGTTGTTCCATTTATTTGCATTGTATATTTTATTAATTCTTTGTTTTATAATTGGTTCGAAGAATTCTTTGGGATAGTTGTTCATTATTAGTACCTTTTTTATTTTTTCAAGATTTTTTTGTCTGTATCCACAATGTGTTAATTTTATCGCTCTATCAGTAAGAGCTGTTACAACACTTTTTTATATTGTATAGGTGCATATGATTGGTAATTCAAGTATCTACCAGACCACACATCCTTTGTGTACCAGTTTGTTTTTATTTCCTCATTATCGTCATATATAACCGTCATATCCAAAAAGTTTAATAATTTGTTTTTGTCTTCCTCAATGGTGAATTTAATTAAACTCTTTTTTTTATATTAAGTTGGACTGTTTAGAATAGTTTCGATGTAAGCTAGCATAAGATAATAGATTGTATTATACAAGGGCAGAAAGACCGTGAGTCGTATATATGTGAGTATATATACAGTGTGTCCAGTATAAAATGATGTACATGGGGATATTGGAAACCGTTAGAGTTACAGGGTGGACCAAATGGGGAAAAAGTTCCCCTATCAAGTGCGTAAAAATAATCTGTCATCAACTTCTTTGAACTCGGAATAACAACGGATATACAGGGAAAAAAAGAAAAAAGTGCCTTTTATAAAATCCTTTATATCGTGTTTATTATAAAAGATACAATAACGAAAATTTCAGGGTGGGGGTAAGAAATGAGCGTGAATTTGAAAATAAAGTAAAAAATAATCTGGGCCCACTATGTTCAATGAGGCCGAAGTCAACTTTTGTTTTTCTTATGGGCGCCATATTGAATTTCTGCATTTTTAAATTCCCCTTTAAATATGCTCTTCAGCCATGTATAACATGTTTATGTTCGGTCAAGATAAATAATTAAAATTAACGAAATTAGGATTTAATGGTAGTAGGCATTGATATTTCTATTAATTATTACTTTAAATTATTATTGATCATACGTCGAACACTGCAAAAGAACAAGTAACATTTTAGGATTAAAGTAGGTGTTCAAATAAGCAACCGTTTTCTCGCACGCACAACATACATCGTCTCATTACTGCTTCACAGGATTTTCTGATCATTTCTGGGGTAATTCTGTTAACAGCTTCTATAACAGCGTGTCTCAGCTCCTCTTCGGTTTCGTATGACCTACAGTATACAACATTTTTGAGGAAACCCCATGCAAAAAAATCAAGCGGTGTTATGTCAGGGGATCTCGCAGGCCATCTTACTGGTCCCAGGTTGCTTATCGACTTGTTGGGAAATTCGTGATTTAAAAATTCTCTGATAAATACGTCCATTATGTGGCGGCGCGCCGTCTTGTTGGAAATACAAGTTTTGCAGGGTAGCTACTGGAACATCCATAACTGCTTCCGCTACTTTAGTTTGTAAGAGGTTCAAATATCTCTCGGAATTTAAGTTCTCATTAAAAAAAATGGTCCAATCACGTGGGTACCCACAATACCTAACCAGACGTTAAATCCAAACCTAACTTGGTGCCTAACTTGACGAACTAGCCGTTGGATTTTCATCTGACCAAAAAACGGTATTTTTACGATTAAATAGTCCACATTTAGTAAATTGGCTCTCTTCTGGCCAAAGGACTTTTAAGGAAAAGTTTGGTATCTCGTTGTTTCTTTGAATAAACCACTGACAAAATGCCATTCTTCTAATCGCATCGTCATTCTGGAGTCCCTGACAGGGCCGTTCACGTTAGGGGTGATATTTATGACGTTTTAAAATACTATTCGCCGTTGACCGCGCAACACCTGTTGTGGCTTCAATTTGACGCAAAGACGTACGAGGTGTCTCAACCACGCTTTGCATTACCAAATTTTCTTTATTTTCGTCTGGAAGTTTGTTTTTCTTTACCTTAGCAAAACTCCCGTAAGCTACAAGGTTGTCTTTCAGACGCCTAAACATAGTTGTACCAGGTTGTCGCCTTTCTGGATATTTATTTAAATACACATTTCTTCAGCTTTCGCTTCATTTCGACGACAGAGAATAAAACACTCCGTAAACAACAAACAAAAACATATCGTATTTTTCATAATTTGAAAAGTGATTCATTTTGAAACACACAATTAATTACAAACACTTGACAGTGACAATAAATTCTACTTTGACAGTTACCTATGTAATTAAAACAGACAACGAACGTCACTATGGGGAAATTGAAGAGAAATATCAATGCCTACTACAATAAAATCTTAATTTTGTTAATTTTTATAAGAGCATATTTAAAGGGGAATTTAAAAATGCAGAAATTCAATATGGCGCCCATAAGAAAAACAAAAGTTGACTTCGGCCTCATTGAATATAGTGGGCCTAAATTATTTTTTACTTTATTTTCAAATACACGCTCATTTCTTACCCCCACCCTGAAAATTTCGTTATTGTATCTTTTATAATAAACACGATATAAAGAATTTTATAAAACGCACTTTTTTCTTTTTTTCCCTGTATATCCGTTGCTATTCCGAGTTCAAAGAAGTTGATGACAGATTATTTATAGGCACTTGATTGCGCAACTTTTTCCCCATTTGGTCCACCCTGTAGCTCTAACGGTTTCCAATATCCCCATGGACATCATTTTAAACTGGACACACTGTATATATATATATATATATATATATATATATATATATATATATATATATATATATATATATATATATATATATATATATATATATATATATTATATCAAAATGTACAGTCCAGTATTTAGATCCAACATTTTAATTTTCCTTCTTCTTGGGCTGTCTTAATCTTGTTAGTGAATGTTGGCAACAATTACGGAAAAATAATTTAGATTTTTTGTGGCTTTAAGTCCTTCTTCCATTATGAGCTGAAAAATGATGTACTTGGCATTGCCAAATATGTGGCCAAGATATGTGCAATTAATTAAATTTAATTTGGGGTCACCCTGTATGTGTAATTTTTATAATTTTGTCAAGAAACGGCATCTATTTTTTAGCAGCAAAGTAAAGTGTAGTTTTGAGCTTCGAAATAGATGTAGAAAATTAAAATTTTATTGAACATACAGGGCGATCAAAATTGTGGTTATTTCTCTAGGGGTGTTTAAGGAGTACAGGAAAAATAGCAAAAAAATATTTCTTTCTAATTATAGAAAGAAATATTTTTCTTGTATTAATAAGAACTGAAATAAATTTAACATCCTTCAACAATACCTCCTACAAATGCTATGGCTGAATGATCTGTTTATATTTAAACTCACAGTAAGTGAAGAAGAAGAAAGGCAGTAACATACAAATAAGAATCGTGTGGGTTTGAAGAGAAGCGTTTGAAATGTGAACAACTTACATGTGGTGTCATGTCAAACTTGTTTGAGCTCGTGTAATCACGTTATTGTGCACTCTTCGCAACATAACTGGCGTGACATTTTAAGCAGCTTCTCGAATTCGCTTAATTAGTTCCTGCTCATTTTGTACCCGTGTTTGTTAGACCAGATATTTAATGTGTCCTTGTGTTCTGGAGAAAAGCTCCTTGGCGGCTCTACTGCAAATATTTCCAAAACCTGTTCCTCTATGTCTGGAACGCAAACACCTCTTGGTCGTCAACTATCTGCCTCAATTCCTGGCGTCAATTCTATAGTGTCTCTAGCCTTTTATTGACGTAATTTCTTACAGCTTCTGCTATGTTACAGTGGCATTACCCATAACTAATAACATATCCGAATATTCGATATTGGTGTACATTTTGTGAAAGAAGCTTTAAAATATGTTGCAATTTCACAAAACTATTTATTTGGAACTACCTGTTAATGCCAAAAAAAACATCGTTGGTCCTAATGCGGAGTTGCTAATTCGAAATTTTCGGATTGCAAGACCAGAATATATGGGGAGAATTTGTGCTCTTCGAAGGACCAATGTGTTTGAGATGCGAGTATTTGGTGGATAAAGTTGGTATGTGCCAAACCAGCACTGGTAGAAAACGTTTATATTTATCACTTTGATTGGGCTGGGCAGTATAACCTTTGACAGTAGAACTCGTTTTCGCGACTGTTTTTGACTAACTGCCGTTCGCGTTGAGCTGGGAGAGACTTCTCTCCACCGAGTATGGGGGAATATCCCTTCAATCCACCGAGTATAGTTGAAGTCTTCTGGTTCCGACGAGTGTGAGTTGAATACTGATGCAATCTACCGAGTGTAGAGGAATTCTTCTGCTCCCGATGAGGTTGAGTTTATTACTTCTTCAATCTACCGAGTGTAGTTGAAGTCTTCTGCTTCCGACGAGTATGAGTTTAATACTTCTTCAATCTACCGAGTGTAGTTAAAGTCTTCTGCTGCCGATGAGTGTGAATTCAATACTGAATCAATCTACCGAGTGTAGTTGAATACTTCTGCTCCAGACGAGGTTGAGTTAAAAACTTCTACATGGGACCATTTCAAAATAATACTAAAAAACAAATATGAAATTCGATTTTCAACTGTTAATATAGTCTAGAAATTTCCGAAAAAAATTGGAAATGACGCCAATTTTGAATCACCCTGTATATCTTCTGAAAATTTTCGGAAAAATGTTTTGAATATTTTTCTCGTACATCCCAAGTGAGCCCCTATAACCTCATAATAGGAATTACGCCAATTTTTAATCACCCAATACAAACCACTTTTATTGCATAAGAAGATGTTATCGCCCAAATCGCCTTTCTACGCTTGAATGCGAACAGACTTACCTATCTTAAAATTAAAGAGTATTATCTAAGCTTACTCTAACTGTATTTAGTCTTAATCTGAGTGGGGTAGTAAATTGGCTAATTCGGTTTGAGATTGTCTTCCATGTCTTTGATAATAGGGTTCTATAATCGTATAGTAGTATTTAACACAAATGATTTTTTTACAAAACTCCAAATATCCAAGAAATTGTAAAATTGAAGCAATATTAAACTTAAAAAATCCTTTTAAAAAATGCGAATTTAAGTTGAATTTAATAATTGCCCTAGCGCATAAAAAAAACAAAGCACCGGGCAAAGATAAAATTAAGGCAAAACTCTTGAAAAGCCTAACTCAAGAAACACACAAACTGATCCTAACTGAATTGAACAACTGCATCACAAATAACAAAATCCCAAAAACATGGAAAAACGGCTTAGTAATCCCTATACCTAAAAATGGACTGGACAATATACAACCGAGCAACTACAGACCAATTACACTACTTCCAGTACTAAGCAAAGTTTTTCAATACATAATAAAGCAGCGGCTTGAAAAAGTGATTGGAAAATATATACCTACCTACCAATTTGATTTCAAACAACATCACTAGACTATTCATCCGCTCTTTATTTTGGCCAACAATATACAAACGACTCACCTAACTGACAGAAAGTCGGCGTGTCTATTCATGGACATTAACAAGGCCTTTGACAGTGCCTGGCATATGGGCTTACTCTACAAACTTCACAAACTCCACACACCAACATATCTACTTCACATCATAAAAAACTTACTTGAAAACAGACTACTACAAGTACGAATTGACAACACATTATCTTTTTCTTTTTTCCCTGAGCAAGGACTCCCGCAAGGATCCCCGCTCTCACCATTCCTATATAATATATCATATACTGCCATGATATCTATAATTACTACTTACCAGACAAAAACCAAATAGACAAATCAGCATACATATTACTATACGCCGACGATACTGCACTAATAGTACACGACAAAACCACTGAAAGACTCCAAACACTAACGAACAATACAATGTCATGGTTCTATAAATGGAGACTAACACCAAACGCGTCAAAAAATCAACTTCTACTCACAAACCACCGACTCAACGCTGACTCCCCTTCAATAATTGCAGACGGCCAAACGACACAACCAAAGAATGAGATAAAATACCTAGGAAACACAATTGACCACAAACTTAAATTCACTAAACACATACGAAACATCAGGGCAGAAACAATAAAGAGATCAAAGCACTTCCGATCAGTAACCTACAAAGACAGAGGAATTAGCACGAACACCGCCACCAAAATATATAAAGCTATTTGTAGATCCTTGCTATACTATGGACATATACTCATGACCAACAGAACAGAAAGGACAAAACGTTATATACAAACAACAGAACAAATTGCACTAAGACTAATAACACGAATAAAATACCCCCAAAACCCACTACACAACCCCTCCACCCAAGTACTATACGAACGCACAAACATGACAAAGATTTCGGAAAGACTCATACATCTACAGACAAAATGGACAAAGAACCCCTACAACTGGACCATACTGAATCCCCTTTGTCTTACAACACTAACCAGACAATCCCGCTTCCGTTTCCCTACATCAACGCTACTCGAACACTTACAAACGCAACTGACTACTGGACAATAAAATAATTTTTTCATGTCATTGGGGTTGGAAGGTTTATTTAATAAGATTATTAACCTAGAATAAGATAATTTTCATCTTTGTTTTTTATTTAAATTAAGACTATATGTATTAAACAAGGGCAGAAAGACCGATAGGTCGATAGCCTTTTTTAGAAATAAAGATGTTTACTACTACTTTAATAATTGGGATATCCTGTAGTTACAAAATATTTATAAGATGTAACCCCGGCAAAGCGTCAGTTATCCAAATAATGATAATCTCTGAAAATAAAGTCTAGTTGCAATCTTCCGTCTCGTTTAACAGAATAACCCCGTATTTATTGCAAAGAAGACAATTTGATTGTTAAATAATATAATAAAGTACTAAAACACATACAAGTGGGAGTCAATTAAATAATGGCAGTATTTGTGCAGTTTTAACTTAGAAAATTCCTTTTATCGAATTGTACGAGTACTACGGGCAGTTGTCTCTTATTTATGTTTTACGATTTCAAACCTATTCAAGTAGATGGAATTATGGTGGCAAACCCATGGTTACGAAGTAAGAACGTTATTTTATTACAACCATACAATAGAAACATAACCCACTCAAATTTGAGTAAGTGACGCGACCCAAACCATTATAACAAGTCCATATACTTATGTTTTCTGTGAATTTATTGTACTGCTTTAGGTTTTGCCTAGGGAAACACACCCCAATATCTACCACTTTCCTACTCGAGTGGTTTTTGCGTCAAATTTGAGTGAGTGACAAGGGGCCGCACTTAAAGAAAGTGGCGATTTAAGGGTGTCGCTATAACCATACAATTATCACTAGACAGTGAAATCAAGTAAATTAAAATCCACTAGTATATCTGCAGGGTGTTCAAGTAAGGATGCATTGCATGGGGATCTGCGAAACGGTAAGAGATACGAAGTCGGTTAAATTAGGAAAAAGTTGCCCTATCAGAGGGCCATAATATATATGGCGTTTTCAAAAAGGAAGTATTGCTTTTAACTTTTGAGATATTAAGGAAAAAGCCGTTCTTCGGATTTTCGTGCTTTTTAATTTTTGAAGTTATTCTAAATCATATCAAAAAGCCAAAAAGTCTTTCACATGGCATCTTTTCTAGTCCTACAAGATAGTGTCTATGAAAATTTATTACAACGTTTCTTTTCTTTGAAACCATCATTAACTTTTGTTTTTTATATGGGCCAAAAATAGTACATAACGTATAAGATAGTTCTTTTAATAGGGAATTCAACGATAACACTGCATTATTTGCTCCGGTTCTTGCGTCAAAAAATAATTTTTTATAAATTAAACCCATTTTTATTAGTTAACGATAACAAAATTGAAATTGTCAGTTCTAACATATGTCAATAAGTATTTAATGCACTTCAGTATCAAAATTTCTCGAGATTTTTTCATTATGTCGGGAAAAAAATTTACAAACGAAGAAATATTTTTAAATTGAGACCATTTATTTACCACCACACTTTAACTGCAGAACGTTACCTAAACTTATTGGAAAATCATGTAGAAGAGCGTTTAGATATTCTACCACAAGAAAATGTACGAAAGTGCTGGTTTCAACAAGACGGGGCTCCTGAGCACAATGCCAGGCAAGTTCGAGAGTACCTGTTTCAACGGTTTCCAGGAAGATCGAAGAAACTTATGGTTCCTGGCCAGCACGATCGCCGAACTGGACCCCACTCGACTTATTCCTTTGGGGTTACATTAAAAACTAAGTTTACTTTCAACATTTTGACACTGAAAACCAACTTTTGAGGGCAGTTACCGATGCATTGAATTCCATAGCTCCAGATCTAGTATCCAGGGTTGTAGATTTAATGGTTAGAAAAGCGTACCAGTGTTTAAAAAATAATGGTTACCTTTTTGAACAATTTTTATGAACTTTTTTGTTTTCTTTTTCTGGTTTTAGTAGGTTCATTTTATTTAAATTACATTTTTTGAATAACTTTTTCTTCATTGAAAGGTTTTATTCTCGTTTAAGTAAATTTTGTAAATGGCACGTACTCCTTAAGTTTAAAGCTAAACGTCTGAAATTTGACCTATTAGGCTGACTTCTTTCAGGATATTTGTTGTTGTACATGTAAAATTGGCATAATTTATAAAATAAACAGTCAAATGTGAAGGTAGAAACAACTAGACACACAAACTGATGATGGTGGAGAAAGACACCGAAACGTATTTGTAACATTTTAAATAATAAACAATAAAATTGACTGAAACCCAGGAATGTTTTGAAGTGAATTAAAGTACAGTCAGGAAAATATACGCAACGATAATTTATAAAAAATGTTTTTTAAAAAAAATTGATGATGGTTTCTAAGAAACGAAACGTCGGAATACATTTTCATCGACACTATCTTGTAGAGCTCGAAAAGATGCCTCGAAAGTATTTTTCGTTTCTTGATATGATTTGAAATAATGCCGAAAATTAAAGGAACGAAAATCCGAAAACCCGCTTTTTCAACGATTTTCTTTGTGATTATTCAACGAAAATCATATTTAGTGACGAGGCCCATTTTCATCCAGATGGCTTCGTTAATCGGCAAAATTGTCGCATTTGGGGTTCCGAAAATCCGCGAGTGATCGTTCAGAAACAGATGCATCCAAAAAAGTCACTGTTTGGTGTGTATTGTGGGCTGGAGGCATCATCGGACCATTTTTCTTCGAAAGTGCACTTGGTCAAGCATTAACCGTGAGTGATGTTCGTTATCGTGAAACGTTAACTAAGTTTTTTGTGTCAAAATTGCAAAATATGGATCTCAACAGCATGTGGTTTCAACGGGACAGTGCAACATGCCATACAGCCATAGAAACTGTTGAATTACTGCACGAGTAATTTCCTGGTCGTGTTATTTCTCGTTTTGGAGATCGGCATTGGCCGCCCAGATCATGCGATTTAACGCCTTTGGACTTTTTTCTTTAGGGCTTTTTAAAGTCACAAGTTTATGTGAACAAACCATCAACGATTGAAGCCTTAAAAGATGAAATTCAACGCTGTATCTCTGAAATACCGAAAAATGTATGCTCAACAGTCTTTGAAAAGTCCATGAAAAGAGTACGTCTGTGCCAGCAAAGCCGAGGCGGTCATTTGCCCGATGTCTTATTCTATTCATAACGTTTTGTATATTTTTTTCCTGACTGTACTTTAATTCATTCCAATTTATTCCTGGGTTTCAGTCAATTTTATTGTTTATTATTTAAAATGTTACAAATACGTTTCGGTGTCTTTATCGACCATAATCAGTTTGTCTAAAATATCCATTTTACATTTATTATCAATTCAGTTAAAAAAAACTCTCACAAAATTAACATATTAAAATTCAAATCACACACATATTAAAAAGTACAATTTGGGACCTTGGTTCTCAGGTGATGAGTCGGGATAAACATGTTCGGGAAAAGACTAGAATCTATTGTTTAGAAATCTAAATTTGACTTACATGTTTGGATGTTTCTTTCTTTACATTTGGTTGGATATTGAATTACCTATTTTATTCGATATCGAGAGAGTGCCCGAAAAATCTATTTATATTTCGCCTTTTCTTTGCATTCTTGGAATTGCTCTGTAATCTTCAATATCTGCTGTTTAATTTTTATTTACCAGGTTCATTCAATTTATGCATGCGCTCATTTAATTAGCGCATGATTCACAGAGCTAAGATTGTCTGTATCTGATCTGAAGTTTATTGCATTCTGAAGTTTCTTAATTTATATCATTTCATGGATTCTTCTCTTATTATAGTTTTCCTCATTGATCAATATTTGTGTGTTATCGAAATCAAAATCATGCAACTTTTGTTGTACATGTTGTGCTAATGCTGTTGCATTTTCGCTAACCTTTCTTAAGCTATACTTATGTTCGTATATTCTTTTCTTTAAATATTGCCCTGTTTGTCCTATATATGTGTTGTCACAGTCCAAACAGTCAATCTTGTATATTACGTTAGGTGTGTCCAACTTATCGCTTCTAGGCTTAAATTTTGTAAAACACTCTTTTGCTAAGTTGTTTTTAGTTTTCTCCGCTATAGTAATATTATGCGGTCTTAAAACATTTTTTATTTTTGTGTTGATTTCTGGTATGTGTGGTAATGATACATACTTGATTTCACCCTCTTTTTTCTTTTTTTATATTATTTATGTTGTTCCATTTATTTGTATTGTATATTTTGTTAATTCTTTGTTTTATAATTGGTTCGAAGAATTCTTTGGGATGGTTGTTCATTATTAGTACCTTTTTTATTTTTTCAATATATTTTGTCTGTATCCATAATGTGATAATTTTATCGCTCTATCAGTAAGAGCTGTTACCACACTTTTTTTATATTGAATAGGTGCATTTGATTGGTAATTCAAGTATCTACCAGACCACACCCTTTGTGTACCAGTTTGTTTTTATTTCCCCATTATTGTCATACACAACCGTCACATCCAAAAAGCTTAATGACCCGTTTTTGTCTTCCTCAATGGTGAATTTAATGGTTTCATGGAATGCATTAAACTTATCTAGTGTGTATTGAATTTTTTGGTTTGGCAGGCACATTATGCAGTCATCCACGTATCTTTTAAAAAATCCACATTTAAAGTCCAAATCAGGTATTAGTTTTTCTTCCAGACTCTCCATTACAAGGTTTGCAATTGTTGCAGCTATGGGAGACCCCATAGCTACTCCAAATATTTGTGAATAGAAATTGTCCTCGTACTGGAAGTAAGTGGATTTAAGGCACAGCTCTACCGCCCCAATAAACTCATTTTCGGGTAATGATGTGTGTTCCATTATTTCAGACCATCTATCCCTTATGCACTGTACCGAGCAATCTACCGGGATGTTTGTGTATAAAGATACCACATCAAGTGATATTATGCGATGGTTCTCAGGTATTTTCTGCTTTCTTATAAATTCACAGAAACTCCATGAGTTCCTAACGTGATATTGCGACTTTCCCAATATATTACCCCATAGCTGCAACAATTCTAAATCTATCATTCTATTCATAACCTCAAATCAATCTATTCATAACCTCATGATGTGTACTTAAATTTTCAATAAATGTTTTAAACTTATGCCACAAATATATATGTTTTATTTAAAATTTAAATCCGTAGGTCTTCTTGGAACACCCTTTAGTAGTAAATGAAACGCCATCTCAACCAAAAAACGCAATCTACAGACTGCTTTGACTTGACTTTGAAAAGTTGAAGCATTTGGGTATAAAGCGTAATAGAATTACGAATATCGAATTCTTTCAACCATTTCACTACAGACAAACCAGTTTTTGTGGTCAAAACCTCAAGTTCAAAAAGTCGCCTCTGGAAAGACCGCCTTTAAAGTTGTGTTTTCCTCACAGCATTTTTAGTGATTATTCATTTAAAGTTGATTATTTTCAGTTGTTTACTGTTATTTTTGTTTCTTCTATTGGCTGAATTGCTCACGCAAGCCATTTCTTTAGGCAGCTAAAGCCGTAATCCTTGGTTGTATTGTCATTTGACAATACATCAAAACCGCTGAATATAATAGCACAGCATAAAGAACAGGAATAAAAAAGTACATTATGTCTTTACGCCTGAAGCCAGGTATATAATATCAAAGACACTCTTATTTATTCAATCGATTTTTAAACCACAGCAAGGGGATCACAATAGAAAATCGACAAAGACACTTTATACAATTCGAGTCTTGAGGAGCAAAGAATTGTTGATCTAGGACTGGCGTGATCCTCTTGTTGCTATTGTTACTGTCTTTGTGTAGTTACCAGATAATATGCTTATAGAGTATTTTGTCATTAGTTGTTATGATTCCCGTTAATGTGATTGAAAATAGAAAAGTAAATACTCTGACTTAAACTTTAAAGTTATTAACGTTATAAAATGTATTGAAGCGTGGGAGCATCTCTTACGTTTATTTAATTTTGGTATGAGCGAGTGTTTCTTTTTGTATTTGCAATGATTTCCTTGTTGAGTTTCTGTTATACATTTACACGTTTCTTCTACCTCCAGTGCATCGCTTGTTTAGTAGTTTCTCGAATTCGATGTCTAAAAATATACTCATACTTTAACCAATTTTGTGTAAACACGCGTTATTTTCACTTTCATATTGACTCTTTGCAGTATTTAAATGATCTGTTTTCAAATCAGATACCCGCCGAATATCGGTTCCACTTATTTCACGACTCTCAACATCTTAGATTTTTTTATTATTAGTCATAGACCAGTCTAAAAAATTGTGGAAACGTACAAAACTGACCTCGTAATGTTTTCACTTCCTTCTAGCGTGTTTGAGTTACTGTTAACCATTCTGATGGTGCCTGGACATTTATAAGTCCTAATCTCGTTTACACGTCGTTTCCCATCCTTCTCCTCCCAAGCAAAGCAAAATGCGTTCTCGGTTTTGCTTTCGTAAGTTGTAAAGTTGATCACGGTATATTTGGATCATGCGGTGTACTTAAAACATTCTGTAAGTCTCTTCTTGAGTAAAAATTTTGAGTCCTCTTCCTTTTCACAGGGATCACATTCCCTGGATTTCCTGGATACATCCATTAGCAAAATTCCGCTTTTCTCCGTGCTTCATAAATCTCAGAATAACGAGAAAAACATCTCCATTAAATTTCTGAGAACGTATCGCGTCTATTATTGCAGTCATTATCACTCCAGGAATTTGGTGAAGCTTTTTTTCTTCTTAATTAAAATGAGAATAATAGTCTTGTAAAAAAGGCAAAAAAAATTAGTTTTAGTGAATAAATGTATACAAAATACAATACAGACGACACGGCACTTATTGTACATGACAAAACTACTGAGAGAGCAACGCAAAGACTCCAAACACTAACAAACAACACAATGACATGGTTTTATAAATGGAGACTAACACCAAACGCGTCAAAAAACCAACTTCTGCTCACAAACCACAGACTCAACGCTGATTCCCCTACAATAACAGCAGACGGCCAAACGACACAACCAAAAAACGACGTAAAATACCTTGGAATCACAATCGACCACAAACTTAGATTCACTAAACACATGCGAAACATCAGGGCAGAAACAATGAAGAGAGCGAAACACTTCCGATCACTAACCTACAAAGACAGAGGAATTAGCACAAACACCGCCACCAAAATATATAAAGCTATTTGTAGACCCTTGCTAGACTTTGGACATATACTCATGACCAACGGAACAGAAAGGACAAAACGTTATACACAAACAACAGAGCAAATTGCACTAAGACTAATAACACGAATAAGACACCCCCAAAACCCACTACACAACCCCCCCACCCAACTACTATACGAACGCACAAACATGACAAAGATCTCGGAAAGACTCATACAGCTGCAGACAAAATGGACAAACAACCCCTACAACTGGACCATACTGAATCCCCTTTGTCTTACAAGACCAACCAGACAATCCCGCTTCCGTTTCCCTACATTAACGTTACTCGAACACTTACAAACGCAACGGACTAGTGGACAATAAAATAATTTCTTCTTGCCACTGAAATCTTATTTATTTAATAACATTGTTAACCTAGAATGGGAGAATTTTCATATTTGTTTTTTATCTGGATTGGGACTGCATGTATTAAACAAGGGCAGAAATACCGATAGGTCGATGGCCTTTTTTAGAAATAAAGATGTTTACTACTACTATTGTTAACCTAGAATAGGAGAATTTTCATATTGGTTTTTTATCTAGATTAAGACTGCATGTATTAAACAAGGGCAGAAAGACCGATAGGTCGATAGCCTTTTTTAGAAATAAAGATGTTTACTACTACTACTGTATACAAAATGTGAAGCTTTACAATTGTTATGTACAATAGGTCGCATCCCCATAACATCCCATGTTAATTCATTACCATAGTTAACAGCCCATCAAATAGAACTTTAAAAGGTGGCACTGGATATGTCTACTGCATTAAATTAACACCACAAGAGCCCTATATTAGATCGAAACCCTAGAAACCAATAAGGGAAACCATCAAAAATATGTCAACGAATTGTTAGCCGGGCTCCCTTTGTGATCGCGTCGAACAATGCGATACCAACGGCCCTTTGAAGTTCCGGAAATACGTTTTAATTTTTAACATTTCTCCCTTTTAAATGTAAAAGCCAGTTAATACTACCACACGATCCAGTGACTTGCATTTAAATGTCATTTCATAATGCTACATCGGAGATCAACAAAATACCTGTGGCAAGGTGAACACGTCGGTTTTAATCGAAATAAATTTGAATTGAATAGAAATTTAATACTTGCCATAAAGAAAATACCAACCAATAATATGACATATAGCTTGAAGAAGGAAAAACATTGACGACTATTTATAAGTAAGTGTATGCCTCAACAATTTGAAATGGATAAAATTCTAATAAAACCTTATTTGCATCAAATATCTTTTTTTTTCTGGACATAGTCTCTGTTAAAGTATTACAAAATTGTATATTTCATTTAGAATAACACATTTTATTTCTTATAGTTGCGAACCTCTATTTATAATAGTAGTAGTAGTAAACATCTTTATTAGTAATAAAAGGCTATCGACCTATCGGTCTTTCTGTCCTGGGTTGATTACAAAGTTTTATATGGAAACTTAATAACTAACAACTAATATAATTCACAAACATGCACATAATTTATGTCTGTTGAGGTTGAGGTAATAAATGCCTTATTTATGTCTAAAAACAGGCTGGCAGTTTTTCCTCCGGTCAGGTGTGTGGTTTGTATGTTATTAGTAAGAGCAGAAGTGGATGTATAGTTGAGTTTTTAGTCTTGAAGCCAAACTGGTATTTTGGAATATGATGTCCTATTAAATTATGTAATCTGTTTTTTATTATGTGTGCAAATAGTTTGCTCAACCCCGGGAGTAGCGTGATGGGTCTGTAGTTTTTTGTTAGTGTGTCATCTAGTCCATTCTTTAAAATAGGAATTATCATACCGACATGTATTAAACAAGGGCAGAAAGACCGATAGGTCGATAGCCTTTTTTAGAAATAAAGATGTTTACCACTACTATACCGTTCTTCCATGACTTGGGTATTTTGTTAGTCGTGATGCATTCGTTAAGTTTTCCTAATATGAAGTCATGTGTCTCCTGTGCTAGATGCTTAAGTACCTTGCTTTTAATATTGTCTTTTCCGGGTGTCGTGTTTTTCAGTTGTGCTAAGGCTTCGAGATATTCGGTCTCTGTAATGATTTCGTTATTTAGACCCGTCGTGTTTCTTGAGAATTCGTCATGCCATTTGTTCACCCGTTCCCAGTTGTCGGTGTCAAAGTTTGTATTTGTTGATCTTTTGAAGGCCCTCTGAAAGTGGCAGGCGAAAGCGTCCCTTTGTCTTTGTCCGAGTATCGTTGTGTTTCCTGCTCATTGATAATACCTATCGGAATTGTTTTTTTATATTTAAATATTTTTTTTATTTTCCGCCAATATGTTCTTTCTTTGACTTTTTCGATTTCTTGGCATATTTCAATCCATGTGTGTTGTCGCTATTGAAATATCATAGCTTTAATGTTTCTGTTTAAGTTGTTAATTGTTCTTTTGATAGAGTCATCCTGTGTAATTCGGTATTGTCTGTATAAATCTATTTTATGTTTTATTTGTCTTAGTACAAACCTGGGTAGAGTATGCTGGTAAAAGGCATTTTTAATTTGCGGTCAGAATTTTTTTATGTTATGTGAAAGGTGCTCTTGCAGATCTTCGATGGAGATAAGTCCGGGATTTGCCTTTATGTAGTCTAGTGTGTGTGATTTAACTCTATCCTAGTCGGTCTTGTTTAAGTTGAGATTTTCGGAGCTGGGTTTTGCTGTGGGGATAGTAGGTACAGTTTGTTGTGAGTTGAAGTTAAAAGTCATAGCCAAATGGTCTATAATGTACTAATCTGTACTGTCTATTTATGTACTAATGCTGTAGTTCTATTCCTGGCACTTACATGCTTCCTGAATCTAAAGGTATTTCCGAAAAACAAAACTTTCAAGTATCTTTATCGATAAATAGAGATATTATAGGAACTGCTCGAACTAAAAGTTTTTATTAAATATACTTTTCAATGACACAACATAGATAGATACATAAAAAAGTTTTGCAAATATAATCTCTCTTTAATCAAATACAGATATATAGTTGATATAATTAAGAACATCTTAGTGATGATTTAGAACTTAATATTTTTAGTAAAACGTTCGTCTGATTACCATGAGCCGAAAAAAACGCCTTGTTTTTGGGGAGAGAGGAAAAACTTAGATCTTCACTTTTAAAACATCACTTGAGAGTGGTAAATAAACCCATGAACATGTTTTTTAACCCATGTGGGGATTTGCCAGTTACCTCCTTCGGGTGCGGCCCCATTGGAATTTGGAAGTTCGTTGAGTATGAATTCCAGTATATTTGAAGGGTAGTGGAGAAAGAAAATACCCACCGTGAAATAAAACTGTACTGGTTCTCTAAACCTAGAGGTCATAGGGCTAACTCCGGTACTTATTAAAAAAAATCAAAATATTAACAAACCTAATCAACAGCATCGGTAAAAGATAGAAAACTCAAAAAGTTTTCAAGCAAGAACCAAGCAAAGGAAAAGGACACCGTGTATGGTAGGGAATGTATGATCACTTCTACAGTGAGGTACCTAAGGAAGATAGAGCCAAGCAAGAGGTGTCAATTGCGATACATAGGAGTCTCAGGAAATGTAGAACAACATAGGAACCAATAAATCAGATACTTATAAGAATGGGCCTAACAATACATCAACGATGACTACCCAATAGCAAATACAGACGAATTTTTCTAACAACTAAATGAAGAAATAAAAAAGATTGGTACGTCTAGAGAAATCTAGAGA
Source organism: Dendroctonus valens (assembly GCA_024550625.1). Classification (NCBI taxonomy): domain Eukaryota; kingdom Metazoa; phylum Arthropoda; class Insecta; order Coleoptera; family Curculionidae; genus Dendroctonus; species Dendroctonus valens. Next base: position 3,713,299 of record JAJTJO010000096.1, read on the forward strand.
AATAATAGTTTTAAGAGAGTGTAATGGGATAGTGGGAAGAAAAGATAAAAATAATTTGGTAGGAAGTTTAGGAGATCACGTGGTTAAGGATAATGGAGGGCGATTAATACAAACATGTGAACAGGATCAGATAAAAGCACTAAACGGATACTGCCAACACAGAGACGCCCATAAAATCACATGGAGGCAGGAAACAAGTAATAACTAATAACTGGTTATGTTATCACAAAACAAAAAAGTGAGCTAATGGTCAGCGACGTAAAAGTTAAGAGGTGCCTCATGTGGTAGTGATCATCACCTCCTGAAGGCACAAATAGTATTTCCTATTAGGGTACCAGAAGGAAAAGAAACAGGAAAGTGACGGAGGAATGATACAACATTAACAGTTTGGAACAGGAAAGTACAAAAGAACTGTACAAAGCCAGACCAAGCAATCAACTGCAAAGAACATAATTCGATAGTATAGAGGAAGAGTATGAGTATATAAAATCATGCATAATTGCAGCAGCGAGAGAGGCACTAGGTTGCCAGGAAAGAGAAAGGCAACGTGAAAAACAATACTGGTGGGATGAGGAGAAAGAATCTGAAATAGAGAACAAACGAAAACCATACAAAACCATGTTAAGCTCCAACAACCTAAATGACTAACTTGAATATAAACAGGGATAAGCAAGTGTACGAAGAATGATATATACAAAAAAGAAAGGAAAATGAGCGAGAACATGCTCTAGACTCAACTCATTCCTAGGAGCAAGAAAAAGCACAGAAATTTGGAGAATACTAAAGAACATGAGACGGATACGAAAAAAAAACATAATCTCCCCAATATCAGAGCAATCATGTGTTTCGAGGAAATGCTGACAGAAGACAGAAATTAGTTCCAAATTATCATAACACTAACATAAACATAAATATAACCACTAAAGGATCTGGTAAGAATAACTATCAGATGATAGGAAAGCAGTTAATGCGCTAAAAAATGGACAAGCGGCGGGACCAGGAAATAACCCGGGAGAACTAATTAACTATGGTACAGGAGAACTCACCCAGATGCTCACAAGTCTATTCCAAAGAAGTATGAACAAGTCAGAAAAACCAAAGGAATGCAAATTTTCATATACAGGGTGATTCAAAAGTGGCGTCATTCCTCTGGTGTTTTGGGAGTACAGGAAAAACTGAGATATTTCCAAAAAACTAGATCAGAAGGATGGCAACAATGTTTTTCAAAGTAATCTGCCTCATGAACATTACGTGAACAAACAGATGTTACTTCTTAATTATTAAAAATTGTGGTAACCATAGCTAAAAACAAAACAATGAAAGGGAAGTAAAATAAATATTTTGAGGTTAGGATAACTCTGACACTTTGCGGTCAGTGCTGCGAACATTTTTGGGGCAGATTAGTGACATACCTAAACTCGCCACACATGTAAACAAACAAACATCTCCTGTGTAAGGTTATGTATCAATGATTAATAGTAGTAGTAGTAAACATCTTTATTTCTAAAAAAGGCTATCGACCTATCGGTCTTTCTGCCCTTGTTTAATACATGCAGTCTTAATCTAAATAAAAAACAAATATGAAAATTCTCTTATTCTAGGTTAACAATACTATTAAATAAATAAGATTTCAGTGGCAAGAAGAAATTATTTTATTGTCCACTAGTCCGTTGCGTTTGTAAGTGTTCGAGTAGCGTTAATGTAGGGAAACGGAAGCGTTATTGTCTGGTTGGTCTTGTAAGACAAAGGGGATTCAGTATGGTCCAGTTGTAGGAGTTGTTTGTCCATTTTGTCTGTAGCTGTATGAGTCTTTCCGAGATCTTTGTCATGTTTGTGCGTTCGTATAGTAGTTGGGTGGGGGGGCTGTGTAGTGGGTTTTGGGGGTGTCTTATTCGTGTTATTAGTCTTAGTGCAATTTGTTCTGTTGTTTGTGTATAACGTTTTGTCCTTTCTGTTCCGTTGGTCATGAGTATATGTCCAAAGTCTAGCAAGGGTCTACAAATAGCTTTATATATTTTGGTGGCGGTGTTTGTGCTAATTCCTCTGTCTTTGTAGGTTAGTGATCGGAAGTGTTTTGTTCTCTTTATTGTTTCTGCCCTGATGTTTCGTATGTGTTTAGTGAATTTAAGTTTGTGGTCAATTGTGATTCCAAGGTATTTTACGTCGTTTTTTGGTTGTGTCGTTTGGCCGTCTGCAGTTATTGTAGGGGAGTCAGCGTTGAGTCTGTGGTTTGTAATGATTAATATTCATCAAAGAAAATACAATTAAGTTGTTAAATCACAAGAGGTTGACGAAGCTCGGCCCGATTAACTCCAGACATGTTTGTTCCCCAATCACTTTAATGTGTTCTCTTCGCCGCAGTTTGGGATCACCTTTTGATCAGCTCCTCGGATTCGGTTAATTAACTCCTGCTCAATTTGTACCGGTGTTAGGAAGATCAGAGATTTAATGTCTCCTTGTGTCTTGTGTATCTTACATACATGGTAGGAATGTGGCTCTTCCTCTGGGGAGTTATCGGGACAATTATCCGGGGCCTGGGAAAGTGTCAGTGATTGTGCAATGCTCTGAGCACTCCTGGAAGGCTCTGCTGCAATTATCTCCAATACCTGTGCCTCTGTGTCTGGAACCCGAGCACCTCTAGATCGTTTATAATCTGCGTCAATTCCTTGAGCCAATCGTCCAGTGTCTCTACCCCTTTGCTGGTGTAAGATCTTACCCCTTCTACTATGTTAGTGTGGCATTTTCCCATAACTAATCACATATCCGCAAATTCGATGTTGGTGTACATTTTGTGAAAGGAGCTTCAAAGTAAGTCACAGATTGACAAATGCTTGTTATTATTGACAAAGGCTATCTACGTGTAACTATATGTTAATGACAAAAAACATCATTGCCGCTTTGACTTTTCATCAAAAAATTGTAGAAGAAATCTTTTTTAATATAAATTTTTTTTTGTAATTTGAAGGAAAGATTGTAATTTTTCTTTTCGAATGGTTAAGTATTCCAAAAGGCTACCAAGCAAACATGGGACTATTTTAAAATAATACTTAATAACAAAGTTGAAATTCGATTTTCAAGTATTAATATCTTCTGGAAATTTTCAAAAAAAATGTTTTCAATATTTTTCTCGTACTTTCCAAGTGAGCCCCTATAACCCCTTAAAAGGATTGAGGCCACTTTTGAATCACCCTGTATATTAGTAATCCATAAGAAAGGGTATAAAAATAAATGCAACAACTACAGAGGAATATCCGTAACCATCACCATAAGCAGGATATAAGGAAGAATACTCAAAAAACAAGATAGAAGATGAAAACATTACAATAGAGGCAGAAGAGCAAGCCTGGATTCAGAGCAGTAAGATCCACCATTGACCACCTATTTACGTTGACTCAAATTTTGGAAAAAAAATCGCATATAAACAGAAAGTGCATTCGATATTTGTGGACCTTAAAAAAGCCCATGACAGCATTTAACTACTAAAATTATGGGAAGCTTTACAACATATCAACATAAATGCTGAAATAATAAAAGCAATCACATCCCTATATAATGATGCAAGAACGCAAATAAAAATTGGAAATAATTTAACACCGGGTTCACAGTAATAAATTGACTCAGATTAGTATAGGTCTATCTAGAAAGCGCATTAACAAGATGGAAGAGAAAATGCGAAACAATGGGTATAGGTACATACCAGGGGATAATACATCAACAAACTACACTTTGTCATTTGCGGATGATCAAGTGGTGATTGCCCAGGACATTGATGACCTTGAATATATGACACGCAAACTAATTCAGGACTAGAGTATAGTAACATTCAGCAATGAAGTGTGGGCTATAAAGAATAGAGCAGAGTAAGCACTAAAAGCTACAGAGACAGACTACTGGAGAAGAGCGGTAGGAAACTCTAGATTGAAAAGTATCAGAAATGATCAGACTTATAGATAGATTGGACAACTCAGATGGTACGGAGATGTGCAGAGGATGGGCCTGAAACGACTCTCAAAGAGAGTACTACACAGGACACCGCAGGGAAGAAGAAGGAGAGGACGGCCACGGAAAAGCTGGAGAGATGATATAGACGGACAGATCCAGAGACGAGGACTGGAGGACGAGACCTGGAGAAACCGAGACGGTTGGAGATTGGGTATCTCAAGACGGTTTATTACGATGTGGTACAGCCACAACTGTATATCTGCAAAAGTATCAGGTTTTATGAACTGTGTTGAATAGTGGAATGTGGAACGAATAGGTTTAAATTCGCTACTGGGGATGATTAAAGCTTGATTCATATATACCAGCAGGTGGGTAATAAAAAATAAAATATATAAAATAAAATAAAATAAAATAAACGTTTTATATGCAAAAATGTTTAAAAAGTTAATTTTAAATTAAAAATGAACTATCATTTAAGAATAAAAGGAAAAATATCCGTGTGAGGTTGCTAGTCCTCCATTGAACGCATCCCCAGGTGGCGGATAGGGAATGCCTTCTAGATATTGTAGTATTGGGGAAATAAGATACTCGGGGCGGACCAAAACAAGAACCGCGGCGTCTGTCTTCAGATAAGCGGCTGCAAACAGCGTCTGTTTTCCAGGTTACGATCGGCTGAAAATGACATCTTTCTCACGGAAAAATCCAACACGTCTAGCCATCGTGGAAGAAAATGGCAAACAGGAAAGTCCCCCGGGTGGGTAGGAACCATGGTTCCAAATGCCACCCCGATACATTCTGCCTCAAGGATTTTGGGGGAGCCAAAAATTAGCAGTCTTCGAAATCTCCAACCAGTACAACAACATTGTTTATAGCCCCACTAAACATAATAACAATGCTGGCAAGTGACCGATTAACAGAACTGGAAGAAGAGCTATTAGATATAAGGTGGGACGTATTGGGCCTTGGCGAAACCAGAAGGCCGTAGCAACAAACATGCACCACACTAAGGTCAGGGCACGCCATTTAACTAAACAATACAGAATCCAACACACATTTGGACGGCGTAGCTCTTCTGCTCAACAAGAAGATAAAAGACCGAGTCCTGAAAATGGACTCAATATCAGACAGAGTCATCTACGTAATTCTGAAAATATCCAAAAGATAAAACATAAATTATTCAAACATATGCGCCAACCAGCAGCGCACCGGACAGCGAAATAGACCAACTATACGAAGATATTACCCTGGCTAGAAGAACGGAAAATGCACATTTTTCATGATTATAGCTGACTTTAACGCTAAGTTAGGAAACAGAAATATAGATAACGTTTATAAAAGAGGAAGCTTTGGACTTGGCGCGATTAATGAAATGGGAGAAACCCTAACAAACTATCTCCAAAGCGAAAACCCATATTGAATGAACCCCTTTTTCAAGAAACCAGAGAGTCATAAATGGACATGGGTTAAGCCCTGACTAGAGAACCAAAAACGAGATCGACCATATTATTACCAATGGAAAGTATAGTGTTTCTGAAGTGAGTGTTTTAAACAAGCTTGACCTGGATAGTGACCACAGACACGTTCGAGCAAAGGTTAACATGAACATCAGAAAAGAAGGAAATAAATTAATACATCCAAAGCGTTTTCCAACATTAGAGGATCTAAAGCAAAACGAAGGCAAAAATCAGGAGGACCTAAAGAAGAGGCTCTCACCAACGCACAAACTTACCAAAATGGAGATAGATGAAAAAGAACGTAAAATTCGAAACGATATTAAAATTGCGACAAAGAAGATCTGCTCCATCAAGAAGAAAGTAAACAGCAAAATATCACAACAAACTAAAGACATGGTGAGATAACGAAGAAACATGAGGAAAGGTACTCCAGAACATAAGCAAATAAACAAACAAAGCACGAAAAGGGTGAGATATGACATCAGGAAATACAATACAGAACTCATAAAATACGGTAATAGAAAGCAACAAAAATCTGAAAATAATTAAATCTATCAAATCAATAGGTGAAACAAATAAACACCAACTGAAGGACAATCACGGTGAGTTAAAAATGGGAAAACGAGATAGTCCAAATTGTGGAAGACTTCTACACTAAACTTTACTCTTCAACTATCCCACCAACTAGCAATACCACGTCCAACATCATGAATGTAGGTTCGTAGGAGCTTCCAGACATTTCCATGGATGAGGTCAAAGACGCCTAGGCCCAAATGAAGAGAGGTCGTGCTCCTGGTGAGGATGGAATAACTCAGGAAATTATACAACTCGGGGGACCTACAACTTTACAATCAATAATTATTTTGATGAATAAATGTCTACAAAACAGCAGGATCTCAGACAATTGGTGGAACGCTCAAGTATTCCTTTTATACAAAAATACGAAAAATTAAACATCGAAAATTACCGCCCAATAAGCCTCCTGCCACACTCATATAAATTACGCACGAAGATTATCACAAAAAGACTTACAAACAAATTTTTTTTTACCAAATAAATACCGAGGAAGGGCTACATTCCTACCATGTATGTAAGATGCACAGGTCACAAGGACACATTAAATCTCTGATCTTCCGAACACTGGTACAAATTGAGCAGGCGTTAATTAACCGAATACGAGAACCTGCTCAAAAGGTGATCCCAGACTGCGGCGAAGAGTGCACAATAAAGTGATTCGAGAACAAACATGTTTGGAGTTAAACGGGCAGAACTTTGTCATCCTCTTGTGATTTAACAACTTAATAGTACTTTATTTAACTAATATTAATCATTGATACATAACCTTACACAGGAGATGTTTGTTTACGTCTGTGGCGAGTTTAGGTATATCACTCATCTGCCCCAAAAAGGATGGCAGCACTGACGACAAATTGACAGCGTTATTCTAACCTCAAAATAATTCTATTGCTTTCTCTTTCTTTTTTTCAAATCAAATCAAAATATGCTTTATTTTGATATGCTTTAATTTACAAATTTTATGGACAAAGCGTGTAAAATAATATACTACAAAATATAGCACATCTAAGGACAATCAACAATGTTAAATAAAAAAACAACATTAAACATAACACAAAAAAGTCATCAAATCAAAGAGACAATTTAAAATTAAGAAAAACAGGGGTGTGTGAAGTCAAGTTGCACCCTAAACCATAACAAGTAAATAGTCTGTTGACCCTGTTTATGTTATTGCAAACGGATCGTGATGATACCGATTTGGTAGATATACAGTGTGTCCAGTATAAAATGATGTACATGGGGATATTGGAAACCGTTAGAGTTACAGGGTGGACCAAATGGGGAAAAAGTTGCGCAATCAAGTGCCTATAAATAATCTGTCATCAACTTCTTTGAACTCGGAATAACAACGGATATACAGGGAAAAAAAGAAAAAAGTGCGTTTTATAAAATCCTTTATATCGTGTTTATTATAAAAGATACAATAACGAAATTTTCAGGGTGCGGGTAAGAAATGAGCGTGAATTTGAAAATAAAGTAAAAAATTATCTGGGCCCACTATGTTCAATGAGGCCGAAGTCAACTTTTGTTTTTCTTATGGGCGCCATATTGAATTTCTGCATTTTTAAATTCCCCTTTAAATATGCTCTTCAGCCATGTATAACATGTTTATGTTCGGTCAAGATAAATAATTAAAATTAACAAAATTAAGATTTAATGGTAGTAGGCATTGATATTTCTATTAATTATTACTTTAAATTATTATTTATCATACATCGAACACTGCAAAAGAATAAGTAACATTTTATAAGTAACATACTACAATAAAATCTTAATTTTGTTAATTTTAATCATTTATCTTGACCGAACATAAACATGTTATACATGGTTGAAGAGCATATTTAAAGGGGAATTTAAAAATGCAGAAATTCAATATGGCGCCCATAAGAAAAACAAAAGTTGACTTCGGCCTCATTGAACATAGTGGGCCTAGATTATTTTTTACTTTATTTTCAAATTCACGCTCATTTCTTACCCCCACCCTGAAAATTTCGTTATTGTATCTTTTATTTTTTTTTTTAGCAAACCTCCCATAAGCTACAAGGTTGTCTTTCAGACGCCTAAACATAGTTCTACCAGGTTGTCGCCTTTCTGGATATTTATTTAAATATTTTTCTTCAGCTCTCGCTTCAATTCGACGACAGAGAATAAAACACTCCAACATATAGTATTTTTCATAATTCGAAAAGTTATTAATTTTGAAACACACAATTAATTACAAACACGTGACACTGACAATAAATTATACTTTGACAGTTACCTAGGTAATTAAAACAGACAACGAACGTCGCTATGGGGAAAATGAAGAGAAATATCAATGCCTACTACCATCAAATCTTAATTTTGTTAATTTTAATTATTTATCTTGACCGAACATAAACATGTTATACATGGCTGAAGAGCATATTTAAAGCGGAATTTAAAAATGCAGAAATTCAATATGGCGCCCATAAGAAAAACAAAAGTTGACTTCGGCCTCATTGAACATAGTGGGCCCAGATAATTTTTTACTTTATTTTCAAATTCACGCTCATTTCTTACCCCCACCCTGAAAATTTCGTTATTGTATCTTTTATAATAAACACGATATAAAGGATTTTATAAAACGCACTTTTTTCTTTTTTTCCCTGTATATCCGTTGCTATTCCGAGTTCAAAGAAGTTGATGACAGATTATTTTTAGGCACTTGATTGCGCAACTTTTTCCCCATTTGGTCCACCCTGTAACTCTAACGGTTTCCAATATCCCCATGTACATCATTTTATACTGGACACACTGTATACTAGTTGAGGTAAGTAACATCGGAGAACTTGAAATTTTGCTTGATGAACTTGAACTCAATCGATTCCTCTCCGCTTGCAAGCATGTGGTCACGTTCAATAAATAATAAAGACAAATATGAACTCAGCAAATTGATGACCCCCAAAATTAAAATGTAACTACTATACAAATAATTATTCGTGCAATACATATAACGTAACTGATGCATGTGATGCCCAAACGGAAAAGTGTAATTTAGTAAGATTGAGAAGTGGTCAAATTTAGGTGAGTTTTTTTTTGTTTTGTGTTTATCCATGGTTACTACAATTTTCTATAATTAAGAAGTAACAGGTAATTTACGTAATGTTAATGAGGCAGATTACCTTGAAAAACATTGTTGCCATCCTTCTGATCTAGTTCTATGCAAATATCTCAGTTTTGAATAACAATTATTTTTTTAAACAATTTTTCCTATACTCCTAAAACACCCCCAGACAACACCCCCAGAGGAATAACGCCACTTTTGAATCACCCTGTATACATATATTATAGAATATATGTTGATTGCATATGTCTTAGAACATTTTGTTAAATATAATGTTTGCACGGAAGACATAATAATATACACTTGAACGTAAGCAGCATGCACAGTGTGCAGTCTGCGCATTAGAATTTCTTCGACACAATTTTTCAAAATTGTTCCCTAGTACAACCTAAAATATTTAGTACTCACTTTGTTTTGTCCTTAAAATGTAAATTTGTATCTGCGGTGAGAGTCGCAATTATTGTAATAAATCATTCATAATTAATTTGTATGTTTTAATATGTGGATGCTAAGGCAAAAATCTGTGATTTAGTTTTGGTAGATTAAGGATAATATCGAGTCTCCACCTATCGAACCTATCCACGTTTCAAGATTTTGCTAAACAGAGCTAAGTTTTTATGATTCGTAGTGGGTCATAGCGAGGATTTTTTTGTTTTTCAAGGTGCATTTGTTCGGTTTCAGTTTTTTGCCTCAGATGATACACGATAGCCTGCGTTAATTTTTGGTGATTTAAATTTATATTTAAAAAAATAGCAGCCACAGTACTTGAGCGGATTAAGATTTTAAAAGCCACTAATAATCTAACATTTGACAAAAATCCAGTTTAAGGAAAGTGTTTTTACCATATCAGTGTCTCTTTTTTACCAGTGATCTGCGCGCCTACCTTATAGTAGTAGTAAACATCTTTATTTCTAAAAAAGGCTATCGACATATCGGTCTTTCTGCCCTTGTTTAATACATGCAGTCTTAATCTAAATAAAAAACAAATATGAAAATTCTCTTATTCTAGGTTATCAATACTATTAAATAAATAAGACTTCAGTGGCAAGAAGAAATTATTTTATTGTCCACTAGTCCGTTGCGTTTGTAAGTGTTCGAGTAGCGTTAATGTAGGGAAACGGAAGCGGAATCCTACCTTATATTATTTGACACCTGACTGAGTTGCCTAATTTATGAATTGAAAGTTTCTGGTGCAGCGTGTTGTGAGCTTTGGAAACGTCTAAATGTAAATCCACTAATTCCAATTCGTCTTGTAAGAAGTTTGAAATAAAAATGCTGTGACTTACTGAAAACATTGGACTTTATTAAAAATCACTAAGTGTTTTATATATCATTTTTTATTATTTATGGAAAAGGGTGTGCATCTTACATCCGTGGTAGGAATGTAGCCCTTCCTCGGTATTTATTTGGTGCCTGGGTAAGTGACAGTTGTTGTGCAATGCTCTGAGGACTCCTGAAAGGCTCTGCTACAATTATTTCCAATACCTGTTCCTCTGTGTCTGTCTGTGATGAAAAACGATTAGTTAATAGTTTTGCTATAAATTGATTCCTTTTATCTATTATATAATGTCAGATTACTGGGTAATTTACCAGTTCTCATTAACATTAATTAACGAGATCAAATCAAATGCCCAGATAAAATCTGTTTACTATACTGGATGTCTCGGAAATAAGTACCGTAAATTCAGGAGTAAATGGAGGTTGCCCAAATATGAAAAAAATCCAAATATACCACATGGGTCCGCATAAGCTTCGTTTTCGAAATACAGGGCGCGTCAAACATTACTTTAAAAAATACAAAATTATAAATTTCTGCAAAACTGTTTGATAAATTTTAAAGAAGCTTTGTGGGTAGTGAAAACTGTAAGAGGTGCTTATTCTAAATAATTTTATATTTTTAAAATTTTTACCACTAGTATGCATACCGCTATGACATTGGATATTTTTTAACAATAAAAATACATCTTAATTGACTGTTCAATTGTGAAGAAAAAATAACTAGTATATTTCTGTCGTACGACCAACCGTTTTCCAGTAAAAAAAAATTTTCATGCTAACATTTCACATTAAGAACCCATGAGGGAAACATGAAGAACCACTGGTTAAACAAAGAACTAAATAGTTTATTTTAAGCACAGGCTTAATACGTATTTATAATCATGGCTGAAACCGATTGCCATTGACATAAATGCACTTCTGAGCCAGAGCAGTGCCAATGAAGTATTTTGCAGCTTGCGCCTAGATTATTTTCATCATGAACATGTTTTTTACCGGAACTAGGGAAATAAAAGAGTACTTTTTATGCACTGTCAATTAAGATATATTTTCTGTTCTTCAGAAAACCAGTGGCGCACGATTTGTTTCTTCAAAAATATCTAATAAAATAGCGGTATGCACGCCACTGGTAAAAATTAAAAAAAAATTGTATTAGGCACCTCTTACGGCCTTCACTACCCACAAAGTTTCATTAAAATTCATAAAATCGTTTCGCAGATATTTATAATTTTATATTTTTCAAAGTAAAGAATACGAAGCTATTGCGGACCCATGCATATTTGGATTTATCCTCTTTGGGCAAGGTCTTTTTACCCCTGAATTTACCATACTTATTTCTGGGACACCCTGTATAAGTACTACGAAAAATTTGTCACAGACGTCAATATGTCTTTCGGTCTAATATCATCAAAGAAAGATACCGAACTTTGATTTTAATCGTTGTGTATATTTTCCTGACTGTACTTCAATTTATTTCAAAAAATCCTGTGTTTCAGTCAATTTTATTGTTTACTATTTAAAATGTTACAAATACGTTTCGGTGTCTTTCTCCACCATCATCAGTTTGTATGTCTAGATGTTTCTACCTTCACATTTGAACGGACATTGATGTGTCATTGAAATGTCCGTTCAAATGTGAAGGTAGAAACATCTAGACATACAAACATACAAAATTGACTGAAACCCAGGAATTTTTGAAATAATTTGATTTTAATAAATAATTAATTTCTAATAAGATTTGAATGATTTTGATAAGGCAAATGGAACTTTGATTGATAATTTATAAGTTTGGTAATAGACAACTTGATGACAATTTACTCAAATTAATGGCACTCGCCGAATATCAAGGCAAGACGTTGACGTTTTTTTATGACTCCGCTACGTAAACGACTATAAGCGCATGTATGAAGAGCGTCAACTTTAGCTATTTAAAATTGTATACAGTATAATTTATAAAGAAAAAGCAGATAGCAGAGATAGCAAAATCTAAATATTTTAAATAACTGGTGAATTTATTTCAAAATTTCCTGGGTTTCAGTCAATTTTATTATTTAAAATGTTACAAATACGTTTCGGTGCCTTTCTCCACCATTATCAGTTTGTCTAAAATATACATTTTTACATTTATTATCAATTTAATTTAAAAAAAAAACTTTCACAAAATTAACATATTAAAATTCAAATCACACACATATTAAAAAGTACAATTTGGGACCTTGGTTCTCAGGTGATGAGTCGGGATAAACTTGTTCGGGAAAAGACTAGAATCTATTGTTTAGAGATCTAAATTTAACTTACATGTCTAGATGTTTCTACCTTTACATTTGGTTGGACATTGAATTCCCTATTTTATTCGATATCGAGCGAGGGCACGAAAAACCTGCTTATACTTCGCCTTTTCTTTGCATTCTTGGAATTGCTCTGTAATTCTTCAATATCTGCTGTTTACTTTTTACTTACCAGGTCCATTCAGTTCATGCATGCGATCATCTAATTAATGTGTGATACACTGAGCTAAGATTGTCTGTGTCTGATCTAAAATTCATTGCATTCTGGTGTTTTTTGATCTGTATCATTTCATGGATTCTTCTCTTATTATAGTTGTTTTCATTGATTAGAATTTTTGTGTTATCGAAATCAAAACTATGCAATTTTTGTTGTGCATGCTGTGCCAATGCTGTTGCATTTTCGTTAACCTTTCTTAGGCTATATTTATGCTCATATATTCTTTTTTTCAAATATTGTCCTGTTTGTCCTATGTATGCTTTGTCACAGTTCAAACAGTCAATCCTGTATACTACGTTAGGTGTGTCCAACTTATCGCTTCCAGGTTTAAATTTTGTGTAACATTCCCTTACCAAGTTGTTTTTAGTTCTTTCCGCCACAGTAATATTATGTGGTTTCAGAATACTCTTTATTTTTGTGTTTATCTCCGGTATGTACGGTAATGATACATACTTGACTTCCCCCTCCTTTATCTTTTCTACACCATTCATGCTGTTCCATTTATTTGAATTGTAGATTTTATTAATTCTTTGTTTTATTATTGGTTCAAAGAAAGCTTTGGGATAGTTGTTAGTACCCTTTTTATTTTTTCAAGATTTTTTGATCTATATCTACAATGTGCCAATTTAATCGCTCTATCAGTAAGAGCTGTTACAACACTTTTTTTATATTGTATAGGTGCATATGATTGGTATTTCAAGTATCTACCAGACCACACATCCTTTGTGTACCAGTTTGTTTTTATTTCCCCATTACCGTCATATATAACAGTCATATCCAAAAAGTTTATCGATTTGTTTTTGTCATCCTCAATGGTGAATTTAATGGTCTCATGGAATGCATTAAATTTATCTAATATGTATTGAATTTTTTGGTTTGGCAGGCACATTATGCAGTCATCCACGTATCTTTTAAAGAATCCACACTCAAAATTCAATTCCGGTATTAGTTTTTCTTCCAGACTTTCCATCACGAGTACAGAGCAATTCCAAGAATGCAAAGAAAAGGCGAAGTATAAGCAGGTTTTTCGTGCCCTCGCTCGATATCGAATAAAATAGGGAATTCAATGTCCAACCAAATGTAAAGGTAGAAACATCTAGACATGTAAGTTAAATTTAGATCTCTAAACAATAGATTCTAGTCTTTTCCCGAACAAGTTTATCCCGACTCATCACCTGAGAACCAAGGTCCCAAATTGTACTTTTTAATATGTGTGTGATTTGAATTTTAATATGTTAATTTTGTGAAAGTTTTTTTTTTAATTAAATTGATAATAAATGTAAAAATGTATATTTTAGACAAACTGATGATGGTCGAGAAAGACACCGAAACGTATTTGTAACATTTTAAATAATAAACAATAAAATTGACTGAAACCCAGGAAATTTTGAAATAAATTGAAGTACAGTCAGGAAAATATACACAAAAATAACTGGTAAAGCAAATACACTCGAATGACATAAAATCAGAGACCAATACTTTTCTGCCAGAACGCTAGTGTGTTATCTGTTGAGCTTAGATCGGTTTCAAAATAGCTGGTCCCACTTTAAAGGGCGTTTCCGTACAAACCAGACAATCTGTCTCCAAGAGATATTTCGATTTCATGAATGAAATAAATCTCCGTTTAAGAAATCTAACACCTGCGTATAATAGTAGTCAATTATGCAAAGGTTTTCATTCGCGATTCCGAACCCAGAGTATTTGCCACAAAGAAAGCGGAATTTAAAATATATTAGTGAATATTTTCAAGTTTTTTCGATTTTTCTCAATAGAAATACACAGGTAGTCCGCGCATTCAAAATTGGAGGTTCATTCACGGGAACCCTCTTTTACAGAATTGGCAAAAGGTTTTTCGATGTAGAAAGTCAAGTACTAGAGCATAGAATTCGGCCGACTTTATAGTACGTTTTATTGGATTCCGTATTTATGGACAACGGTTTTGCTACCGGCGGGTACAATGACACTACTACAGGTGATCGATGAGGTCCTTTAGCGAAATACATATAAAGTGTGAGAAAGGTAAAGACACGGTTGGGGCCAATTGTGGCTCAAATTATTCAGATAATCGTTCTAGTAAATAACAATCAGCTGGGCGGACGTAGCAGAAAAATGTGGTTCGTAACTTATGGTTTTCTTATTTTGCTCTTATGTATACAACATGTATATTAAAAGTACCATTTTATTTATGAAACCAGCTAATTAATGTGAAATAAAGTTTGCCTGTTCATATACAGGGTTATTCACGCTATACGGCACGGAAGTTTCCGGGTAAACCGTTTGATTTTTACAAAGTATTATTTGATGAATCCACAGACGCCTACCGGGCGCATATTTTAAAAATATTTTTATAATGTACAGGGTGTCCCAAAAGCCTTAAAAGTATCAAAGTTTTTTTTTAAATGAAATACCCTATATTTTATTACATTTTTAGATCCTCTGAGCAAAATAAGTGTTTGTTTTAATAAGATTTATAATACCTAAATCTTATGGTTTTTTACGGCGTAATTGGTAGTGAACTGTAACAAGAAATCATATTTTATATCCCAATGATAATAAACTTACAATGTTATACAGGGTGTCCACAAATTTAAACTAATCAAATGAGAACTTTAAGTGACTATAACTTGATTAATTTAAATACAACTCCATATTTTTAACTTACCAGGAAATGCAATTTTTAATTACCTATCGAACGGTATTAGGATGTTAATAGCTAAGTTTTCCCTTTTAACAAAATACGCCAAATGATCGTTTGGTGCACCAGTTGGTGTTTTTTTAATGAAAAGCTCTAAATAGCATATCAACAATAACATAAAAGAAAAGCAAATTATTTATAACAAATGTTCGAAATGTTGACCGTTCATTTCCAGACACTTGTCAATTCTTTTTTTAAAACCACTGCTAACTCTAAACAACATTTGCGGAGTTACAATTTTAAAAGCGTCTCTTATGCGAATTTTCAAATCGTGTGAAGTTCTCGGAAGCGTATGTAGACAATTCCTTTTATGTACCCCCACAAAAAGAAATCTACTGGAGTTAAGTCCGGCGATATGGGGAGCCAATTTTGAAATCCATTTCTGCCAATCCACCTGTTTTGAAAGCTGGCATTTAAAAATTGTCGAACTTCGTAATGACCATGAGGCGGAGCTGCATCCAATTGTAACCACATGTTGGTTCTAATATTTAAAGGGACTTCTTCTAATAATACTGAAAGATGACTTATTAGAAACTGGAGAAACATCAAACCATTTAGATGTCCTTCAAAAAAATAGAGTCCAAATAAATATGGGCCCAGTATTCCACCCCACACATTAACTGACCACATATTTTGATTTTTCATGACCCTTTATTCGTACGGATTCGTATCAGAATAATAATGAAAGTTGTGTCTATTCACGAGTCCATTGTTTTAAAAAGTACATTCATCACTAAATAACACATTATCGAAAAACTTTTCATTTTCTGCCACTTTACCTAACAGCCACATGGAAAACTCAGTTCGTTTTCAAAATCATTTCCATAAAGTTCTTGGCAAAGCTGAATTTCATAAGAATTAAAGGTTTGCTTTTTAATAATTCTGGAAATATTTAAAATACAAATATTAATATAAGGAAGGAAGGAAATATTAATATAAGAAATATTAGAATTTGACTAATATTGGAATTTTCGATAACTGAACCAATTACCGTGAAAATATTTTCTGCGTCTTCAGTGACAGATTTCCTTGTAATGAGTTTTTTTATAATTGACACTCCCACTTTCTTCAACCTGCTGTAATAAGCGCTTAAACACGGCTGGCTTAGGATGATGTCTTTCAGGAAACTTTTGAGCATAAACTCTAGAGGCCAATAAACAATTTTTATGACATTCTCCAAGGGTGAAAATCATGTCAATACGCTCTTCTTTTAATAATTATTCATATAGGATAATTCTTCATTTTCACTAAGCAACACAAATAAAATAAATTATTTGACATGTGTAAATGCCATAGGCAACTTAGATACATTGGAACCTTAAATTAAACAACACCAAATGGTGCACAAACGATTATTTGGCGTATTTTATAAAAATTCATCCCTCAAGGATCCCCGCTCTCACCGTTTCTCTACAATATATACTGCCATGACATATACAATTACAACTTACCAGACAAAAATCAAATCGACAGATCGGCATTCATATTACAATACGCAGACGACACGGCACTTATTGTACATGACAAAACTACTGAGAGAGCAGCTCAAAGACTCCAAACACTAACAAACAACACAATGACATGGTTTTATAAATGGAGACTAACACCAAACGCGTCAAAAAACCAACTTCTGCTCACAAACCACAGACTCAACGCTGACTCCCCTACAATAACTGCAGACGGCCAAACGACACAACCAAAAAACGACGTAAAATACCTTGGAATCACAATTGACCACAAACTTAAATTCACTAAACACATACGAAACATCAGGGCAGAAACAATAAAGATAACAAAACACTTCCGATCACTAACCTACAAAGACAGAGGAATTAGCACAAACACCGCCACCGAAATATATAAAGCTATTTGTAGACCCTTGCTAGACTTTGGACATATACTCATGACCAACGGAACAGAAAGGACAAAACGTTATACACAAACAACAGAACAAATTGCACTAAGACTAATAACACGAATAAGACACCCCCAAAACCCACTACACAATCCCCCCACCCAACTACTATACGAACGCACAAACATGACAAAGATCTCGGAAAGACTCATACAGCTACAGACAAAATGGACAAACAACCCCTACAACTGGACCATACTGAATCCCCTTTGTCTTACAAGACCAACCAGACAATCCCGCTTCCGTTTCCCTACATCAACGCTACTCGAACACTTACAAACGCAACTGACTAGTGGACAATAAGATAATTTTTCCTTGCCATTGAAATTTTATTTAATAATATTGTTAACCTAGAATAAGAGAATTTTCATATTTGTTTTTTATTTAGATTAAGACTACATGTATTAAACAAGGGCAGAAAGACCGATAGGTCGATAGCCTTTTTTAGAAATAAATATGTTTACTACTACTATAAAAATTCAAAAACTTAGCTATAAACATCCTAACAACATTCGATAGGTAATTAAAAATTGTATTTTTTGGTGTATAAAATATGGGGTTGTATTTAAATTAATCAAGTTATAGACACTTAAAGTTTTTATTTGATTAGTTTAAATTTGTGGACACCCTGTATAACAATTTTTTTATCATTGGGATATAAAATATTATATTTTATTTCACTTCACTATAAATTACGCTCACATTACTTAAATACTTCTAAAGTTTTTGACACGTGAAAATTAGATTAGATTTTGATTAAATTCCTATTATTTAAAAAACCTTTAGATTTAGGTATTACAAACCTTATTAAAACAGACACTCATTTTGCTCAGAGAATCCAAAAATGCAATAATATACAGGGTATTCCATTCAAAAAAACAAAAATTTGATACTTTTAGAGCTTTCGGGACACCCTGTACAAATATTTTTAAAATGTGCATCCGGTAGGCGTCTGCCAATTCATAAAATAATACTTTTTAAAAATCAAACGGTTCAGCCGCAAACTTCCGTGCCGTATAGCGTGAATAACCCTGTATATAGGGTAACTCAGTTTTGATCTTGATAACTTGAGGAATCGATAGAATTTTTCCTACAGTACCCTTACCCGCATAACTTTTGAATCCTTTATCTGAGGTAAAATTCGGCACACAAATACTTTAAGCACATAGCTTTCTGAAAATTACATTTTCCGTGTCATCTCCTCTTTTCCTGTTTCAAAACTTCAACATCAAAAATGTTTTTCAAAAAACACTTACACGGATCTATTCGCTGTTTCAATTTGAAACTTTTTTGGCTCTTGGTTTTATTGACGTTTAATCTTCTAAAGGATGTTTTTTTAGAGGTGTAGAACTTTAAGTTGGCAACACTATTTTAACTGGCGGCCATTTTGACAACTGTCAAGTGATTTGAGTTTACTTTGGTTTGGAATTTCAACATGAATAGACTGACGCCTGCACAACGCTTCCAAATTGTGCAAATTTATTTTAAAAATAATGATTCAGTTCGAAATACGTGTCGCGCACTACGTCCATTTTACGGTCAACATAATCGTCCATCAGAGCAATGAATTCGACTAATTATGGACCGTTTTCGCACCACATTTACTCTAAATGATAATACGCATCCACAGAGACGTCATACAGTGCGTACAGAAGAAGCTATTGCTGCTGTAGAGCGAAGCGTAGAGGAAGACCCGAATCAGTCTATCCGCCGTCGTGCACAGGATTTGGATATGTGTCCATCCACTTTATGGAAGATTTTGCGGAAACATCTTGGTTTGCGTGCTTACAAAATGCAACTCGTGGAAGAATTGAAGCCACACGATCACCTAACAAGGCGTAGATTCGGTGAATGGGCCCAAATCAAGATTGCTGTTGATCCCGATTTTCATAAGAGAATTTTGTTAAGCTATGAATCTCACTTTTGGTTGAATGGCTACGTCAATAAACAAAACTGCCATATTTGGTGTGAAGATAATCCTCAAGTGTATGTTGAGACACCGTTAGATCCAGAAAAACTGACTGTTTGTTGTGCTTTAAGGGCTGGTGGAATCATTGGTCTGTTTTTCTTTAAAAACAATGTTGGCCAGAACGTTTCAGTCAATGGTGACCGCTATAGAGCCATGATTACTGACTTTTTCGTTCCTCAATTGAACGAACATGATGTGCAAGAGCTGTGGTCTCAACAAGACAGCGGAATATGTCATACAGCTCGTGCCACAATTGATTTACTGAAGGATACGTTTGGTAACCGCATAATTTCACGTTTTGGACCCGTGAATTGGCCTCCAAGATCGTGCGATTTAACGCCGCTAGACTATTTCCTTTGGGGATATGTAAGCAGAGATTAGTAGCCAACTAATCTCTGTGTAAAGTCGCTACTCTACGCCGATAAGCCCGAAACAATCGACCACTTGGAGGACAACATTCGCCGCGTTATTGACGGTATGCGGCCACAAAAGTTCGAAAAAGTGATTGAAAATTGGACCTCAAGATTAGATTACGTCCGAGCCAGCCGTGGCGGTCATATGCCAGAAATCAGATTTAAATTATAATGGCAAAACATTATCTTTTGAATAAAGTTAATTTCATGTCAATTTTAAAAATTCATCCTTGTTTATTATAATATAATTTAAATTTTATTATAATATATAATCAATTATGAAATTTATGATTTGAAGTGTTCCAAGACGGCTGAAGTTGGGAAAACGAAACGTGATTGTGTAGTCGGTCCTGTTAAGCAAAGAGAGCGCAGTAAGGTCTAATTAATTGTGTTGATTATACATATACCGGGTGTCCTCGGTGACCATACAAGATACGAGATTGGTTAAATTGTTGAAAGTTGTGAAAAGTTGTTTTCGAAAAAAAGTTTTTATTTTTGTCTTAGCTTATTTGGAGCGGAAATTTAAAATTAATCATACTTTATCATTGTATCTTTTTCTCTTCTACAGCGTGCCGATGAAGTATTTAAAATCCGACTTATGGATCCCAGGAAGATTGAACTTATTATCTTTTCGCGCAAATTTACTAACAATAAAATCCTATCGCCACTCATGGTCCAAAATACTCTAATCCAGCCAGTAAAAGAGGTGAAATACCTGGGATTCAAACTAGACGCCCGACTTCATTTCAACAAGCATGTTGACTATGCTGTACAAAAGACTTTCATGGCCCGAAGAAAGTTGTACTCTCTTCTGGCGCCAAATTCATTTCTGTCACCTCAAAACAAACTTCTGCTCTACACCTCCACCATAAGGCCCATACTGACCTACGGCTCCCCTATATGACACTCTGTCTGTGGTTCCACGAGACGACGTGTTCAAACGACCCAAAATAGGTTCCTGAGAGGCGTCCTATCGGCTGACAGTTACACCAGAATAACCGAAATGCACGAAGCTACAGGGCTGGCCTATATAGCCGACTATATAGATACCATAGCTGAAAAAATTTATCATAGCGGAGTGCAAGGCTCAGTCCTTCCGCGAAATATTACCCAAGTAAGAGCAAACGATCGCCCAACCCATGGTCCCCTGTATAAGGGACTTCCCATATTTTATGAGGATTTTGTCCCTGACAGTACGGGACGACAAACAAACATTGCCTGCCAGTTGCAGAAAGTCGTTTCTAGCAGGCTTGAAACGCACAAATCCAAGATAACGTGACTTAACGCGTTCGTCCTGCCTCGTTCTGGTTGGTGTTGGCTGGTCCTTGCACCGATCGGGGCGGGGGCGGATGGATTTGGTCATCTAGTTGAAACTGCAGGCGGTTAACTCCACGGCTGACAGTATCAAACTTAAAGGTCGAAGCAAAAGGGGTTTTTGGCTTCCCTTCAGGAAGACCTTTTTTCCTTAATGAATGCTCCTCGAATAAAACCAAAACCGCCACTTCAAGACTCCTGACATTGTCGTGCGTATGGCTAGCTCGGGAATGTCCATGTTAGGGCACTGCCCAGGTAATGGACGACTTAGCACGCCTATTTAGATCATGGGCAAAGAGCAACCGGCCGAACATCTGGCCAGACATGGGACATTTTACTGACTTATGATTTTTTTTTAAACTTTGTTTGTGAATTTAGTAATGTGAATGTTTAATAAATTTATCTATCTATCGTCATCAACTTTGCTTTTTCTTGTGGGCGCCATCTTGGATTTTTACATGTTTGAATTCAGCTTTTTGTTCTGATTACTATGCCGTTTCACATGCTAAGGTTCAGTCTTGCTGTTTGGTGAAAATAACAAAAATCTTGTTTTTGCAAAGAGTGCTTTGGAATAACATCCACTCTTTTGTTTAATCAACATATTTTTGACAGTTTGACTGAATTTCGCTTAGCATCATCTACAGTTATAAAATTATTGTGTGTAACACACAGGTTTTGATAACCCAAAAATATTAATCAATGAAGACAATTATAACAAAAGAAGAAACTATGAAATGATACAAATTAAAAAACATCAGAATGCAATAAATTTTAGATCAGACACAGACAATCTTAGCTCTGTATATCATACACTAATTAAATGAATACTTATGTACACTAATTAAACCAACTACATAAAATATAAACACCTGGTATATTGAAGAAATGCAGATCAAGTGATATCCTTAGAATGCAAAGAAAAATGCCAAATATTATAAACAGTTTTTCTATTCTCTCGCTCGATATTGAGCAAAGTAAAGATTTTTCAATAGTTGGCTAAATGTGAAGGTAGAAACAGCCATACATGTAAGTAAAATTTAAATCTCTAAAGAATAAATTCTAGTCTTTTCCCGAACATGATTGTCCTGACTCATCACTTGTGATCCTATGTTTTTAATATACTTTTTAATATGTTTGTAACTTGTATTTTAGTATGTATATTTTAGCAGAGCTTTTGTTTTAAATCAATGACGACTGTGAATGTGTATTTTAGACAAACTGATGATGGTGGAGAAAGTCACCGAAACGTATTTGTAAAATGTTTTGACTAATAAACAATAATATTGACTGGAACCCAGGAATTTCATTTGAATTAAATTGAAATACTGTCAGGAAACTAGACAAAATAATTATTAATTAAATACATAGGAAAATCGTATGATTTTAAAACTTGCTAACATTTTTTAAGTCTAGGCACTCGGATTACAGCTTAGAACTATCAAAACATCCAAAGTCTAAAGCTTGACAAAGCAAATATTATTCTTTTCGACGTTGAAAGAAAAAGAAATGATGAGGTTAAATCCTGAAGGAGATTCCGTTCCAGAATAAAACGAACTTTTGTCCTCAAATATATTTGTTTCCCTAATTGAATTACAATTTTCGCAGAACTTTTGGCGGTATTTTCTTGGTGTTATTTACTTATTTTTAACTAACGGTAATAAAGACAGGCATTAGATTCAGACCTTTGAAAAATGTTTCTAACATGCTGAATATGCTTTACAGTTGTAGAATCATTGGGCCTTTGTTCACTTGACTGAAATGTGGTATTATTATTATGCATCTACCTACTTTTTAATAGGAGAACATGAGTGCAAAGTGTGTTCATAAATAATTGGAGTGAACAAAAATAAGCTTGAAAAGTATGTTCGTAAATTTATAAAATTTAAGCTGTAATTGTCGTTTCAGCTACCTCTAATTGTGTCTAATCTATCGCGTGCAAAATATATTACATTCACTGTGAAGTTTAAATATTTTTGGTAAAAGATGCATTTTTTATTTCGAATCTTTTTTTATTTTTAGAAGCATTCTAAAGCATAATTCACCGAGTTTTATTGCTATGTTGCCCTTTCGGCGCATGTAAAATACTAACTTCATTGAGCTCTGATGGATTCAATAAAGTGTGTTCCAATAAGAACGACAGATTTAAATTTTAAATAAAACATATATATTTGTGGCAGAAGTTTGAAACATTTACTGAAAAATGAAGTACACATCATGAGGTTATGAATGGAATAAGATATCGGACAAATGACCGCCACGGCTTTGCTGGCACAGACGGGCTCTTTCATGAAATTTTCAAGGACTGTTGCGCATAAATTTTGCGATATTTCAGAGTAACAGCGTTGAATTTCATCTTTTAAGGCTTCAATCGTTGTTGGTTTGTTGACATAAACTTGTTACTTTAAAAAACCCTAAATTAAAAAGTCCAAAGGCATTAAATCGCCTGATCTGGGCGGCCAATGCCGATCTCCAAAACGAGAAATAACACGTCCAAGAAATGACTCGTGCAGTAAATCAACAGTTTCTCTGGCTGTATGGCATGTTGCACCGTCCAGTTGAAACCACATGCTGTTGAGATCCATATTTTGCTATTTTGGCACAAAAAAGTTAGTTAACATTTCACGATAACGAACACCACTCACAGTTAATGTTTGACCAACCGCATTTTCGAAGAAAAATGGTCCGATGATTCCTCCAGCCCACAATGCAGCCCAAACAAAAAGTGCGACAATTTTGTCGATTAACGAAGCCCTCAAGATTAAAATGGTCCTCGTCACTAAAGATGATTTTCGTTGAAAAATCACCCTCCAATTGTTGTTGTTCCAAAATCCAATCAACAAAGGCTCTTCGTTACCCATGGTCTTCCGGCTTTAACTCTTGAGCCAATTCAACTTTGTACTCATGAAGCTTCAAATCTTTTGTTAAAATTCTATGCATAGTGGTTGTGGAAACACCAATTTCCTGAGCTCTTTCCTCAACATTTGCACGTACTGCTGCGATATTTTCAGTGCGTGTTTCTGTTTTCACTTCATTAACAGACCCAGTTTGCTGAAATTTCTTCATTAATTTTCTCACAGTGGCTTCAGTTGGAGCATTCCAATGGCCCATAATTGTAAAATGTAAATAAGCACTTAGGATATGGGCTTTGAAAATTTCCAATTTCTGGGTAAAATTAACCATCTCAGTTGCTCAAACTTTATCAATAATTTTATACAGGTAAATCTGTAACTTAAAATATTCGAAAAAGTTATGAAGCGGGTGAATTATGAAGAGCCTTGAAGTTGTATGAATTTAACTAGGTAACTATTTAAAGAGCTGCTATTAAATTGCCAAAATGAATGCTAGCAAATTTATATTAAAAGCAATTTAGTCGTTAAAAAGAACATAAACCATAAATGTTAAACGGAACGCAAACGAATTCAGGGCATTCAAGTAAGATTAAAAAAGGGTCCCCAATTTAAAAAAAATAAGACCCTAATGATTCCGCCCATCATCTTCATCATAAGCCAATGTGCAGGCCTAATTTGTTTTGGACGTTGCAAATGACCCATGTTAGGGCGGAGTTACCACTGGTAGGTGGTGAAGAAGAACGAAACGGAAGGGATGGAAGGGAATAATATAAGGGCCTGTGTGAGAAATGTTTGCCAGTCATCCGTTTGACATTGCGGTAGTAGTTTACGCGTAGTGGCTCATGGCATCCTGAAAAAATGGTTAGTAATAATATTTCAACAAATTTTTTTGTGGACTCGTTGTTAAAAGACAGTGTTCCAAGTGTATGTGTGAGGCTCAGACCGGAGATTCCGCCCTACAAACCTAATGAGCCTATGGTCTTACCCTATTCTTCAGATTATAATCGTAGATATATAACCCCGTTGTGGACGACATGGCTTCCCGGACTGCCGTTCTTCACAAACAGTTCGCCAGTTCGTCCAGTTGCTCTGATGCCTCCTGCAGCTAGGCCTGTCGCAACTAAGGATTTCACTCGACCACCCTCGATAGCGGGGTCTATGCACTCAGAAAATGAGCTTAGTTCGCGAACGAGAGACAATTCGCCTGTTAGTAGCAGAGACTCAACGCCAAGCCCTACCCTACGAGGGTCAGAAGATTCTTCTAGTTATGAAACAGCATCAGACCGTAGTTCAACCAGCAAGAGAATAAGAACAGCCTTCACCGCTCATCAACTGTTAAGCCTGGAGCAAGAATTTTCACATAATCAGTACTTGATAAGATTAAGGAGAATTCAAATTGCCAAGTGTTTGAATCTGTCGGAAAAGCAAGTTAAAATTTGGTTTCAAAATCGAAGAGTGAAATACAAGAAAGAAATAGCAGAATGCAATGGCGGGAAATCAAACGAAAATTGTGCCTGCAAATGTAGTAGAAGGTTAGAAAAATACTCAAATCCAGATGCATGTTGTGAAGATATTGATGTACAAGAGCATTGAATAGCATTTAAAAACTGCATAGAATTTAAACTCTTTGTTATTTGTTTTGCCAATCTTATTAAAACTTTTTAACAAAAAAATTAAGTAGAAAATATGGCATAAATCTAAATCAATTTAAAATGAAATTCCTGAGTTCCAGTCAATCAGATTATTTATTGTTTTAAAGTTAATCCAAAAAAATTCCTGTGTTTCAGTCAATTTTAAGAAGTGAAGGTTAGTGAAGGTAGAAACAACTATACACACAAACTGATGATGGTGGAGAAAGACGCCGAAATGTATTTGTGACATTTTGAATAATAAACAATAAAATTGACTGAAACCCAGGAATTTTTTTGGATTGAATTCAAATACAGTCAGGAAAATATACACAACAATAATTGTTTTAAATGAAATTCCTGGGTCCCAGTAAATTTTATTGTTTGTTACTATTCACAATTAGAAAAAGTTTCGGTGTCTTTCTCCACCATCATCAGTTTGCATGCATGGCTATTTTTACCTTCAACTTTGGCAAGCAATTCTTTGTGTGTGCAAAGTTGAAGGTAGAAACAGCCATGCATGCAAACTGATGATGGTGGAGAAAGACACCGAAACGTTTTTGTAATTGTGAATAGTAATAAACAATAAAATTAACTGGAACCCAGAAATTTAAATTAAATTGAAATACGATCAGGAAAGATACACAATAAATCTAAATACGAGTTAAATTTATTCCTAGTAATACTCCACGTCATAATTTTGCGACTGATTTTAGAAAATTTGCCTTTTAAGAATTTGCTCAAGTCGATTTAATAAAATATATAAGAGTTTAGTACTCTACTGGCCTCTCGAACCATATTTTTCTATAAATTTACATATTTTCATCTTAAGATTAGTAACAAGGTATTAGAATACAGGGTGGCCATTTTCTGAATCTTTGTATAGGTACCTTCTACATTTTTAAAGATAGAGAATCCGTTAAATGTGCTAAATTGGGCAGAATTCGATTGCCTATTCATTACGGTTTTCAAAACTTCGTTCGAAAGAATGAAAATTTTTGTTTTGTGATTTGTTTGATAATTTAGTTCTTGTTTCCAGAGCCTACCACACATTTTTTATGTTCTTTTGAAGTTTTACGGCAACAAAGGGAGATAAACATACAAAAGAAAAGGAAAAAATCAGGATTTTAAAAGGCCCACAGCCAACTATGATTACCATTTAAAAATACATACGTTTATTTTTATCTCGTAAATCAAGTTGACTAACGAGTGCTAGTTTATTGGACTCAACGCAACAACAAAAAGTTCTACCAGGGGCAATTTGAACTTTTTTCTAAGTTAAACAGTTTACGTAATATGCGTTAATAAAAAAAGTGTTGATTTTTTGTCTTTTCAGGATATTTCAGGAACCAAGTCGTGTACCTAAATTTTGAAAACGGCAATGAATATGCAATCGAATTCTGCCCAATTTTGCCCAATTTAACGGATTCTCTATATTTAAAAATGTAGAAATTACCCATACAAAGATTCAGAAAATGGCCACCCTGTATAGTAGCAGATTAGATCTAGTCACTTGTACATAACAAACGTTTAATAGGTGGTTTAATTTATCTAATTTTAATTTTAAGTTATCTGATTTTTCAACTAAAATGTTTAATTCATTTGCTTTCTATATTCATATTACTAACATCTTCAACAAATAGTATTGATTTCTTGAAAAATATTTTGTTTATGAGCGTTAAGCAAACACACAGTCTCCAGAATCCAGAAGAAAAATCCAACGCGTTTCGAGTGTATAAACTACTCATCCTCAGAGCCGCTAAATATAGGGGTAAGAGCATGCTGTTATTAGAGAGTTATTGGAAATTATAAACACTGTAATGCAGTAATAAAGTTAATCCTTATTATAATACTGCATTAGCTTTATTTCGTTAACGAAATGATAGTTATTGGAATGTCTAGTTCACTGCTTTGAGTATTAACTAATCTTTAACCTAACTTCACAGAATTTAACGTTGTTGACTTTGTATTATTTACCTTTTTTATTGGATTTCTGATGCTGTTTGAGCATTTCTCAGAGAAATTTTCTCATTTCTCATTGAGAAAATTCTCAATTGAAAAACACGTGTATCTGAAACCGGGTTATGTTTCGCGAACGTTAGACACAGAGGTTAGAAATGTCAACTGCCAGTTTAAAGTAGAAATAAAACGTGCAGTATCGCTGCACAATTAGCACAGAACAGTATCCTTATTAAGGGGTCCCTTATTTTTCGGCTCAATTGCGCCGGCGTATGAGTCAAAATACCACAAACTTTATTACTGCATCCCCTTATTGACCGTCCAGTAACTCTCTATTCTTCACAAGGGAACAGCAAAAGCTAGGACTGTTTTATTCTATATGAGGAAAACGTCCGAAAAACACTTTTTAACAGACTTTTTGACAGTAATATGTGGGCCTGTACGGTTGTGATTACTTTGTAATGAATTGAATAGTAAAAGAAATGTAATAAAATGTAATGTATACTTTTGAATTGGTCTTTCATTTTCCCTGTGATGTGTCCAGTCACTCCCAACTAAAATTCGCATTTTTAGTGCAGAGTAAGTAAGGCAAGGTGTGTAAATCCTTTATAATAGTTTAATTTACTTATTCCTTAAAGAAGTAAGTAAAATAGTATAATTGAGCTATTCAAATGATTCTCAATTTTCACATTTTGATCTAAAAAATTGACATTCTGCTGTTTTTTTCATGGCAATTAGTACCGTATTTCAGTAATATTTTGATGTAATGTTTCCAATCAATCTGCTTTCTTCAAAACTCAAAAACATGTTCTATACTTCAAGGTATTTTGAAATTTGCTTATACTCTTGCAATAATATGTGTACACATTACTTTAATTAACGCATTAACATAATGCTCTATGCGATATGGCTCTAAATCTTTTACAAATTGTTGTAATTTTCATTAATAAAGTTTCCAAAGGTAGATTATATTATAAATGTTTTAATAAACATTTCATTTCCATGTGAGTTTTTTTCGATAACCAGTACAGGGATCTTCGGAACTAAAGCAGTTACGAAGAATGTCAAATGGACAAAGAATTGTAGTTTTGCATGCTCTACTCGAACCCAATTTTATTTTTTTTAAATTTGACAGCTGTCAAGAAATATTTGGGAAAAACTTATTTATGGTACATTTTTAAATTACTCCTAGTTCCGTTGATATTAATTTGACAGGAAAACATTAAATAGAAAACTTGTAGGAAATTGAATTCCAAAGAAAATTGCATGTGACATTTCTCCAAAATAACTGTCATTTTTGACATATGACACAAATTTGAGTTTTTTTATATGGCAACCTTACTTGATTATTACTTTACCCAAAAGAGCATTTTATTACGATTTCTGTGATATATTACAGGGTTAGGTTTTTTTCGAAAATAAAGTGCCTGCGAACAATTTATACTTTTTCAATTTAGTTGATCGAAGTTAGCCATGGAAAATAGTATAAGACATACAGCATTGTTTCCATAGAAACAAATAATAAGAGTATGCTTCAGTATTTATTTTGACAACTAGGTTAAAGTTGGCAATAACTTTATTATAATTAAGACGGCTGCTCATTTAAAGTGTTTATTTTAAAAACCAAATCATACCAATAATAATTAAAATTTAACTCTAGAAACTCTAATTTTTATTGTAAAACATTTTCAAAAAGTCCACCGTTATTATCAGTGCAAACATTGCAACGCTTTAAAACTGAATAAGTTGCTTTTCTTGCGGAGCGACTATCAATATTTTCAAATGCTCTAAGAACAGCTTCTTTAAGTGCATTTAAATTGGAATATTTGTTTTTGTAAACCGTGTTTTTTACGGCTCCCCACAAAAAGAAATCCAAAGTTGAAAGATCCGGTGATCGAGGTGGCCATAAAACAGGGCCGTTTCGTCCAATCCAAGCCCCAGGAAATGTTACGTCCAGTTGATTCCGCACTTGTGCAGAATTATGCGGAGGAGCGCCATCATGTTGAAACCATTGCACATTACGCCATATTTCTAAATCTAAGTCGTCCAACATAAAATCCAGGTATTTCCGAAGGAATTGTAGATACGACTCCCATTTAACGTGCCTTCAAAAATAAATGGTCCAAGAATTTTTGAACGTACCATTCCACTCCAGACGTTAAACCCAAATTTAATTTGTGGTCTCCTTTGCTCAACGTGGTGGGGATTTGTTTGATTCCAAAGATGCTCATTGTGTCGATTAAACATACCACAATTTGTAAATCGAGTTTCATTGGTCCACAATATTTTATAAGGGAATTGGATGTCTTGTTGGCATTTGCTTCGGAACCATGTACAAAAATTCACACGCAGCTCCTCATCCCCTGGATGTAAGGTTTGGGATACTGATAATTTATACGGATGGAATTTGTGTTTTTTTTAAACTCTCATCACGGTGCTTTGGGAAGTCCCGATTTTTGCTGCGATCTCTCTGGTTGAAGTCTGTGGATTCTGGCTTACAATGGCCAACACATTAACCTCCACAGCTTCATTTATTATTTAATCTTCATTTGTTGGCTGCGTAAAACTTCCCTAAATGCTCAAATTGTCGTATAATCGCTTGACTGAATGAATGACACGAATCGAATGTAGGTTTCAATCATGTCGCGCTTGTCTTGATTGGAATAATTCATTTTTACAATAAAACTAACTTAGATTTCTAACAAAAGAGATAGACTTTCGAGGCCATTCCTTGAAACAAGTCCTGCTTTTCGTTTGCGCATCTTATTTAACCGGTGGTATAAATTAGATATTTCCTCCCCGTAGAGGCGTTTTATCAAAAGAGATAGACTTTCGAGAAAGAACGAGAGAAGAGAAAGGAACCCTTAGGACCACCCAAGCACACAGGATATACAACAGGACCGAGAAGTTATTCCTAAGGGAAAGGATCCACAACGTGAGAAGTAAATTAGATTTCTAAGTTGAATTTAAACTTGGGTGTCAAAAATTGAAAGGTGATGTTATTATCTGTTGCTATGGAAACAATGCTATGTCTTATACTATTTTCCATGGCTAGCTTCGATCAACTAAATTGAAAAAGTATAGCTTGTTCGCAGACACTTTATTTTGGAAAAAAACCTAACGATGTGATATATCACAGAAATTGTAATAAAATGCTCTATTCGGTAAAGTAATAATCAACTATGGTTGCCATTTAAAAAAACTCAAATTAGCGTCATATCTCAAAAATGACAGTTATTTTGGAGAAATGTCTTATGCCGTTTTCTTTGGAATACAATTTCCTACAAGTTTTCTATTTAATGTTTTCCTGTCAAATTAATATAAACGGAACTAGGAGTAATTTACAAATTTTCCATAAATAAGTTTTTCCCAAGTTTAGTTCCGAAGATCCCTGTACTGGTCATCGAAAAAAACTCACCCTGTAGATTAACGTATGAAAGATCAAATAAAAAAAATTACATCAAAATAATGTACACTTCAAATATTAAATGCGAGTGTTTCAGATTTATGTATCTCTTGTTGCATCACGTACTTAATTAATTGATGAATGAAATACTACTACAATGAAATTTAATCTTGCATGTTGTAACTTTGGTTTGTTTTCAAGCCATTTATTCATTACTTACTACAGTTAAAAGAAGCATGGCTCGTAGGTATATTGATCTTTGTCCATAGAGCAGGGGTTCGCTCATTAGTGCAGTATAATGTGGTATAAACGAATCTAAATATATCTAATCATTAACTATCATTCAACTAGAGATTTAAAAGTCATGAAAGTCTCAAATAATTGCTTCAAACTAAACCGTTTAGATTGAATTATAAGAATATGTAAATAAGAAG
This sequence comes from Dendroctonus valens, assembly GCA_024550625.1. Taxonomy (NCBI): domain Eukaryota; kingdom Metazoa; phylum Arthropoda; class Insecta; order Coleoptera; family Curculionidae; genus Dendroctonus; species Dendroctonus valens. Next base: position 3,744,718 of record JAJTJO010000096.1, read on the forward strand.
TGCTAATACTCCGACTACAAAGAACGTTTTTCATTTTAAAGAACACATCTCTAGACGCCTCTCCATGCGGCCCTTTGCTCATTGCCCACTTGCTTATATTGCATCCGATATAGGTGATACTGTTGGTCTTTTCCTGGAGGCTAAACAGTACTTCTCTCGTTCCTAGGTTATTGCAAAATTCAAATTGTGTGCCGCCCATTTTGAAAAATTGAGGGAGAGATGAGCGACACATAAGTAATAAAGTCAAAATATAGTCATCCGTTTCAAGTAACAGATATTATAGCAGATGTAGTATAATGTAGATTGTCAGACGTAAAAACAGATGCTCTTCCTTTCTCGGTATCAAGAAAATAAATATCACACGTATCCAGAGTTGAAAGCACATGAATCAGTATCAATTAAGATTCCACGAGGAAAGTTTACTTTGCCACAGAAAATTAAGAGCAGCAATATGTTTTGAAGCGAATTAATTGCCCTTAGTCCCAGACACAAGTAGAATACAAGAATTTCATTTGTATACAGTTCATACAGTTGTTCAAATAATATTTAACCATTTAGTAGAGATTTGTTGGGCTGGTCATCTTCTAAATTACTAAAACTAAACTTCTAAAAAGATCTTGACAAGAAAAATTTAATCAAAATAATTTAACAATATTTTATAAACAACAAGAGCAAAAATACGAAACTATTTTCGAAAATTATTACAAAAAAACAAATTAGAAACACTTGTAACAAAGAAACATGGTTTCAGGAACAAATATAATACTAATGAGGGGTGGATAAGGAGTTTAACTTCAATACACATACCAAACAACGTTAAATATATATTATCACTTGGTCCAAAATTCTCAATTAATAAAAATCAATATTAACCAATTCTTGAGGTCATAGCAAACATTGAACATGGAGTCTTCTCATTAAACAGCGATACAACAAACGAGATAAGAAACAAATTATGTAACGTTTTAACAAACTTTAAAAATACAACAAAACAAAGTTCGAATAAAAATATACCATTTGAAATAAATAGGCTTATAAGTGAAACCAAAACATTTATAAATAAAAACACAAACATCTGCGCGCTAACAGCGGATAAATGTAGCAAGACAGTGATTATGATAAAAACTGAATATAGAACAAAAATGCTAGCCTTAATAAATGATATAAAAACATATAAACCGGAAAAAAAAGATCTTACTACAAATGTTCAAACAAAACTAAATAAAATAATAAATTCATGGCATAGAAATAAATTCATAACAGATAATTTGAAACGAACACTGTCTTGCAGCAAAGCTATACACCATTTATACAGGGTGTCCCACCGGAAACCGCCGCGATTTATATCTGACAAACTATAATTAGGAGAAATTTGAAACTTAGACAGTATACGTAGGTCATTGGGGTAAGCGATCTAAAATATTTTCGAGATGGCCGCACTTCCGGTTATACCGGAAGTAGGTATCAACTTGCTTATTGTAAATGGAACACCCTATAAATTATTACATTTTTGAGTTCTACTCCAAATTATAAACATATTTCATGTACAATTGTGTATATTTTCCTGACTGTATTTCAAATTAATTCAAAAGAAATTCTTGGGTTCCAGTCAATTTTATTGTTTATTATTTAAAATGTTACAAATACGTTTCGGTGTCTATCTCCACCATCATCAGTTTGTCTCAAATATACATTCACAGTCGTCATTAATTTAAAAACAAGAGCTCTGTTAAAATATACATACTAAAATACAAATTACAAACATATTAAAAAGCATCTTAAAATTTGTTTGAATCTCTTGAGATCAACGGTGATGAGTCAGGACAATCATGTTCGGGAAAAGACCAGAATTTATTGTTCATAGCTTTAAATTTTCATAATTTTTCATTTTTAATAGTAAACAATGAAATTGCCTGGAACCCAGGAATTTCTTTTGAATTCATGTACAATATCATATACCTAAGTCTAACCGCTTTTGATATATTTGAAATTTTATGTAAAAAATGACAGTTGCAGCGACTCGAATAATTATTCATTTTTCTTATAACGGAATATGTGCTACTTAATTTGAGTCGCATTTCCTGTTAAAAAGGATTTACTTTAATGGAATTTCGACAAAATTTTGATAACTATTAATACAAAGTGTTAAAAACAAAGAACTACAAACAAACTAAAAATACAAAGTGTGAAAATGACGTTGAGAAAACCGTCCAAAATCAATTTTTTTTAAATGGAAACCCCCATGTTTGATAATTTTATCTTATTCAGTGTTAAAATTAAAGGTAAGTTTGTGTAAAGTTGTCTATTCAAGAAGTGTTTATTTTTAGAAATTTTGCCAATTTAATGTTTTCATATGGCTATTTTGTCGCATCTTATTTTAAATACTGTCACTCTTAGTTGCCATGACGAAAGTGGCCATTTTTAATGCAATCAAATGCCAAAGGCTGTCAGTTACCTTGCCTTATCAATCTCTAATGCTAAATTCCGGAAACAGTGGGTCTTTACAAGTAATAAGTTGCTAGTTTTCACATGAACCCATAATCCTTTATAGAATTGTTATTGTCACAGTGGCAGTTGTTCAAACAAATGTATCAGCCTAGCCGACGTCTAGAACCATCCTCCCAGTTCTGGCTGTACGCACTTTTTATTTATTATATTATATTATACAAGTGATATCATTATATTCTTGACCGATGTTGAATACTTCAAATATGGAGTTTCTTGGGGATACGGTCTAGGCAGTGGTGTCGAAAGAAAACTTGTTCAGCTATCCGAGCTTTCGGCGGTTTATTACCGCCTTCTTCAGGGCTAGAATAATTATAGATACTACAATTACTTACTGCTAATTGTTCCTCATAATAAATTAGGAACCCTCCAGAATCTTATCATTACTAGTCTGATGAAACGTCCAATTTTCATGGTTTTCATCATATTACAGGGGTAGCACTATTTTATTAATCTTGTTCACCTGAGTCACATTGCTGGGTTATAAGTTGTCATTGATTAAAACTGTTTCACAATTACACTTCACGGAGAGACAAAGGGGCGAATTAGAATAACTGCACACTAAATGATGAGTTGAAGGCCCGGATTAATACCGGCCTCGTAAATGTAGACGTTACGATCATAAAATTGAAGGAAATTCAACAAAAGAAAATTCCAAAACACATCAGGTTATAAAAGAAGTGTGCATTTACACGAAACTGTGCATCAATATGAAACGTGCAACAGGTAACCTAATCTGGTGTCAAAGGCAATGAGAATCCGAATAATAGAAATTAATAACTGTCACATTGTCCTCATATTGCATGCAATTGTTATGAAAAATTTTGGTAAATCAAGCTTTGTGAAAGACGTAAAATATACGTAAAAAATTGATTCGTGAGTATTATCAGACATTAGTAGACTAATCACTGTCTCTAGTAGTACTAGTCAACTAATCTCTGGTATTATGCAGTGGCGAATCCAGGGGGCTATGGGCTATGGGACTGCAACCCCCCCAGACACAGTAAAATACTTTCTATTGTACATCGTCTTTTGTTAAGTAGATATACTTGAGTTACTAGAGGTTGCATGAGGAAGGTGCTGTTCAAATAATATTAAAACCATGAGTAGAGTCGTTGCAATTTTTTGCAATAATCTCTCTTTCACTACGCGTCAGATTTAAATCTTTTAGTTCATGTTTATGTCCTACATGTGTAACGGTATACAAGATCTTACATTGTCCATCATTTTGTGCTTTCAGTATTATAGGTGCAATCCATTTATTTTAGCGCGTCTTTAAATTTGCAAATTTCGTATACTTTTTCCCTTTTTTGAACTGTAATAATCAGATCAATTACACTTATAGTGAGTTACTATACAAGTTTTCGTTTTCCTGGACCCTGCAGAGTTAATAAATCTAGATTATGTTTTAAATTCCATCTCGTTTTTCGAACTGTTAAACTGATTTATTGATTCATATGCATGATTCTCTTGAAACAAAGGCAGGTCATGCCCAATTTCGTAATGTTTAATAATTTCTGGTTCAGAATAAGATTTGAAATTGCACAAAACATATTGTTTATTTATTTTTCTTCTAGTTTCTGTTATTGCACCGTGAACTTTTCTTTGGTTTCTTGGATAAAAGGTGGTGATTGTGAGAGAACTTTGAGCCACATCTGCACTGAAATTGGCTATTGCTCTTAGCTTGCTGACTAGTTGAAGGTACAGTTTCCATTCTCAGTCTATTTCTAAAATTCTAAGACAAGCAGAATTAACATAAAAGAATGTAATGCATGTCTTCCTAAAAAGTAAAGTCAAGCAAGAAGTGTCTATTAGAAACACCGTCAAATAAGAAAATATGAGCGCACACAAAACTAATTATATGTAGTATTATCAGAGATTAGTACATCGACTAATCTCTGGTATTATAGACCATTCCAGAACAGCTGACCGTTGACAGTTCCGAATTTTCTCTCGGTGGCACACAAACTGTTTATTACCCATTTGGTTTATGTGTATATTCTTGCTAATTTTGGTTTGGAAGTGGATATTACGCGTTATTAGTGCAAAATGTCACGAAGTGCATACTATTTAACTCTTAGTGGAGATGTGAAGAACAGATACAATAAAAAAATTGAAGTAATCAACAATATTGACCCGTATTCGATTCCACCTCACAAATTACGGCTTGATATTTCTAAATTGCCCAACATCATGACAATGGATTTCGTGAACTACTTAATTTTAAGTCATAGTTTTTACACCGGATTGCAGCTCAAGGCATATAAAAGTTTGCAAGCTTACAATCATGCTGAGTCTGGCTCAGTTCAAGACATATAAGCGACACACGTTGGTGATAAAGCATTTATTGTCATCGGAAAGGTAAGAAATTACATTTAATTAATAGTATTTCATGATTTTTCTTGTGCCACATTAGTTTTCATTGAGATATAGAAAATATTTCGACTGCTCCTTTTTTGCAGGTTCAACATTCTCAAAAGAAAAAAGAAAATTTACTCCAGGTTTGGATAATTATTTTGCCTGACAGTAGCATTTCCAGTGCTCATTGCACGTGTATGGCTGGCTTGTCAAAAGTTTGCAGTCATGTGGCCACAATACTATTTTTTCTACATGCTCGGCCTAATCCTTCCGAAAACAGCGATTCTGATACAGCTTGCACGGAGAAACTGTCTGTAGGGCCAGTACCTCCCATTAAAAATGTGGAAATGTTGAGAGTTCGGGATATGGAATGATCAACAAAATCAGGAGCAACTGCTTTGTCACAGGGACATCCACCTTCTACAGAGAAAAACAATTTGAGCGACTTTTTAACTAAACTGAAGCAAGTTGGTGAGAACCCAGCCATTTGCCGTATATTGGAGCCATTTGCTTCGGGGGTGGAAGCAACTGACCCCGAAAATTTGCTACCTAGTCTGGATAACTGGTATTCATCTGATATGGTTGGAAAGTCATATGAGGACCTTTTATCCGTATGCAAGAATTTAGACATGCACATATCTGCAGAACAAATAAGTGCATATGAGGTGGCAACTTTCAAGCAGGCAGAAAATAATACCTGGTTTAAGTTTAGAACAGGAAGAATCACAGCTTCACAGTTCAAAGCAGTTTGCACGACGACTGTAGAGAATTCATCATTGACGGTGATAAAAGGAGTTTGCTACCCACAAAAAGTATTTTTACCAAATGTTTGTAACTAGCCCACATTATTGTGATTTTGTAATATGGTCCGATGAAACGGTGTTTATCGAAAGAGTTCCATTTGATCAAAACTTTTTCCGCAAACTTAAAAAAAGTTGTGGAGTTTCACAACTATGTCATAAAACCCGAACTCTTATCAAGATATTTTGCCAAAAAGGGGGGAATGTGTAGATTAACATTGTGGTGCTTGTGTAAAAAACCAGATGATGGACGCCCAATGTTAAGATGCGATAGTGACAATTGACATTTGACAAGTGAGATTCAGTGGTTTCATTTCGAATGTATTGAAATATCAGAAACTCCTGATATTTGGTTTTGCGCCAAATGTAAATAGTTTAAATACGTAAACTGCATTTTATTTTTTATATTACTAAATAATATTATTAACTATTTTCATAATATAATATTTTCATAATACAATATTTTCATAATACAATATCGGATATAATAAACCAGTAACTATTTTAACAACTAAAAATCTGAAATCGAATTGTGTTTTTTATTTATTTAAATTTAAATAATTTGTATGTTAGGTCAAATAAATTTAAGATACTAATCTGTGACACATAATTAGAATCAATGACATGGCACTTGAGAATTAACTTGACTAAAAGTCAGAATTAACTGTTGAAATGTGGACAGAACTTTGTTTGCGTGAGAAGAAAGATGCTGCGAAACATATTCGTGGACTAAAAACAAAGTATCAGCTTAAGCTGAAAAGCCTGTAAAATACTATGTTTTCCTGTCATCATTTTTAAAAGAATCTTTATTTAGATCCATATTTTGAATTTTTATTTGAAATGAGATGAGAATGATTTGCAATGAGAATTTTGGCTCTCAAATGTGTCCTTCATTTTTTTGTATTAGTATTATTCTTCACTCTACTTTAAGGGTAGCAGTTTTTTAGTTAATACTTTCGTTAACATCTTCATGATATGAAATGGATCCTAATTGGTTTGATTTAGATATTGTCAGCAACGATTTTTTTATCTTGTTAACATCATACGTTACACAGGAGCTTCTGTGAATCTGTCTGAATGAAACAATCTGAATCCCACCCATATGTTGTCATTATACAAGGAATGATCTTCCAGTGGCGGAGCAAACCATGCATTTATGCTGCAAAGAATAAAACAGAAAAGAAGCATGTCAAATATATCCGAATTAATTAACAGAAACAAAATTTTCGGAATATTTATAACCGTGAAAATAAACAAAAATACTGCATTCAAGATTAATCTTAAAAACAGAAACCGATTTAAATAACAAAACGAAAATAAGGACAATCTGCTAAAATAAAGAGCAAAATAACTTCTTAGTAATTGCTTTAATAACTAAAATTGCTTAAAATAATTACTAAAACTACGCACTGTAGGATTCTTCAAGTTTTGCTATTAAAATTGGTGGGAATTGTAATTTTGTAGTAACGAGGCGATTTTCTTAAGCTGTTAAGCCATGTTTAATCAGTATGAAACATGTGCAAATATCAGTTGGTAACTTTTTTCATTTTATTCTGCGTGAGATGCGATTTGGTTCCATGTTTCCGCTTTACTAATCTAGCTCTGTGTAATCACCTTATTTATTAACGTGTGGTTTCAAAACGGAATGCAAAGCAATAAATTGCATTATTTACAAATGGGTTGTTAATTCAAATGATAAAGCGCTAATAACTTCAGGTTCTATATAGTAGTAGTAGTAAACATCTTTATTTCTAAAAAAGGCTATCGACCTATCGGTCTTTCTGCCCTTGTTTAATACATGCAGTCTTAATCTAAATATAGGTTCTATATAATTAAGTCTAAATTCTGTTATTAAATCGCCGACACTGAGGTAACTCCTCCCCGTTCTGGCTTATTAAAAAGCCTCTCATAAAACACAACCAACGAAGATCGACACCCTAGGGGTGCACCAACCCCAATGCATAGTTAGTAGACAATAAAATAATTTTATATTGCACCCGTTACTTTTGTATCTTTACAGATATACAATTGGGAAGAGATCTAATTGTACTCTATTGTGGTTTAAAAATTTGTTTGCCCATGTTTGAATACATAATAAGACGTGATGCTATAATGGGCTCTGGCCAATTTCTGATATGCCGTAAGGTTAGACTATTTTAGTGAATAGAATTTGTGGTTTTAGGGGTATAGGAGGGATTGTTACATCCAGTCATATAATATAACAATTGGTTTAACATATTATAGGCAATGTAGACATTAACCATTATATAGATAGCTAGCTCTGCCAGTAAATTACCCCGGCACTAATTTTTCCATGATGATAATATTTAAAAAAATTGAAATAATGAATGAAGAAAAAATTGCTTGCGAAAGTTGAAGGTAGAAACAGCCATGAACACCGCAACGTTTTTGTAATGTGAATAGTAATAAACAATAAAATTGACTGGAACCCAGGAATTGCGTTTAAATTAAATTGAAATACAGTCAGAAAAATATACGCAATGATTTAAAAAAATTGCCAACAGAAATCAGTGGAAACCGGATGGCCAGGTAAGATTTTCTTATTCTATACAGTGAGAGAAATGTGTACTAGGTGTGACTCTGCCTCACTTTTTTGCTGCAGTCTTTTGGAGTGTACTCGTTCTGTTACTTACTTTGCGGGTTGTTGGAAACCTTTCCTGAATTCTATAAGATAATCAAGTTTTCCTAATTGGCTTATTAGCTTAGACTTACTGGCACGTCCGCGTTGGTAAAAGAGAAAAACGTCTACGACTAAACCGTAAATCTATGAAGTTCTACCAGACCAGGTCATGCGTACCCCCCCCCCCCCCCCCCCAAGATTTTTCTGGAATTCATTGATTACACAGGGATAATGAGGGAGTAAAATAAGAAGGCACAATAGGACAGAAATGTCCACTTCGGAGGTAAGGAAGGGTTTTGGGAGTACTCAGTTAAGCTGGAGTCCCACACAGCCCATAGCGCCCGAACATCAGCTCTGGGTGTGCTTAAGAGAGCATTTCCCAAACCTTTCAATTCAATTTTCAGATAGTAGTAGTAGTAAACATCTTTATTTCTAAAAAAGGCTATCGACCTATCGGTCTTTCTGCCCTTGTTTAATACATGCAGTCTTAATCTAAATAAAAAACAAATATGAAAATTCTCTTATTCTAGGTTAACAATACTATTAAATAAATAAGATTTCAGTGGCAAGAAGAAGTTATTTTATTGTCCACTAGTCCGTTGCGTTTGTAAGTGTTCGAGTAGCGTTAATGTAGGCTAACGGAAGCGGGATTGTCAGGTTGGTCTTGTAAGACAAAGGGTTGAATACCCTTTGTATGTCCAGTATGGTCCAGTTGTAGCGGTTGTTTGTCCATTTTGTCTGTAGATGTGTGAGTCTTTCCGAGATCTTTGTCATGTTTGTGCGTTCGTATAGTAGTTGGGTGGGGGGGTTGTGTAGTGGGTTTTGGGGGTGTCTTATTCGTGTTATTAGTCTTAGTGCAATTTGTTCTGTTGTTTGTGTATAACGTGTTGTCCTTTCTGTTCCGTTGGTCATGAGTATATGTCCAAAGTCTAGCAAGGGTCTACAAATAGCTTTATATATTTTGGTGGCGGTGTTTGTGCTAATTCCTCTGTCTTTGTAGGTTAGTGATCGGAAGTGTTTTGTTCTCTTTATTGTTTCTGCCCTGATGTTTCGTATGTGTTTAGTGAATTTAAGTTTGTGGTCGATTGTGATTCCAAAGTATTTTACGTCGTTTTTTGGTTGTGTCGTTTGGCCGTCTGCAGTTATTGTAGGGGAGTCAGCGTTGAGTCTGTGGTTTGTGAGCAGAAGTTGGTTTTTTGACGCGTTTGGTGTTAGTCTCCATTTATAAAACCATGTCATTGTGTTGTTTGTTAGTGCTTGGAGTCTTTGCGCTGCTCTCTCAGTAGTTTTGTCATGTACAATAAGTGCCGTGTCGTCTGCGTATTGTAATATGTATGCCGATCTGTCGATTTGATTTTTGTCTGGTAAGTTGTAATTGTATATGTCATGGCAGTATATATTGTTGTGTATATTTTCCTGACTGTACTTCAATTTATTTCAAAATTTCCTGGGATTCAGTCAATTTTATTGTTTATTATTTAAAATGTTACAAATACGTTTCGGTGTCTTTCTCCACCATCATCAGTTTGTCAGTTTTGCATGCAATCTCCCATATGTCCGTCTTAATTCTTCTCCATCCATCTGACTTATCTTGCTTTTGTTCCCAAGCATCCCATTCATTGCTGTGTATATTTTCCTGACTGTACTTCAATTTATTTCAAAATTTCCTGGGTTTCAGTCAATTTTATTGTTTATTATTAAAAATGTTACAAATACGTTTCGGTGTCTTTCGTCATTTTCATCTTATATGCAACCCCGAAGAAGGAAAATTCCGAAAATTGTGGCATTGACTTTTCAGAGTGACATACTTCTGCCCACTACTTTCCAGTTTTCAAAACATTGATCTTTGCATGTTCTGTATTCGTTCCCACCTGGTTCCATACTGGTTTGCTGCTGAGTTGTTTGAAGAAGCTTGCTGAGAAGTTTCCACTAGTATGGTTTCATCTCCACATTTCAATATCTATTAGTCGTTCCTGAAATATTATTAAAGCTTTTGTCGTTTTATCTATCTAATTTGCTACCTATCTTGTTTTTACTTTACTATGTACTTCTTCCTTTGATAGATCATCATGCTTGCTAACAAGCCAGCATAACTTCATAAACTAAGAATAAGCTTTTTCTAGTTCGATGAAAAATACTCAATATTTACATATGTTTTCGACGCAAATATCAAAAAAGGGAAATAACATTTTATATACAGTGTGGTACAAAAGGATGCAATTATGAATATCTCGCAATCCGCCCATCCGATTTGTGAGGAATACTGTAGCACCTACGAATTACGACTCATCTCACTTTGAATATGGCATTGCTGTCTTAATTTTGTGGTTAATTTAAGTGGTTTCTCCTTAATGAATCACTATACAAATTGTGTGATTTTTCAGTTAATATAAAAAATCCCTACAACTGGACCATACTGAATCCCCTTTGTCTTACAAGACCAACCAGACAATCCCGCTTCCATTTCCCTACATCAACGCTACTCGAACACTTACAAACGCAACTGACTATTGGACAATAAAGTAATTTTTTCTTGTCATTAGAATTGGAAAGTTTATTTAATAAGATTATTAACCTAGAATAAGAGAATTTTCATCTTTGTTTTTTAATTAGATTAAGACTACATGTATTAAACAAGGGCAGAAAGACCGATAGGTCGATAGCCTTTTTTAGAAATAAAGATGTTTACTACTACTATAAAAAAATTACATTTTTCTAGCAGTTTAAAGCATTGAAAAAATATATGTCAAAAATCATTATTTAAAACAATTTACCCATAAAAAACTTATGTAGTTTATGTAATTTGTACTTAGTGATTGTAAAATTGCAGAACTTTTCAATAAATCATTAAAAAACCTGTTCTCAAAATTTGTTGCTTAAATCAGTTAATCTGTTTGTAACTAATCCTCATAATAGAACTGTCGCACTAACCATATGTGCCAAATTAAGAAAAGAAGAAGTTTTGTCTTATTTTTAGAATTGCATCTTTAAAAAATAGCGTTTTCAAGTATGGATCTTCAATCTTATTGCCACTAGAATAGGCCAAGGACAATTTTTGTACTTGTTTTAATTGAATATTCGGGCAAAAAAATGATAACTTCACTTCGCCTCGAAAAACCGAGTGTATGCAAATTTACCTTGAATAGCAGCTGGACCAGTTTATAAGAAATTAATTAAAAAGAAAATTCCACTCTAATAATCCAAACAATATTAAAAATGTAAATATCCAAATCGGAGAACCTCAAATTTTATTAATATAAATTATAATTTTTTTTCTATAATTTTAATTAACTACTCAAATAAAATAAATAAATGAACTACCCAAATATAATTCCCAAACAAGCTCCACTCCACCCTTCCTTAAAAAACATGTACATGATATAATAACGGCAGTACCAAAGAACAGGAGAATGGAAGGACTGACAATCTTCACTGGCCATAACCTCTATAGAAGGTTACTTATTAGTGCGTCAAAGTGCGTATCTTATGAAAGATTTAGGAGTTTAAGATCCTCGCATTTTTACATTATTTTTCCATATACAGGGAGAACCGTAAACGTGCGGCAGTTAGGTTTACGGTTTTGAAGTGAAAAGTGAATCCCCACTTTTTTAACGATTTTCGGATTTATCGTCAAATTTAAGCAGCAGTTTATGTAAGGTGTCCTAACCTTAAAACTTACCGTATATAGATTATTAATTAAATTATTGACGTTTGGGAAACTTTTCGAAAAACTTCATAGGATTTCAAAAAGGAACAAGTATTATGACTGCAATATATCCATCCACCTAGACCCATCGCCAAATCCATTAAATAAAAATTCAGTATTCAAAATTCATTCATTCATTCATAAGAGATTCTCAAACTGTCCCGCATTTTGTTTGGAGGTATTGGCAGTTTTGCCAGAAACGGCGTATTTACTTCTTGCAACATCTCAATACTTGTACCATTTCCAAATGCATGCATTATTCCTGGTCTCATCTCTTCTGCAGTAGCCTGAGCAATTTAATATATAAATCTAATTTTTCAAAGTCTGGCGTCTCGGAGGCCACAAACTCGACCATCTCGGTCATCTGCCTTCAAATTCTCGTTTTAAGTTGACCCTGACATTTAACTAAGTGCTTTGGAAACTCGTCATGCTGTAGCCACATATTTTGCCTTAAAGAAACAGAAATGTTTTACAAAATATGTGTAACAACATTTAAGTGTTCGTGAAAGGAATGTGGCAGAACTATTTATGATGTCACATTTGTACCGTGATGAAGATTATGCAGATTTGGGCTACTTCTATGAGTTAATGTAGACCCGTCGGAGAATGACACATTTAAGAAAAAGTTAGGTGTTATTCGTTTCACTTCCAACCCCCCTTGGCAAATGTTTCGCAAATATTCAGATCAGGATCCGATATTTTTTCAGTTTTGGCATGAAATTCGAAGTAGATTTTCATGCCAAAACTGAAAGTAGCAACAACTCTACACATACAAACTGATGATGGTGGAGAAAGACACCGATACGTCTTATTAATGAAATGAAATAATAAATAATATGAATGACTGAAACCCAGGATTTAATTTTGGATTTAATTAAAATACAGTCAGGAAAATGTACACGTTGTAATTATATAAAATTTATTTAAAACAAATACTGTTTCATAGGGCAAACCACCTGTGTCGATGTCTGTTATCTTGTATAATTTTTGCTTTACAAACGCCTCTTGTTTTTTATTAGCACTTCCGATAAAAACGTCTGTCGTAATTGAAATAATTTTATCATGTGCTTGTTGTAGTACGAAATTGTTGAAATCAGTGACTGATTTATTGGAATAGAATACTCTAATTCCATTAGGACATGACTGTCCAGCTTGTTCTCTAGTAAAAAATCTTGATTGTATAAGAGCTAATTCATTATCATTTAATATTTGCGGCCGCCGTGTGCGTGCGAGAGAGAAAGCAAGAGACCGCATGCTAGGGCCAGACGTAACGGTGGCGCCGTCAACGAATTCCAATCGATTTACCCCGTTCCATAAGAAGTTATCACTTCAATAACAAAACAGGACAAAATCTTAAAGAATTATTCCCGCAAATTAAACGCAGACCATGGTTCAGTCAGTATTCAAATAGAAATCTCATTTGTTTCAGGTTTCATGCTCACTATCCTTAACACAAAAAATTAATAAATTTACAAAAAAATTGTGAATGCGGAGATATCCAACATTATTAATTATCATGTGAAAGATTTACAGACCGAAAAAGAGCGTTTTTTCAAAAATTAAAGGATCTATTTAATTCAGGAGTTTCTATTTAATTCAGGGTGATTCACAACCTTATGGACACAGAGCAAGCGCTTGTAGAAGAACTCAAAACCAGTCGAGCTTCTATTTAAGTTTTTTTTCTCAGGCCCATGGTTAACGAGATACAGGGTGTTAAAGGTTTAAACAAATATTGGTATTTTCTCTTTAACTACAGTTTATGAGATATTTTGCTCAAATTTTAATTTTACTCCCTGAACTTTTTGTGGTGCGCCACTGACTTCTACCGAACAAATTTTGGATTTGTTGTTCAATTTAAAAAATTTGTATCGCCTGCAGCTTCGTTTTCGAGTTATTTGCCTAAAGATAAGGCCATGTAGGGTTTCTGGGTGATTTTCTATGAATTTTCGTCTAATTTTTTTTGTGTACTTTTTGTTCACATTTTTTTGTGAAAGCTTGAAGGGCAAGTTGAAGCTAAAATAGGAATGGTTGACGAGTTAACTTTAAAGTTTAGTGTTTTTACTTCAATTTAATTTACAATAATTGAGGTTTATCCGGCTGTAAGCTAATCCAAATAAAAATTCACAAAAATGTAACGAATATTTCCATTTATTATAAAATTAAGTTCATAAAATTAAATAAGTTTAAATTATTTAATTTTAATTTAGTAAATTAAAGGCGCTGTTCAAAATGGCCTCCGTTTTCTCTTAAGCATAAATGGACCCTTCGCCGAAAATTAAAGTCAACTTTATCCAATAATTGAATGTCATTTTTATAATGGTACATTTATCATGATTTCACAGGCCTTGAATATACGAATTCTTTTAAAGTCCCCCACAGAAAAAAATCACATTTATCCAAATCTGACGATCACGGTGGAAGCGTTGTGGGCGATTATTTCCTCGACCTATTCATCGATTTCGAAACTGGAAGTGCAAAAATTCACGAACGTTCATAGAAAAATGCGGATGGTCGCCATCGCATATACGACATATCAAGTCGCAATTCTAAAGGCAAATCTTCAAGAAGCTCTGTAAGAGTGTTTTGTAGGAAAAAGCAAATAACTTTGTAACTGTATCTTTGGTAATGATGGGTTATTGTAATATCTGGATTTTGATAGAATATTTGTGGCTGTTGCGTAGATAGATAGATAGATAAAAATTTATTGAACATTCCCATTAATAAAATTCACAAACAAAGTTCAAAAACGTAACTCCCATGTCTAGCCAGATGTTCGGCCGGTTGCTCTTTGCCCATGATTTAAATAGGCGCGCTAAGTCGTCCATTACCTGGGCAGTGCCCTAACATGGATATTCCCGAGCTAGCCATACGCACGACAACGTCAGGAGATAGTCTTGAAGTGGCGGTTTTGGTTCTATTCGAGGGGCATTCATTAAGGAAAAAAGGTCTTCCTGAAGGGAAGCCAAAAACCCCTTTTGCTTCGACCTTTAAGTTTGATACTGTCAGCCGTGGCGTTAACCGCCGGCAGTTTCAACTAGATGACCAAATCCATCCTCCCCCGCCCCGATCGGTGCAAGGACCAGCCAACACCAGCCAGAACGAGGCAGGACGAACCCGTCAAGTCACGTTATGTTGGATTTGTGCGTTTCCAGCCTGCTAGAAACGACTGTCTGCAACTGGCAGGCAATGTTTGTTTGTCGTCACGTACTGTCAGGGACAAAATCCTCCTAAAATATGGGAAGTCGCTTATACAGGGGACCATGGGTTGGGCGATCGTTTGCTCTTACTTGGGTGATATTTCGCGTAAGGACTGAGCCTTGCACTCCGCTATGATAAAATTTTTCAGCGATGGTATCTATATAGTCGGCTATATAGGCCATCCCTGTAGCTTCGTGCATTTCGGTTATTCCGATGTATCTGTCAGCCGATAGGACGCCTCTTAGGAACCTATTTTGGGTCCTTTGAACACGTCGTCTCGTGGAATCACAGACAGAGTGCCAGACAGGGGAGCCGTAGGTTAGTATGGGCCTTATGGTGGAGGTGTAGAGCAGAAGTTTGTTTTGAGGTGACAGAAATGAATTTGGCGCCAGAAGAGAGTACAACTTTCTTCGGGCCATGAAAGTCTTTTGTACAGCATAGTCAACATGCTTGTTGAAGTGAAGTCGGGCGTCTAGTTTGAATCCCAGGTATTTCCCCTCTTTTACTGGCTGGATTTGAGTATTTTGCACCATGAGTGGCGATAGGATTTTATTGTTAATAAATTTGCGCGAGAAGATAATAAGTTCAGTCTTCCTGGGATTCACTTTAAGTTTCCATTTATCGAAATACGGCGTCAATAAACTCAGGTGATGCGCAATGCGAGATTTCGCAGCCTGAGCATAGAAAGACGATGTGTAGATAGCCGTATCATCCGCGTATTGTGCTATTTTTGTAGTGGGAAGTTTTGGAATGTCTGCTGTATACAATGTATACAGCAACGGCGAAATCACTGTACCTTGTGGTACTCCTGCCGCGATGCGTCTTTTGGCAGAAGTGGAATTCTCCACTTTCACCTGGATGGTACGATTTTTTAGGTAAGACGCTATAAGGGAAACTAGGTAGAGTGGCAGTGAATTGGCAGGCTTGTACAGCAGGCCAGTGTGCCAAACTGTGTCGAAGGCCCTTTCCATATCGAGAAGCAGCATTACCGTACTTTGAAGCTTATTAAATGCTTCATAGGCATCCGTTGCGATCCTAGCAGTCTGCAGCGTTGTGTTGTGTCTTGCTCGAAAGCCAAACTGCTCATCCGGGATTAAACTTCGAAGCTCGGCTGCTGCCTGTAGTCTCGATAGGATAACCTTCTCAGTTAATTTGCCGAGGGAGTTTAGGAGGGAAATTGGCCTATAAGAGCCGCGATCAGTCGGGTTTTTGCCCGGCTTTAAGATAGGAATTATTTTCCAGTCCTGTTGTTTTTCCAGTCCTGTGGGAAGTGCTGCAATTTAAGGACTGCGTTGACTATTTGTACTATTAGCACTATAGTTTTCCGCGGTAAGTTTTTGAGGAGTAAATAAGGGATGCCGTCTGGCCCGGGGGCTTTTCGGCTAGGGAGGCGCTGAAGACACGATTGTATCTCCGACGGGGTTGTTATATAGGAATGCAAAATCGAGGATGGTATAGGATACTTCCGTTCTACGAAAACAGCGGTCTGTCTTTCTATTTCGTTATCCTGAAGGGCTGGTTTGACTTTGTGTACTTCTGCCAAAAAGTCGGCGAGCAGCTCGCATTTGTCGCTGGTGGTAATGTAACTCCGCCCCTCTTTTTCAAGAACGGGGACTTGTTCGTAGCCTTTTCGTAGACTTCTCGACAGTTTCCACAAAGAATTGTCACGGGGAGATAAGTTTCGCAACTTTGCCGCCCAGGTAAAATTCCTGTATGCGGAAATTTCGCTCTGGATGTCTCGTGCAAGTTCTGCTGCCCTTATGCGATCGGCAGATTGCCTGAATCGCTGCCACCTCTTCCTGATTCTATTTTTCGCCTTAATAAGGTTCAAGATTTCCTCAGGAAGGTTGTCACACCGCGATTTTTCTGGACGTTCGTCGGGTACTGGTTGGGGGTTCATTTCCAATGAGGCGTAAAATATGCTCCTCCTTTCTTGCTCTCTCCGTTATTGCGTTGGCAAGGAGAGTCTCCCGAGCTTTTTGTTCAACATTAGCAAACTGTTAATAACGTTTGTCGATTTCGAGATAAAAGAGATAAAAAACATCTTAAATTGGACAACAAATTCAAAACTTTGTTCGGTCGAAGTCAGTGGCGCACCACAAAAAACTTCGCGGGGTAAAAGGAGTGTATGACACTAGAAAAAAAACCCTGTAGATTTTCGCATCCAGTTAGCTTACTTACGGGAAGGTAGAGGGTCTAAACAGTAGCCTACGTTAAAAATATTTGGGCAAAATATCTCATAAACTGTAGGAGTTAAAGAGAAAGTACCAATATTTTTTTAAAACTTTAACACCCTGAATCTCGTTAACCATGGGCCTGGGAAACAAAACTTAAATGGCAACTCGACTTTTTGAGGTTCACTGCAAGCCCCTGCTCTGTGTCCATAAGGTTGTGAATCACCCTGTTTATCAAGAAGTGTACTGTTATATCAGAGAGTGTAGGTTGGAATTGAAAATTATATTTAAAACATTTATAAAAGGAAAATATTCAATATACAGGGAGCGGCAAATATATAGCCTATAATCATTTTAAAACCAGGCGTCTATTTTTCGAAAAATCACTCCAACTCGTTGATTTTTGTCTTTAATTGCGCATTTTCTGAACCAATTTTTATTTATCCAAGGTGACCCAAAAAAAACATTTTACCTTGTTGACCTTTTTTAAACATAAACCCCTCTTTTTTGTAATTGTATTTAGGACTCTACAAAATTCTAATAATTTTTCATGTAGCATATACTATAGTTATCGGTTTCGGGTAATTGGCGTCTGAAAGTAAAATTAAAAAAGAATCGCAGTAAGTGCTGTTCTTTAAAATACAACTACTACTTAATCCCTGTACTAATTAATATCAGTGTTAATGCTCTGGATGTAGCTCAAATTTCTGCAATTTGCACATCAGCAGCAGGCTTTGTCACTTGGGCGACTATTAGTTGCTTGTACTTTTCAAAACGTCCCCGCTGCCAAGTACCCACTCAATATAATAACACGGTCACAGTAATATCAAGGGTCTTTCGAGGGTAACACTAGATAGTACAAAATGCACCGTAGTGTTTCCAATTGCGGGCATCAATACAAATACGTGTGACTAAACCATTTATAGCGTAGGTTTAATGATAAAAGTTCTGAATGCTAGTTCTCACAAAAGATTGCATTTTTGGGTCTCGTTATACTTCAGAAGGAGTGGCTTCTACCACTTCACTACACGGCTTCTAATACTATATCGCATCATTTATTTTCTTCCGATATTTCATGCTTATTTTCAGCTGTTGCCGAATCTAAACATGTGGTTAAGGACAATAGAAGTAGATATTTTTCGTTGCAAAATTTACACTTTGTGAAGGAATTTCATCCCTTCGAGTATAAACATGTACAAATGCATATGGATTATCAAATACAAATGCGTACCCCAAAAAAGCAATCACAAAATTCTCCAAAGAAGCTAGTTTTCATCGAGGTTTTTTTTTGCCGTGTACCGAGTAGTTTCAACTATTGAACATTTTTAATATAAAATAGCTTTAATTTATTTACTATGGGTTGTGGCGTTTTGTCGATTCCGTTCAACACATTACGACAGAGACGTGCAAAGTATGAATTACCCCTGCGGTTTGTCCCTCACAATACAAAAAAGGAGACATGCAAAAGTTAAATTTCAAAGTTTGGCACCTAAAAAAGTATTTCGAATTTTGCTTCAGTCTCTTTAAAATGGGTATACACTTGCATATTCTGTATTTCAAAAACAAATAATATTGTCTTTTAATACGCTTTATTTCCTACAAACACAATCTTTTTTCATCTCTCGGTTTGTTCTCATTTGTAGTATCACTAAAGCTGAACTGGACTGCCATTATTTTATGCAAATAGTACTATTTCAGACATGTTTAGTCAATTAAATGCAAATACGTATGGTGGACAAAACATGAAATGAAACTGAAATGAAATGAAAACAAAAGTTGGACCAATTGTTCGCATTGGAAAATGCATTATCACTTCTTCGCGCATAGTATTATTTGACCACTTCTTTTATATTAATATATAATTAATACTAATAATATTAATTATTTTTAATATTAATAACATTTATTATTAATAACTAATACATTTAGGTTTGGAGCTCAATTAAATCTATTTTGTTTAAACTTGGAAATTACCTGAATTACTTTCCATAAAACCGACTTCAAATGAAAAAACCGGAAAAAACGAACATAAAAAGAAGTTTAGTAATTGGTAACAGAATAACTACAATTAATTATAGACGAAAATGAGAAATTTTCTCAGTCTATCTCTTTTGAGAAAATGAGAAAATTCGCATTTTAACAACTATTGAAAAAATTTCTGTAATGAATAGTTACTTTGTGTCCTAAGCGATTAATACAAATGCAAAAAAATGCCAATTTGCATGTAAAGCGTATAGCAAAACTGACATATCCAAAACCTAAATATGAAAATGTAAATAGTTAATGAAGAGTCAAATACTAACAACATTTTTTGAATTAGATTATATGCAATATAATTGCGTCAAGAGCATTTGCCACTCATTTCCATCCAACAATTCCGAACCGTAATGGCCTAGAAAGACAGCCCAAGTGAAGAACCAAGAAAAACGTTCAGTCATATAGAAGCCATTATTCATCAATCTTGTTTTCGACAAATTATACACGTGTTGGAATTATGCTCACTCGACTGCCTTTCCGTATTTATTGGCTCCATAATACGCTTTCTGTGGAAACTAAATAGATGAAATGAGTGGCTGGCTAGAGAACATAACAAAAACATCCGAATATCAGGCGGCCTAATGCTTCACCAGTTTCGGGATCCTTTACAAAAATCGAATAAACTAATAAAAGGGCAACAATAACCGCGCGAGACTTTTGTATGTACCAAGGGTCCACCTGGGCCTCGAGCTCATCCACTCGTAAAATTGGTAGAAAATTATAGAAAAAGCGTTTTAGGGACGGATCCGGCAAAATGGCAATAAAATTTGGTTAAGAAGTAATTTGACCATGTAGCGGTGTAGTCAGAATCGGATTTGTTCAGGTCAAATCAAAAGGTACGAACGTTAACTGACAAGTGAGAGAAGATACATTTTCTTTATCGAACATCAATTAGTTTATGGTTTCAATTTTGACATCAATTATCATGTATATGCAGGGTCATTCACAGTCGTTGGCGTATCTTTCTGAAAATTTGTACTAGTAAGTGATCGGATATGCTTTGTCAGCCTAAATTTTTTTCTGCAATGCGATGTTACCGGCTATATCGAAGAGCACATTCAACTTCGATATTTTTAATAATGACGTCCATATTAAGAATTTATATTTTAGAAGAGTATTTCATAGCATAGGTATACCACAAATAATAGAGTTGATTTTTTTTCAATATAGTTAAACCAAAGGAGCAATGATTGTTCATATTTTTAATTTTATAATTAAAATAATAGATACAGGCAAGACGCCAATTTTGCATTCACCCCGTAGACATGTCCAGAATGAATTCCAAAAAGGGGAACATAAAAAATATATACTGATAATATTTTAAGCTACAAAGAAAAACGCTTGCTTATGTTAAGAGAGTTTTAGTACCCCTACATAAGGCTACCAACAACCTAGAAATGCAAGATCAGCATACCCATGAACTATGCTGAGTTAGCTTAAGTAGCGGTAAGAGAATAACATGAATAGTGGTACAGATCCACAAATATTGTCTTTATTCAATTAACCGTCGTGTACGAACGAAGTTTTGTAATAAAGTCCATAATCTAAGAAATTCGTTTTTTTTAGTCTTCACGCTCGGCAAAGCATAAAATTAGAGGACCACTTTGGTCATATCAAATGAACGTCAACAATAAATACCGCTGACAATGCTTTTCTGAAGTGTTATGCAGGACGTGAATCCGATGTATATGGCAATATAACAGAGGCATTAACATGACAATAGGCAGATTCAAAATGTAATGGTGTCATCTGCCACCCCTTAAAGTAGATTTTAGGCCATTCGCATTATTGGTTTTTACAATAAGATAAATTATCTAGTTACATGATATTCGGTATTGAAAACTGCAATATAAATTGTCGTCATTGAGGGTAACGGTCAAGCAAAATTGGTAATAAGGGTCTAAAAGCCCTTGGTTTGATCCTGGAAAATTATGGTCTTGAAACAGAATTAGCGTTAAGTAGCAAATCATAAATCCATGCTAACATCATGTTCTGTATATATCTCTAATTCAAAATACCTAGTGTTTCCTAATTGAGATAAAAAAAATTTCAAGGGCGAATTTCTGAGCTGATTTCATGAGAAAAAGTTAATATGAACATGACGTCAAAAATGCTTCGTTTCCGAACTACAGGATCTTAAAATTAACAAGATTTTATGCCTTTTGTTTTTTAATTGCCAAACGATGCAAGATATTCTAGCCAAATAATATACCAGTTGCTCTAATTACGGATCATTAAAAGTAAACATTTGGATTTTTGTAATAGGTCAATGGCGGAGATATGGCTTATGAGTAACATTATCTTTAAATTTGTGTATATTTTCCTGACTGTATTTCAACTTAATTCAAAAGAAATTCCTGGGTTCCAGTGAATTTTATTGCATATTATTTAAAATGTTACAAATTCGTTTCGGTGTCTTTCTCCACCATCATCAGTTTGTCTAAAATATACATTAACAGTCGTCATTAATTTAAAACAAGAGCTCTGTTAAAATATACATACTAAAATACAAATTACAAATATATTAAAAAGTATATTAAAATCGTTTGAATCTCTTGGGATCACAGGTAATAAGTCAGGACAATCATGTTCGGGAAAAGACTAGAATTTATTGTTTAGAGATTTAAATTTTACTTACATGTATGGCTGTTTCTACCTTCACATTTGGCAAGCCATTGAAAAATTTTTACTTTGTTCATATCGAGCGAGAGAATAAAAAACTGTTTATAATATTTTGCATTTTTCTTTGCATTCTGAGGATATCACTTGGTCTGCATTTCTTCAATATACCAGGTGTTCATATTTTATGTAGTTCGTTTAATTAGTGTATGTAGATGTTCATCTAATTAGTATATGATATACAGAGATAAGATTGTGTGTGATTGATCTAAAATTCATTGCATTCTGATGTTTTTTAATTTGTATCATTTCATGGATTATTCTCTTATTATAATTGTCTTCATTGATTAATATTTTTGTGTAATCAAAATTATGTAACATTTGTTGTGCATGTTGTGCTAATGCTGTCCCATTTTCGCTAACCTTTCTTAAGCCATATTTATGTTCGTATATTCTTTTCTTTAAATATTGTCCTGTTTGACCTATGTATGCGTTGTCACAGTTCAAACAGGCAATCTTGTATATTTCATTTACTTGGTCCAATCAGTGTTTTCATGCGCTCATTTAATTAGTGTGTGACATACAGAGCTTAGATTGTCTGTGTCTGATCTAAAATTCATTGCATTCTGATGTTTTTTAATCTGTATCATTTCATGGATTCTTCTTTTATTATAATTGTCTTCATTGATTAATATTTTTGTGTTATCAAAATCAAAACTATGTAACTTTTGTTGTGCATGTTGTGCTAATGCTGTTCGATTTTCGTTAACCTTTCTTAAACTATATTTATGTTCGTATATTCTTTTCTTTAAATATTGTCCTGTTTGACCTATGTATGTGTTGTCACAGTTCAAACAGTCACTTGTATATTACGTTAGGTGTGTTTAACTTAAAACTTTTAGGCTTAAATTTTGTGAAACATTCCTTTGCTAAGTTGCTTTTAGGTTTTTCTGCTATAGTAATATTATGCGGTTTTAAAATATTTTTTATTTTTGTGTTAATTTCTGGAATATACGGTAATGATACTTGATCTCTCCTTCTTTTTTTATTATTATTATTATTATTATTATTATTTATGTTGTTCCATTTATTGGAATTGTAGATTTTATTTATTCTTCGTTTTATGATTGGTTTGAAGAATGATTTGGGATATTTATTCATTATTAGTATCTTTTTTATTTTTTCAAGATTTTTTGCTCTATACTCATAATGTGCCAATTTAATCGCTCTAGCAGTAAGAGCTGTTACAACACTTTTTTTATATTGTAGAGGTGCATATGATTGGTATTCTTTTCCCGAACATGATTGTCTTGACTCATCACCTGTGATCCCAAGAGATTCAAACGATTTTAATATACTTTTTAATATGTTTATACTTTTTTATTTTACTATGTATATTTTAACAGAACTCTTGTTTTAAATTAATGACGACTGTGAATGTATATTTTAGACAAACTGATGATGGTAGGGAAAGACGCCGAAACGTATTTGTAACATTTTAAATAATAAACAATAAAATTGACTTGAACCCAGGAATTTGTTTTCAATTTAAGAATTTTTAAATTGGTAAATGCGGCTTTGGGTTCATCGGTCAATGTCGGTGGCAAAAATAAATCACTATTTTTCTTGTGCCAACTTTTCGGCTATTTTTAAGCTATTTTCAGGGCTCCAAAATGGAAAACAGAGTGGTTTAACTCTTAAGTGCAGTAAAATTAATCACTTAGTCGTCAATAAAAGATATTAATTTAGTCATCAATTTAAATAAAAGAAAAGAGAAACCTAACAGCAAAGTAAAAGTAAGCATAAGGTACAAAGGACAAAATCATAATTATTAACAGTAATTTAAAGCAAACAAGGAAAACATGACTAACAAATATAGTACACTTAGTAACTGAAGCCCATATGTGGTCGGTCGATATTAGGTTTGATGTCACAGCAAATTTACAACCAGTTTGTGACTGTTTTCAAACTAATTTTAATGCGCAGAGGCAAAATATTTCAATTTCTGATTGATTTCTTCTTGCCTTCGCGAACAGCAAAAAAGCGCGAAAACTAACCTTATTGGCTTGTTAATGTTCATAGTTGATCTTGGAGTAGAATGTGCTCAATATCCAAAGCTCTTATTATAAATTCTTCATTATTAAATTGAGACCAAGTTTCATCTGTGTAGTTTTCATTTTTGGGTTTTGTCTATTTTATCTCTGAAAATACTTACTACCACCAGATTTACGGGATGGGAGTGGGTAACCCTCTATCTCCCATTTGTACGGACATAGTTATGTCAGTCTCTTTCGAAGGACTTTCACCTTGCTGCTGGTGGGAGGGCTCAGTAACATTCTAGGTCCAGAGAGCGATACCGGCAGCAGCAACGCTGCTGTTAGGGTCACCCATGCCGGTGAGATCTCGAAGTAACGAAAGCGAAGCTAAGGAAAGCCCACAAACCGCAGCATTTGACCCAGAGTGGGCCGCTGCAAACAGCGTCTGATTTCCATGCGAGGCACGGCTGGTATCGACATCTTCCACCCAGTCTGGCCGGCGTGGAAGATTTTGGCCATTAAACCCAAAATGGCGAATTCCAAAACATATGAGACACTACCCCAGGTGCCTAGGATTCGAAAATCCAAATCCCACACCAATCTGATCTGCCTAAAGGATTCTAGGGGAGGCAAGAATTCGCTGCCTTTTAAAATTCCGACCGACAGAATGATACTGTACATAGCGAGATTTAATATAAGAACAATGCAACCAGAGGACCAGCTGATTGAACTAAATGAGGAATTATCTCACATAAAATGGGACATCGCCACGACCAGAACAAAGAGAAAGCATACTATTCAAGTCGCGACAAAGTTAGATCAAAATTATAAAAATGTACTCCATATCACAATCAGCCACAAGTCAGCCAGACGTATGCCTCTGACAAACTACCTATTAAACCTTTTTTCAGAAACCAGAAAAGCGAATATAGACTTGGAGAAGCCCAGACCAAAAAACCAAAAATGAAATCGATTATCGATTCGAAATTTGGGCATTAACAGAACCGATACCAAACAGAGATAAATAAGAATTTATCAGAAGATAAGTATCTTGATCACAAACTAGTTTTAGTTATTAAATTCTGGTTATTATTAGAGTTAAAAGAAACATCGGAAAGAGTAGGGTTCAGCATGAACCTAAGCAAAGCTAAAATATTTTCTACCCCATGAAGCACAAATAAAAGGAGGGAGTAGCCTTATTGAAAAAGTCGAGGAATACGTATATTTGGGACACCAAATAAAGCATGATAAGGAGAACCAGCAATCTGAAGTGAGCATAAGAGTCAGGCTTACATGACTGGCGTTCGGAGATGTGGAAAATGTTCTCAAAAGCTCTGAGATCCCCATTAATCTTAAAACCAAAGTCTTCAACAAATGCAATCTTCCTGAAATGACGTCTGCAACGGAAACTACTACACTTACTGTAAGTGCAGCCAACAGACTTACAGGAGTACGTAAAAGTCTATGGAGCGTATTATGTTGAGATTATCATTGCGAGGCCGTTTAAGAAACGAAAAAGAGCGACGGAGAACAAAGGTGGTGGATGTAGTAGAATGCGTTGCCATTTTGAAATGGTCAAGAGCGAGACACATCTCACAACAGTACAACACGAGATGGACAAAACAATAATTGCAGTGGAGACCCAGAGTATCCAAGGAAAGAGTCGCAAGACCTCGAAGAAGATGGGTAGTCGATATCCGAGAGAAAATTGGAAGAAACTGCTGCCACACAGCGCAGGATTGATCGGAATGGAAACGACGAATGAAGCCTATGTCCAGGAGTGGATGACTAAAGGATGCTAGATAGACACAGAGAGAGAAAGTAGCGTCAGAACTACAAAATAACTGCATCGAAAAACTAAGTTCCCTCTCCCATTCTGCAAAAGATATGTGGATGACATTATAACGACAGTAGCATCTGACAAAAACACAGAGACAAATGTTCAACAGCTATCATCAAAAATTAAATTTCACTATTGAGTCGGAAAATGAGAATAAAATACTATTTTTAGACACACTAATCATTAGAGAGAACACTACACTTTTAATTGATTGATACCATAAACCAACATTTTCCGAAAGAATTTTGAATTATTATTCTAGCCATGACTTGAACCCACTGTCTCTAATAAACCAGACTCTAAATATTATTACAACAGAGAATAACTCAATAAAAACCAAATTAACTTATCACAAAATACCTTATGTTGAGATATTATCTAACCAGATCGCTTAAGAAATATCATCTGATAACATTAAAAAAGCATTCTCTAATTGCAGCACCAGCAAAATTTTTTTTTTATACTCAACCCAAAGCTAGAACACCACTCGAATTAAATTCCAATATAATATATTAAGTACCCTGCTCCTACTTTAATCAATGGTACCCTAAAACAGCAAATCTCAGAATACAAAAGATACTAGGTCTGGGCAACACTGTGTTGTGTGGCACATTTGTGTTGATGCCGCTGTGTGCGTCAATGCGTTAGAACACCTCGCCGCAACGGTGTAACACCTTAAACCTTGAATAACACTTAAAATTTAATCTCATTCAAGATGGCAGACTTCGCTTTCAAGTTTGTGAAGGCCGCACGCATTCATCATATGATTCGCGACACTGTCGGCAGGGATTATATTACCTGTTATGTAATTAAAACGCGGCGCGAGTGATAACCAGAATTTAATAACCAAAACTAGTTCGTGCTCAAAATACTTATCGTCTGATGAATTCTTATTTATCTCGATTTGGAATCGGTTCTGTTAATTCCCGGAATTTCGAATTGCAAATCCTCCCAAGTTATATATTCGTTCCAAATATTCGGTTCTTATGACGAAAATTCGCTTGTGGGTCAACGAGCTTTCACAAGAAGAAAATATGTTGCGACTTGACTTATTCCATTCATTGGAACAACGCAACTGTTGTTATTACTATGTTATAGTATATCTTCAGTAAAACCAAAGATAAAGAGATTGAACGCGCTGCACCTCTTAACCGCCCATGGCGCATGAATTAGCTAATGGCTCCGACAAGAGCCCTTTTTAAAAACAATTTATTCTTACGATTACAAAATTGCTGGTGACATTCAAATTACTTCATTCCAATGTATTCCTGGGTTTTCAGTCAATTTTATTGTCACTAATTATGGTGTTATGTGATGAGCCCTGCGTTTCGTCCCGGGTCTACCTATTGGACTCGTCAGTAAGGCTTAGGTAGACCCTGCCTTATACGCCGGACATCGGTTATACGCGTTCGGACGTAAATGAACGTAATGAAACGCAGGGCTCATCACATAACACCATAATTAGTGACAATAAAATTGACTGAAAACCCAGGAATACATTGGAATGAATTACAGTACAGTCAGGAAAAAGAATATACAAAGATAGATGCTTGGGAACAAAAGCAGAATGGAACGAGTGGCAGCATCAGCAACACGGGTTGCCAACATCTCACCGCACAAGATCTACGCCGGCTCGGTTCATTTACGTCCGAACGCGTATAACCGGTGTCCGGCGTATAAGCCAGGGTCTACCTAAGCCTTACTGACGAGTCCAATAGGTAGACCCGGGACGAAACGCAGGGCTCATCACATAACACCATAATTAGTGACAATAAAATTGACTGAAAACCCAGGAATACATTGGAATGAATTAAAGTACAGTCAGGAAAAAGAATATACAAATTCAAATTACTGTTCGATTAATAACTTCTGACTGACTGTCTTCCGTCCATCTCCGTGGTAGTCATCGCTCCCAAACGAACGTATGATCCGCTTGCTCATCACTTTATGAGAATAGGTAGTCAGATAACTCATGCGAACCTATAAGCGAAGTTACGAACCACTACACATCACATAGACGAGATCCTCTGTTATCTCCCAACACATTTATTTTATCGTATTATGAGATTACTGTATCATAAAAATTGTTGACGCATTGTGGTTACCCAGGTCTAAAAGAGACTCAACATAACCAACCCCACCGCATTAATTGATCATAAAAAAATAAAAAATCAGTTTGACTTTGATAATGTTAAAATTCTAGATCATCAATCACAGTTATTAAAACGACTGTTAAGCGAATCCATTTTTATCAAGATTAAAAACTCCGTGAATTTTAGAAGGGGAACTGAAAATTTAAATGAAGCCTACAACAACCATTTACTAAAAACTGTAAAAAAAAATTATGAAAAATTATTAAGATCACACCACCTACTAATAACTGAAAAATCAGAGCTTGTATGTACAAATATTAAAATAAATTAATAAAGAAATGTATTTTCTTTTCAGCGAAACATTCTTTACAAGTTCCCAGGCATCTTGACTAATCATTCCAAAAATACACCTACCTCAAACCATATGTTGCCCTTTCTGTGCATTCAGTGCGAATATGGCACTAACTTTATTGGTGAGTTACCGAATTTGTAATTGCGTCTCTTTCCTATAACAAATAACTTTATGTAATTGTTCGTTGTTTTTAATTTTCACTTTTAAACAACATCGCTTTGTGCTTCGTTCTTTATATCGGATTTTGCTTTATGCTAGTTCCTCTGTTTTAGTATGTTAATGACTTAATGGATCAATTTATAATGTCGACCACATAATGATTTAAATTATTAAGTGTGATATATTTGATACCCATGTAACAAATCTTTTGTTCCTTGATTAAGATGGATATGACACCGTTCCCGTACAAAAACTATGGGAAGTAATGGAGAGATCCAGGATAAGTTATACATTAAAAACAGCTGTAAAACAACTTTATGATCAAACAACATCAAAGGTCAAACTAAATGGTAAATTATCAGAAAGTTTTCCAGTTACAAAGGGTTTGAGGCAAGGCTGCTGTCTGTCCCCTACATTGCTTAAGATATACCTCAATGAAGCACTAAGGAAGTGGAGAAGAGCATGCAGCGGACTGGGAGTAACCATTAATGAAGGTATAACGCTATATTCTTTACATTTTGCAGATAACCAGGTTCTTATAGCGCAGGACAAGGCGGACCTGGAATTCACGACAAGAAGATTATATAAAGAGTACGAATAATGAGAAATGTCGGTGAATAGATCGAAAACAAAATATTTGTGCATTGGAAACGACAGAGGTGACCTACACCCAGAGAAGACGAAATAATAGGAGTATGCACCGAATACGTATATCTAAGAAAGTGATCGGCTGCCTAAACTCTATCTTATGGTCAACATGTATATCCCGAGAAAGGAAACACCTCCTATACAACTCCATATTTAAGAGTATAGTGCTGTATGGATGCGAAACTTGGCAACTTACTACCCACCTAGAGCGGCGGTTGCGTGCTCTGGAGATGGACTTCTGGCGTAGAGTAGCAGGGAAATCAAGGTTGGAGAGGAGAACTAATGAGGAAATCCGAGAGAGATGACACAAGAATTCCCAAACAAATCCTCAGATGGACAACAGAGAGAAGGAAAAGAGGAAGACCCAAGGCGACATGGATGGATGGAATAAAAAAAGCCATGTCGGAACGAAACCTACAACCAGGGCAATGGAAAGACAGAAGAGGATGTAAGCGAGGAATCGGAAGGCGCAAGACGCTATGACACCGGATATACATAATAACTAAAAAAATTAATATTATTTTTGGGAGCAGATTTCACTCTTTCAGTTTGGCCACCTAATTTCGGGACACCCTGTATATAGTTCCTTGAATCTTTTTTTCGTGTTTCTTATAAATTGCTGTAAAATAATTATGATATTTTCCTTTGTACCTTATACTTGATTTAACTCTGCTGTTAGGTTTCTTTTATCTTTTATTTAAATTGATGACTAAATTAATATATTTTATTTACGACAATATGATTAATTTTACTATACTTAAAACTGAAACCACTCTGTTGTTCATTTTGAAGCCCTGCAGATGGCTTAAATATAATCTAAACGCTGGCCCAAGAAAAATAGTGTTTTATTTTTGCCATCTATTGACCGATAACCCCAAAAACATAAATAGGCATTATTTATCAGTTACCATCACGGTCACTAATAAACCGCAACATCATTTTTAAAATAAAAGCGAGATGGCGTCGTAAAAAATTAATGTAAACAGTTTATTAAACGTATAATTTAACCCTTAATAAAAATAATCACTTTGGTTTTTTTATTATATGCCTTCTCCTTCACCGAGATCTCCAGATCTTAGTCCAATAGCCATCTTCCTTTAGGAACATTTGAAATAATTGGTCTACACTGCCCCTTTGGAGAATCAAGATGATCTAAGAAATCGTGTGATTTGTGATTAAAAGCAGGCAGGTATTGAAAAAACGTAAGAGATAAATTTAAGGTACTAAAAGTTAAATTGTACGTTTTATAAACTGTTAAAATTATTTTTTTACAAGACCATCTCGCTTTAATTTTAAATCATTCCAATGTATTCCTGGGTTTCAGTCAATTTTATTGTTTATTATTTAAAATGTTACAAATACATTTCAGTGTCTTTCTCCACCATCATCAGTTTGTCTAAAATATATATTTACAGTTCAACTTCACATTTGACTGGTCACTCTATAAATAATAATAATTTTAATAATAAAATAATAATAATAATTTTAAAATAATGTGCTTATTACTTATATCTCGGCCACTGACTGATTACTGAACATCAAGATTTTACTTTTAATGTCCCGTAATTAGAGAAAATGGTATACCAAATACAGTGATTCAAAATTGGCGTCATCTCCTCTGGGGGTGTTGTCTAGGGGTGTTTAGTAGTGGTAGGAGATTCGATTACTCGTTTCAGTCGTTAGTCTTACGAAAGTCGAGGATCGATATTGGTATTTTATTAGTGCCCTTCAGATTTGATACACGGACACTAGTTATACAAACCATATGAAAGCCTTGAATTCATGAATTCTCCTAATAGATTTATTTACGTCTAAGACTAGACAAACAGGCTATTTTAGCAATTTTTACGAGAGTTGTTAATTGATTCTCTATTGAACTCTTTATTGCTACTGTAGATATGTACGCAGTCATTTAGAACCACCACTGTTGTAAATACTTGCATTTTCTAAATAAATTTTTTTTTAGACAATTTTGGAAAACAAGTTACTTAACTCTGGGAAGCCTGATGCCATCTGGTTCATTCTGGAATGCATTTTTTAAATAAGTTACAATTATCATCTTAAAAGCATAATTCAAGATTACCAAGCGTCAACGGGCAACGCTGTTTTTAGAGATTAGGAACGACCGACGTTGAAAATCAAACGCAGCTGTCGGTAATCGGTATCCATGTGTATCGGTATTCGGTACTGATTAGTCTGATTACTGGCCACGTACCATTTACTTGTACTTACAAGTTAGTCTGAGCGACTACGCGACTGTCGGTATCCATCAGTATCGGCATTGGTATCGGTACTGGTACTGTACAGTTTCCAGTCACCAGTTCTTCTAGTTACTGCTTAGTGTGAGCGAGTACGTGTAGTAACGTATTCGGATTCGGACTCGAAGGTTAGGATGGGTGACTTGATTTTCCGAGAAGGATTACTTGAATACTCGTATTCAATACAATTTTATTGTTTATTACTATTCAATTTACAAAAACGTTTCGGTGTCTTTCTGCACCATCATCAGTTTGCCTACAATATACATTCACAATTCGTCATCAATTTAAAAACAAGAAACTCCGTTGAAATGTACTTAATAAAATATAAGTTACAAGATTTTAAAAAACACATTAAAATATTATTAAAATGGTTCGAATCTTTTGGGATTACAGGTGATGAGTCAGGACGATCATGTTCGGGAAAAGACTAGAAATTATTTATCAGAGCTTTAAAATTTACTTACATGCATGGCTGTTTTCACCTAACTTTGGCAAGCAATTGAAATTTTTTTATTTTGTCCAACATCGAGCGAGAGAATAAAAAACTGTTTATAATGTTTGGCATTTTTCTTCGCATTCTGAGGATATCACTTTAGGTATGCATTTCTTCAATATACCAGGTGTAAATTTTGATGTTTCATTTATTTAATTAATGTATGATATACAGAGCTAAGATTGTCTGTATCTGATCTAAAATTTATTGCATTCTGATGTTTTTTAATTTGTATCATTTCATGGACTTTCCTCTTATTATAATTGTCTTCATTAATCAATATTTTTGTCAAAATCATGAAAATAAAAATTATGTAACATTTGTTGTGCATGTTGTGCTAATGCTGTTCCATTTTAGTTATTTTTCCTTAAGCTATATTTATGTTCGTATATTGTTTTCTTTAAATATTGTCCTGTTTGACCTATGTATGTGTTGTCACAGTTCAAACAGTCAATCTTCTATATTACATTAGGTGTGTTTAACTTATCACTTTTAGCATTAAATTTTGTGAAACATTCATTTGCTAAGTCGCTTTTAGTTTTTTCTGCTATAGTAATATTATGCGGTTTTAAAATATTTTTTATTTTTGTGTTAATTTCTGGAATATACGGTAATGATATATATTTGATCTCACCTTATTTTTTCTTATTGATATAATTTATGTTGTTCCATTTATTTGAATTGTAGATTTTATTTATTCTTCGTTTTATAATTGGTTCGAAGAATGATTTAGGATAGTTGTTCATTATTAGTATCTTTTTGATTTTTTCAAAATTCTTTGTTCTATACTCATAATGTGCCAACTTAATCGCTCTATCAGTAAGAGCCGTTGTAACACTTTTTTTTATATTTTAGAGGTGCATATGATTGAAAATTCCAGTATCTACCAGACCATAGATCCTTTGTGTACCAGTTTGTTTTTATTTCCCCATTGTTATCATACATAATTGTCATGTCTAAAAAATTTATAGAGTTGTCTTTGTCTTCTTCAATGGTGAACTCTATGGTGTTATGGAAGGCATTAAATTTATATAGTGTGTACTGAATTTCATTGTTTGGCAGGCAAACTATGCAGTCATCGACACATCTTTTAAAAAATCCACACTTAAAATTTAAATCAGGTATTTCTTGTTCTTCTAAATTTTCCATTACGAGGTTTGCAATCGTTGCTGCTATGGGAGACCCCATAGCTACTCCATATATCTGTTAGTAGAATTCGCCCTCATACTGGAAGTAAGTGAATTAGCACAACATGCACAACAAATTTTACATAATTTTGATAACACAAAAATATTGATTAATAAAGACAATTATAATAAGAGAAGAGTCCATGAAATGATATAAATTAGAAAACATCAGAATGCAATGAATTTTAGATCAGATACAGACAATCTTCGCTCTGTATATCATACATTAATTAAATAACTGAAACATAAAAATTAACACCTGGTATATTGAAGAAATGTATACCAAAAGTGATATCCTCAGAATGCGAAAAAAAAATGCTAAACATTATAAACAGTTTTTTATTCTCTGGCAATACGAGAAGCCATTGAAATCTACCAACACCACGACAATTTCAACAGAAAAGAAGAGACAATGGCGCTGAACAGGATATGGTTTCCAGCACTCACCAACGCAAAAACCGCAAGAAAAAGCAACAGCTCAGGACAGGAGAGAGAATCCAGTTCACCGGAGGATAGCAACAGCCAACAGAATGCGCAGGCTTCGATGGCACGTCACATCACGTCATCGCAACCGGTGCATAAATACGGACTGCGCCCGAGGAATCGCATCGAGCCGTAGAATAAGAGCAATTGTAAGATGAAAATGTCTTAATTGAAATAAATATGTTCAAATGTAGGAATCGCATCAGAACAGTGTAAGCGTTTAAGCAAACCACTTCTGAAGATGCAAGCCACACGTGCTTGCGAAACGTCAAGAAGAAATTCTACCGAACGACGGCCTAAAAACCCACTTGTTTCAGTATAAAATATTGATTCTTATTCAAAACTGAGATATTTGCAAAAAACTAGATCAGAAGGTCCGCAACAATGTTTCAGGTTTCGTTCAAGTTAATCTGCCTCATTACCATTACGTGAATACCTGTTCCTTGTTAAAAATCAAAAGATCAAGTAACCATAGATAAACACAGAAAGTGAGTTTGAAATACAATGAAATAGGTTATGGCTAATGATCTATTTGCATTTGGCAAACATATTTGTGCCCGTGTTATCACGTTATTTTGGTTTGCAGCATTATTCGGCTGACGTTTTGATCAGCTTCTCGTATTCGACTAATTAACTCGTGCCGAATAACAATTGTCAAGTCGGGAGAGAGAGAAAAACACACAGAGAAGGAAGAGTAAGAAAGAAAGGGAACAAAGAAAGAAGAACGAAGAGAAAACAAAACACAATATTTTTCAGCAGTTAAAAGAAGTAAAAAACATAATTTCCGATAAATAATATGTAATTTTTGTTATAATTTTTTTCTGATGTATTTAGTTAGTTATGTATATGCGGTAGGCAAGATTGGCGTGGATAATATGAGTCTGCACATAGCAATCAAGGTAATAGTTATAATGTTATATTTTAGTGTGTTAAAAAAATTTAAAAACTTGCAATGTAAGCTGGAAATTATGATATTTGATTTAAAAAACGACTTTAGTTGTCATTAAAATGAGTAGCTGCATATTTCTTTGTAGTCTTCTGGCAGCCTGCAAATCTGGATTAACAAGGCGTCTTTCATTCGTTTGCTCGATATTAACAACGCCTACATTCATAGGTAAGTCGGCTTCCTCAAGTGATTTGGCAATCACAAAAATGATGTAAAAGTTAATACGCCCTCTCTGTTATGGTTAGGATATGTTATAAGGTGAACCGCTTAGAAGTTAAAATACATTACTTGAATTTTGCATATAGACATTTTCTAAAATTCGTGCAGCTTCCTGGACAACGTGCATCAGCAGTCATAATTTATAAATGTTCATCGCGAATCTAAAATAATAGTGAACAAAGTAACTGATAACAAGCTAATATCATAGTGTTTGCGGACCAATAGAAAACTCTCATTGAACGCCGTTCCCCGGTTTCAAACAAACCAAATCCTAAGACAATTCATACAATTAAGAATTTTACGATTCCCAATACTCAAAAAGAAACAATTTTTTTTTTGTTTGGTAGGTTACTACAGAAAATTAATCAAAAAATTTGCAAAAATTTCAAAACTTCTAACTAATTGTCCAAAAAACTAAATGTCAAAGCCACTCATGACAATGCTTTTCCAAATTCATTCAACCTCTGTAAATCATCATCAAACATTTCGTCGTGATGATCAGATTCTATAAAATCCTGATTTTACGAAACCATTCATTTTAACTACGGACGCCTCTGATTACGCATTAGGTGCTATATTACTTCTGGGACCCATAGGATCAGATTTACGAATTGCATACGGAAGTCGTTCTTTTAACGGAATGCAATTATTCAATTATAGAAAAGGAATTGTCAGTAATTGTTTAGGGAATAAAATATTTTAGACCCTGTCTTTTCGGTCGAAAGATCACATTTGGTTCAGATCATATACCATTACAATG
Organism: Dendroctonus valens; assembly: GCA_024550625.1. Classification (NCBI taxonomy): domain Eukaryota; kingdom Metazoa; phylum Arthropoda; class Insecta; order Coleoptera; family Curculionidae; genus Dendroctonus; species Dendroctonus valens. Next base: position 3,780,233 of record JAJTJO010000096.1, read on the forward strand.
GTTTCTTTCAATGAATGAACCAAATTCAAAATTGCTAACATGCGACTAAAGTTACAAGAATTCGATTAAACGATTCATTACAAAAAAGTAAAGCAAAACTGAAACGCAGATTTAGCTCTCTTAGGCCACCCAGAAAAATCAACTTTATGAAACCAAGAAAACCACCACTAGAAGAAAAGGTAGAAGATGAGCAATTTTTATGGCATGAAAAAATTAGATTATTAGGGTTGACACATTAGGTCAACTATTCAGCAACCAGTTTTGAAAACTCCTCTTTATTCCAAAAGCATTTCAAACACTGAAACAGCGTCTGAAAAAGTATAATCGTTAAGTCCCAACAAAACCGGAACAATACATCCTTGAATAAAATCCCATTTTAGACGCACCATATGTCAACAAAAGTGTTAACACTTTTAACAGTTACGGCATTTTCAAATGTACAACGAAGGAAACGCCTTACACCACTATGAACAAATTGTTTTATACAAAAAAAGAATATTAATGTTCATATCGCAGGATTCAACGAACATAAGACATTTAAAATATTCTGAGACACTATTTACCACCCTACCGATGGAGATTGTCTACACTTCCCCAATAAAGAATTGCAACCAAAATATGTCAAAATCTAACCAAGTTCTTCTCACATAATGGGGCACCACACAAAATTACAAGTGACAATGCTACAAGACAAAAGCACCTTAGTCCAAGATATATGTAAAACTTATCAAATTGAGCTACAGTTCACAACCCCCTTACAACCCAAATTTTAGCTCTCCATTTGAAAGATGTCTTTTAACCCTCAAGGCAAAAAAAGCGAATTGTTTACCTATTGAAGAAATAATTACCCCTCGAAAAATATGCAAGAATTACTTGTTATTGCGATACTACTATAATAATAGTATCCGTTTTTCACATGATACCTCTTTCCAAATACTCAAAGGAAAACTGGCGAGTTTTTAGGCCGTCGTAAAATAGAATTTCTTCCTGAAGTTTCGCAAGCACGAGCTTACACTGTACTGATGCGGTTCCTCGATCGCAGTCCGTATTTATGCACCGGTTGTAATGACGTGGTTTGTGTTGTTTGTTTTTATGCTCCGGTGTAGTAGATTCTTCTTGTTCTGTGGCGTTAGGTTCCCTTGCCGTTTTCGCGTTGGTGAGTGCCGGAAACGACCGCCAAGTAACCTAAGAGAAGAAGAACAACAAGCTCTCAAAGAAATAAGAAGGAACACAAACATCGTTGTCCTGCCAGCTGACAAAGGCAATGCTACTGTCATTATGAACAGAAAGGAATATGAGCAGAAGATCTAAGACCTACTCGATTTAGTTACCTACACAAAGCTCACGAAGGACCCGGCTCAGGTCAATCTCAGGAGCATCAACCTCCTTATAAAAATGTCGTCATTATACGAGACCGTCATGAAGAAGATTATTAAGTCAGAAGCCCTTCCACCATGTTTTTATGGATTACCTAAAATTCACAAGGAAGGAGTCCCACTTAGACCGATTGTCAGTGCCCCGGGATCGATAGCCGGATAGCCTCTCTTCTGCAGCCACATATAGGATCATATCAGATTCTCCAAACAGTTTATTAGCAAAATCAAGGATCTGAGACTGGAACCAACTGACATGCTAATCAGTTTCGATGCCGTTTCACTGTTGACAAAAGTTCCCGTCGACCAATCCATAGAACTAGTATCGGAGCTATTTGAGGAGAGTACCGCAAATCTCTTCAAAGCTTGTCTAAAAGGCACCTACGTCCTGTGGAATGGAGGCTTCTACGAACAAAAGGAAGGAGTAGCCATGGGCAGCGCACTCGGCGCGGTTGTAGCAAGTGTCTTCATGAAGAAATTCGAGGAAACAGCTTTGAGGTCCGCGACCTTTAAACCGATTATCTGGTATCTATATGTGGATGACAGGTTCGTGATATGGAGACATGGACGCGATAACCTGGGCTAATATGGGGCTATAAACGATCTACAAGCCCACGACAAAGGTCCAGGAATATCTAAGGTCGGTTAAGGACAGAAAACCTTCCCTCGCCACTGCAGGTAGATACCTGCATGATTCGGTAGATACCGAATCCCATGTTTCTGTGGAAGCGTCTACATAGGTACCACAAACAAATCGGTTTAGACGAAGATCGAAGAACATCGACATTACAGATTGGGACATGTAGAAAAGTGGGCAGTGGCGGAACATGCCCTCAGCGAGGGAGTGCACAGCATCAAATTTACAGAATTTCAAGTCCTAACCACAAGAAGAGGCTATCGCCCCCGACTAATACGAGAATCTATCGAAATACACAAGCACAGCGACAATTTTAACAGAAAAGAAAAGACAATGGCGCTAAACCGGATATGGTTTCCGGCAGTCACCAACGCAAAAACGGCAAGGAAAGGTAACGGCACAGGGCAAGAATAAGAATCTACTTCACCGGAGCATAAAAACAAACAACAGAATGCGTCGATGCAGATGACGCTGGCCACGTCATCACAAACCACGTCACCACAACCGAGGCTTCAATCGTTGTTCATTTGTTCACATAAACTTGTGACTTTAACAAATCCTAAAGAAAAAAGCTTAAAGGCGTTAAATCGCATGATCTGGGCGGCCAATGCCGATCTCCAAAACGATAAATAACACGACCAGGAAATGACTTGTGCAGTAATTTAACAGTTCCTCTGCCTGTATGGCATGTTGCACCGTCCTGTTGAAACCACATGCTGTTGAGATCAATATTTTGCAATTTTACCTCCAGCCCACAATGCACACCAAACAGTGACTCTTTTGGATGCATCTGTTTCTGAACGATCGCTCTTGGATTTTCGGAACCCCAAATGCGACAATTTTGTCGATTAACGAAGCCATCAAGATGAAAATGGGCCTCGTCACTAAAGATGATTTTTGTTGAAAAATCACCCTCCAATTGTTGTTGTTCCAAAATCCAATCAACAAAGGCTCTTCGTTGCCCATGGTCTTCCGGCTTTCGCTCTTGAACCAATTCAATTTTCTACTCATCAAGCTTCAAATATTTTGTTAAAATTCGATGCATAGTTGTTGTGGAAACACCAATTTCCTGAGCTCTATGCCGAATTGATCTGGCTCGGTTTTCTTCAACATTTGCCCGTACTGCTGCGATATTTTCAGTCGAGCGACCCGGACGAACGCGTGTGTCTGTTTTCACTTCATTAACAGACCCAGTTTGCTGAACTTTCTTCATTCATTTTCTCACAGTGGCTTCAGTTGGAGCATTCTAATGGCCTATAATTGTACGCATTTTGCGAACTGTGGCTGCAAAACTTCCACCACTTTGATAATAATTTTTCACAATGAGAATTCGTTGTTGTGTATTGAACCGCTCCATTTTACGTAAACTCCTGCTGTCTACTAACGAACGGGCTTTATTTTATGTCAAATCATGACACTACAAATGGCGGGCAATTCAAAACCGTCGTTCTTATTGGAACACCCGAAAAAGAAACATTGCATACAGAGCGTGTCATAAAATATTCTTCTTTAGAAAGTTCCATTTCCAATATCTACTTGCAAAGACAACTGAATTGTGCAGGCAAATCAAGACAATTAAATATGTTGTGTCACATTATATGACACAATCAACAGAATACAAAGAGCATTGTTAATTTTTCTAGGAATAGTCAACAAATATTTTTAAGTCACCCTAGCCGCTGATGATGGAGAACGGTGTGGTAAGTACATCAGTATCCTTCACGAAAGCCAAAAGACGCACAAAAAATACCTTGATTCTACGTAGAGAATTGTTAAACGTTTATTCAAAGAAATAGATGCGCAATTGTGCTAGCATTAATCCGTATCAAAAAAAAAATCAATACCAAATCAACAACATCTCAAATAGAGCTCAGTCTACTTTAATTTCAACGTATTTGATTATAATACTAAAGAACCTCGAAAGTAATGTTCGCGCTTTCAATGAGATTCAGAGTAGGCATGGGTAACACTGTGTTAAATGCCACGTTTGTGTTGCTAGTGCTCTGGGTGTCAGGGTGTTGAAACGCCTGGTGTCTCACACCGTGTCACCATCCATGACATTTAACATTTATTCACCGTAAAAATTACGAAGAAATTTCCGATTTATCAACACGAAAATGTTAATTTTCATCGTTAAAAGCGAATATCCAAAAGTCTATCCAGTTTTCCATCGTATTTTACATAAATAAGAGTAATTGAAATTTTCTTAAGAATTAAAAAATTAAATTAAATAAAAATTGTGCCACTAGAAAACTAAGTATTTTCGTGCACTGCATTTTTTTATGTACCCTGTATGACTGTTAATATGTACAAAATTTGCACGCTAATTACCTTCTCGAATTGACGATGGCAGTTTTAAAACAAATAATACCAGCTACGGTTAAGAATAAACTTACTTTATTCTATCGTTGGTACACTCTCTACATACCTACGAGGCAGAAGGACAAACTAACAATAAATCCATTCTAAACAGCAAATTGTTCTTTCTATCACATTTGCTAATAGCTTTTATGACAAAGTTTACAATTCATCATTGCCATAAAACCGCTGTAGTGCATAACGCTGAAGCAATTACTTTTCCTCAAGTCACGTGGCAGTGAACCAACCGGACGCAATAATTCAGAAATCGGCTCAACTCACTAATTGGCAATTGAACGTTTGGTCAATAAACCGAATGTTTATTGTGACTGGACAGTTTCGACACTGTCACGCTTTAATTTGAATCGAATCGGCAGCCCTTATGATTTCCGGCTTGGCGTCATGCAGGAAAAACACTGATAACGGGCAGGGATCTCGGGTTTCTTAATAACAGGATGCGCATGTAAATTTAGTTTGCTAAGCGGAATGACCGACAGCCGATGTAAATTTACACAATTTTCACTTATACACTAATTCGACAAAGTTGCCGTTCAGACTAAAAAACAGCAATAAATATAACAATAAAAAATCCATTTAAAATTTAATTGCTAATTGAATAATTTCTCCAGTTTGATAAATTGAAATTGAAAAAATGTAACTTTCTGATATTATTTGTTAAAATAAAAGTCGACTAAACTTCCATTTGAATAATATTTTCCAAATGCTAAATAAAAATAAAGGTAATTAATAAACCGAAAAATATTTTTGAAGTAAAACCTACTTTTAATCTCGATGTATGTCAGGAGTATACTGACTTCCTATCTCGTGACTATTAAGACACATTGGTGTCCCACCGAGAACTACTGCGACCGATATTTGGCAAATTGTAATAAGGAGAAATTTTAAAATTGGACAGTGTGTTGAAGTCATTGGGGGCAAGCGATCTAAACTATTGTCAAGATGGCTACACTTCCGGTTGTACAGGGAGTAGGTATCAACTTTCTTATTTTATATGGAATACCCTATATATTATAACATTTTTTATTTCTAGTCCAAATTCTAAATATATGTATAATTTCCTATACTTAAGTCTAACCGTTTTTGATATATTTCAAATTTTATGTAAAAAATTACAGTTGCGGCCACAAAATCAAGATGGCGGAAAAACTGTCAAATTTGACGTTCTGACAAGACTTCTAAGCGCGGATCTAAAATCCTGCATAAATTTTATTACAGATTCTGCTTCAAAACTTTTCAGAAGGATAATAGGGAAGTAGTAATTTGGGTGAGACACTTAAAAAAATAATCGAGATTCAGTGAGTTTAACACTCCATATATCGAGAACCGTCAACACAAAGGACATATAATTATATATTACTCAAACCAGCTCTCATTGGTATATCCGATGGTTTAAAAATATCTATATGGTACCATTTAAAAAAAAATCAAGTTTGCCGTCAAAACTGTCAAATTTGACATCTGACAAGATTTCTAACCACCGATCTAAATTCCTTGAAAAATTTCATTACAGCTTTTGCTTTAAAATTTATCCGAAAGATAACAGGGAAGTCGTAATTTACGTGAGACACTTAAAAAAATGTCCCTGTACATATATACATATATTCAAAATAAACATTAGCTTATTCTAATCGAACAAAGTTTAAAACCAGAGAAAAATTGGTTTCACTGTATTAGAATAGTATAAGGAATTTGATCAAATAGTCGATATCATAAACAGCTTTTGTGGGTATTTACAATAGATCACTGTCAATAAAAAAACCATTATCAAAACAAAGAATATCTAGACATTTTGAATTGCCGGATTGTGGCAAGACTGCGAATTATAATGAAACCTTGTGACAATTAAAATTGTGCTAGAAGTTAATAGGACCCCGACTTGTTGTGTAAGCCCCGTAAGTCGTATAGAACGATCAACGGCAAATGTAAAAATAAAAACCCTGAAACAAGAACGGAAAAGATAAAATTTTAGTAGCCGATAATCCCGGTAAGCGAACTTGTAGTGTTTTGTCACCGGGAGAGAAACAGAGCCACAAGAAGCCCTGTGAGGAAATAAAAGTTGCAAGAAAAAAAGCAGCATTGACTATTAGTGGAAGCCTAGCCAATGTACCACCGCCCCCTAACAACCAACAGAGACACATGTGCAACGTACTAAGAGGAATGTTTGAAGCCTTAGATAAAATTAAAATTCACACAAACGAAGAAATCAATGGCAGGCGGCCATAAGTAAGTACAGCCATGAAATGGTAAGAATGGCTACCACTGTCATCCACAAACATTTGGCGGTAATCACCTTCAAAATAGGACAACACGAGCAAGAGAAAATCTCAATCGCGCATACATTGCAACTAAAAACTTTCGAAATAACAGATATTTTGAACACACCTCAAATTGCCTACCATGAATCAATTAAGTGGCAACAAACAACATACGCTGCCGCATCAAAAAAGTGAAAATTACAAAAACAAATAATGAACAGGAAAAATTACCATGGACAACACCAAAAAAACTCTTAGTGTTGTGAGTTAGTTTAAAAAGTGCGAAACTGTTGTTCAAATACAAATAGTACATAACGTACCCATATACATGCAAAAATCAAAGTTATAGCAAATTAGCCATGTAACCCAACCAAATATAATTGGATTCTCCAAGATCAACCAGTAAAAGCTAAGTGGCTTTTGAAACACGAAACCGACTATTATGCATTTTAACAAGCCCGTGTAAATAGAATGTACATCCAACGTATTCGCAAATATTCACAGCGAACGCAATGCCGACCATCACCAGAGTCCAACTTGCAATCAGATGGGAGGAACTCAACCCCAACAACAAGGATGTGATTATCAGACAAGATAATCACTTTCAAATTAAAACCAACCATGATGACAAAGCAACACAAATTTTACAACAACTGAAACAAGAAAACATGATAACAACATTCAAACCACAAAAAAACGATAACCTCCCACTAATCCGACAACAAAGATCAAACCACCATATTACAGCCACATATTGAGTGGTTGGCACTGGAGTGGACCTTGAAATCACGGACGAAATGTTCCTGAAACATTTGGAAAAGTCAGGTCTGATTATCAGATTCTGCAAAAGAATAATATCCAGAGCTAGAAACAGTCCCACCTTGTTGATGAGGCTGATAACGGGCGATCTGGCGACATATGAGAAATTGATGAGCGACCACGCAGTGCACTTCCTTGGACGCGAGTTCAGGATTGTGGAGAGTAAACCTCCAGCACCGATTCCTGCTCCAAGCACCAAATGCAACTCCTTTGAGCACCGGACCGAAACCTGCAAAACACCAGCTAAATGTAACAAATGCCTTGGCCCTGACTCAACATTCAGTTGCAGTTCTCCACTTCCCGTCAAGTGCGCTGCCTGCAACTCGGACTAGCATGCGGCATGGAGCGTAAAGTGCCCGAAGAGACCAACAGCACCGAGCAATGGTAGCCCCAATGTTAAAATTAAGTGTTTGAACAAGAGAACGTCTGAGGTGTCGGATGCGATAACTAAGGATAACAGAATACACTCACCAGTAACAACTCACGATCTCATATTAAACAAATTCAAACATCAAATTAACAAATCTACCAACGCTAACAGAGAAGATTTGATTAAAAAAATGCGAAAACAATTTAAAGAAAATTTTACATCGACACCTCGGTCGTCTTTTTTGGTAACCATATGTATGTATTGATGTTCCACATGCGCCTACCTAACAAAAACTCCCCAACAGAACCCCATGAACAATTAAAACAAACAATCACTAACATAGACCGTTCAACATGAGACTACTTTACGCCAACATCAACGGACTTAACAGTAAAAACCACTTATTTACAATTACATAGAACAAAACGACACAGACTGCTGCATATTTGTAGAGACTAAAACCAAACTAGGACAGACACCAACGTACAGAAATTGGCGGTATATCTATAGGCATGGAAATACCATCAATCACGCCAGGGGCGGGGTCGCAGCTCTCCTAAAACCAACATTTAAACTTGGAAGAGCAAATCCTCCTTCCCTCAACCACCCTCTGAACGACTGCATACATTTTACGATACCCTAACTAAATGACCTGATACACACATTTCTCACATACATACACCCACACTCCAACTTAGAACAAAACAAATTGACCAAAGCAAGCATCTATAAATATACACTAATTATAGGCGACTTTAATCTGAACAAAAACAAAACGAAACAGCGTAAAAGAAAATCGGACTTTATAAAACAGCACACCCCACCAACTTTTCTGATGCCCGCAAACCCAGACTCAACACCAGACGTTCTACTGCACACAAGAAACTTAACAAACACCATCAACAACATAAACTTAACCAACGAACTTGGATCCGACCACCTGGCTATTAGGTTTAACATGGACTTACAACATACGCAACCTACCTCCAGTACACCTCTTATAGAGAAAAACTGAAACTTAGCAAAGACTGACATAGACAAAGTGAAACAACATATACATGACCACATTCAATCGCAAGCACAGCCCATTTCAATAGAAACACTACAACAACAACTTTCATACATACAAACTGATCACAGACACCGAGTACGATGAAGCCCTAGCGCATATCAAAAACACAGCACCGGGAAAAGATAAAATAAAGGCAAAACTCCTGAAAAGCCTAACTCAAGAAACACACAAACTGATCCTAACTGAAATGAACAACTATATCAGAAATAACATAATTCCAAAAACATGGAAAACGGCTTAATAATCCCGATACCCAAAAATGGACTGGACCATACACAACCGAGCAATTACAGACCAATTACACTGCTACCAGTACTTAGCAAGGTTTTTGAGTACATAATAAGGCAGCGACTGGGAAAACAGGTCGGAAAGTACTTACCATCGTATCAGTTCGGATTCAAACATCAGCACTCGACTATTCACCCACTCTTCACTCTGACTAACAATCTACAAACAACCCACCTAACTGACAGAAAGACTGCTTGCTTTTTTATGGACATTAACAAAGCTTTTGATAGTGTCTGGCATAGAGGCTTACTATACAAACTATACAAATTACACACACCAACATACCTACTACACACCATAAAGAACTTACTAGAAAACAGACAACTACAAGTACGAATTGACAAAACACTGTCATTTCCTTTTTCCCCTGAACAAGGGCTCCCTCAAGGATCCCAGCTCTCACCGTTTCTCTACAATATATACTGCCATGACATATACAATTACAACTTACCAGACAAAAATCAAATCGACAGATCGGCATACATATTACAATACGCAGACGACACGGCACTTATTGTACATGACAAAACTACTGAGAGAGCAGCTCAAATACTCCAAACACTAACAAACAACACACTGACATGGTTTTATAAATGGAGACTAACACCAAACGCGTCAAAAAACCAACTTCTGCTCACAAACCACAGACTCAACGCTGACTCCCCTACAATAACTGCAGACGACCAAACGACACAACCAAAAAACGACGTAAAATACCTTGGAATCACAATTGGCCACAAACTTAAATTCACTAAATACATACGAAACATCAGGGCAGAAACAATAAAGAGAACAAAACACTTCCGATCACTAACCTACAAAGACAGAGGAATTAGCACAAACACCGGCACCAAAATATATAAAGCTATTTGCAGACCCTTGCTAGACTTTGGACATATACTCATGACCAACGGGACAGAAAGGACAAAACGTTATACACAAACAACAGAACAAATTGCACTAAGACTAATTTATTTCAAAATTTCCTGGGTTTCAGTCAATTTTATTGTTTATTATTTAAAATGTTACACATTTTTGTTTGTTGTAACATTTTAAATGTTTTTGTAACATTTTAAATAATAAACAATAAAATTGACTGAAACCCAGGAAATTTTGAAATAAATTGAAGTACAGTCAGGAAAATATACACAACTAAGACTAATAACACGATTAAGACAAAATCTCACTGCACAACCCTTCCAACCAACTACTGTACGAACGCACAAACATGACAAAGATTTCGGAAAGACTGATACATTTACAGACAAAATGGACAAACAATCCCCACAACTAGACCATATTGAATCCCCTCTGTCTTACAAGACCAACCAGACAATCACGCTTCCGTTTCCCTACATCAACGCTACTCGAACACTTACAAACGCAACTGACTACTGGACAATAAAATAATTTTTTCCTGTCATTAGAATTGGAAAGTTTATTTAATAAGATTATTAACCTAGAATAAGAGAATTTTCATCTTTGTTTTTTATTTAGATTAAGACTACATGTATTAAACAAGGGCAGAAAGACCGATAGGTCGATAACCTGTTTTTAGAAATAAAGATGTTAATACTACCAGAATGTACAGGGTTACTGATTGAACTTTGGCCACCCCGTTTTTGCATCTAATTTGAAATTTAGAGACAAATGTTAAATACAAAGTTGTAGATACTAACGTCTAGATTATTTTAAGATAATACCTATTGATACAGGGTGTCTCAAATTCAAGTGACAGACCAAACTTACGTTTTTTTAATGGAATGCCGTACTTTTTATTACATATTCGAACTATTCGCACAATTCTGGGCCTACTCGATATAAATGTTCTATAATAATTTTCAACTATTTTTGAGTTAATAACCAATATTGATTGAACTTTGGCCACCCCGTTTTTGCATCTAATTTGAAATTTAGAGACAAATGTTAAATACAAAGTTGTAGATACTAACGTCTAGATTATTTTAAGATAATACCTATTGATACAGGGTGTCTCAAATTCAAGTGACAGACCAAACTTACGTTTTTTTAATGAAATGCCGTACTTTTTATTGCATATTCGAACTATTCGCACAATTCTGGGCCTACTCGATATAAATGTTCTATAATGATTTTCAACTATTTTTGAGGTAATAACCAATATTGATTGAACTTTGGCCACCCCGTTTTTGCATCTAATTTGAAATTTAGAGACAATTGTTAAATGCAAAATTTGTAGATACTAACGTCTAGTTTATTTTAAGATAATACCTATTGATACAGGGTGTCTCAAATTCAAGTGACAGACCAAACTTACGTTTTTTTAATGGAATGCCGTACTTTTTATTGCATATTCGAACTATTCGCACAATTCTGGGCCTACTCGATATAAATGTTCTATAATGATTTTCAACTGTTTTTGAGTTAATAACCAATATTGATTGAACTTTGGCCACCCCGTTTTTGCATCTAATTTGAGATTTGGAGCAAAAAATCAAGTGACGGTCCAAATTTACACTAGTATCATATTTTCGATGCCTAGACTCTTTTGAAGAGTCATATCAGAGAGCTGATATGTTTTTTACACCAAGAGAAAAACGCGATATTTATGAAATCTATATTCAATCGAATTACAATAAAAGACGTGCCAAAGCGGAATGCAGAAAGATTTGGTTTACAGATAGTTGGTAACAAAATAGACAGAATGTGTAGTTTGGAACCAAGCTGCGTGACATTCAGACAGATGAAATTTATGCCGATGATGAACTAAATGTTCTTCTATATTCCTTCTCTATGCTTATATTCTTCAATTTTCTAATTAAGTCAAATTTTCAAATGCAAAAAGTGACCTCCGTTCATTTCGATACACTTCCGATATATCCTTTTCTGCCTTTCAATAGCAGCTACTATGGATCCTTGATTTACCGTATTTAAGCGTTCAACTTCTTCCATAATAATTGCATTAATTCTGTCCATGGTTAAATTAATTTCTCCGGCAAAGTCTCCTTTGAAATTACCCCACAAAAAGCTATCCATTATAGTTAGATCAGGGCTATTTGGCGGCCAGTGGATAGTGCCAAATCTGCCCATCCAATCGGGAAATTGTTCGTTAAGGTAATTCGTTACCTGAGCAATGTTATGGCAAGGGGCACCGTCTTGTTGCCATATCACGTTTTCGTCCTCTAGGTTGTTTACAACGCCTTGAACTAAATTGAAATATCGATTTCCGTTTAAACTGCCCTAATAAAATATTGGTCCTATGATCTTGTTTAATATCCCACACCAAACATTAATAGAAGATCGTCCAAAATTTTTAATTTCTTCTATGGCATCGGGATTTTCTTCCGGCCAGTGATGCCTGTGGCCCCTATTAAAATTTGGCGCTGTAGAGAATCCTGCTTCATCAGTCCAAAGAATTTGATTAAATAGTTGACCATTTTGAGTCAACAAGTGTCTTGCAAAATTAAAACGATCCTCTTTATTTTGGTGCGTTAATTTTTGACAAGATAGAATTTTATAAGGATGGTATTTGAATTTTTTAAACTTTTTCTGAATTTTGTAATATGTTTTTCTCAACAGTGATGCAGCTTCGTTTATTGACGAATTTGGGTTTTCTGTAATTAACATATTTATGTATAAATATCAATTTATTCCAATGTATTCCTGGGTTTCAGTCAATTTTTTCACAATTATGGTGTTATGTGATGGAGTCCTGCGTTTTCATCCCGGGTCTATCTATTGGACTCGTCAGTAGGGCTTAGATAGACCCTGCCCTATAACGCTTCCTACGTTCTTTGATGTCTGTCAGCCTTCTAGCAGGCCTCTGGTCTCGACATCTGGTTCCATGCGTGTACTCATATATATCCTAATTCGGTCTAGGTGTGTTCGGCGAGATGTTATCAGCCGTTCTTGTCAATACTGTAACCCATTTTTGCTTCCCTCTCCAAAGCCACCTATGTCACGCCATCTGGTATATGGTTTTGCATATTTATTTATCCATGTGGGGACAGGTTTCTGCGCTTTTGGAGATGTCAGCTAACGTGTTACCAATTTTTGCTTTTTTTCCCAAGCATCCATCTATATTTATTTTTCCTGACTGTGTTTTTAATTTATTCCAATGTATTCCTGGGTTTCAGTCAATCTTTCTCACAATTATGGTGTTGTGCTCTGCCTGCAGGCTCCGGCAGCAACAACTTCAATCACGAAAATCGTTAAATCCCAAAATATTTGGTCCAAACTCAAGTCGCTGACAAAGCATTTGTTCCGGAGATGCTAACTTGAACCTTTGGATTGCACCACCGGAATAATTTGGGGAGAACTTTGTGTTACTCGAAGGACCAAAGGGTTTGAGATTAGTGTTTGGTGGGTATAGTTGGGGCAGTCGAGGAAATAATAAGCGTTATGGCCTTTTGCCAAGTGCGAAACCAGTACTGGTAACCACCGTTTATTACTTCAGTGTGCGATTGGGCTGGGCAGTTCTACCTTTGTAGACTTGTGACTATTGAAAGTGTGTGGCGAAGACTGTCTTGAGATGACTACTGGGTGTAGTCCCGAAGAGTGTATGCTCACGACTGTTTGCGACAAGTGTGTGGAGACGACTGTGTTGAGATGACTACTGGGTGTAGTCCCGACGAGTCTGTATCAAAGACTGTGTGGAGATAATGAGATGACTACAGAGTGTAGTCCCGAGGAGTGTGTGATCACGACTGCTTCCGACAAGTCTCTTGCGAAGACTCTGTTTTCCCGACGAGTCTATATCAAAGACTCTTTTGAGATGACTACTGGGTGTAGTCCCGAAGAGTGTGTGGCGACTGCTCCCGACAAGTGTTTGGCGATGACTCTCTCAAGACTGTTTGTACGTTTTCATCCCTTCTTTCGACTCGCGTGGTCAAAATTAGAGAAGCAGGGTGAGGGAAAGATGTTTCCCACGATTTGGGTTTCGGCCCCTTGGATGGTCGCGCCATTGGAATGTGGGCTGATTCTAAAGGGTACCAAAAGTAGACCTCCCGCCGAACGCTATAGAGTGATTTCTCACATCCTTCAAATTCAAGACAATGGTCATCGGTCAGCTCTGACAAGTGAGCCACTCAAAAGAAAACAATGACCACTTATCTACAGGATGCTAAAATTATCGCGACTATGATAAGCTGGAGAATCAACCTTTCAATCGCTAAACCCGGAAATAGCACTTGTGGTGACCGGCCCGAAGATCTTCGACAGGGGCGCACCATTTTCGGAATTCAATATAGAAAAAAGTCACAAGCCCAACAAATCTCTACAACAATGTTCAAATGTTATTTGAACATACTGCCCGCCTTGAAGCGACATAGCTTCAACTAATTAGCCTAACTTAAACAAACAAATTGCGACATCAATTGAGCAAGTAAAACATACAAGCATTACTATATACTAACTTATTCTAACAAAGCACGTAAATTTCAATTTTCTATTGGAAGAGGACAAATCTTTGTTATACTACGGGTAATAATTCCATTAATAGTTCGAATTTTTACTAGTCGAACCTTACCATCACTGCCAGGCATAATTTCAACAATTCGGCCTAGCGGCCACTCAAGGGGTTGGCAATCTTCGGATTTAACCAAGACTATATCGTTTATATGTATGTTGTTGCCATGAATTAAATGACACGCGTTTTCTGATCTAAATGGGGATTGAGCTGAACTAGATTGAGTATTGCCATAAATGAGACTATCTGCGGGAATCGGCCCACTTATGATGTGGCCAAGATGAGTTTCCACCATATTCATTGAATTCCTGGGTATTTGAGAAGGGGGTCCATAAACAATTGAATAATAGACATCTGCGCCTAAAAGCATGTCTATTTGTCCAGGGATGTGGAAATGGGGATCAGCAAGCGTGCAACCGGGAGGTATTGCAATATTATCTCTAATTAGCGTGTAATGGGGCATGCTCTTCGTGACTTTGTCTAGGACATAGCATGAAATATCAAATTTGGTATTCTCCTTGACTGTCGAGAATACCGAAATGTCTACCATTTTGTTAGTGTGGGTTGCAATTCCATGAATTCCTGTTAGAGTTACGGGACTGTCTCTAGAATTTATTCCTAGTTTTTCTACCAACTGCCTACTAATAAGTGATGTGGTGCTGCAGGAATCGAGAAGTGCTCTAGCATATACGATTTCTTGTTTTACGGAAACTAGTTTGACATAGGCAGTTGCTAGCAAGACTTCTTTGCTATTTGCGTGCGTGCTCAGAACGGTATTAAAAGGAACTTGAGGTGGTGATGGAATTACATGAGATGTCGAACTGTTAATTTGAATTTCAGAGGGTGCATTGACTAAGGGGGCCGTGTTGTGTAACACGGTGTTGCTTGATACTTGTGGCTGAGTGTGAGATTGCGTGTTATGATTCGATTTTCGCCAATTGGGTAACTGTGAAGAACTATTGCTTGAGTTTGACTGAGTTCTGGGACGAGTACTAGAGCTCTCTTTATGGATCAGGGTGTGATGAGGTTGTTTACAAATGCGACAACGTTGAGACTGACACTCTTTGGCAGTATGTTTAGAACCCAGACAGTTAAAGCATAATCGGTTTTTCTTGATAACCTTATATTTCTCATTTAGCGACAGATTCGCAAACTTAGAGCAGCCATAAATGCGGTGCCCTTGCTTACAAAACAAGCACGAACTTGCGAGGTGAGAGGTTCCGTTATGTTTATAACGAGAAAGAGCATTGCGTGGCTCCAAAGAAACATTGTTTCTGTTATCAGTAACATGGACAAACTGGTGTCCTTTGTGATTATACCTGACAGTGTGAGAAGTCGATAATTCAGGTATAATAGCTCTTTCTAGAACCGAGCACTTTGTATTTAAAAACTTTAAAAATTGTTGCAAAGTGGGGCGATCATTTGCCTTTAATTCAAAATCAAAGGCCCTTCTTGTGCTGGCATCCAGCCTTTCCGAACATAAATATACTAACATTAAGTCCCAAGCATCCACATTTACGTGTAAGTTTCTTAACCCATCACAATTTTGTTTAATAGTTGTGATAAATTGTCTCAAATTGAGCGCATTTGCCTTTGTGATTTGCGGAACATTCAAAATGTTTCTTATGTGTGCATAGATTATGTTGAGTTGATTTGCATATCTTTCTTTAAGCGTATTGAGAGCCACAGAAAAATTTGAGTTAGTTAATTTTAAGTTAGCTATCAAACTGAGAGCTTCTCCTGACAAATATGAGCGTAAATAAATTAATTTTTCAACATCAGTCAATACGCTGTCCTTTTCAATTAAGGCTTCAAACAATTGATAAAAGCCTTCCCACTCAATGAGTGCGCCGTTAAAGGGAGGGATATTTAATTGCGGTTTATTAACTCGGGTTGATGTGGATGCCTGTACTTGAGTTCCTGAGGATGAGCTTGGGTTTGAGCAGTTATTGCGAGTAATATCACTCATTTTAGAGCACAATCGTGCTGACACATCGAAATACTGCTCTTCTACATTATCTCTGTCGGATTCTTGTTCCGGAGCAGAGTCCTCAATTTGCTGCTGAATATCACAATATGAGCTATACGAGCTCTTTAGTGTTTCTAATCGCCTTTCAAAATGAAAAGGATTCGATTCTGTTTGCTCATTTGCATTGAGCCAAGATTGAATGCGAGTGATGCTGCCTTTTATCGCACTTCGACGCTTAATTAAGGGCTCCATTTTAACTAAATTTAAAATAAGCAACTTAACTTGAACTATTGAATTAACTTATTCAGCAGCACTTGGGGATTGACTTATCAAATACAATGCAATTTCGAGTTAGAAAATAGCTTAGATCCTACCTCAATTCTACTACTTTGTCACTTCACTGTGCTTTGGTACTTGACCCACTAATACTTCACTGCGGTTGGTACTTGACCCACTAACACTGCTGCTGCCGCTGCTTCTTCGATCAAGTTGTAACTAACTTGATCCGGCTCGAAGGACCAAATGTTTTGAGAGTATTGCTATCCGGCTCGATGGACCAAATGTTCTGGAGTTGCTATTTCGATCCGGCTCGAAGGACCAAATGTTCCGGAGTTGAACCAAATGGTTTGAGAGTATTGTTATCCGGGTATAGTTGGGGCAGTCGAGGAAATAATAAGCGTTATGGCCTTTTGCCAAGTGCGAAACCAGTACTGGTAACCACCGTTTATTACTTCAGTGTGCGATTGGGCTGGGCAGTTCTACCTTTGTAGACTTGTGACTATTGAAAGTGTGTGGCGAAGACTGTCTTGAGATGACTACTGGGTGTAGTCCCGAAGAGTGTATGCTCACGACTGTTTGCGACAAGTGTGTGGAGGACGACTGTGTTGAGATGACTACTGGGTGTAGTCCCGACGAGTCTGTATCAAAGACTGTGTGGAGATAATGAGATGACTACAGAGTGTAGTCCCGAGGAGTGTGTGATCACGACTGCTTCCGACAAGTCTCTTGCGAAGACTGTGTTTTCCCGACGAGTCTATATCAAAGACTCCTTTGAGATGACTACTGGGTGTAGTCCCGAAGAGTGTGTGGCGACTGCTCCCGACAAGTGTTTGGCGATGACTCTCTCAAGACTGTTTGTACGTTTTCATCCCTTCTTTCGACTCGCGTGGTCAAAATTAGAGAAGCAGGGTGAGGGAAAGATGTTTCCCACGATTTGGGTTTCGGCCCCTTGGATGGTCGCGCCATTGGAATGTGGGCTGATTCTAAAGGGTACCAAAAGTAGACCTCCCGCCGAACGCTATAGAGTGATTTCTCACATCCTTCAAATTCAAGACAATGGTCATCGGTCAGCTCTGACAAGTGAGCCACTCAAAAGAAAACAATGACCACTTATCTACAGGATGCTAAAATTATCGCGACTATGATACGCTGGAGAATCAACCTTTCAATCGCTAAACCCGGAAATAGCACTTGTGGTGACCGGCCCGAAGATCTTCGACAGGGGCGCACCATTTTCGGAATTCAATATAGAAAAAAGTCACAAGCCCAACAAATCTCTACAACAATGTTCAAATGTTATTTGAACAAAAGAGATAAACAAAAAATGGTAATATTCACAAAAAAACAATTATGTTGCAATACTTACGTCTGGGCAGTAAATATTCTGTATTGGTAGGTTTGTATTAATACGTATAATAATTAGTAGTAATATAAGATCTCTCTCTCTCTAGTTGTTTACTTCATCCTGAAGTGTCATGACCTGATGTTTGTCGTTCACGTTATGGTGTTTGTAATTTCTGTCCATTTGTCTCTATTTGGAGCGCTTCATATGCTTTCCTGAAGTGATTTCCCTGTGAAGTGCTTCACTTGGCCTAACCAGAGATTAGGCGAGCGTCCCTGAGGTCACGTGTTCAACTTTTCCTTGGATTACAAGTTTTTGTACAAGTATTGTGCGTTTTTTTTTGGGACAACGTTTGGAACATTCCTTATCGGGAAACTACCGGGTTTGCGCGATAAGTGAAATGAATCCCGGAAGCTCGCTGGAATCTGAGTCGGACGGGGGCTCCCAAAGGAGCTACTGTCTAAGGTCCAGGACCAAGAAGAGGGGTAGGGTGCCCAAGTCCGACCCGACATCGCCAGCGTCACCAACCCCGGCTCCAAAAAAATCGGCGATGGAGGAGGCTGTAGGGGAGTCGCGGGCGACTTTAGCAGGCGCAGCGGATGACGGGTTCATAGTCCGCGAAGGACTGTGGCGTGGAGCACGCTGATTGTTGCTCCGGAGGCCTCCACGACGCTGAAAAACCGCTTTGCGCCCATCCAGCCGCCAATCGTAGATGAGCCTGCAACACTTCCCAACACCATCGTAGGGACTGAACGGGAAGCAGTTGCTGAGAGCCCTGCGGCAACTCCAAACAAGTCCAAGAAGGCAGAAAAGCCGCCGCCAATTGTGATCGCTGGAAAACCCAGCGATCACACAATGCTGATTGGTGGTATAAAAGGAATCACCAGTCAGCCTTTCACGCTGAAGTACACGAAGGCTTCGTTAATCGTGTACTGCACCAGCATTATGGACTGGGCGGCGGTGAAACGATCCCTGGAGGAGGACAAGAGCCAGTTCCATACTTACGCCCCTTCGTCGGAAAAAACCCACGCGTTCGTCCTGAGGGGCCTGGAGGGGAATGTCGATCCGACTGCCATAAAGCAGGATCTGGCAGACCGGGGACTGGAAGTGAAGAGTGTCTTCAAAATGAAGACACTTTTCAGGCCGCTCTACCTGGTCGTCACCAGCGACAAGGCAACCCTCCGAAGGCTTAACGCCGAGGCCAGGGTGGTGTGCAGTGTCAGGGTTTCATGGGAAACCCGCAAAAACCGGAAGACCCTGACACAGTGTCGTCGATGCCAGGGCTGGGGTCATGTCTCCGGGAACTGCCACCGGGACTTTAAATGCTCCCGATGCGCTGGGGGGCATGAAATCACGGCCTGCCCCGTTGGGGCTACATTAAAATGCGCTAACTGCGGTGGGCCTCATCGTAGCTTTGACGAGGCTTGCCCAGTATACATTTACAAACAGGCGCAAGTCCCGGCGGAGAAGCAGCGTTTCGTCCCTGCTCCTCTTCCAACGAGGCCAGCCTGGGGTCAAACCAGTCGAGCCCCTGGCCCGATCCACCCTTCATCCCTAAGCAGCAGGACCATGGCGCCAGGTCACGCCAACAGGACCATGCTGCCCCCGCCACCGCCTTCATTAGCGGAGTTTCCTCCGCTGAGGCAGCACGAAGCTGTCCCGACGAGCTCCGCCCACCCAGCCCATGGTATAAATGGGAACGCGGTGGCCATGCTGGGCACTGTCCAGCGGGAATTCGCCGAGCTGTCGTCGCAAATCAACTTGGGGGAGGTGATCAAGGCGGTAAGATTTTACAGCGCTGCATTGAGGGGTTGCGTCTCGAAGACAGACAAATTCCTAGTCTCAGCGCAGTTCTTCAATGAAGATATTAACAGCTTCGATTTTTAAGCCCTGATTTTGCCAACTGTGCCCTATGAGGATAGGAGAATGGAACTCATGCGGACTCCGGAGTCGTCTCGGTGAGTTTGTGCACTTCCTTCGGACCGAGGATATCGACGTGGCGTTGATTGTCGAAACATGGTTGCGCCCCGGGGATATACTTAGGATTCGGGGGTACAGGCTCGAACGTGCCGATAGGCCCGGTTTAAGGGGAGGGGTGGCCATAGCGGTCAAAACGTCAATTCCATACAGGAGACTGCCACACAGGCAGTCAGCAATAGAGAACGTCGGCGTTGAACTTCCTGATGGAGTTTTGATCTACTGTGGCTATTTCTCCACCGTACGCTTACAGGCCGCTGATGTCGATCCATTCTTCATAAACACCAATAGGGTGTTGCTAATGGGAGATTTCAACGCCCGCCATCCACTATTCAATAACCCTGGACATAAAAACGCAGCCGGCAATTTTCTAGCCGACTACGTTCGCGACAATGGCCTACTCGTTATGCCCACTTCATCCCCAACGCATTACCCGAACAGTGGAGGGAATCCATCCTACCTCGACTTCGGAATTGCCAAAGGACTCACCAATCTCACGGAGATGGTGGTTATAGACGCCCTCAGCAGTGACCATTTGCCCATTTACCTCGACATTAGGGATTTAAAGCGCACACAAACTAACGACTTTCGATATTCATACGAAAATTTCGATTTTCGCGAATATCGAAAACGACTACAAGACCTGACGTGTATTCCGGGCCAGATTGATACTGTCGAAGCTCTAGAGCATGCGGTAAAAGGTCTGACCAGGAATATACAACGGACACAGCAAGCTTTGGCCAAAAAAGTTCCGAACAGACCGCGGCACGACAATCTTCCTGAGGAAATTTTGGACCTTATTAAGGCGAAAAATCGAATCAGGAAGCGTTGGCAGCGATTCAGACAACCTGCCGATCGCATAATGGCAGCAGAGCTTGCACGAGACATACAGCGCGAAATCTCCGCATACAGGAATTATACCTGGGCGGAGAAACTGCGAAATCTGACTCCCCGTGACAATTCTCTGTGGAAACTGTCGAGAAGTCTGCGAAAAGGCTATGAGCAAGTCCCCGCTCTTGAAAAAGAGAGGCGGAGTTATATTACCACCAGTGACAAGTGCGAGCTGCTCGCCGACTTTTTGGCAGAAGTACACAAGGTCCAACCAGCCCTTCAGGATAACGAAATGGAAAGACAGACCGCTGTTTTTGTAGAACGGAAGTATCCTATACCACCCTCGATTTTGCATTCCTATATAACAACCCCGTCGGAGATACAATCGTGTCTTCGGCGCCTCCCTAGCCGAAAAGCCCCCGGGCCAGACGGCATCCCTTATCTACTCCTCAAAAACTTACCGCGGAAAACTATTGTACTAATAGTACAAATAGTCAACGCAGTCCTTAAATTGCAGCA
The DNA here is from genome assembly GCA_024550625.1 of Dendroctonus valens. NCBI lineage: Eukaryota > Metazoa > Arthropoda > Insecta > Coleoptera > Curculionidae > Dendroctonus > Dendroctonus valens. The sequence goes on from JAJTJO010000096.1 coordinate 3,801,789, forward strand.
CTTCCCACAGGACTGGAAAAACGCTGTAATAATCCCCATCTTAAAGCCGGGCAAAAACCCGACCGAACCCGCCTCTTATAGGCCAATTTCCCTCTTGAACACCCTCGGCAAATTAACCGAGAAGGTCATCCATTCGAGATTACAGGCAGCAGCCGAGCTTCGAAGTTTAATCCCGGATGAGCAGTTTGGCTTTCGACCAAGACACAACACAACGCTGCAGACTGCTAGGATCGCAACGGATGCCTATGCATCATTTAATAAGCTTCAAAGTACGGTTATGCTGCTTCTCGACATGCAAAGGGCCTTTGACACAGTCTGGCACACAGGCCTGCTGTACAAGTTGTTTGCCGTGCATTCACTGCCACTCTACCTAGTTTCCCTGATAGCGTCTTACCTAAAAAACCGTTCCATCCAGGTGAAAGTGGAGAATTCCACTTCTGCCAAAAGACGCATCGCGGCAGGAGTACCACAAGGAACAGTGATTTCGCCGCTGCTGTATACATTGTACACAGCAGACATTCCAAAACTTCCCACTACAAAAATAGCACTATACGCTGATGATACGGCTATCTATGCATCGTCTTTTTATGCTCAGGCTGCGAAATCTCGCATTGCACATCACCTGAGTTTATTGACGCCGTATTTTGACAAATGGAAACTTAAAGTGAATCCCAGGAAGACGGAACTTATTATCTTTTCGCGCAAATTCACTAACAATAAAATCTTATCACCACTCGTGGTCCAAAATACTCCTATCAAACCAACAAAAAAGGTGAAATACCTGGGATTCAAACTAGACGCCCGACTCCATTTCAATAAGCATGTTGACTATGCTGTACAAAAGACTTTCATGGCCCGAAGAAAGTTGTACTCTCTTCTGGCGCCAAATTCTTTCCTATCACCTCGAAATAAACTTCTGCTCTACACCTCCACTATAAGGCCCATACTGACCTACGGCTCCCCTGTCTGGCACTCTGTCTGTGATTCCACGAGACGACGTGTTCAGGGGACCCAAAATAGGTTCCTAAGGGGCGTCCTATCGGCTGACAGATACACCAGAATAACCGAAATGCACGAAGCTACAGGGATGGCCTATATAGCCGACTATATAGATACCATCGCTGAAAAATTTTATCATAGCGGAGTGCAAGGCTCAGTCCTCACGCGAAATATCACCCGAGTAAGAGCAAACGATCGCCCAACCCATGGTCCCCTGTATAAGCGACTTCCCATATTTTATGAGGATTTTGTCCCTGACAGTACGTGACGACAAACAAACATTGCCTGCCAGTTGCAGACAGTCGTTTCTAGCAGGCTGAAAACGCACAAATCCAACATGACGTGACTTGACGGGTTCGTCCTGCCTCGTTCTGGCTGGTGTTGGCTGGTTCTTGCACCGATCGGGGCGGGGGCGGATGGATTTGGTCATCTAGTTGAAACTGCCGGCGGTTAACGCCACGGCTGACAGTATCAAACTTAAAGGTCGAAGCAAAAGGGGTTTTTGGCTTCCCTTCAGGAAGACCTTTTTTCCTTAATGAATGCCCCTCGAATAAAACCAAAACCGCCACTTCAAGACTATCTCCTGACGTTGTCGTGCGTATGGCTAGCTCGGGAATGTCCATGTTAGGGCACTGCCCAGGTAATGGACGACTTAGCGCGCCTATTTAGATCATGGGCAAAGAGCAACCTGCCGAACATCTGGCTAGACCTGGGAGTTATGTTTGTTAACTTTGTTTGTGAATTTTATTAATGGGAATGTTCAATAAATTTTTATCTATCTATCTATCTGCTCACATGTCCAACATATTAGAGAATTCTTCATATTACTATGGTTGACAGTCTATCTTTAACTTTCAGCTCTTCCGGTATTGACATATTCGTTCTATGAGCAGTCCAAGGAATTCTCAGGAACCGCCTCCAAGCCCACATCCCGAAACCATCCATTTTAGCAGTTTCGGAAGTCTTTAAAGTCCATGCCTCTGCTCCATAATGCTCCATTGCGCAATCGGGAATACAAGAGTATATGCTTGTCTCTCCAAATTTTATTCAACTTGGACATGGCGGTTTTTGCAAGAGCTATCCTCCTTTTAATCTCAATGGATGTGTTTCCATCTTTATTTATATGGGCTCCCAAATGAATCATTTTATCCACAATTTTGACGTCGCGTATGTCAAGCACTCTCTCTACCGTACTGGTACGGTCTATTAGCATCAGCTTTGTTTTTCGACGATTTAGTTTAAGCCAAAGTTGGCACTCTCCTTCTACTCTTTCAATGAGTTCAGGCATTTCCCGTTCGTCCATTGCTATGAGTATGGGTTCTTCGGCGTAGCGTAGGTTATTTACTCTTCTACCACCTATACTTATACCTTCTTTCCACCCCTCCAAGGCTTTCCTAATAATGTAATCACCATAAATGTTGAATAATAAAAGTGACAGAATACAACCTTGCCTTAAGCCTCGCTGCATGGTGAAGGAATAGTTTTTCAATATTTTGTCTCACATTTAAGATTTGTTCTCAACCCTCTTTGCCACTGGCGAAGCCATCCTATTCTTGTGGGAGTTGTCATTTCAGAAAATATCTAAGACGTTGAAGTAAAATTCTTAGCATGACCTTGCTGGGATGTGAGATGAGTGCAATGGTTCTATAGTTATTGCATTTTTGACTGGACCCTTTCTTATGCAATGAGATGAAAGTCGATGTGCTCCAGTCATTTCGCCATTGACCTGTTTGCCATATGTTGTTATATATTTTCCCTGAAAGATTAATACCTTTTGCATTGAGTTGTTTTAGCATTTGTGCGCTTATGTTGTTTTCGCCTTTGCTTTCATATTTTTTTAGATAGCGATTGGTTTGCTCTACCTCGCACCTCAAAATATCAGGTTCTCGCTCCACATCCCCAATGGAAGACAACTCCGTCAGTTCTTCTCCAGAGTCTTCGCTTCCGTAGATATTTTTGCAGTACTGTTGCCATATTTCAAGGACTTTTTTGCCATTTTCATTTTCTATTTTCCAATTTTTTGGCTTGAATTTTCTGGTGATTTTTTGATTTAATTTGTTGGAAAAAATTCCGCGTTTCACTGGTGTTATGATGTCTTTCAAATTCTTGGCATATTTTTTGGTAGTATTGATTATTAACCCGTTTACTCAGGCGCTGAATCTCTCTATTCAAGTTCTGGTATTCGACATTCTGTTCTTCACTCTATACAGGACTGTTCTATGTGTGTCTCTATAAGGCTGATCTTCTAAGGGCCTTTCTTGTTTTCACCGCATTGTCAGTTTCATCACTACTTATTCTTTGTCTCTGTGATTCCCTGTTGTTCTACCTCCTCTTTGGCTTGAATCATGGTTGCTTTGAAGGTGTGCCACATTGCTTCTGAATCTTTATAATCAGTGTAGTCTGGAATTTTTTCTAATTTTTCTTCTAGTTTTTGGTCAAGCAGATGCATGTCTTCTGAATTCGGCGATGAAATATTTTTCTTAGCTTTCGGAGTTTTATTATGTATCTTTACCAGAGCTAACAAAAGCAGCCTGTGATCGCTATCACACTCCAGTCCTGGTAGGGCTTTGACGGTTTTTGATCAATACTGGATCTCCATCTTGCTTCTTCTAGAATGTAATCTATTTGGTTTCTGTGTTGATTACCTGGTTATGTCCACGTATACCTACGTCTTGGGTGATGGGGGAAGAGAATATTTATGATGGCTAGGTTATTTCCAATACAAAATTCCATAAGCTTCTGTCCAGACTAATTCTCGGCACCCAGTCCATATCTACCGACGGCATGTTATACCTGTTCTTTTTCTTGGGTTTGTCCAATTTCGGCGTTAAACTGACCCTGTACAAGAGTTATTTCTTTGCTGGGTAACTCTTATATGATTCGTTCTAGTTTGTTGTAGAAATAGAATATTTCATTTTCCGTGCTTGTTGATGTTGGGGCAGAACATTTGACAATGTTTAACTTGCAAGGCTTTACTAAGAGCCTAATAAGCCACGCACATTGAAGAATCATGTATATTGTTATATATTTTATTAACATGGCACGAGTTGGTTTTAACACATCATTAAACCTAAAAACGAAACTTTAATAAAAAAATAACAATTGTTATATCTAATTGACAATGTAATTGCCAGTTTATTTCATACATATATCTTATAATATACAGACCACTACAAAGTAGATAACAGCAGACCCATCAAAATCTCCTAAAAGCCACGCGGTCTGGCCTACATTCACTGGAAAGCTTATCGATTGAACCACTTCACTTCTCAGAAGAGAAAACCTCTCATTAATGTAAATGCGATGTTCTAACGCGAAGTTCTTATGTGTTATCCATTTTGCCTCTTGCATTCGTGATTACACTTAGAACGTTCATTAATTCGTTTTCCCTAATACGCTCATCAGAAATGCTAAGTTAATAGAAAATGTTTTACAGCAGCAGAAATGCAAAGGTATTTTAGATAATGTTATAAAGCACAGGTCTTCTAATACAGAAGCCGTAAAAGCGCATGCAAAAGGTGGGCCTGGCTGGAAACTTTCACTAAACTCAGTTTTAATGGTATATGTTAGTTTAAAAAATTTGTTGTCGATGCAAGCGAAGCGACTGGTATCTAAAACGAATCTCTATCATACACATAAATGAGCAAAACTGAATAATCGCACATTATTTCATAATTTGTTCTACGGCTTGCCATTCTTTGGTTACTTTGGTAGTATTAACGAGTTCATCCGACGCTTCTGTTTTTTTTCAAATAAACTTTTTGGTCCGCCAAGCTATACATTTGGTTCACGGGGTTGCAATCACGTGCTTTTATTATAGGTTTCTAGGAATTAAAAAAATCGAAATGAATAATTGACCATTCAGGAAGACATGTATGTTCATGATATTTACCTCAATGCCATTTTGTGGATCCAAATGTGCTATGGAACATGTAAATATCCGAGCTTTATACTTGTGTATTAATTACCAGTTTACTCGTAACTTTAATAGCCACTCAAAACAATGCGTTTTGCCGGAATTAGGTAGTTTGTACAGTTTATGACGAGCTTTAATTAAGCAATTTATAATAGTTGGAGCTGCCAATTAGCAGACTAGTAGGTAGTATTTAAATAACCTATATATTTCTCAAAATAACCATAATGTTTGATTGCTTTTCTTCATTTAACAAAATGCTTATATCATTAAACTTTATTTATTGTTTTAGGTAAATGTTTAGGGCCGTTGATAACACTGGTCTATAAAAATTATACTTTTTTATTATTGTGTATTGTTGTGTATATTTTCCTGACTGTACTTCAATTTATTTCAACAAATTTTCCTGGGTTTCAGTCAATTTTATTGTTTATTATTTAAAATTTGAATAAAGGAGTTGAAACTGAAAGTAACGTCTGTTTAATTCAACTGAAAGAAAATTGTGTTGAATCTGAATCACCGTGATTTACCGGTAAAACCAGGATCATCATCATCAACAATCACAGCCTCTTTTCATCCATTCCACTACCGGATGAAGGCCTCCTCTCGCGCATACTTGTGGCACGCATCATCCACAACTACAGGGGACCTACAGTTTATCGCCGGTTCCGAACTCGTGGTAGTGCCGTTATTCTCCACGAGATGCCCGCAGCATAGCTACTAACAAATATTTCACACGGCTTGACCGGGGTATGAACCCGACACCTCATGCATGACAAGCAGATGCGTTCACCACCACACCACTGTGACCACTTTAGTAGTTGTGGATGATGCGTGCCACAAGTATGCGCGAGAGGAGGCCTTCATCCAGACTGACCTTATTATCTTCTCGCGCAAATTTACTAACAATAAAATCCTATCGCTACTCATGGTGCAAAATACTCCAATCCAGACAGTAAAAGAGGTGAAATACCTGGGATTCAAACTAGACACCCGACTTCACTTCAACAAGCATGTTGACTATGCTGTACAAAAGACTTTCATGGCCCGAAGAAAGTTGTACTCTCTTCTGGCGCCAAATTCATTTCTGTTACCTCAAAACAAACTTCTGCTCTACACCTCCACCATAAGGCCCATACTGACCTACGGCTCCCCTGTCTGGCACTCTGTCTGTGATTCCACGAGACGACGGGTTCACAGGACCCAAAATAGGTTCCTAAGAGGCGTCCTATCGGCTGACAGATACACCAGAATAACCGAAATGCACGAAGCTACAGGGATGGCCTATATAGCCGACTATATAGATACCATCGCTGAAACATTTTATCATAGCGGAGTGCAAGGCTCAGTCCTTACGCGAAATATCACCCAAGTAAGAGCAAACGATCGCCCAACCCATGGTCCCCTGTATAAGCGACTTCCCATATTTTATGAGGATTTTGTCCCTGACAGTACGTGACAACAAACAAACATTGCCTGCCAGTTGCAGACAGTCGTTTCTAGCAGGCTGGAAACGCACAAATCCAACATAACGTGACTTGACGGGTTCGTCCTGACTCGTTCTGGCTGGTGTTCGCTGGTCCTTGCACCGATCGGGGCGGGGGCGGATGGATTTGGTAATCTAGTTGAAACTGCCGGCGGTTAACGCCACGGCTGACAGTATCAAACTTAAAGGTCTAAGCAAAAGGGGTTTTGGCTTCCCTTCAGGAAGACCTTTTTTCCTTAATGAATGCCCCTCGAATAAAACCAAAATCGCCACTTCAAGACTATCTCCTGACGTTGTCGTGCGTATGGCTAGCTTTGGGAATGTCCATGTTAGGGCACTGCCCAGGTAATGGACGACTTAGCGCGCCTATTTAGATCATGGGCAAAGAGCAACCGGCCGAACATCTGGCTAGATATAGGAGTTATGTTTTTTTTTAACTTTGTTTGTGAATTTTATTAATGGGAATGTTCAATAAAATTTTTTATCTATCTATCTATCTCACCTTGTTATCACTTATAGCTTCAAGATTCTCAGGAAAAAAGTTGATATGCGAGAGAAGAAAGTGCATCTTAAGGGACATTCGGCAACCCATAGTTTTGCAAGTTTTCGAAAGGTTAAATACTAAACTCTTGTGGTTATCTTCTCTGTTGTTGCCAAGAAATCGTTTCACTTCCTTCACCCATGCTTTCCAAGCTGCCAATTTTTCTTTGTTTAGCTTTTTTTCAAATTCAGCATCCCGTATATCCTTCCTGATGTCAGGTCCAGTGAAAACATCTTCTTCTATTTTCCCTCCACTAAGTCGTGGGAAAAGTCCATGGCTTTTACAAGGTTTTTCATAAGACCTAACTTTATGTGCAGAGGAGAACGTAGCACATTTTTGGGGTTAACCAAAGCATCGTTTAACACATTTTGTTCTCCTGGAGTATAAGATTTTCTTGACGGCCATGCTTGTTGAACAAAGTTATTGTTTTGTCCATGCTGTCCTATAAGCACAAAAAACTACAATACTTTGTATAGCCACCCTGAAGGCCCATTAAGAAAGCTCTCACTTTTAAGTCACCACATATTTGCCACTTAAAATCTTCATACTTGATTGTCCATAGAATTTCAGCCGAGTTGTCATAAGTCTCCTTTATTGAAACAGAGTAAGCACCTGGAATTGACGGCTTTTTATTTCCATTGTGGAGTAAAACAGCCTTATGGCTAGACTTAGAGGAGTCAATAAAACGGCGCAACCCTGTAGGAATATGAGCTAGTCCAAGGTCATTCGTTAACCCCACAATGTCTAAACATACACACTTAGGCACCTCAACTTTGAAAAATACAGAGAAGTTAACATTTCTCTTTCGGAAGGACGTCATGGTTGTGCCTTTTGCCAAAAGATTCCACTCTTGTAATCTTGAACCTAGTAGTTTAGACTGCTGCTTTGATAGACCTAAATCACAGACCAAGTCATTTAGTTCATTTTGCTTAATAAAGGGTGGTTCACTAGACCGAGGCATGTATGTCGGATCAGTAGTATTTTCCAATAAATCGTCATTGTCATTTAGTTCTGGAATAACCACATCTTCCCAGTACAAAGGTGGAGTTGGAATGGGTAAGTCTTCTCCGTGGGAAACAGGTTTAATTGCAGAAGGTACAGTCAGAGAGTCAATGTTGCTCTTCTTCCTTTAATAACCTTCCGTGTTAGTACGACAAAAACTTTGCAATAATTAACTAATGATAACGGCGAGAGCCCTTTTAAAAACAATTTTATTTCGTTGGATTACAAATATTTTATAAAAGTTACTGGTTGACTGCCTACTTCTGACTGACTGGCCTCCGCCCATCTCCTTGGTAGTTATTGTCTCCAAACGAACATATGATCTGCTGGTTCATCAGTTTATGGGGATAGGTGGTCAGTTAACTCCTCCCTCGTTAGATTAGACTACACCTGCTGAAGGGGTAGCTCGATGCGTGGGCTGGTTGATTCGGTCTTCTTGAGTGTACATCTTGCTTTAGTAGTAGTAAACATCTTTATTTCTAAAAAAGGCTATCGACCTATCGGTCTTTCTGCCCTTGTTTAATACATGTAGTCTTAATCTAAATAAAAAACAAAGATGAAAATTCTCTTATTCTAGGTTAATAATCTTATTAAATAAACTTTCCGATTCTAATGACAAGAAAAAATTATTTTATTGTCCAGTAGTCAGTTGCGTTTGTAAGTGTTCGAGTAGCGTTGATGTGGGGAAACGGAAGCGGGATTGTCTGGTTAGTCTTGTAAGACAAAGGGGATTCAGTATGGTCCAGTTGTAGGGGTTGTTTGTCCATTTTGTCTGTATATGTATGAGTCTTTCCGAAATCTTTGTCATGTTTGTGCGTTCGTATAGTAGTTGGGTGGAGGGGTTGTGTAGTGGGTTTTGGGGGTGTCGTATTCGTGTTATTAATCTTAGTGCAATTTGTTCTGTTGTTTGTATATAACGTTTTGTCCTTTCTGTTCCGAATCTTGCTTTAATATGTCTACAAACCAGATATAGCAGTAGCAGGAACAGAACTACATAATTTGAGTGGGCACGCTGTGATGAGAGAAAAATATTAGAAGGGTGTCTACAATTTTGGTAGCAGAAAGGGACAAAAGTGGGTATGCCTGAGCATATTTTGAAAAACTATCTATGATGGTCGAAAACTTAGTATTTTCAAGAGTATAAGTGTCCATATGAATGATCTCAAACGGCCGCAACACTGTTGGTGTATTATTCATTTGCATTCTAATTGGGCATTCTAATTCATTTGCGTTCATACTTACTTTTCTGACAGGTTTCGCAATTGTTAATAAAAGTTTGGATAGAATCTTTAATATTTGACCAATAGTATTTTGATTTAATTCTTTCGTAAGTTTCGTCGATTCCTCGGTGATTGCTTTTTGATTCATGATATTTTTGAATAATTTCGGGAATAACCTCTTTTTCGGTAACATCTAATAATTTTTTAAAGCATCGTTTGAATTTTAATGAGGGATATTTAAAGGTTTTTCTTATTACTTCGCAAAATGGTTCGTACATAGTTGGTTCTTCAAAATACAAATGGTACTGTTTATCTGAAGTAATAAATTCTTTTACAAAATCAATAATGTTTTGATCAAAATTATCTTTGGAAATTTGTATTAAGAGTCTACGTTTTTTCTCGAACAAAATGATCATTTTTGCTTTCGCCGGTGAATGTAATACTGAAGATATGATTATTTGGTTGGCTCCATAATTTACGGGGGTGTCAGATATTGGAATTCCCACAATAGGATCTTCACTTACATTCGTGTGCACTGTCATATTATCCTCTACTGGCTCGAGATCAGCTGGTATTTCTGCTGGAGTGTCACAGACTTGTACAAGGCTCGGTGTTATCAACTTGTGCGACAGTAGATATTTGATGTAAGTTTTCGTTCCTTCTTTCGCGATTTTCTTCTAATTCTTGATTAAATTGTTTCATGTAATCTATGAAGGAAAAAGGTTTATCTGGCTCTTCTATTTCTTTAGTATGCAGTTCGATTCTTGGTAATGCGTCTGCATTGGTGTTAGCTTTTCCTTTCTTGTACAAGACAGTATAATCACATTCATCATCAAGTTTTATACGCCATCTCATTAATTTTGAATTTGGGTCCTTAAGTGAAAAGAGCCATTGCAATGGTTTGTGATCCGTGATTAAATTTATTTTTCGTCCAAAAATATACGGTCGAAAGTATTTTGTCGCCCATACTATCGCTAAAAGTTCTTTTTCCGTTGTAGAATAATTTCTCTCTGTATCATTTAAGGTCCTGGAAGCATATGCAATAGGTAAGTCATGTCCGATTGGTCCCTGAGATAAAACGGCACCAAGGGCAACATTACTTGCATCAGTTGTTAAGTCAAATGTCTTTCCGAAGTCTGGATATTGTAAAATTGGTTCGTTGATCAATAAATTTTTGCAATGTTCAAAACATGAAACGAAGTCTTGGTTATGTTCAATTTTTGCGCCTTTCTTTAAACATTTTGTTAAATGTTTTGTGATTCTTGCGAAATCCTTGATAAATCTACGGTAATAACCTAGTAATCCTAAAAATCCTTTGATCTGTTTGGTTGTCTTCGGAATTGGAAATTTCTTAGTTGCTTGAATTTTGTCGGGGTTCGGCTTAACTCCGTCTGCTGTTACAACATGTCCTAAATAACATACTTCCTTCCTCATAAATTCCGACTTATCTAACTAAATTTTAAAGTTAGATTCCCGTAATCGTTGGAAAACTGCTTTTAGTCTATCTAAATGTTCCTGGAGCGATGTAGAAAACACAATGATGTCGTCTAAATATACTAAACATAAAGTCGATAAATAAAACTCGATAAATATACTAAACACACCTCAATAACTGCAGACGGCCAAACGACACAACCAAAAAACGACGTAAAATACCTTGGAATCACAATTGACCACAAACTTAAATTCACTAAGCACATACGAAACATCAGGGCAGAAACAAAAAAGAGAACAAAACACTTCCGATCACTAACCTACAAAGACAGAGGAATTAGCACAAACACCGCCACCAAAATATATAAAGCTATTTGTAGACCCTTGCTAGACTTTGGACATATACTCATGACCAACGGAACAGAAAGGACAAAACGTTATATACAAATAACAGAACAAATTGCACTAAGACTAATAACACGAATAAGACACCCCCAAAACCCACTACACAACCCCCCCACTCAACTACTATACGAACGCACAAACATGACAAAGATTTCGGAAAGACTCATACATCTACAGACAAAATGGACAAACAACCCGTACAACTGGACCATACTGAATCCCCTTTGTCTCACAAGACCAACCAGACAATCCCGCTTCCGTTTCCCTACATCAACGCTACTCGAACACTTACAAACGCAACTGACTAGTGGACAATAAAATAATTTTTTCTTGTCATTAGAATTTTATTTAATAATATTGTTAACCTAGAATAGGAGAATTTTGATATTTGTTTTTTATTTAGATTAAGACTACATGTATTAAACAAGGGCAGAAAGACCGATAGGTCGATAGCTTTTTTAGAAATAAAGATGTTTACTACTACTATAGTAAACATTTCTCATTTTGAATTCCTCTGAGAATATTATCCATCATGCGCTGGAAGGTTGCTGGAGCATTCTTCAACCCGAATGGCATCCTAAGGAATTCATAGTGTCCGTTTTCGCTGCTGAAAGCGGGTTTCTCTATGTCGTCTCCGTGCATTTGGATCTGATGGAACCCGCTTGCCAAGTCCAAAGTTATGAAATATTGGCATCGACCCAATTTATCTAATAGATCAGTTGTGTTGGGTAGGGGTACTTATCATCTACGGTTTTAGCATTCACCCCTCTTAGGTCAACAGAGACTCTCCACTTATTTACTCCTGAAGCATCTTCCTTTTTCGGTACTACCCAAATTGGAGAACTCCAAGGTGAGTTGCTTGGACGTATGATTTGCTGGGCGTATGATTTTATTGATTTGACTATCGACTTCCGCTTTGTGGATTTGGGGGTATCTATATGATTTGCAATAGACTGGAAGTTCGTCGGACGTTCGAATTCGATGTTTAATTTTGTTGGTAAATGTCAGTGGTTCGTTTTCGTTGTAAAATATGTCTGAATATTGTTTTATTAAATCTATAATTTTATTTTTCTCTTCTGGGTTAAGATGGTTAATTCGAAATTTAGAAAAATCTAATTTCGATGTTTTTGGAGTATCGTAAAGTTGTTGAAATTTATCTCTTGTAAATGTCTGTTATTAATTTACGTTTATTATTAAAGTCGGTATTAAATGTCTGTTATTATTACATTAAAACGTTCTACGTCTATGGGATGTGAGAAGTTTAAAGTTACAGGTTCACAAGTGTTATTCAGAATTGTTGTCAGTGCAAAACCATTTCGAGTTACTGATAAGCATTTCGGGATGTCACAATTTTTTGATGAGGAATGATAATTTCGCCATTTTTAATAGACGTTTTAATTTTTATTACTTGCACAACTCGAGGGAATACCGTAATGTATAGTTCACTTTGAGTTTTGTAGAATTGTATTGGGATACGAGCAACCGGTGTAATTAGAAATCCATTGGCAAAGTCAAGGTTTGCTTGTAACAACTTTAGATTATCTAGTCCTAGAAGTCCGTCGAATATATTATGAAATTTGAAAAGGTAGAATTGCAGATTTTGATTTTTAGGTAATTTAAAAATTTTTGAAGCTGGCAATAAAGTACTATATTGGTGAGCTGATTTTTGAAAAACATTTGACACTATAAAAGGGTCATTTATAATTCGATCTGGGTAAAATTTTTTTGCAATGTTAGTATCAATAAAATATTTTGTGGAACCCAAGGGTTCTTTCAATCCAGATAAGAAAGTTTTAAGTGCTAATTCGTTGTACAAATTACGTTTTAGAGCTTTCGCTTCATTGGTTATTTCATGAGCATCAACAAACGAGCATAGTAAATTTAAAATGTGAAGTACTCTATCATAAAATTGGTTTGGCTTTTCGTTTGGAAATTGTTTCATCATAACCAAATCTCTGTTCAAACAAGCTTCATCTCTTTGATTTGCAAAATTTCGGCGAAGAGTTTCTTTTAACTCGTCCCAAGTAGTAACATTCTGAATATTAATGACAAGTTTCGCTTGACCAACAAGTTTGCCTATCAGAGAGTTTATTAAATACACATTTTGAAAACTGTTTGGATTAGCTATATCATAGAAAGCATCAATTATCGATTGACAAGTACAAAGATATCGATTTAAATCATTTGGATTTCCATTAAAACTCGGAACACAATTCAGAATTTCTGGTTTAAATTGTACCATTTTAGGTGAATTAGTTATACTTGAATTATTGTTGTCCTTAAATTAAGAATCGAAGCAGAGTCAGTTGAAGGTGCGAGGCTTAACCTTTCGATTTCGATGGTTAAATGATCAATAAGTGACATACACTTACATTACTAGTAGGACTACTGTGGTCATGATATAAGGTCGAAGTTTCAGTTCGGCAATGTTGTCCTCCCCAAAATCTAGGTCCTTGCAAAGACAAGCAATTTGTGATCTTGTCTCTCGATGTTCAGCTGGTTGTTGCAATCTGCAGAATCTTCGATATTTGAATGATCCCGACAAGTGCACTGCCAACGTCACAACCTGTAGATTCTTATCGGTAAATCGTTGAAACGAACAATCGCTTTCGCGATGAAACCGGTTTCCAAAAATATATCCTACCGACTGCGCCAATTAACTAATGATACCGGCGAGAGCCCTTTTTAAAAACAATTTTATTTCGTAGGATTACAAATATTTTATAAAAGTTACTGGTTGACTGCCTTTGCAGATGATACGTCCCTTCTGACAGCCTCATGGCACAAGGACTGCATCAGGCAACAGCTCCAGCTTGCAATTGACGAACTACATCAGTGGTTCATCAAGTGGAAGCTGAAGATAAATGCAGAGAAGAGTCAGGCCATACTTATTGGCAGGAAACAGGACAGTGTCGATGGCAACATCACCATAGAGGGACAAAGCATCGAATAGGAAAGAGATATTAAATATTTGGGTGTTGCTTTAGATAAACAGCTGACGTGGAAGAAGCTCATAAAAACAGCCATCGACAATGTTAAGGCAACAACTACCAAGTTGTACCCACTCCTCAATCGAAGAAGCCAGATGAGTATTATGAACAAGCCACTCCTCATCAAGACCATAATCAGGTCGACACTGGGTTATGCCTCCACTGAGTGGGAATATGCAGCCGAGTGTCACTTGAATAGACTTCAGGCCACAGAAAACAAACTTCTGCGGATGGCCATAGATGCGCCCTGGTTTGTTAGAAACTCCCAAATATACAGGGACCTGGAGTGGGAGCCACTAAGAGCTTTTCTCACAAGGCAAGCGAACCCAGACTTCGAGAAAGCTGGAATGCACTCCGACGAAGAGCTGCGAAAACTTGTAAGTTACACTCCTGAAGATCTGGGACGCAGGAAAAAAGGCCCAGACACCAACTAGCCGACTAGGGCAACAGGTAGCAAACGGCGTAAGCTGTAAGTGTGGTAATGATGAAGCGTTTTTAGCAAGTATCATGCATGTATAAGTAAGGCGTTAAATTAATAAGATGCCCATGCTAGCAAGCAGCTAGCATGGAGCGAATGCCATGCTATGGCATACGGAGCTGACAAATTCTTAGAGAGGACTACAAGTTTTAAAAAATAACTCCCGAAAACTTGTAGTTCAAAAAGCGGGTTTTTTAATTGGTAAGAATCCAATACTACCCAAGATTCGGAACACTGGGTGTCTTCGCGAAGATTTTTATTCTTCCAGCCGCCGGGCAAACAAAAATAAAAGACAAGGTAACAAACATCGAACAATTAGTAATAGTTTTTAAATTTATTGTCGGAAGGTTCAATAATCATGTGAAAAATATAAATATTTACTTTCATAGAGAGTTTTAGTTAACTACTTTCCTGAAATCAGCAAAGTTTTCCATATATTTATTTCTGAGTAAGCCTTACGCTTAAAGATTGCGACAAAACTGGTTGTTACTACTTTTCGATATTTTTCAAACAAATAGCTAAAACTGCTTCAGTACGTTTGAACATTTTACTATTATTTCGAATGTTTTTACGAAGTGACACACACGTTCCGACACAAACTCGTGGGCTAAAACATAACGATCTACTTATATATTTCGTTTTGAAGATATGGTTTTTTAAAAACGATTTATTCGCAAGTTCTACAAATCAAGTCTTAATGGTACGGCTTATGACTAGAGAATGCATTTAGTAATTATGGTATGTCATAAAGAAGACAAAAGTGTTTATGAAGTCTTCCCGGATTCCGTGAGAACGGAAATATGGGTTTCTCCAGAATTGGCTGCTGACTTCGCTGTATCCGTGGGAAGGTGTGTTGGGCTGATGGCGTAACTATCTAGTTCAACTACTTACCTTAGTCCAAAATGAATGGTAGTAGTAGTAAACATCTTCATTTCATACATGTAGTCTTAATCTAAATAAAAAACAAATATGAAAATTCTCTCATTCTAGGTCAACCATATTATTAAATAAACTTTCCAATTCTAATGACAAGAAAAAATTATTTTATGAATCCAGTAGTCAGTTGCGTTTGTAAGTGCTCGAGTAGCGTTGATGTAGGGAAACGGAAGCGGGATTGTCTGGTTGGTCTTGTGAGACAAAGGGGATTCAGTATGGTCCAGTTGTAGGGGTTGTTTGTCCATTTTGCCTGTAGGTGTATGAGTCTTTCCGAAATCTTTGTCATGTTTGTGCGTTCGTATAGTAGTTGGGTGGGGGGGTTGTGTAGTGGGTTTTGGGGGTGTCTTATTCGTGTTATTAGTCTAAGTGCGATTTGTTCTGTTGTTTGTATATAACGTTTTGTCTTTTCTGTTCCGTTGGTCATGAGTATATGTCCATAGTCTAGCAAGGGTCTACAAATAGCTTTATATATTTTGGTGGCGGTGTTTGTGCTAATTCCACTGTCTTTGTAGGTTAGTGATCGGAAGTGTTTTGTTCTCTTTATTGTTTCTGCTCTGATGTTTCGTATGTGTTTAGTGAATTTTAGTTTGTGGTCAATTGTGATTCCAAGGTATTTTACGTCGTTTTTTGGTTGTGTCGTTTGGCCGTCTGCAGTTATTGTAGGGGAGTCAGGGTTGAGTCTGTGGTTTGTGAGAAGAAGTTGGTTTTTTGACGCGTTTGGTGTTAGTCTCCATTTATAAAACCATGTCATTGTGTTGTTTGTTAGTGTTTGGAGTCTTTGAGCTGCTCTCTCATTAGTTTTGTCATGTACAATAAGTGCCGTGTCGTCTGCGTATTGTAATATGTATGCCGATCTGTCGATTTGATTTTTGTCTGGTAAGTTGTAATTGTATATGTTATGGCAGTATATATTGTAGATAAACGGTGAGAGCGGGTATCCTTGAGGGAGTCCTTGTTCAGGGGAAAAAGAAAATGACAGTGTTTTGTCAATTCGTACTTGTAGTTGTCTGTTTTCTAGTAAGTTCTTTATGGTGTGTAGTAGATATGTTGGTGTGTATAGTTTGTATAGTAAGCCTCTATGCCAGACACTATCAAAAGCCTTGTTAATGTCCATAAACAGGCAAGCTGTCTTTCTGTCAGTTAAGTGGGTAGTTTGTATATTGTTGGCCAAAATAAAGAGCGGATGAACAGTCGAGTGATGTTGTTTGAAACCAAATTGGTAGGTAGGTATACAGTGTGTCCAGTATAAAATGATGTACATGGGGATATTGGAAACCGTTAGAGTTACAGGGTGGACCAAATGGGGAAAAAGTTGCGCAATCAAGTGCCTATAAATAATCTGTCATCAACTCCTTTGAACTCGGAATAGTAACGGATATACAGGGAAAAAAAGAAAAAAGTGCGTTTTATAAAATCCTTTATGTCGTGTTTATTATAAAAGATACAATAACGAAATTTTCAGGGTGGGGGTAAGAAATGAGCGTGAATTTGAAAATAAAGTAAAAAATAATCTAGGCCCACTATGTTCAATGAGGCCGAAGTCAACTTTTGTTTTTCTTATGGGCGCCATATTGAATTTCTGCACTTTTAAATTCCCCTTTAAATATGCTCTTCACCCATGTATAACATGTTTATGTTCGATCAAGATAAATAATTAAAATTAACAAAATTTCGATTTAATAGTAGTAGGCATTGATATTTCTATTAATTATTACTTTAAATTATTATTGATCATACATCGAACACTGCAAAAGAACAAGAAACATTTTAGGATTAAAGTAGGTGTTCAAATAAGCCACCGTTTTCTCGCACGCACAACGTACATCGTCTCATTACTGCTTCACAGGATTTTCTGATCATTTCTGGGGTAATTCTGTTAACAGCATTGCCCCATGCAAAAAAATCAAGCGGTGTTATGTCAGGGGATCTCGCAGGCCATCTTACTGGTCCCAGGTTGCCTATCCACTTGTTGAGAAATTCGTGATTTAAAAATTCTGTGATAATACGTCCATTATGTGGCGGCGCGCCGTCTTGTTGGAAATACAAGTTTTGCAGGGTAGCTACTGGAACATCCATAAGTGCTTCCGCTACGTTAGTTTGTAAGAGGTTCAAATATCTCTCGGAATTTAAGTTCTCATTAAAAAAAATGGTCCAATCACGTGGGTACCCACAATACCTAACCAGACGTTAAATCCAAACCTAACTTGACGAACTAGCCGTGGATTTTCATCTGACCAAAAAACGGTATTTTTACGATTAAAGAGTCCACATTTAGTAAATTGGCTCTCATCTGACCAAAGGACTTTTAAGGAAAAGTTTGGTATCTCGTTATTTCTTTGTATAAACCACTGACAAAATGCCATTCTTTTAATCGCATCGCCATTCTGGAGTCCCTGGCAGGACCGTTCACGATAGGGGTGATATTTATAACGCTTTAAAATACTATTCGCCGTTGACCGCGCAACACCTGTTGGGGCTTCAATTTGTTGTAAAGACGTACGAGGTGTCTCAACCACGCTTTGCATTACCAAATTTTCTTTATTTTCGTCTGGAAGTTTGTTTTTCTTTACCTTAGCAAAACTCTCGTAAGCTACAAGGTTGTCTTTCAGACGCCTAAACATAGTTCTACCAGGTTATCGCCTTTCTGGATATTTATTTAAATAAATTTCTTCAGCTTTCGCTTCATTTTCATTCATTTTTCTTCATTCATAATTTGAAAAGTGATTCATTTTGAAACACACAATTAATTACAAACACTTGACACTGACAATAAATTCTACTTTGACAGTTATCTAGGTAATTAAAACACACAACAAACGTCACTATGGGGAAATTGAAGAGAAATATCAATGCCTACTACCATAAAATCTTAATTTTGTTAATTTTAATTATTTATCTTGACAGAACATAAACATGTTATACATGGTTGAAGAGCATATTTAAAGGGGAGTCTAAAAATGCAGAAATTCAATATGGCGCCCATAAGAAAAACAAAAGTTGACTTCGGCCTCATTGAACATAGTGGGCCTATATTATTCTTTACTTTATTTTCAAATTCACGATCATTTCTTACCCCCACCCTGAAAATTTCGTTATAGTATCTTTTATAATAAACACGATATAAAGGATTTTATAAAACGCACTTTTTTCTTTTTTTTCCCTGTATATCCGTTACTATTCCGAGTTCAAAGGAGTTGATGACAGATTATTTATAGGCACTTGATTGCGCAACTTTTTCCCCATTTGGTCCACCCTGTAACTCTAACGGTTTCCAATATCCCCATGTACATCATTTTATACTGGACACACTGTATATTTCCCAATCACTTTTTCAAGCCGCTGATTTATTATGTATTAAAAAATTTTGCTTAGTACTGGAAGTAGTGTAATTGGTCTGTAGTTGCTCGGTTGTGTATTGTCCAGTCCATTTTTGGGTATAGGGGTTATTAAGCCGTTTTTCCATGTTTCTGGGATTCTGCCATTTGTGATGCAGTTGTTCAATTCAGTTAGGATCAGTTTGTGTGTTTGTTGAGTTAGGCTTTTCAAGAGTTTTGCCTTACTTTGATCTTTCCCCGGTGCAGTGTCAAAATGAATAAGAAAATCATAATTTGGCATTAATTTTTATCCAACACTTAGAGGGTGTATACTATTTCTTAATGTTTTCTCAATTTTTTTTGTATTACAGGTCTGAGCTTTGCGATAAATACACTGTTTTTGTAGGTTTCTGTGTATTCTGTGAAATATTAAAGTTTTATTGATTATATTCGCTGCTTTGAATTCAAAACATTTTAAGGAGATGTCTAATGAAATAACATTGTTTATCAACAATTAGTGTGGAATTTCCCACTGTGCGGAATGCGTAGAACAGCTATTTTGTCCGTAATAATTTTACATTTTTGTTAGAATTTAAAATTCAGTTTTTAAATTTATTGTTATTTGAATTAAAATCGTACGTGTTATAGATTTCTTTTGAACCTCCAATATGGAAAATTTTAGCTTTTGCTGTTTTGCATTTTAGGATTGAAAAAAAATTTCTTCATTGTCCCCGCTAATGCACTTGAATAATTTATCGAGCGGCTGGGTTTCGTCATGCATAATAAAATTCAACACAAATTTCACACAAAATTCGTCTACATGTCGATACTTTTGTCTTCAAAATTGCAACTGTGATCGAACTGGTAATTTTAAAATACAGCAGCAAAACTGAGAACTTTCTTGACTTATTAAAGCAACCAAACAAAGTTCAATAAGAAAAGTTAAAAGATCAACAGCCCTCCATGTTATTGTTCACGGCCACTCGGCTTAAATCGGCGAAATCCTACACAGCTGAACTGATGGTTATTGAAAATCACTTCTATGGACATTAATCTTTATCGGGTTTGACGTATTACACGCGACGTAAAATAACTTAAAAAAAGCCCATTTACAAAAATATTTCCCATTTTCAGGAGATTTGCTAATCCGGGATTAAATTAACAATACCCAGGGGTAATGTATTCAATATTAGTGCCATTTCCTACACATATTGCCCTTTTTTGATCGGATTAACGTTTCCATATTGTTCAGGGTATTGTGTTGAATTCCCAGTTTACGCAGTAGTAGAGTTTGCCATATTGTGCTGGGAATATGATTATACCCCATTATACCTAGCCTGATATTAGTGTCTTATTATGGTACATTAAACATATTGATGAGATAAAGTTACTGTAATTGGAATAGAGCAGTTGGTGTTTATCCTTTAATTGGTCCTAAGTTTTATCAAAAGTTAGATGTTCGCTGTGGTTACTTGAAGTTTGTGAGTTGATTTTGAACCGTCGTGGAAGATTTTCTTCCAGACGTTTAGCAAGCACGAGTGGCTTGTATCATCAGATATTTTTCTTGCTTGAAACCTTACACAGGATTTATGCTGCAAAATTAGTTTTTTTTAAAAGCGATTGAACCTCAAGAAAGCGTTAGACAAATGTACATTGAACAACACGGGTTGACCTCAGTTAGCAAATACAAATCGAAAACCAACCCAATTATACTACAAGAAATTGAAACAAAATCGAATTTTTTGATTAAGTATTAAATAGATCAATTTAAAGAAAATCCTACTTAAAATTTTAATATTATTAACAAACATCCATTAAGAAAAAAAGCAAACCGATGTTATTCAAATAGGGAGAAACCAGGACAGGCCAGGTCGTAGAGAGCGCCACCTGCAGCAAATGATTTGCTTTTAAATCGCGATATCTCTTTTCTGGTTACATCATTCATTACATTATCATTCTGCTTGAGAGCACCGCCCGAAGCACCTCAGTCAGTGAGCCTACCTGAAAGCACGTGTTTTCAAACACGCGTTCTCCGAAAGAGATAAATTCACCTGTGTCTTTGCCGAGACATAGCCCCCCCGCAAATAGTATCCAGCTTTCCAGCAAAGAGCAATGAGGAAAAGCAAAGCAAAACGCAAACGCTCAGCACCTCAAGCAGAGCAGAGTAAGTGCAAAGGCCTACAAAACCAACCTCCCCAAAACCTAATCCAACCTCCCCAGAACCCCCGGATAAAAATTCTTCTCCTTCGATGAATCCCTCCGCATCGAACAGCTAGAGGAGAAAAATCGGTCCCACATCACCTACCGACAACAAACCAACACTGAGCTTTAAGCCCAAATAGCCCTCTTAGTCCACAGGTTCGACGAGCTCTCCAAACTCCAAAACATAGCACACAACACCTCAGTTGAATATCAAAAGGAAACAATCCCAAACGCCCCCCAACCAATGGAAGTCCCCGACTACTCCAACTTTCCCCTACTGGAGGTCCCAAAAGCGCTCCCCAGACCATTTTAAGTGTCCGAAAAACCCCAAACTAAAATTGGAAAATGAGGCTTAGCGAAAGCTCACCTCATTGAACAATAAAGGAGAAGCAGGAACTTCCTACGCCCTAAAAACAAAAAAAAATCCCCAACCCCGAAAAAACCTTCAAAAGCACTGAAAGAACTAGCCACGAACCCTGCACAAATTCCTCAACTACTAATCCGCGGCTAGTCCAACCACTGTTACTCCCTGAATCCGCAATCATTGCCAAACTCAATTCGATTGTGGGTATGGTTTCAAAAAATTCGATTCTTAATATGCTGTAACAGCATATTAAAAAGCAAACCTCGTTCCTTCTTTTCCCCCTTGTGGGCCTAGGGCTTAGCCACTGCAAGAGCAAAAAAGGCAAAATCTGCCTACGGCAAAGATTGCTTAGAAAAGGAACCGAAGAAGAAGGAATATTAAAGAGTAAAAGCCTTGGCTAATTCTAGAGAAAAATCAAAGAGGAGAAACTCTTTTCTGGTACTGCTAAGTGACAGCGGACGCCCGAATATATGTCTTCGAATCCTTCCTAAACAGAAAAGGTTTTCGAGATATTTGCAATTAAAACATCCATTGCGATACATTTAATCTTATAGGTACCAACGTGAAAAAAATTAACTTAATAGGCTGTGATGCTTTCTAATTAGTTTGACGCTTCGCATTAATGACATAAATGTTCTCGGCGCTCATATTAACCACCCAATTTAAATCGAAATTTCGATTTAGATTTTCTACAAAATGATTCAGTTGATTATTTGGAAGACATACCTTTAGACAAAAGGCATGATATGATATTCATTCAGGAATTACTTAAATGCAAATTTTCTGAATCGTTGAATTGGCCGGGGAAGTCAAACACCATGACCAACACGAAGTCCGGATTTTAATGCTATAGATTTCTATGTATGCGGACACATGAATGCTTTAGTATATGAAGAAACGATAGACGTCCAAAACTAATTATTAATCATCACCATCATCATCATGATCAAGCCTTTTATTGCGCCCAGTATTGAGCATAGGCCTCCCTTCCTCTCCTCCAGTTCTCTCTGTTTCGTGCTGTTCTCGCCCAACCAAATCCTGCCACTCGTTTTAAGTCGTCATATCATGGCATAATTGGTCTTCCTCTTCCTCTCTTTCCTTCCCATGGTCTTCAGCGTATTATTCGGCTATTCCATCTGTCGTCTGAAAGGCGGGCTATATCTCCTGCAAAATTCTACTTCCGACTTGTGACTCTCTCTACTATATCTACGACCTTTGTTCTCTGTCTAATCCATTCGTGGTCCAATGAACGTCATTTTGTACAACTATTGTCTAAAGCTCATGAGGTTTTTTATTAGAGTTTATTTATTATAGTGTTCATCAAATTGCTATTGTTCATTAAATTATTATTGTCCTCTATTATTCCATCTATAAATAGGCAGTTTATTTTCGTGAATGCATCGTATTGAATACTTTAATTGCAAATAAAAACCGTTGATCTCAGATATACCAACTTGGAAAACCTTTTCTGTTTAGAAAATATTGAAAAACAGATTTTCGTTTGTTAGTTTCCCACTATGATTTGGCGTAAAACCCCTAAATACCTAATTTTAGTAAAAAACTTCAAGTTATTCATGAGTTGTTTGAAAAAAACCATAAAAAACCTTTCACACCTTGCATTTCTGTTCGATGACTTTTCGTTACGACAAGATAGATAGATAGATAAAAATTTATTGAACATTCCCATTAATAAAATTCACAAACAAAGTTAAAAAACATAACTCCCATGTCTAGCCAGATGTTCGGTCGGTTGCTCTTTGCCCATGATCTAAATAGGCGCGCTAAGTCGTCCATTACCTGGGAGTGCCCTAACATGGACATTCCCGAGCTAGCCATACGCACGACAACGTCAGGAGATAGTCTTGAAGTGGCGGTTTTGGTTTTATTCGAGGGGCATTCATTAAGGAAAAAAGGTCTTCCTGAAGGGAAGCCAAAAACCCCTTTTGCTTCGACCTTTAAGTTTCATACCGTCAGCCGTGGCGTTAACCGCCGGCAGTTTCAACTAGATGACCAAATCCATCCTCCCCCGCCCCGATCGGTGCAAGGACCAGCCAACACCAGCCAGAACGAGGCAGGACGAAACCGTCAAGTCACGTTATGTTGGATTTGTGCGTTTCCAGCCTGCTAGAAACGACTGTCTGCAACTGGCAGGCAATGTTTGTTTGTCGTCACGTACTGTCGGGGACAAAATTCTCATAAAATATGGGAAGTCGCTTATGCAGGGGACCATGGGTTGGGCGATCGTTTGCTCTTACTTGGGTGATATTTCGCGTGAGGACTGAGCCTTGCACTCCGCTATGATAAAATTTTTCAGCGATGGTATCTATATAGTCGGCTATATAGGCCATCCCTGTAGCTTCGTGCATTTCGGTTATTCTGGTGTATCTGTCAGCCGATAGGACGCCCCTTAGGAACTTATTTTGGGTCCTTTGAACACGTCGTCTCGTGGAATCACAGACAGAGTGCCAGACAGGGGAGCTGTAGGTCAGTATGGGCCTTATGGTGGAGGTGTAGAGCAGAAGTTTGTTTTGAGGTGACAGAAATGAATTTGGCGCCAGAAGAGAGTACAACTTTCTTCGGGCCATGAAAGTCTTTTGTACAGCATAGTCAACATGCTTGTTGAAGTGCAGTCGGGCGTCTAGTTTGAATCCCAGGTATTTCACCTCTTTTACTGGCTGGATTGGAGTATTTTGCACCATGAGTGGCCATAGGATTTTATTGTTAGTAAATTTGCGCGAGAAGATAATAAGTTCAGTCTTCCTGGGATTCACTTTAAGTTTCCATTTATCGAAATACGGCGTCAATAAACTCAGGTGATGCGCAATGCGATATTTCGCAGCCTGAGCATAGAAAGACGATGTGTAGATAGCCGTATCATCCGCGTATTGTGCTATTTTTGTAGTGGGAAGTTTTGGAATGTCTGCTGTATACAATGTATACAGCAACGGCGAAATCACTGTACCTTGTGGTACACCTGCCGCGATGCGTCTTTTGGCAGAAGTGGAATTCTCCACTTTCACCTGGATGGTACGGTTTTTTAGGTAAGACGCTATAAGGGAAGCTAGGTAGAGTGACAGTGAATGTACGGCAAACAACTTATACAGCAGGCCTGTGTGCCAGACCAGCAGCATTACCGGACTTTGAAGCTTATTAAATGCTTCATAGGCATCCGTTGCGATCCTAGCAGTCTGCAGCGTTGTGTTGTGCCTTGCTCGAAACCCAAACTGCTCATCCGGGATTAAACTTCGAAGCTCGGCTGCTGCCTGTAGTCTCGATAGGATAACCTTCTCGGTTAATTTGTCGAGGGAGTTTAGGAGGGAAATTGGCCTATAAGAGGCGGGATCAGTCGGGTTTTTGCCCGGCTTTAAGATAGGAATTATTACAGCGTTTTTCCAGTCCTGTGGGAAGTGCTGCAATTTAAGGACTGCGTTGACTATTTGTACTATTAGCACTATAGTTTTCCGCGGTAAGTTATTAGTCGTTACGACAAGGTTAACTGAGAGTAGAGCTAATTCGTACTATTTTTACCATCGCAATATCCCATTGATTTTTTACCATTACTTATGGGACATACCCTGTATAATTTTTATTATATAAATATATTTGATCATTAGAGAGATATATGAGAATATCAATAAGTTTCAGTCAATTTTATTGTTTATTAGTTAAAATGTTACAAATACGTTTCGGTGTCTTTATCCACCATCATCAGTTTGTCTAAAATATATATTTACAGTTATCATCAATTTAAATAGAAAACTTTCACCAAAATTCACATATTAAAATACAAATCACACACATATTAAAAAGTACATCCAGAACATTGGTTTTCAGGTGATGAGTCAGGACAAACATGTCTGGGAAAAGACTAGAATCTATTGTTTAGAGATCTAAATTTAACTTACGTATATAGTTGCTTCCAACTTCACATTTGACTGGTCACTGAATTTTCCATATTTTATTCGATATCAAGAGAGCGAAACAAAAAAACTGTTTATCTTTCGTGTTTTCGTTGCATTCTAGGAATTGCTTGGCAATTCCTCAATATCAGATGTTTACATTTCATTTACCTGGTCCAATCAGTTCATGCATGCGATCATCTAATTAGCGTATGATACACAGAGCTAAGATTGTCTGTATCTGATCTGAAATTTATTGCATTCTGATGTTTCTTAATTTGTATCATTTCATGGATTCTTCTCTTATTATAGTTGTCCTCATTGACCAATATTTGTGTGTTATCGAAATCAAAATCATGCGACTTTTGCTGTGCATGTTGTGCTAATGCTGTTGCATTTTCGTTAACCTTTCTTAAGCTATACTTATGTTCGTATATTCTTTTCTTTAAATATTGCCCTGTTTGTCCTATGTATGTGTTGTCACAGTTCAAACAGTCAATCTTGTGTATTACGTTAGGTGTGTCCAACTTATCGCTTCTAGGCTTAAATTTTGTAAAGCATTCTTTTGCCAAGTTGTTTTTAGTTTTTTTCCCTATAGTAATATTATGCGGTTTATCGCTCTATCAGTAAGAGCTGTTACCACACTTTTTTTATACTGTATAGGTGCATATGATTGGTAATTCAAGTATCTACCAGACCACACATCCTTTGTGTACCAGTTTGTTTTTATTTCCCCATTATCGTCATACATAACCGACATATCCAAAAAGTTTAATGATCTGTTTTTGTCTTCCTCAATGGTGGATTTAATGGTTTCATAGAATGAATTAAACTTATCTAGTGGGTATTGAACTTTTTGGTTTGGCAGGCACATTATGCAGTCATCCACGTATCTTTTAAAAAATCCACACTTAAAGTCTAAATCAGGTATTAGTTTTTCTTCCAGACTTTCCGTTACAAGGTTTGCAATTGTTGGAGCTATGGGAGACCCCAGAGCTACTCCATATATTTACGAATAGAAATTGTCCTCGTACAGGAAGTTCGTGGATTTAAGGCACAGCTCTACCGCCCCAATAAATTCACCTTCGGGCAATGATGTATGTTCCCCAATTTCAAACCATTTATTTCTTATGCACTGTATTGAGTAATCTACCGGGATGTTTGTGTATAGCGATACCACATCAAGCTATATTAGGCGATGGTTCTCAGGTATCTTCTGTTTTTTTATAAATTCGCAGAAGCTCCATGAGTCCCTAATGTGATATTGTGAATTTCCCAATATATTACTCAACACGTCTGACAGGTATTTAGACAATTGGTAAGTTGGGGCATTTATGTCGCTTACTATAGGTCTTAATGGGTGGCTTGCTTTGTGAAGCTTTGGCAGGCCATATATAAATAGTGCTCGGCCGTTGTTGCAAGACAGTGTTCGTTATTATTTTATTTAGTTTTGTTTGAGTATTTGTAGTAAGATCTTTTTTTCCGGTTTATATGTTTTTACATCATTTATTAATGCTAGCAATTTTGTTCTATATTCACTTTTCATCATAACAACTGTCTTGCTACATTTGTCAGCCGTTAACACACAGATGTTTGTGTGTTCATTTTAAAAAGTTTTGGTTTCACATATAAGCCTATTGACATCGTTGGGCACACCTTTGTTCGTCGTTCCACTCTTGAAATTTGTTAATATATTACACAACTTACTTCTTATTTCGTTTTTTTTTTATCGCTGTTTAAAGAGAAGATTCCATGTTCGCTGTTTGCTATGACTTCATGAACCGGTTTGTATTGTTTTTTGTTAATAGAAAACTTTGGACCAAGTGATAGTATATATTTGACGTTGTTTGGTATGTTTATTGTTGTTAAATTTTTTATCCATTCTTCATTAATCTTGTATTTGATTTTTATACTATGTTTCTTGGTTATCAGTGTTTCCAATTTGTTCTTTTGTTTTGCCCTGATTTTGCTGAACACAGTTTCGTACTTCTGCTCTTGTTGTTCATAAAACGTTTTTAATTCATTGTGACTACACCTTTCTTGTAAATATCTTTTCACATTAATGGTTCCATTCTCTATACTTTTTAACTTTGAACAACAAAAGTTTTCTATTTAAATTGATGATAACTGTAAATATATATTTTAGACAAACTGGTGATGGTGGAAAAAGCCGTTAACACACATCTGTGTGTTAACGGCTGGCAAATGTAGCATGACAGTTGTTATGATGAAAAGTGAATATAGAACAAAATTGCTAGCATTAATAAATGATGTAAAAACATATAAACCGGAAAAAAAGATCTTACTACAAATATTCAAACAAAACTAAATAAAATAATAAATTCATGGCATAAAAATAAATTCATAACAGATAATTTAAAACGAACACTGTCTTGCAACAACGGCCGAGCACCATTTATATATGGCCTGCCAAAGCTTCACAAAGCAAGCCACCCATTAAGACCGATAGTTAGCAACATAAATGCCCCAACTTAACAATTGTCTAAATACCTGTCAGCTGTGTTGAGTAATATATTGGGAAAGTCACAATATCACATTAGGGACTCATGGAGTTTCTGCGAATTTATAAAAAAACAGAAAATACCTGAGAACCATCGCCTAATATCACTTGATGTGGTATCGTTATACACAAACATCCCGGTAGATTACTCAATACAGTGCATAAGAAATAAATGGTCTGAAATTAGGGAACATACATCATTGCCCGAAGGTGAATTTATTCGGGCGGTAGAGCTGTGCCTTAAGTCCACGTACTTCCGGTACGAGGACAATTTCTATTCGCAAATATATGGAGTAGCTATGGGGTCTCCCATAGCTGCAACAATTGCAAACTTTGTAATGGAAAGTCTGGAAGAAAAACTAATACCTGATTTAGACTTTAAGTGTGGATTTTTTAAAAGATACGTGGATGACTGCATAATATGCATGCCAAACCTAAAAGTTCAATACACACTAGATAAGTTTAATGCATTCCATGAAACCATTAAATTCACCATTGAGGAAGACAAAAACAGATCATTAAACTTTTTGGATATGACGGTTATGTATGACGATAATGGGGAAATAAAAACAAACTGGTACACAAAGGATGTGTGGTCTGGTAGATACTTGAATTACCAATCATATCCACCTATACAATATAAAAAAAGTGTGGGAACAGATCTTACTGATAGAGCGATAAAATTAGCACATTGTGGATACAGACAAAAAAATCTGGAAAAAATAAAAAAGGTACTAATAATGAACAACTATCCCAAAGAATTCTTCGAACCAATTATAAAACAAAGAATCAATAAAATATACAATGCAAATAAATGGAACAACATAAATAATATAAAAAAGAAAAAAGAGGGTGAAGTCAGGTATGTATCATTACCGCACATACCAGAAATCAACACAAAAATAAAAAATGTTTTAAAACCGCATAATATTACTATAGCGGAAAAAACTAAAAACAACTTGGCAAAAGAGTGTTTTACAAAATTTAAGCCTAGAAGCGATAAGTTGGACACACCTAACGTAATATACAAGATTGACTGTTTGAACTGTGACAGCACATACTTAGGACAAACAGGGCAATATTTAAAGAAAAGAATATACGAACATAAGTATAGCTTAAGAAAGGTTAACGAAAATGCAACAGCATTAGCACAACATGCACAACAAAAGTTGCATGATTTTGATTTCGATAACACACAAATATTGATCAATGAGGACAACTATAATAAGAGAAGAATCCATGAAATGATACAAATTAAGAAACATCAGAATGCAATAAATTTCAGATCAGATACAGACAATATTAGCTCTGTGTATCATACGCTAATTAGATGATCGCATGCATGAACTGATTGGACCAGGTAAATGAAATGTAAACATCTGATATTGAAGAATTGCCAAGCAATTCCTAGAATGCAAAGAAAAGACGAAAGATAAACAGTTTTTTTGTTTCGCTCGCTTGATATCGAATAAAATATGTTAAATTCAGTGACCAGTCAAATGTGAAGTTGGAAGCAACTATATACGTAAGTTACATTTAGATCTCTAAACAATAGATTCTAGTCTTTTCCCGAACATGTTTATCCTGACTCATCACCTGAAAACCAATGTTCTGGATGTACTTTTTAATATGTGTGTGATTTGTATTTTAATATGTGAATTTTGGTGAAAGTTTTCTATTTAAATTGATGATAACTGTAAATATGAATTTTAGACAAACTGATGATGGTGGATAAAGACACCGAAACGTATTTGTAACATTTTAAATAATAAACAATAAAATTGACTGAAACCCAGGAATACATTGGAATGAGTTGTAAGTATTATCGCCCATATTTATTTGGAAGGAAATTTATAGTCTACACCGACCATAAACCACTACAATGGCTCATGTAAATGAAAGAACCGAATTCCAGGTTGGTACGTTGGAGACTAAAATTAGAGGAGTTCGATTACGAAATCAGATACAAAAACGGAAAATCCGATCAAGCTGCAGGTGCACTTTCCAGACATCCTGTCGACCTCAATGCTCTAGAAACAGATTCATTATACAACAATATAGGAGACACCGATGAAATTACCAACGCCTTTATGTTAAATCACGAAGAATTGCTAAACTTAGATAACTTAACAATCTCAGAGATTTTAGGACAAAACACCGAGCCATCAAATTCCAATAAAAGCAAAATTAATATTATATCGAACATCCAAATAAGACCACCGAACCAAATGAACAACCAACCGTCCGATTCAGAAACAGTACATTCCTCATCAGAAAATCCTATTTTTAGAATGGCAATATCTGAACGTCCAATAAATATGTACAAGAATCAAATAATTATTACAGATGGAGATATCCTAGATATTCATATTAAACAGAAACGTATGTTCGAAAACACCCGTATTTACTTAACTATTTCAAAAATTAATCCCGTTCCTCATATTATCAAACTTATAAAAGAATACCTCATCCGAAACTATCATAGGCACTATATTTTCGACACGACGGACTTGCGCGAATTTTTACGGTAACCGTTCAAAATAGCTTTAAAAATTCGGCTTATAAAATGCTTCATTGTACAAAAATTACGTTGTACGAAATGTACGAAAAGTTTCATTGTACAAAAAAAAAGTTGAAGATGTACAAACCAGAGATGAGCAGCAGGGGAGAATAAGGCTCTATCACACCACAAAGTCTTGTCACCGCGGCATAAGCGAGCTAAAGTTAAGTTTGAATCAAAGATATTATTGGCCCAAAATGTTTGAAGATATAGAAAGCTACGTGAATAATTGTGAAATTTGCCAGAAAAATAAATATAACAGAAGTCCACCTATTGTGAAATTCAATCTCACTCCTACAGCATCCAGACCATTTGAGCACATACATGTCGACACTTTTAGAATGAATTACGATGCTTATGTCACAGTTCTACATTCATTTTCCAGATACGGGCAGGCATACCCACTTAAAAGTAATACCGGAATTGAAGTTACCGAAAATCTATACACCTTTATAACACATCATGGATTACCATTGAGGATAACCCCAGATCAGGGAACGGAATTTAAGAATAAATATTTAGAAGATTTTTGCAAACTCTATAAAATCGATTTACACGGTTAACGCTGACTACCCTACAATAATTGCAGACGGCCAAACGACAGAACCAAAGAATGACATAAAATACCTAGGAACCACGATTGACCACAAACGTAAATTCACTAAACACATACGAAACATCAGGGCAGAAACAATAAAGAGAACAAAACCCTTCCGATCACTAACCTACAAAGACAGAGGAATTAGCAAAAACACCGCCACCAAAATATATAAGGCTATTTGTAGAAGAATAGACTGACCAACGGAACAGAAAGGACAAAACGTTATATACAAACAACAGAACAAATTGTACTAAGACTAATAACACGAATAAGACACCCCCAAAACCCACTACACAACCCCCCCACTCAACTACTATACGAACGCACAAACATGACAAAGATTTCGGAAAGACTCATACATCTACAGACAAAATGGACAAACAACCCCTACAACTGGACCATACTGAATCCCCTTTGTCTTACAAGACCAACCAGACAATCTCGCTTCCGTTTCCCTACATCAACGCTACTCGAACACTTACAAACGCAACTGACTACTGGACAATAAAATAATTTTTTCTTGTCATTAGAATTGGAAAGTTTATTTAATAAGATTAACCTAGAATAAGAGAATTTTCATCTTTGTTCTTTATTTAGATTAAGACTACATGTATTAAACAAGGACAGAAAGACCGATAGGTCGACAGCCTTTTTTAGAAATAAAGATGTTTACTACTACTGCAACAAACTATAACCGACGTTCATAATTATCTTGGGTTTCATGGGTCAATAACGCAATTAAACTTAGATTGTCAAAACCTAATTATGTTTTTGGATAATTTAGAAGATGCAATAATGTTCTCCAAGCTAAATGCATTGCATAACAGTATTTTGTCCACTAAAGAAATAGCATCTATGCTAAAATATTCAGAAAGCATGTATAAAGTTGCAGCAATACCAAAATTTCAAAATATACTCTCATATTATCAATTTTTTGGAACTCAGGTAAGTTTCTCTCCGACAATAATAATTTTTGCAATACACGTACCTATACTAAGGCCTGAAGATTTAACGTTTTTCCACCTATACCCCATTGTCCTAAATCGAACCATATTCATTCCCCAATACCTTTACCTCGCACAAGAAGAAGTTAGAAACCAGCATACCAGTCATCCTTGTCCAAAAATAGAAGACACGTATTACTGCAACGAAGAGTTTCACCCTCAAGATGACTGTATTAATGAACTTTTAAAAGGCAATTCAATACATAATTGCCCAACCTTCAACATTAACTTAGTAGAGCCGATAGTTGAACAAGTAACGCAAGAATTGGTTCTCGTACTGTTAACAGAACCTGTAAAGTTAATATCCAAATGTAGTACCGATCAGTATCACCTGCTTGAAACATCAACCCTTTTCAAGATCCCAGAAAACTGCGAAATTCAAATTAATGAAAAGAAATTTATCAACAACATCAACATACAAATGGGAAAACCATTTATCTTGCCGAAAATCACACTACCTCAAACAATAACTACGAAGTTCTTGAACGCACCAAACATTTCCAAAATTAATCTGGATGAAATTTAACATTTGAAGGAAATAGCCAATCGACTTTTACCAGTGACTCTAAACCAGAAGTCAAAACACCAAGAATACGCCTTCTTTGGTATTGTGGGCGTCTGCACATTTCTTTTGATTCTCCTATTGATGAGCCAATGGAACCGAGTCAAAATCTTTTGGCTATCGACCCGAAATGCTTTCCACAAATCTACGGATCTTCAAGTACCAGATGACCACGCAGCAACCGCCTCTTCGAAAAAACGGTCCTTTATTTTCGAATCCTGACTCTGCAACCAGAATACCAAGAAGCCACCAGGCTCCAGCATTCGACGTGTCAGCAGTTACGTTTACCTCATTTGGTTGTTTCACATAATAATTCATTCTTTGTAACCACCTTATGGAGTCAAGTAGTTAAGATTATTCGCCGTTGTATCAATAAAGATTTTTAAAAACGGTTTCATTCGTTAAAGTTTTATAATTAGATAAACGTTTTTTCAATTGAATTTTTTTTTCAAAAAGAACCAAAATAAACATACTCGGTTAGGGTTCACTTACGAGGATAATGTCACCTTATTGAAGGATTTTTAAAATGTAAATCCAACCATCAACCCCCAGGGATGGGAGATAATCCAAAAACATGTTGCAATTATATTCCAAAGCCTAACTCTATGTATAAAAATATTTTCGTTCCGCATTCTTATAAATATTCCTGTTTATAAAGATATTCTCCAAAATTAAATATTCAATTTTATTTTCACTTCACACAGAAAATTATTTTGGGTTGGTTGTTGTCTTTTTGGATACCGCTGTAGATATGTTTCCGAAGTCACTTGCACATTTCGATGTGAAGAGTAATAAGTAATAAATTTCTAACATATCTCGTTTTTCTTCATTTGAGAAAGGCAAAGATATTTACAATAATTTTGTGGCTGTGGATGACGTTAAGCGAAATTTAGTTCAACAGTCAAAAATATGTTGATTAAACAAAAGAGTGGATGTTATTCCAAAGCACTCTTTGCTAAAACAGAATTTTTGAATTGAATTTTGAACTTTGAAAGAGTGAACATTAACATGTTATACAGCATAGCAATCAGAACAAAAAGCTGAATTCAAAAATGTAAAAATCCAACATGGCGCCCATAAGAAGAAATAAGTTGATGATGGTTATCGAGAATCCAAAAGTCAAATTTTAAATGCAACATCGCCACGTTGTAGAAGAGAAAAAGTTGCAATGATGAAGTATTATTAATTTTAATGTTTCGTGCCAAATAAGCTAATGAAAATTTAAAACGTTTTTTTCGAATTTCGGTTTTTCTGGATATCCGGAAGCACCAGACATTTTTGAAATTTTCAAAGAGCATTTTGGTAAATTCTAGATTGCGCAACTTTGCCCTTATTTAACCAATCTCTCATCTTATATGGTAATCGAGATCTCCATCTCGTAATCCATGGTTGGGCTCCAAAAACGGACACCCGGTATAATCGTAATAAGTACCTCTAGAGTTCGTATCAGCATTCACCCAAAAACAATTGAAACCAGCAGTAAAAACTTAACGATTATGAAATATTTTTTTCAAATACATTGACAATGTAAATAAACCATTTGTTAAGCAATTCACAAAAATTTTAGGATAGGAAAACATCACAATGTTAAAAAAAATTGAATTGCTGCTTCTCTTGCATTTGAGGTAAATTGTTCGTTGGTCTATTTAAGCACAACTGCGTTCGGCAAACTCGTTTTCAGTTCACTTCCATTAACTATGTTAATTCAAATCCGTCGAATTGACTTCATTAAACAGAGTGGTGTTGACTAGACACTAACGCTCAATTGAATTGAAGGGAAGCAGTTTTCATTGTATCTAATTAAATATATCCACAATTCATGGACCGTATGTTGCTGACTTTCATTTTAAATGTCTGATTCTGACACAGGGCAATTTAGAATCGGTTTGATTGGCGTTTTGATGAATCGGAGTAGAAATAAGCGAGTCATCGTTCTAGCAATTTGGCGATTTCAAGAGAAGTATTCAATCGCAAATACGTTGCGATACAATTTAAAGTTGGAATGAAGAAATGGCTTTTGCTATTGCTACTATTCCAATGGTCCTTTAAAACTTTTAATGGATATTTCACTATTACTAATAAAGGTTTAAGTTCCCAGCAGTATTTTACATTGTACCTTTTACAATTTAATTTAGATAATTATTAAATTCGTCTGCAGGGTGCTCAACTGAGAATGGCGCTCGGCCTTATGTCAATATGAAGAGATTCAGAAAAAAATTATTGGTAAATCGGTCAAGAGAAAAAGCTGGGAAAAGTTTTCAGTGCTCTTTGATAACCGCTAGAGACCGTAACTGCAAGGACAAATCAATTAGTTGGAATTATTTAAGATATTTGCCCAGTTAGATACTTTTCTGTAAAATATTATTCGAATTAACGTCAGCTTGCTACTGAATATTTTTGGTATTTCTTAAAATAAGAAGGAAAGAAACCCGAAAACCAGTACTTTTTGGAAGCACTATATCTTTCAAGTGTTCTATCAAATTCTACCAATTTTATAGTTGTTTCAAAGGAAATTTCATAGTATTTTTTATATTTCTTAAGCTTTTGGAAATAAAACAATTTCTCTAATAATAAAACTAATAATATTAAAAGTAGTATGAGAAAATAAAGTCCAACTTTGTCATTACGAACTCCGGTAAATGTTAAATTTAGTATTTGTTTCTGTACCCTTTGCAAAATGATTTAAACATTTGTGAGTTGTTACTGGTGAGTGTATTCTGTTATCCTTAGTTATCGCATCCGACACCTCGGACGTTCTCTTGTTCAGACACTTAATTCTAACATTGGGGATAACACTGATAGGTGCTGTTGGCCTCTTCGGGTACTTTACGCTCCAGGCCGCATGCTCGTCCGAGTTGCAGGAATTATAATTTTGAAGACGGAGAATTTGAAAAAAAAAGTTTATTGGGTATAAAATAAGACTAAAGTAAGACTAGTTACTACAAAGTTAGAAATAAGAATGAATACAAAAGCGAACAAATCTATACAAGTCAACTCTTAGTTATCAAATGTCGATTAGGGTATTTTAATGATTTGTTGACATTCTGGGCAAAGGTTAATCTATACAAATCAACTCTTAATTATCAAATGTCGATTAGGGTATCTTAATGATTTGTTGACATTCTGGGCAAAGGTTCCTCGTATA
The DNA here is from genome assembly GCA_024550625.1 of Dendroctonus valens. Taxonomy (NCBI): domain Eukaryota; kingdom Metazoa; phylum Arthropoda; class Insecta; order Coleoptera; family Curculionidae; genus Dendroctonus; species Dendroctonus valens. The sequence goes on from JAJTJO010000096.1 coordinate 3,837,365, forward strand.
GCCAGAGTCGTATTGGGCCTATAATTCAGGCAGCGCACTTGACGGGAAGCGGAGAACTGCAACTGAATGTCGAATGAGGGCCAAGGCATTTGTTGCACTTAGCTGGTGTTTTGCAGGTTTCGGACCGGTGTTCAAACGAGATGCATTTGGTGCAAGGAGAAGGAATCGGTGCTGGAGGTTTATTCTCTAAAATCCTAAACACGCGACCAAGGAAGTGCACTGTGCGGTCGCTCATCAATTTCTCGTATGTCGCAAGGTCGCCCGTTATCAGCCTCATCAACAAGGTGGGACTGTTTCTGGCTCTGGATATAATTCTTTTTCACAATCTAATTATCAGACCTGATTTTTCCAGATGTTTCAGGAACATTTCGTCCGTGATTTCAAGGTCCACTCCAGTAGCAACCAATGAATATGTGGCTGTAATATGGTGGTTTGATCTTTGTTGTCGGATTAGTGGGAGGTTATCGTTTTTTTGTAATTTGAAGGTTGTTACCATGTTTTCTTGTTTCAGTTGTTGTAAAATTTTGTTGCTTTGTCATCCTGGTTGGTTTTAATTTGGAAGTAATTATCTTGTCTGAAAGTCACATCCTTGTTGTTGGGGTTGAGTTCCTCCCACCTGATTGCAAGTTGGACTCTGGTGATGGACGGTATTTTGTTCGCTATGAATGTGTGCGAATACGTTGGATATTGTTTTAATGTTGTTTTGCTGTCGTTTTGGTTTGGCTGGGTCGTCTTCGGTCTTCTACCCCGTTTTTTCGGTTGTGGCTTTTTGAACCCACCATCCTGGGAGGCATAATCCGATTCGGATTCTTGCGAACTTCCAGGGTTCATCCTTTCCTTTGAATTAGACCCGTATATTCTCGCTGAACGATAAATGCGATTGGATTCTTCAAATTCTTTGCCGTAGTGTAAACGACCTTGCTTTAAATATGCTAACACTGGGCACGTCTTATCACCACGAAGCTTGGTTAGACACCCTAAATTAAGTAATAATCCTGAATAATTGCTTTTTGTAGTTAACAGCAGTAGCGCAAACAAATGCTTTCAGATATTCCCAAAGAAAAAAAATATAAGGCGTTAAGTTCGGGAGACCGGAGGGGACAAGAAGAAGGCCGTCTCGGCTTATATATTATAGTAATTTTAATATTATTAGTTTATTTCACTCCAATATATTCCTGGGTTTCAGTCAATTTTATTGTTTATTATTTAAAATGTTACAAATACGTTTCGGTGTCTTTCTCCACCATCATCAGTTTGTCTAAAATATATATTTTTACATTTACACTTATCATCAATTTATATAGTAAACTTTCACCAAATTACACATATTAAAATACAAATCACACACATATTAAAAAGTACATCAAGAACATTGGTTTTCAGGTGATGAGTCAGGACAAACATATCTGGGAAAAGACTAGAATCTATTGTTTAGAGATTTAAATTTAAATTTAACTTACGCGTATAGTTGTTTCTACCTTAACATTTAACTGGTCACTGAATTTTCCATATTTTACTCGATATCAAGCGAGCGAAACAAAAAACTGTTTATCTTTCGCCTTTTCTTTGCATTCTTGGAATTGCTCTGCAATTCCTCAATATCTGCTGTTTACTTTTCACTTACCTGGTCCATTCAGTTCATGCATGCGATCATCTAATTAATGTGTGATACACTGAGCTAAGATTGTCTGTGTCTGATCTAAAATTCATATGATTCTTCTCTTATTATAGTTGTTTTCATTGATTAATATTTTTGTATTATCGAAATCAAAACTATGCAAATTTTGTTGTGCATGTTGTGCTAATGCTGTTCCATTTTCGTTAACCTTTCTTAAGCTATATTTATGCTCGTATATTCTTTTTTTCAAATATTGTCCTGTTTGACCTATGTATGCTTTGTCACAATCCAAACAGTCAATCCTGTATATTACGTTAGGTGTGTCCAACTTATCGCTTTTAGGTTTAAACTTTGTGAAACATTCCCTTACCAAGTTGTTTTTAGTTCTTTCCGCCACAGTAATATTATGTGGCTTCAGAACACTCTTTATTTTTGTGTTTATCTCCGGCATGTACGGTAATGATACATACCTGACTTCACCTTCCTTTATCTTACCTACACCATTTATGCTGTTCCATTTATTTGAATTTTAGATTTTATTAATTCTTTGCTTTATTATTGGTTCAAAGAAAGCTTTGGGATAGTTGTTCATTATTAGTACCTTGTTTATTTTTTCAAGATTTTTTGTTCTATATCTATAATGAGCCAATTTAATCGCTCTATCAGTATGAGCTGTTACCACACTTTTTTTATATTGTATAGGTGCATATGATTGGTAATTCAAGTATCCACCAGACCACACATTCTTTGTGTACCAGTTTGTTTTTATTTCCCCATTATCGTCATATATAACCGTCATATCCAAAAAGTTTAATGATTTGTTTTTGTCTTCCTCACTGGTGAATTTAATGGTCTCATGGGTAATGATGTGTGTTCCATTATTTCAGACCATCTATCCCTTATGCACTGTACCGAGCAATCTACCGGGATGTTTGTGTATAAAGATACCACATCAAGTGATATTATGCGATGGTTCTCAGGTATTTTCTGCTTTCTTATAAATTCACAGAAACTCCATGAGTTCCTAACGTGATATTGCGACTTTCCCAATATATTACTCAGCACAGATGACAGATATTTAGATAATTGGTAAGTTGGGGCATTTATGTTGTTAACTATCGGTCTCAATGGGTGGCCTGCTTTGTGAAGCTTTGGCAGGCCATATATATATGGTGCTCGGCCGTTGTTGCAAGACAGTGTTCGTTTCAAATTATCCGTTATGAATTTATTTTTATGCCATGAATTTATTATTTTATTTAGTTTTGTTTGAATATTTGTACAAAGATACTTTTTTTTCCGGTTTATATGTTTTCAAATCATTTATTAATGCTAGCAATTTTGTTCTATATTCACTTTTCATCATAACAACTGTCTTGCTACATTTGCCAGCCGTTAACACACAGATGTTTGTGTTTTCATTTAAAAAAGTTTTGGTTTCACCTATAAGCCTATTGATATCATTGGGTACACCCTTGTTCGACGTTCCACTCTTAAAATTTGTTAATATATTACATATATTACTTCTTATTTCGTTTTTTTTTATCACTATTTAAAGAGAAGATTCCATGTTCGATGTTTGCTATGACTTCATGAACCGGTTTGTATTGTTTTTTGTTAATAGAAAACTTTGGACCAAAGATAGTATATACCTGACATTGTTTGGCATGTTTATTGTTGTTAAATTTTTTATCCATTCTTCATTAGTCCTATATTTGTTTTTTATACCATGTTTTTTTGTTACCAGTGTTTCTAATTTGTTCTTTTGTTTTGCCTTGATATTGTTGAACACAGTTTCGTATTTCTGCTCTTGTTGTTCATAAAACTTTGTTAATTCATTGTGATTAATTTTTTCTTGTAGATATCTTTTCACATTAATGGTTTCATTCTCTATACTTTTTAATTTTGAACAACAATCACTTAATACGATATTTAGGCAGTGAAGGTAAAACATGTCCAAAACTTTTAAATATTTTGTTTGATTCTGTCTGTTCCCAAAATTAAAATCCTTTCTCCTCACCTGTATGAATTTTGGTATGATCGCCAAATTCTTGCATTTCTTCTTGACGCTTCGCAAGCACGTGTGGCTTGCATCTTCAGAAGTGGTTTGCTTGAACGCTTACACTGTTCTGATACATTATTTCCCCATTACTTACCATTTATGGTAATTACCATTACCATTCTTTATTTCCCCATTACCGTCATATATAACAGTCATATCCAAAAAGTTTATCGATTTGTTTTTGTCTTCCTCAATGGTGAATTTAATGGTCTCATGGAATGCATTAAAATGAGACCATTAAATTCACCATTGAGGAAGACAAAAACAAATCGATAAACTTTTTGGATATGACTGTTATATATGACGGTAATGGGGAAATAAAAACAAACTGGTACAAAAAGGATGTGTGGTCTGGTAGATACTTGAATTACCAATCATATGCACCTATACAATATAAAAAAAGTGTTGTAACAGCTCTTACTGATAGAGCGATTAAATTGGCACATTGTAGATATAGATCAAAAAATCTTGAAAAAATAAATAGGGTACTAATAATAAACAACTATCCCAAAGCTTTCTCTGAACCAATAATAAAACAAAGAATTAATAAAATCTACAATTCAAATAAATGGAACAGCATGAATGGTGTAAATAAGATAAAAGAAGGTGAAGTCAGGTATGTATCATTACCGTACATGCCAGAGATAAACATAAAAATAAAGAGTATTCTGAAGCCACATAATGTTACTGTGGCGGAAAGAACTAAAAACAACTTGGTAAGGGAATGTTTCACAAAATTTAAGCCTAGAAGCGATAAGTTGGACGCACCTAACGTAATATACAAGATTGACTGTTTGGACTGTGACAACACATATATAGGACAAACAGGGCAATATTTAAAGAAAAGAATATACGAACATAAGTATATCTTAAGAAAGGTTAGCGAAAATGCAACAGCATTAGCACAACATGCACAACAAAAGTTGCATGAATTTGATTTCGATAACACACAAATATTGATCAATGAGGACAACTATAATAAGAGAAGAATCCATGAAATGATACAAATTAAGAAACATCCGAATGCAATAAATTTCAGATCAGATACAGACAATCTTAGCTCTGTGTATCATACGCTAATTAGATGATCGCATGTATGAACTGATTGGACCAGGTAAATGAAATGTAAACATCTGATATTGAAAAATTGCCAAGCAATTCCTAGAATGCAAAGAAAAGACGAAAGATAAACAGTTTTTTTGTTTCGCTCGCTTGATATCGAATAAAATATGGAAAATTCAGTTACCAGTCAAATGTGAAGTTGGTAGCAACTATATACGTAACTCAAATTTAGATCTCTAAACAATAGATTCTAGTCTTTTCCCGAACATGTTTATCCCGACTCATCACCTGAGAACCAAGGTCCCAAATTGTACTTTTTAATATGTGTGTGATTTGAATTTTAATAGGTTAATTTTGTGAAAGTTTTTTTTAAATTAAATTGATAATAAATGTAAAATGTATATTTTAGACAAACTGATGATGGCGGAGAAAGACACCGAAACGTATTTGTAACATTTAAAATAATAAACAATAAAATTGACTGAAACCCAGAAAATTTTGAAATAAATTGAAGTACAGTCAGCAAAATATACACAACAATAATAACCAATAAAATTCACTGAAACCCAGGAAATTTTGAAATATATTTAATGTTATTTGGTATGTTTATTGACGTTAAATTTTTTTTCCATTCTTTATTAGTCTTATATTTGTTTTTTATACCATGTTTGTTTGTTACAAGTGTTTCTAATTTGTTTCTTTGTTTTGCCTTGATTTTGTTGAAAACAGTTTCGTATTTCTGCTCCTGTTGTTCATAAAACACTGTTAATTCATTTTGACCAAATCTTTCTTGTAAATATCCTTTTACCTTAATGGTTTCATTTTCTATGATTGTGAACATCACCTGGACGCATCAACTTTTGGGTTATCAACTTTTGTCAGGCATCGAGTAAATTAGCGTTGTGCGCTGGATTATTTTTACTTTGACTCTCTGGATTTTTAAGTTTCCGAATTTGCTTTTAAACGTAAACGGAATTGAGAACGTAAGAACCCTAATAGCAAGTCACTGCACCAACGCAAATTTTCCAGTTTATTTTAAAACTGCCACAAAAATTCCTTATTGTTTCAACCTTTCTTAAGTTATTTAGTGATTAATGTATTCGAATAGCGTTAGATTTTTGAAGGCTAAATTTAGAGTCTTTGTAGGTTAAGTCATTAATTAATTAGAAATTGTCACAAGAGGAGTTATAATGGTTACAGTCCTTTTTGGTACCATATCGCCACATAACGTACACAATACCTTTTAAACAAAAACAAAACATAAAATAACCGAAAAAATCGTGGCAAAAGTTTCATTTTAACAACATTTTTAACTACTTCAACTTTTGAACTACTTCATTATGCAGGTTGCAAGTGTTTTTCTTGCTTTGTTTTTTAAATATTTGTCTTCGTTTATCTAAACATGGTCATAAAGAGCTCACCAACATGTGAAAGGAGCTAAAAGAAGCATTACGAGCAATGGGGCTTGAGATGAACTTAGGTAAGACCCAGATCATGAGTCCTTATGACACCCAGGTCATCCAAGACAACATTAATATTGAAACAGTGGGTGAATACGTGTACCTAGGCCATAAATTAAAGTTATGGAGTGGAAACCAAACGACAGAGAATGCAAGAAGGGTGCACCTCACCTGGGCAAAGTATGGAAACCTTTCTCACATCCTAAGAAACCCTAAAACTCCAATTAATCTAAATCGCAAGGTGTTCTACTTTAACGCTCATGACGTATGGCCTTGAGACTACGACCTTCAGACAAAAAAGTGAAAATCGGCTGAGGGTGTCAGAGAGCCATCGAACGTTCAATGCTGGGTTTTAGCCTTAGGGACAGAATCAGGAACGATGGCTTTAGGAGAACGACGGGAGTCTTAGACGTCATGGAAACGGTGGCAAGTAATTAGTGGAGATCGGCTGGACATGTGGCGAGGGCCGGTGCCAAGTGCATCAAGGCGATCCTCCAAGGGCGACCTAGGAAAATCAAAAAAGTGTTGGGCGACCCCAGACGAGGTGGAGGGACGACATCCAGATACAAGCCGGGAAAAACTGGATCCAAACCGGCCAAGATCGACTACACTTCCGAAAATTGGAAGGGGCCTACGTTCAGGAGTTGACGAAGATGGGCTAATAAGAAGAACAGAAGAAGAATCTAAACATATACCTATTTAAATGAGTAATTTTCAAAAAACATTCGTACATATATTTTTCTGCGCTTCACTTTCATATCTAGAGTCTTATATAAATAGAGGATAAAATACAGTTCAGAATTGGACATCATTAACGAAATAATGCTTTGTAGATTGTACTATGAGGTATAATAGACCTAATTAGAATAATATTACCGATAACTAAAATAGCTGAAAAATGTACTTATAATTAATAAACCGACAGACACTAAATAGGCAATAACGGAAAAATCAGTCGCTTCTAAAAATCGCTTCGGTTAAATGCTTGTTTCACTTTTATTTTGATAATTTCCACCGAGCAAATGCACACCATTTATTGTAAAAACGCATTTCTCTATAATTAAGTAGCAAATTTCTGAAAGCAAAAAAAATGTAGCTTTTGACACCAGAGCGAAGAGCGTTGCTTTTCAAACGATGACAGGTTTCGACTTCGTTTTCGGTTTCGGATAAAATTTTTCATGGATTTGTGCGAAAAGCCATGATTTGTGATATGATTTTTGATTAACTCAAATCAAAAAACGCTAGTAAGTTTGTTTATCTTTATGTAGCATTGAATTTACTAAATTTGTTCATAATAAATCAATAGTTTAAACATCATTGCAAACCTTGTAATGGAAAGTCTGGAAGAAAAACTAATACCTGATTTAAACTTTAAATGTGGATTTTTTAAAAGATACGTTGATGACTGCATAATGTGCCTGCCAAACCAAAAAGTTCAATACACACTAGATAAGTTTAATGCATTCCATGAAACCATAAAATTCACCATTGAGGAAGACAAAACAGATCATTAAACTTTTTGGATATGACGGTTATGTATGACGATAATGGGGAAATAAAAACAAACTGGTACACAAAGGATGTGTGGTCTGGTAGATACTTGAATTACCAATCATATGCACCTATACAATATAAAAAAGTGTGGTAACAGCTCTTACTGATAGAGCGATAAAATTAGCACATTGTAGATACAGACAAAAAAATCTTGAAAAAATAAAAAAGGTACTAATAATGAACAACTATCCCAAAGAATTCTTCGAACCAATTATAAAACAAAGAATTAATAAAATATACAATGCAAATAAATGGAACAACATAAATAATATAAAAAAGAAAAAAGAAGGTGAAATCAAGTATGTATCATTACCGCACATACCAGAAATCAACACAAAAATAAAAAATGTTTTAAAACCGCATAATATTACTATAGCGGAAAAAACTAAAAACAACTTGGCAAAAGAGTGTTTTACAAAATTTAAGCCTAGAAGCGATAAGTTGGACACACCTAACGTAATATACAAGATTGACTGTTTGAACTGTGACAGCACATACTTAGGACAAACAGGGCAATATTTAAAGAAAAGAATATACGAACATAAGTATAGCTTAAGAAAGGTTAACGAAAATGCAACAGCATTAGCACAACATGCACAACAAAAGTTGCATGATTTTGATTTCGATAACACACAAATATTGATCAATGAGGACAACTATAATAAGAGAAGAATCCAAGAAAATGATACAAATTAAGAAACATCAGAATGCAATAAATTTCAGATCAGATACAGACAATCTTAGCTCTGTGTATCATACGCTAATTAGATGATCGCATGTATGAACTGATTGGACCAGGTAAATGAAATGTAAACATCTGATATTGAAAAATTGCCAAGCAATTCCTAGAATGCAAAGAAAAGACGAAAGATAAACAGTTTTTTTGTTTCGCTCGCTTGATATCGAATAAAATATGGAAAATTCAGTTACCAGTTGAATGTTGGATGTAAAGAACTATACACGTAAGTTGAAATTAAAATTTGAATCTCTAAACAATAGATTCTAGTCTTTTCCCAATGTCTAAACTAGTCTAGTCCAAAACCAATGTTCTTAATGTACTTTTTAATATGTGTGTAATTTGTATTTTAATGTGTGAATTTTAGTGAGAGTTTTTTATTTGAATTGATGGTAACTGTAAATATATATTTTAGACAAACTGATGATGGTGGAGAAAGACACCGAAACGTATTTGTAACATTTTAAATAATAAACAATAAAATTGACTGAAACCCAGGAATACATTGGAATGATTTAAACATAATGATAACTAAATAAATTAACGTGAACGAAATAATCTCTTAAAAAAACTGTTAAATAATTAAAGACGCAAAAAATCAAATTAAACAAAAAAGTACTACCTACATCGATTTTATGCATGTGAGAGTTAAGCAGCCAGTGCCCGATGAGAACACAAGTAATAGCTCTCAACTGGTTCCTAGTAGTAGTAGTAAATATCTTTATTTTTAAAAAAGGCTATCGACCTATCGGTCTTTCTGCCCTTGTTTATACATGCAGTCTTAATCTAAATAAAAAACAAATATGAAAATTCTCTTATTCTAGGTTAACAATATTATTAAATAAATAAAATTTCAGTGGCAAGAAGAAATTATTTTATTGTCCACTAGTCCGTTGCGTTTGTAAGTGTTCAAGTAGCGTTAATGTAGGGAAACGGAAGCGGGATTGTCTGGTTGGTCTTGTATGACAAAGGGGATTCAGTATGGTCCAGTTGTAGGGGTTGTTTGTCCATTTCGTCTGTAGATGTATGAGTCTTTCCGAGATCTTTGTCATGTTTGTGCGTTCGTATAGTAGTTGGGTGGGGGGGTTGTGTAGTGAGTTTTGGGGGTGTCTTATTCGTGTTATTAGTCTTAGTGCAATTTGTTCTGTTGTTTGTGTATAACGTTTTCTCCTTTCTGTTCCGTTGGTCATGAGTATATGTCCAAAGTCTAGCAAGGGTCTACAAATAGCTTTATATATTTTGGTGGCGGTGTTTGTGCTAATTCCTCTGTCTTTGTAGGTTAGTGATCGGAAGTGTTTTGTTCTCTTTATTGTTTCTGCCCTGATGTTTCGTGTGTGTTTAGTGAATTTAAGTTTGTGGTCAATTGTGATTCCACGGTATTTTATGTCGTTTTTTGGTTGTGTCGTTTGGCCGTCTGCAGTTATTGTAGGGGAGTCAGCGTTGAGTCTGTGGTTTGTGAGCAGAAGTTGGTTTTTGACGCGTTTGGTGTTAGTCTCCATTTATAAAACCATGTCATTGTGTTGTTTGTTAGTGTTTGGAGTCTTTGCGCTGCTCTCTCAGTAGTTTTGTCATGTACAATAAGTGCCGTGTCGTCTGCGTATTGTAATATGTATGCCGATCTGTCGATTTGATTTTTGTCTGGTAAGTTGTAATTGTATATGTCATGGCAGTATATATTGTAGAGAAACGGTGAGAGCGGGGATCCTTGAGGGAGCCCTTGTTCAGGGGAAAAAGAAAATGACAGTGTTTTGCCAATTCGTACTTGTAGTTGTCTGTTTTCTAATAAGTTCTTTATGGTGTGTAGTAGATATGTTGGTGTGTGTAGTTTGTATAGTTTGTATGTAAGCCTCCATGCCAGACACTATCAAAAGCCTTGTTAATGTCAATAAACAGGCAAGCTGTCTTTCTGTCAGTTAGGTGGGTAGTTTGTATATTGTTGGCCAAAATAAAGAGCGAATGAACAGTCGAGTGATGCTGTTTGAAACCAAATTGGTAGGTAGGTATATATTTTCCAATCACTTTTTCAAGCAGCTGCTTCATTATGTATTAAAAAATTTTGCTTAGTACTGGAAGTAGTGTAATTGGTCTGTAGTTGCTCGGTTGTGTATTGTCTAGTCCATTTTTGGGTATAGGGATTATTAAGCCGTTTTTCCATGTTTCTGGGATTCTGCCATTTGTGATGCAGTTGTTCAATTCAGTTAGGATCAGTTTGTGTGTTTCTTGAGTTAGGCTTTTCAAGAGTTTTGCCTTAATTTTATCTTTCGCCGGTGCAGTGTTTTTGATGTGCGCTAGGGCTTCATCGTACTCTGTGTCTGTGATCAGTTTGTAGGTGTAGTTTGGTGAGCTGTTAAAATAGTTCAAGTACCAGTCGTTGGTCACGTTCCAGTTGTCATTGTCGAAGTTAAGACTGATTCCTAGTAGTAGTAAACATCTTTATTTCTAAAAAAAGGCTATCGACCTATCGGTCTTTCTGCCCTTGTTTAATACATGCAGTCTTAATCTAGATAAAAAACCAATATGAAAATTCTCCTATTCTAGGTTAACAATAGTAGTAGCAAACATCTTTATTTCTAAAAAAGGCCATCGACCTATCGGTATTTCTGCCCTTGTTTAATACATGCAGTCCCAATCCAGATAAAAAACAAATATGAAAATTCTCCCATTCTAGGTTAACAATGTTATTGAATAAATAAGATTTCAGTGGCAAGAAGAAATTATTTTATTGTCCACTAGTCCGTTGCGTTTGTAAGTGTTCGAGTAGCGTTAATGTAGGGAAACGGAAGCGGGATTGTCTGGTTGGTCTTGTAAGACAAAGGGGATTCAGTATGGTCCAGTTGTAGTTGTTGTTTGTCCATTTTGTCTGTAGCTGTATGAGTCTCTCAGAGATCTTTGTCATGTTTGTGCGTTTGTATAGTAGTTGGGTGGGGGGGTTGTGCAGTGGGTTTTGGGGGTGTCTTATTCGTGTTATTAGTCTTAGTGCAATTTGCTCTGTTGTTTGTGTATAACGTTTTGTCCTTTCTGTTCCGTTGGTCATGAGTACATGTCCAAAGTCTAGCAAGGGTCTACAAATAGCTTTATATATTTTGGTGGCGGTGTTTGTGCTAATTCCTCTGTCTTTGTAGGTTAGTGATCGGAAGTGTTTCGCTCTCTTCATTGTTTCTGCCCTGATGTTTCGCATGTGTTTAGTGAATCTAAGTTTGTGGTCGATTGTGATTCCAAGGTATTTTACGTCGTTTTTTGGTTGTGTCGTTTGGCCGTCTGCTGTTATTGTAGGGGAATCAGCGTTGAGTCTGTGGTTTGTGAGCAGAAGTTGGTTTTTTGACGCGTTTGGTGTTAGTCTCCATTTATAAAACCATGTCATTGTGTTGTTTGTTAGTGTTTGGAGTCTTTGCGTTGCTCTCTCAGTAGTTTTGTCATGTACAATAAGTGCCGTGTCGTCTGCGTATTGTAATATGTATGCCGATCTGTCGATTTGATTTTTGTCTGGTAAGTTGTAATTGTATATGTCATGGCAGTATATATTGTAGAGAAACGGTGAGAGCGGGGATCCTTGAGGGAGCCCTTGTTCAGGGGAAAAAGAAAATGACAGTGTTTTGTCAATTCGTACTTGTAGTTGTCTGTTTTCTAGTAAGTTCTTTATGGTGTGTAGTAGATATGTTGGTGTGTGTAGTTTGTATAGTTTGTATAGTAAGCCTCTATGCCAGACACTGTCAAAAGCCTTGTTAATGTCCATAAACAGGCAAGCTGTCTTTCTGTCAGGTAGGTGGGTAGTTTGTATATTGTTGGCCAAAATAAAGAGCGGATGAACAGTCGAGTGATGCTGTTTGAAACCAAATTGGTAGGTAGGTATATATTTTCCAATCACTTTTTCAAGCCGCTGCTTTATTATGTATTCAAAAATTTGGCTTAGTACTGGAAGTAGTGTAATTGGTCTGTAGTTGCTCGGTTGTGTATTGTCCAGTCCATTTTTGGGTATAGGGATTATTAAGCCGTTTTTCCATGTTGAAGAACTTAATTAGGCCGTGCCGGTCAGATCGGCAGGTCGATTTTTGAGTTTGTTCCGCACGGTCGGGCTTTGAGATTTTCACTGTGTTCACGTTACCCAGCATGGTCCGGTTTTTGAAGGGTTTTGGAATCGAGAAGTTTATTGATGATGGTATTGATGGTTTGCAAGAGGCCTTGATTGATGGTTTGCAAGAGGTTTGCAAGAGTCGGCGATTTGAAGTTTTGGGGACCCAGAGCCGGATGGACGAATCCATGATGGCCGTTAGAACCACGTGGAATTGACGTGGAGGCTGGTTCTGGTGTTTTCCATTTGGTGGAAGTTGTATGCTACTTGGAAGCATGCTGGCGCCCAACTTTTGGTGAAGACTTTGTTTTTTTAATCAGTTTTTTATGACAGTTTTTTATGATAGGAAACTATTAACGTTTTATTAGTTAATTGCTTGTGCTGAAACATGCAAGTTCGACTGCATTCAGTTCATTTTGTTTTTTTTCTTTAATTGCGATTCCCAGTCGGACCTGAGTGATTTCCTTATTTATTTTGGTACCCCTTTACTGTGGATTTTTTTATTTTTATTTATGATCACGACCGATCCCCATTGGAAGACCTGCGAGGCCACTGACTGAAGTGATCACTCCAGCAGGTCCCCCTCAGGGTCCTTCCCCTTCACCATCCAGGCTTGATTGAAGTTAAGGTATCCATAGATTAAGGGTGCTACCAAAAATATCCGAGTGATACACTCTAAGTAAATTGATGTATTTTTTTTACCTTTATTACTCTCAGTAAAATTGTTACTTGTTAAAATACATTAGTTGTGCAGTTGAATTTGAGTGTGCATAATTTTGTATTGTCCATTGAGCGTTCCAAAAATTGTTCACTAGCCGCAAAGTACTAGCTCTTGCTCTAACTCACGCCCGAGATAAAATAAATATAGTTGGAAGTAAAATTCATAACAGTTTCTGGGATTCTGCCATTTGTGATGCAGTTGTTCAATTCAGTTAGGATCAGTTTGTGTGTTTCCCGAGTTAGGCCCTTCAAGACCTTTGCCTTAATTTTATCTTTCCCCGGTGCAGTGTTCTTGATGTGCGCTAGGGCTTCATCGTACTCTGTGTCTGTGATCAGTGTGCGGGCATAGTTTGGTGAGTTGTTAAAATAGTTCAAGTACCAGTCGTTGATCAAGTTCCAGTTGTCATTGTCGAAGTTAGGGTTTGTCGATGTGCTGAAGGCCCTTTGATAGTGTCTGGCGAATGCGTCCGCTTTCTCTTTGTCTGTGTAGCGTTCTATTCCGTTTTCGTCAATTGTGTCAGTAGTGCCAGTCTTCCTGTATTGCGCCAGTTTCTTAATTTTTCGCCAGTATGTTTTGCCTTTGTCCTTCTGTATTTCTTTACATGCTTCTAGCCATTTGTCTTGTCGGTATTGTCCAATCATAGTTTTAATGTTTCTGTTAAGTTGGTTCATTGTCTTTCTTAGGTCGTTATTTTGAGTGTTTGTATATAGTCTATACAGTTCTCTCTTATGTTTTATTAGTCTCAGTATGTATTTGGGTAGTGTATGTCGGTAGAAAGTATTTTTTATTTCCGGGCTAAATTTTCCTATGGCTAGTGAAAGTTGTTGTTGTATGGTTTCTATTGAAATGTGCTGTGCTTGTGATTGAATGTAGTCATGTATATGTTGTTTCACTTTGTCTATGTCAGTCTTTGTTAGGTTTAAGTTTTTCTCTATAGGAGGTGTATTGGAGGTAGGTTGCGTATGTTGTAAGTCTATGTTAAACGTAATAGCCAGGTGGTCGGATCCCAGCTCGTTGGTAAAGTTTATGTTGTTGATGGTGTTTGTCAAGTTTTTTGTATGCAGTAGAACGTCTGGTGTTGAGTCTGGGTTTGCGGGCATCAGAAAAGTTGGTGGGGTGTGCTGTTTTATAAAGTCGGAGTTTTCCAAAAATCTTTTAAGTTGTTTCATTTTGTTCGTGTTCAAGTTAAAGTCGCCTATAATTATTGCATATTTGTAGATGTTCGCCTTAGTCAGTATGTTTTGTTCTAGGTTGGAGTGTGGGTGTATGTATGTCAGAAATATGTGCATGAGGTCGTTTAAGTAGGGTATGGTAAAAGGTAGACAGTCGTTCAAAGGGTTGTTGAGGGAAGGAGGATTTGCTCTTCCAAGTTTAACGTCTGGTTTTAGGAGAGCTGCGACCCCGCCCCTGGCATGATTGATGGTATTTCCATGCCTATAGATATACTGCCAATTTCTGTACGTTGGTGTTTGTCCTAGTTTGGTTTTAGTCTCTACAAATATGCAGCAGTCTGTGTCGTTTTGTTCTATGTAGTTGTAAATAAGTGGTTTTTTACTGTTAAGTCCGTTGATGTTCGCGTAAAGTACTTTCATATTGAATCTTGTACTTTTGTCACCGTCTGTCTCACCTGTTCGCAGGGTTCCGTTGGAGAGCGTCCCTCGGGCAGGAGCATGTCAAACATTAATATGTAGACATGGTTCCCGAAGAAAACCACTGAGGTGTCGATGTCGAAGTCTTCTATAAATTGTTTTCGTAGTTTTTTTAGTAGTTCGTCTCTGTTGGTATTGTTTGTCTTGTTAAGTTGATGTTTGTATTTGTTTATGATGTGGTCATGTGTTGTAATGGGTGTGTGTATTCTACTTGCCACTGTCGTTGTCTCCGCAATCTCGGACGTACGTTTGTTAACGCATTTTATTTTATCGTTTGGGATTCCGACGATTGGGGCTGTCGATCGTTTTGGGCACTTCATGCTCCATGCTGCGTGGTCCTCTGAGTTGCATGCTGCGCACTTGGTTGGCAGTGGCGACTCGCACCTGGAAGTTGGATGGGGTCCCTGGCACTTGTTGCATCTTGGCGATTGTTTGCAATCTTCAGTTTTGTGGCTGAATAGGTTGCATTTGCCACACGGCGCAGGCACGGGTGCTGGTGGTTTACTTTCGGTGATTTTGAAAATGCGGCCCAAAAAATGAACCGCACGGTCGCTCATCAACCTTTCGTATGTGGATATGTCGCCGGTTATTAACCTCATCATGAGTGTTGGTGCGTTGCGCTCTCGCGAGATAATTCTCCTGCAGAACCTTATTTTGAAGCCCTGCTGCTCCAGGCGTTCCAGAAACATGCTGTCTTCAATGTCCAGGTCGACCCCAGTGGCGACGACTGAATATGATGGTGTAATATGGTGGTGACCTGACTTTTGTTGTCGGATTAGTGGGAGGTTATCGTTTTTTTGTAATTTGTAACTTGTTACAGTGTTTTCTTGTTTTAGTTGTTGTAAAATTTTTGATGTTTTGTCCTCCTGGTTGGTTTTAATTAGGAAGTAATTATCTTGTCTGATAATCACATCCTTGTTGTTGGGGTTGAGTTCCTCCCACCTGATTGCAAGTTGGACTCTGGTGATGGTCGATAATGCGTTCGCTGTGAATGTGTGCGAATACGTGGGATATCTTGTTGATGTTGTCTTGCTGTTTGTTGTTTGGTTTTTATTGGTTGTAGACTGATAGTCCAAAGCTATTCGTTTGGCCTCAGGTGTTGGCGTTGTGGGGGTTGTGGGGGTTGGCTGGGTTGGCTGGGTTGGCTGGGTTGGCTGGGTCGTCTTCGGTTTTCTGCCCCGTTTTTCGATTGTGGCTTTTTGAACCCACCATCCTGGGAGGCATAATCCGATTCGGATTCTTGCGAACTCCCAGGGTTCATCCTTTCGTTTGAATTCCACTCGTATATGTTTATATATATATATATGTATATATATATATATATATATATATATATATATATATATATATATATATATATATATATATATATATATATATATATATGAATTCTACTCGATAAATGCGGTTGAATTATTGAAATTCTTTGCGTGATGTGTAAACGACCTTGCCTTAAATATGCTAACACGTCTTATCACCACGAAGCTCGGTTTAAGACTCACTGATTCCTATTAAACCCGGAAAACCTGTTAGTTGCAATTCCCATTAGGGATGTCCAATTTCGAACTCGAGCTCTAGCTATTGCTTTGCAATGCCTGTCCCAGGCCCTACCACACAGATGATTAAATCCTTGAAATTAATTTAGCTATAAATACAAATATTTTAAACAAAAATAATAGACAGAAAATATAGGAAAGAAAGGATAGAAAAGCAACATTGATAGAGAAAAATATTGCATTAGCGCTTCTTATTTGAAAGTGATGTTGTTATATTAAATAAGGAATAAGAAATAACGCTCAAATTGGACAATAGAACATTATAAATGGCAATTAACAAACTTTTATGTAACAACCAGTTACATAATGAACCTTTTGTATTCCGCAAGGGTGGAAAAGTTTCTAATTGTTCCGTAAGCTTGGGAAGACCTTGTGGGCGCGTGACCGAACGTCCGGCCTGCGTCTGCTCGTGAAGTGTTAGTATTGGATTTTTTCTAATTATACTCAAATCATTTGCTATAAAACTGGCTTGGTTACAATATCTTTTGAAAAACAGGCTAAATTAATTCTATTTCTCAATTCTTACGTTCGGAAAATGTAACCTACTTTCCGTAATTTAAATACATTTGTAGTATTTGTTACCATCCAAGTTCGGATTGCCCTTTAATGTATGAATATACATAACGCAATTAACAATGCATGTTTTAACTAGTAAACAGACTGCCAACTTTTCATTAAAAGTAACTTGATGCTGTATTTGCTTTTTAGTTTCTGCAGAACTAATAATTAAAGACAAACATTTCCAGATATATAATTTAAAATAGCTTTATTTTCGCACCGAGGTCGCTTTACTAATTCTCAAACCAAATTAAAGCAAAATTAAATTTGAATTTTTGCCAACCCTAGTACGCGGGTGTAACAGTGTCCTTCTAGATTCTAGGAATAATATTTAAAATTCCCACTTAAAAAGACAAATAACGATAGGATTGTGTTTCCACTAGTGGTCTTCTCTGTCAGCCGAGACAAGTTAATCAATTTGTTACTGATTTTTCGCATTTTGAGTGTTACTAATCCAGACCAAGCTTGGTGCAAGTTCAAGGCTGACCTATACATACGAGCATCATCCAAATTTACGCACCAAAAGCAGACAGGTCAAATCAAGATGTCGAGGTGTTTTATGCATCTACATAAAAGGTAATTAAACTTACCAAAAAAGGAACGCTTATCATCATAATAAGTTATTAAATTCAAATATCGAAAACAGAGACAGCTATGTAAAAGGTTTTTAAAATAATTAAAACAAAATTCACCTGAGGTAATCCCAAACGGAATCCTCAAAATAATACCCTTAAAGATTCTTTACCTTGGCACAAAGCAGAAGAGTTAAAGATTGCAAATCTGGAAATTGCAACAAAAGCAGAATGCAGAAGAAAAATGAAAAGTGTCAAAGACATAATCCTAAATGTACATCTGACTTATAAAGCTGCCATCCGGATCCTAATTTAAAGACATGCCTGGCAATCTAGAGAGCAGCTTCCAACTGATATTATGAAGGACCTATTTTGAGTAAATTACAACATATGAAAAAATCAATTTGTTAGACGCCATCTACGACTTGGGTTACGGCCCCCAAAGTTGGCCGTTGTTAACTTTCTTCATGATACCGGAAAAACCATCTGCCAGCACTTATGATCTCTTCATAACCAACGACCTGGAAATTATTCATTAAGCTCCAACGAGCAGTCAACGTAAAACTACTAGAAGCTTTATGGTGCACATACCACTTCGCCTGCCCTACTTGGCGTGATAAATATTCTATCATTTCTTATGTTAAAAAAATTCCAAAAATTGGATACTCCTAAATACCTAGGTAATATGCAAGGTTCTTTGAAAACGTTGCCCATAATGCCAGTCCAAATATTGACAGCAAATTGATGTTGATATTTTTCAGTCATAAGACAGTGGGGATTTTCGAAGGATTTTCCATAAATTTTATGACTGTTAAAAATACCATTAATGTCTACTTCATAATCAAATACTAGGGATGCAATCGGTTTTGGGATATTATGCTTCAGATGCTGGTTGCCCTCTCGATGTATCTCCACTTTGACGCGGTGTATTAATGATCCCCACAGCCATGTTGACGGTAGTATAACTAGCAGTAAGGACTTCCAAGTCGAACAGGTCAAAGAAGAAAGTCCAGACCAAGAGAAATACCCGGTCCTCCAACGATGGGGGTTGAGTCGTACTGATAGCAACTTTACACTCGTAAAACAATGAAAAATCGCTGAAATACGCAGAAACATGCCTCGCAATTCGGACCGATCCAAAAGTAGACGAAAACAGTAACGAAAATTGGCACTGAATTTTGAAATATGGAAAGTGCAGGAAATAAGAAACAAGCAACAAGAAATTGTCCTAGAACGTATCCAGCGTAAGTTAGACCTAACAATCCTCTCTGAAACGAAAAGAAAAAAAAACAAGGAAATGAAACGGTAAAAGGTTTTATTTAAAGTGACAGAGCAAAGGCAGGAATCTCAATAACGACACACAAGAGACTGCAAAATAACATAGGACCATGGGAAGCGATAAGCGAACGTATTATAAAATTATTGATTCAAATTCAAATTCAAATGAGAGGACGATCATAGTAGTCTATGTCTCAATTGACCATAATCCAGCTCAAACGAAAGACGTCTTTGAAGAAGAACTAAGAAAGAAAATCGACCAGAAACCAAATCATCATGAAATCATAATAGCAGGTAACCTAACCGGAAGAGTAGGGAAGCAAAACAATAATAAGGTGATTGGAAGATATGGAGAAGAAACGATAAACGATAACGGATAAAGATTAATTAGTACATGTGACCAATACGACCTAAAGATAGCGAACACATTGATCGCACACAAAGATATGCATAAATACACCTTGTACCAACACACGAAGGGACGTTTCAAGGACAAGGAGAAGGATCTATTATAGACTACCTCATCACTAGACTGCAACCAGGCATCAAAGTACCGGATGTACATTCTCCATTATACACAGTACACAGTCCCCATTATTCTGGCCTCTAGATGTTTGTTATTCTGTAATAGTTTGATTTTCTACTAGTTCTCGGTGCCTTCTTTCTGTTCTAGATGCCCCTTCCCTTCTTATTAATATTTTATCTCTTGCTTTTCTCGCTCTACATTCTTTTCTCTGGTAGATACGTTCCCTCTTATTCTTCTTTCTAGCGGAAGCAGCGCATTAAGCTGTGCCTCGATTGCTTTTTCCTGGGTTCTAGTCACCGGCTTAAAATTTGCAATGGCCAGTAGTTAAGCACTTACGCATAGTTCGACACAACTATGTCCTCTCTGAAATCTCACTTCTGACACCAATTGATACGTTTTTGGGGTGCGAATATCGCACTACTCCCTGCATTCAATTGCTCTTTTATATAGCCGTTTGGCAACATTCGAATATTCTTATGCAACCTATGGAACATTCCCGTCGAGCTCTCTCAAAGTTGTCTAGAACTTTCAGTAGTCATCTGGTTGGCAGCATATTCAATATGAAATTTTAAGATTAAATTTTGTAAAATTCAGTTTAATTATGTTGCGTTTATTTACACAGGGTGATCCAAAATTGGCATCATTTTCTTTAAGGGGTTATAGGGCTCACTTGGAGAGGCCGAGAAAATTTCTAGAATATTTTAACAGTAGAAAATCGAATTTCAACTTTGGTTATAAGCATTATTTTGAAATGGTCTCTTGTTTGATTGGAATCCTATTAGAATAGTTAAGCATTCGAAAAAAAAAATGTCTATCTCTACTTCATATTTACAACGGAAACTAAGTTTTTTTTGTCATTATCAGGAAATTACACGTAGATAGCCTTTGTGAAGTACAAGGGTCGGCATAAGTCAGGCAACAAATTTGCATTAAGAGAAAAAAATGCAGCGTCAAAATGAATTAATTTAAAGAAATTACAAAAGGGATTCGAAAAAGAGTTATTGTAAGTGTTTAAATTGATGCCCATCTTGATCTATGCATTAACTGCAACGTTTCTGAACGGAGAGGCAGGTCCGGAGAAGTACGTCAAGCTGTCCGTGAAGGTTTTCAAATTCTTCTTCAATTGCAGTTCGGAGGTCGGGAAGGGTGCGGAGTCCTGTTGCAAAGACGCGGTCCTTGAGAAGGCCCACAGGAAGAAATCACAGGGTGTCAGGGCACATGACCGTGCGGGCCACTCAATGATTCCTCGTCTGCCTATCCATTCTCCAAAATGAACATTAAAGAACTCCCGCACACATAACGCGTAGTGCGACAAAGCTCTATCCTGCATGCAATGACAGATGTTCGCGAGTGTTAGATCGTTGTCCATTTGCCCACGTACATCTTCCAACATCTCCAGATAAATTTGGCCCCTCACGTTATCCTCAAAAACGTACGGACCCACGAGACCTCCCGCATGGATACCTGCTCACACACACACCCCAAGCAGGTTTAATTCTTCTTCAATGAAGACGTGAGGATTCTGGTCGTTCCAGTACACGCAGTTATGCCGATTGAGGGTACCGTTCAGCTTGAGGTTTGTTTCATCCGTCCACAAAATCTTCACGTCACGAACTGCGGATCGTCCTGACTGCATCTGAGGTACCACTCGCAAAATTCCAATCTGCCATCGAAATCATCCTCGTGAAGAGCGTAGAGGAGACGCGGATGGTAAACTCGATAGTGTATGCGTTTCAGCATTTGTCGTAAAGAACGATCGGATATTTGAAGTTTTCCCGATAGCCGCACTGGAAATTGGTTCGGTTGTTCAACAAACGCCAGCGCCACTGTTTCCATATTTTCGTTAGTTGTTACAGATACTGGTCGTCCAGAAAGCGGCGCGTCGGCAACAGAGCCCGTTTTTAAGAATTTAAGAATTTCTGGTAGTTCGGAAATTGTTGTTGAAATTCGATAAACATAGTTTCGTAATCCGGGTTCGTACGAAGAGACGACGAACAAAAAAACGCTTTCTTGAATCGTGAACTTGTATCGGTTATTCTTTCTGAAAACGCGTCTACTCGACAAGCACGTGTTATCATGACACCAACACAACTGTCTGAAGTACGAACATGCTTCGTTTTAATCTTTTTCGAGAGCGTTGCCTGAGTTATGCCGACCCCTGTAAAACAAGCGATTGTTAAATTGTTACTTAGTTTGAAGCTTCTTTCACAAAATGTATAGATGTTTAGACGTATATGATATTAGTTATCGGGGAATGCCACAGCAACATAGCAGAAGCCATAAGAACTTACGCCAACAAAGGGCTAGAAACATTGGACGATTGGCTCCAGGAATTGAGGCCGATAGTGGGCAACGGTGTTCGAGTCGCAGACATCGAGAATCAGGTATTGGAGGTAATCACTTCAAATTATTCCTGGGTTTCAGTCAATTTTATTGTTTATCATTCAAAATGTTACAAATACGTTTCGGTGTCTTTCTCCACCATCATCAGTTTGTGTGTCTAGATGTTTCTACCTTCACATTTGACTGGACATTTATGTCCATGTATATTATTTAGAATGTCCAGTCAAATGTGAAGGTAGAAACATCTAGACACACAAACCGATGATGGTGGAGAAAAACACCGAAACGTATTTGTAACATTTTGAATGATAAACAATAAAATTGACTGAAACCCAGGAATAATTTGAAGTGATTAAAGTACAGTCAGGAAAATATACCCAACTATGATTGGAGATAATGCAGTAGAATCTTCCGGGAGAAATCACTGAACAGCAGACACTCTCTCTCATGTGTCAACTATGCACCGCATAATTACCGAGGAAGAGCTACATTCGTACCTTGTGTGTAAGATACACAGAACACAAGGAAGGACACTTTAAATCTCTGGTCTACAGAACACCGCTTCAAATAGAGCAGAAGTTAATTAACCGAATACGGGACGCTGCTCAAAATGTAGGTCTAGTTTGCGAAGAATGCATAATAAGGATTGGACACACACGGACACAAACATGTTTGGAGTTAAACGGGCAGAACTTCGAACACCTCTTGTGATTTGACAACTTAATTGCAAATAGATCATTGATCCTTAACCTTTTATATGCGGTATTTTTGACATCCGTTGAATTCACCCGTCACCCTAACCTATTTCATTGCATTTAAACCTCACTTTCTGTGTTTATCGATGGTTACTTCCGCCTTTGATATTTAAGAAGCAACATGTATTTACGTCATGTTAATGATCCATATTACCTTGGATAAAAATGTTTGCAAATATCTCAGTTTTTTATAAGAATAATTTTTAACTACTGTTCCTGTACTCCTAAACCTTCCTGACAACACCCGCAGAGGAATGACGCCAATTGTGAATTATCTTGTATATAGTTCAGTAGAAACCGTAGAAGATAGAATAGAACAGTAGAAGTCCCGTATGGTTTCTGGACAAAAAGCCACAACCTCCTCTCGTGCATTTTACAAGTTGGACAACAAAATTTCCGGCTTGTATTTGTCAAAATTAACATTCTTCAATATACAGTAATAAGGGTCAATCTTAATCAAGAAAGGAACGAAGTTTCTTTTAAACGCCAATGAGGAGGCCAACGCAGTAGAAACACTTGACGCATTTAGAGCTGATACTTGCATTGAAGTTTAAATACCGACATCAGTTTTCCTGTATCTGCTATAGAAATAAGTCTCGCTTTTGAACTGGACCACTTGTACCCTTTACATGCAAGATCGCCACAAATGCAATGTGTCAAAACCCAAAATCAAAAAATCCACTTTTCATGCTTGATATTCAACTTAACCCCTCAACTTACTGCCCAGCTAATGTTATATTCATACATTCTGTGATATGTAGACTATGTGTGATATAAATGAGTTGATTGGTAATGGGAACTGGGAGAAGGTGCAAAGTGTAAAGTCTACGGCGAGTTACCAATTTTATTTCAAAAATGTATTTCAGAACCCATTTACATCCATCCATTACTGAAAACAAGAAGTTGTTATAAAGATCTTTATATATTGAAACGTTCATATTTATTTATAGTTCTTTCAAGCAAAATCAATTCCAATTTTGTGGACCAACTTATCCTTCAAGATGCAAAGATCTTATACATTAATTTGAATCAAATGTCTGCTGTTTAAAACTACGTCTTAGTATATTTATACACTTAGTCAAAAAAATCATCAATCCTAGTAACGTTTCACGATCCTTGATCGAAAATATCAGCTCATTTATATATGACTAGAAAAATTATCACAAAATCTAATATATCGGTATTTTAGTGAAGTTTATTAATCTCAGTTAAATATCTACAGTTCGTACAAAGAAAACAATAGATATTATGCATAATATTGTATTTGTAATTTGAATACGCAGCTTAAATTAATTAATTATTATAGAAATGCTGAAACCTATTTTTTCATTGAACATTATTTTTTGTGGAACTTTTTTGTTTATTTCGTATGCCATTTGAGTATTATTTTTCTGAAGCTATTATATAGTATAATGGATAGTAGATTTATGTACCTAGCATATTTTGGAACATTTTCTAAAAAACGTTTAACAAAATTAAATTGTGTTATGAAATCCAATTCAACACGTAACATTAAATCGTGTTGTAATAAAAAAAAATAAAAACCCCCAATCTTTAACAATTTTTAAATTAATTGTTTTTAGGACGTATAAAATTTTTGCTATGATAATATTCAAATATCTTTAAAACAATTCCCTAGCTCAAGCGCAAAAGAAATGTTGCCACATATATTAACTTCTATAAAACATTCAGTCTCATTTAGTAACCTCGTTCTCCTGAGAACATACTTTTGATCTTCGGGTCCTTAGTAATAAAACTAGACATCAATATAGTCTTAAGCAGATTATTATTTTTTCTTCTTTCATAGTTATATGTAGTATCTTTCAGTACCCTTAAATCAGTTTGTATTGCACACAACTAACTTATCAATGAGATGATGTTAGAAAGTAGATATAAATTGAAGCTTAAAGCATCCCTAAAAGTTTTAAAGCCCCTGTTGGCAATTTAATATTTTTAAAGGAATTATAAAAATACAAACTTTACCTCGTGCATGAAATCAAAAAAGTATTTCCTTTTCTGGACAACGTGCGATATATCAAACCTTTTACGGTATAAAACATGGTTGTATTTTAACAACTGTCTCCGCCATATAGAATAAACCTACATATTATCCAAGATAATGTGCAAATGAACAGAGAGTAACTGTTAAATTAAGAACTTATGCATTAACAAGGATGATCATTTTATGCAACGGTAGTGATTAAAGTAAACATTTTTCAATTATACATGTAATAACTACAACTAATATGCATTTAGTGCTCACCATATAAGTACAGTGACATTTTGTGTGTGGAACGAGTATTTCGTAATTTTCTCCACTTTTTCTAAATGTTCATCCTAAATACTATAAATCTATTACATCCAAATTCATTTTATCAACTGCTATTTATTTTTGGTTAACATCATTGAGTATCTAAAAAAATGCAGCAATCAGATTTATATTACATTAAGTTAAAAAAAAATAAATTAAATTAATCACAAAAAGTTTCTGAAGTACTTTAACGCCTCATTCGAGTGATAAGTATTCGTGTGCTTTGCATTTTAATACAATATACCCCAATCTACAGATATTATTCTCGGGGGCAGATCTTCTCCAGACGTAAATCTTAAGATATACGAAATCGGTTAAATTAAGGCAAAATTGATGTTTTCAACGCTGAACACAATGATGTTTCAGAAGTTAGAAAATGTCGATTATGCCCGGAATTATTGCACGAAAACCGAAATTTGCTCAAGTGCTTCCGTTGTTTGTGTCATTTTATGTTTGTAAATGAGAATCTGTTATTTTTACATCGGATTATTAATTGTACCGTTTAAAAAATGTAAAATATTTGCTACTTAACTTCAACGGTTGCTTTGGAATCTCGTATTTAAAATTAAATTGTCAAAATCTTAAATAATTTGGTATACTTTATTATCTTGTACTCTAGATTTCTTCCTAAATATTAATCTTTTTACATTAGTGTCTCATTTAGAGTTTTTTATAATAAAATAATAAAAATCATATTGTAAAAAACTGGCAATGTCCGGCAAAACATGTGTCATAACATTAAAGGAGTTTTTTTTAATTCAGAAACGGATGTTACACATTCATGTCCACTTTTATTAAAAAAATATTGTTGATGATGGGCTCAAACATAAACAACAAATTCCAGTGCCATCAGAGCATAATTATATCCCTTCAAATCAGCTCAGAAAAATATAAAAATCGTTAAGAAAATGTGGGGTTCTCTACAATTTTTTTTCGAAAATTGTCACAATTTCCTAACTTATAAAACCGCTTTTTGTTCAGCAGAAATGTGCAGCTTTGGCCTAATTTATCATTCTTTATCTTACGGCTTATGAGATGTTAGCACTTCGAATCACAACAAATGACACACTTGATTTTAATAAATAGCACTATGCAGAAAACAAGAATTTCATAAACATCTGCTCCTGTTAGAATGCCTATTTTTATAGCCGCCTTTTTGAAAATATAATAGAAACTCTTTTTTAAACAGAAATATTCTTTTTTGGGGCTATCTTTGGTGGTTGGAAATATATAGCTGCAAATGTTTATTTGTGTTAGGTTCAATTTATTTTAAATGGGGAACCTTTATTTGAAAGTTATCTATTTTTGACTGGACAATATGCAGGGTGATACTACAAAGCGACATCGCCGTATTCTTCCTTAAACAAACAGAAAATGTTAAAAAGAAGTATGCATGTGTAGGTATTGTATATTTCAAACCCAAAGTGTTGTATACCTAAAGGCTTATAGCTGTGGCGCAAAGTCCAACATTTTTTTTAACCAAATGGAACCCTATAAAAGTTAATTGAAACTTGAGAAGCACACTAAATATACACATTTCGGAACATTCAACATTTTCCAAAAGTTAGTGTAATTGGAATGAGGTAGTCATAATAGAGGGTAGAACATCATTTAAAAATCAATTAGGACGAAATCCTGGCAAATTTTCTAAAGTTGCCTGTTCCCAAAATAACGAACATGACATTTTTAAAGACTGTCAAAGAAGAATAAAACCGGAACAAAAACAATACTCAAATCAAAAGGGAAGGAAATATTCAAACCGTGAAATCTTAAGGAAGATTGTGAGAACGGCTGGTTACGGGGGGTTATCTAAATAGGAAGAAACGAGAATTCATCGTAAGTTGAATTAACTGTTCTTTTAAATTTCATTGATAATTCTCCTAGCTAATAGCGCTCGAGTGATTAGTAGCCAATTAGACGACAATCAACTTTGATATCTAGGATGGCAAAAAAATATAGGTGTGATAAATTCAATACCCCCCGATCCCACGCCAAGAACTCCATGGCTATGATTTTGCAGAAAGAATTCTGTGAAAATATTCTTTAAAAAAATAAGCTAAATCAAGTCACATTTTCTTTAATTACGAGACTTCCGTCATAAGTAATGAGATGGCTAACAGGCATAACATACCATTATAGCACAACCAGTCATCATTGGATAAAATCGGATGACAACCAAAGAGCGTGGTTAATATGGTAAATATTTTAAATCGATGAGGAGGAATAGGAGCGCATTTTTGAAGGCACTTTGTCGGTATTGTGGTACCTTTAATTAGTCTCAAATCAGTTCTAAGATTTTTTGGAAAATATACTACTTAATCTGAGAGAAAACATGTGGTCTGTTGGAAAACAGCTCAACCACATTTTGATCACATATCATGGTATACGTTTTAACATATCTACCCATGGACTGGAAGGGGTGGAATAATTTTTTGCCCCCACTTGATCCGATTTCCTAATTTGATGTGAGATCAAGGTTAATCTCGGCGACCCAAATTATATATGTATACAGTGTGAGTCAGCGAAGGAACCCCGTTTATATGGCACAGAAATAGCGACTGGGAAAAAACCTTCATATAAAAGTATGGTTGTTGTCGCCAAACTATTTATTTCTATTACTTTAAAGTATACTTTTTAATCCAGATTCAGGTCCTAAATTGAGTTCGAAGTATTTTTCTTTTTGTAATAAATAAATGTGTCCAATTTTATCGAGAGTTTTCACATCGATCATATCTGCATAGATGGATAGGAAGGGGCGCGCATATTAATTGGCCAGCCAGATCACCTGGCCTCACTCCTTGTGACTTTTTTCTTTGGAGATACGTTAAAGGAAAAGTCTACCAAGTTCCTCAAGCTGATCCCGAAGATATGAAGCAGAGAATAGGACGAGCTTTCAACGAAATATCCTCACAAATGCTGCAACGAGTTCTTCATAACAACGTTAGAATATTAGAATTATGCCTTAGGAAAAATGGGAATATGTTTGAACATTTGTTTTAATATTATTTTAAAATAACATCGTTTATTTTAGTAAAAAATAATAATAAAGTTATACTTTTTTTGCCTTCCCATATTCAAATGTCGCTATGTTCATAACTATTACATTCAATCACATAGTATGTTATACAAAAAATGCTTCAAATTCAATGTAGAAAAAGTAGACTTTTCAATTTAACAAAATAAACTTGACTGTAATAACTTTATTTTGAGCCACCCTGTACACCTGAAAGTAACAGAAATAAGTAGCTTGGAGACAACCACCACACTTTCATATTATATGAATTTTTTTTTCCAGTCGCTATTTATATACGATCTAAGAGGAGGGTGTCGCTTCATTGCCTCATCCTGTATGTTACTGGCAATGTACGAAAGACAGCAATCTGCACAATGCCTACGCATTCTGCAAACTGACTAACTCGCCAGGCACTTTGCAGAAGCGTTACTAATTGACTACGGTATGTTAGGCAATCTGCAAAATGCCGTACGAGCTAGTCAATCTGAATGTCAGAAATGTTTAGTCTTCACATTGACTAGACACTGTGCATAATACCTGATGCTCCGAAACGTTGCTATTTACTTTAGTGCCATGTGGTATATGCGAGCCAAAATAGCACATTTGTGGTGTAATCTAATTTATGGTGCAGTTAAAAGGACTATAATAATGTGTTAATATCGCTCGGAAAAAGCATAATCAAAGCTCTGAAAAAGTGCAATTGGCTG
Organism: Dendroctonus valens; assembly: GCA_024550625.1. NCBI lineage: Eukaryota > Metazoa > Arthropoda > Insecta > Coleoptera > Curculionidae > Dendroctonus > Dendroctonus valens. Next base: position 3,865,912 of record JAJTJO010000096.1, read on the forward strand.
ACAACAGCAAATATTACAGATTGAAAAAATAAATGACAAATGTTTATCAACTAATTTAGATGTTTTTTAGATCAACAGATGAACAGAACTGCAAATATTAACCATTTCAGTAGCAAAAATATTTTTTATTTAATGCAGGAATATTTTTTTCACAAATGAACAGATAAATAGAACATCAAAGATGAACCATTTTAGTCGCTATTTTTGTATAAAATTCTATAAAAGTTGAAAAAAAGCTACTTGTTACTAAATATCACAAAAAAAACAAATTTCCACAAGACGCTTTAGGGACAAGAATACCAAAAAACTAATAATCAAAAAGCGACACTTTGCTGACGGGGTAATTGATACAACTGAGTTGCAATCTGCAGCCCAAAACAGCAAAGTTGGCTTGTAAAAAAGTAGACACTAAATTTCCGTTGCAATAGCTAAAAAAAGCTTTGCAGCAACGGGTATTATGCCCGCTGTCTGGTCAAAGTGAAGCTTAAACATATCTAACACTCAGATTGACTAGCGCATACAGCATTCTGCAGATTGCCTAAAATATCTCAGTTTACCAGCAGATTACCCAAAGTAGTAGTCAATCTGCAAAGTGGCTAGCGAGTTGGTCAGTTTTCCGAATGCCTAGGCATTATGCAGATTGCCGGATTTCGTACAATGCCGGTAACATATATATAAACTTTCGAACAAATTATATCAAATATTATGGTAAATCACAGAAAAAGATTACAATTATCTGTTGACCATCATAGAAGTTACACATCTAGAGATTAATTTTTTATTTAAGAAAGTTAGTAAGTAAATAAATAAGTAGTAAGTTTCTGAAAATATATACTTAACTTAATATACACAAAAGTAGAATTAGTATTATTTTTTAAATTTAAATTGAACAAATCAGAATTCCGTAAAAAATTAATTGTTTAATTTTGTATCGCAGGTATAAACATCCCTGATAATGGGTTACAGTTTCAAAATATCGCACATACGCACACCTCTAATACATACAACATTTCTTTAAATTTCCGTCTTGTTTAAGGAATAATATGGGGGAGTCACGCCGTACAATAATCCTGTATGTTTAGATGCTTCAGATCATGATCAGTTCACGTTTGCTATACACCATGTGCGTTTTTTTAAGTAAAACTTCTTTTGACCTCTTGAACGAATATTAAATGTACTTTTTTAAATTTAGATATGCTGTTTAACTTTGTGATAATACGCAGATATGCGTGATGATTTCGAATCGATTAAGTTTTGCTTTCAATGACATGCGGCAGCTCACTTAGATCCAATTCTTCCGCGTCGTCGTCAGCAAATTGAATATCATCCAAAATACCATTATTTACACTGGGAGACTTTTCCACTTTAGTTTCCTTCTCCATGTCGGGTGGAACGATGGGTCGCAATTTTCTGGGGAACTCTTGCATCTGAATTGTTACTTTTCTGTTATCAATAATATGCCGGCCTTCAGTTAAGTATTTGTTGTCCACTTGGGCCACAGTACCTGTAAATATATATTCGGTAAGAAATTAAATGAAAACCTTGCAATATTGTTGTTTCATTTTTTTTTATTTTTTGCGATCCAAAAAATTGGACTGTTTTAACAGATAACGCAAAATCGACTTACATGTCATGAGGTCGATTTTCGCGATACTTTTAATCGCTCGAATCCCTTCGTAAAATATTCACCGGCAACCAAGATTTACACTGAACAATCTCAATATCTCGAATAAAAACTTTACGAATTTTTTTTTAGATCAAGGTTATATGATTCCGCGGGGGAAATACATTGATGACAAAACTAATGTTCCTTCGCCCCTCCATGTGGGGGGAAGGGGGTACCTTTGATTTTATTAATGGCACCCCCCACTTTTTATTGCAGATTCAGCATTGCATGCATTTTGCGGCTAAAAACACGAAAAATTTGTTTAAAACATTTTTTTTTCATTCACGACAGATGGCGCTATAAACGACAACATTTAATTTTCCTGTGACTTACCGGAATGTTTGGTAAAATCTGCTTAAAAAAACGTCGTTGCTAGGGATACATATAAATAATACAGGTTTATTTGAAGACATTTTTGGTTCAAACGTCAAAAAAAAAGAAATAACTTGAGGAAGTTTAATTTATTTTGTTAGCTTTAATCATTTAAATTTATTTTGGTGTTAATACTTCATCAGCATGGAGCACATGACCGTACAAGAGAAAATTTAAATGTTTTTCGCTTATGGAGAAGCTGGCAGGAGTATTGATAATGCTGCCAATCTCTACGCTCAGGGTTTGTCGGACAAAGTGGGATCCCGAGCTTCTTTCGCTCGAGTTATCAAGCAGTTTTCTACTGGAGGGAGTGTAAATCAGAAGAAGCAGTCCTTGGTGCTGTGGCTTATAATCCCCATGCAAGCACACGAGAAGTATCACTGCAATCAGGTATTTGTCATATGCGGTGTGTAGAATGCTGTGATGCACATGTTAGAAAATCCGCATTGGCTTCGGCAAGTTGAGTACCATCGTTCTTGGACTGTCATTGTATGATGTTGAATCATTGGCAGTAGACTTATCGGTCCCCACATAATTGAAGGTAACTTGAATGGTGAAATGTACCGGGACATTTTGGAAAGCGAACTGCCAACATTGCTTGAGGACTTGAGCTTAGAAGTACGGAATGCCATGTGGTTTCAGCATGATGGCTGTCCAGCACATTATTCGGTGGTAGCACGAGAAACCCTTGATCGTAAATTTAGTGATCGTTGGATCGGTAGAGCTGGTGCGGTGAACTGGGCTGCTAGATCACCAGATCTCACTTCGCCAGATTTCTTTCTGTGGGGCTATCTTAAATTCAAAGTTTACAAACAAATACCAACGACACGTGAAGATATAATTGTACCAATCAGAAATGCTTGTGCCGAAATTCCAGCAGACGTACTTCTCAGTTGTGTTCGGTACAATTTTAAAGAGAATGCGCTGTGAAAATGCCATTCAACCAGATTCAACTCAGTGTTACCCATGCCTAGTTTGTCGTCCCCAATGGTAAGAAAACATTTCTTATAAAAAGAAGTAGTTCGCCGTAAAGAAGCGTTTAAAAATAGTTCAAAGAACTGAATTAAAAACTATTTTCTGGGTATTGTAGTCGGCCTTGCATTTTAACCTGGTAATTACGGCTTTCATATTTTTATATAATCCCTCAATTGACCTTGCATAGGTTTTAATTGATTATCACCCGTAAAGATAAAATGCAAAAAAGCACGGATATTTTTAAAACTATGCATACATTTCTAAAATTGAATAAAACTTAAAAAGATGTGTCCATATGCATTTTGGAGCTATTCCGTCATCAAGTAAAAACTTTTCATCAACTATCAGAAAATTTAGCCGTCAGCTATTACTGACAACTCCGAATGATAATTAGAGCTGCGAAATGAGAAATTGTGTTTTTCTCGTTGTTAATTCCAGTCGCAGTTTTACAAATTGAAATAGGTGAAATTTTTACAAATTGAAATAGTGTTTTTAACATATGTTACTTACCATGAACCAAAGGAATCACTTTTTTAACCTTTTTGTTCGACAGAAGTGAAGATGTGGCTATACTCTCACTAACGGATCGTCTACGGGGTTTCGGAACTAATAATTCCTCTTCCGGCGACTCAGTATTGCTTCCTGGATTAATATAAACTTTTGGCCGAATATCCATCATCTCATGACATTCTACTTCAATGTGAGGAAGAATTTCTCCGCTTTCGTCCAGGGGCGGAATCCAAACTAGAAACGCTGGGTCCATTCCCAAGTAAGAACCAGGTGCTGCTCCTGCATTCACTACGTTATAATCATAGTAATCTATCTCCAAATCATTGTCAGGCGCAGAGATTGAGAATTCAGAACCAGCAGGTCCAGCCAACAATTTTTCTCTGTTTCTTTTATCCTTAGTGGCTTTGGCATTTGTACTTCGGATGGTCGCTACGCTTACCATGCTGGCTACTGATGAATAGCATCCCTGAAAATATCAATTTAAAATTATACTCAGAACAGCTTTTGCTGAAGACTTAAATCGCTGTGCTGTTGTGTTATATAGCACTACGTTGCTTGAACATATTTGTGAAAAAATTATGTGATTTAGAAGTGCCCACTTAAATATGGAAGATTGAAATGTTCATAACGAAACCAGCTTAATCCCAGAACGAATTACGATGTCAGAAGGCTGGTTCTAAAAACAATTAAATATAAACTTAGGTAATTTTAAATAATGTTATTATTACAGGTTTACTTCTAATGCAAATATTATCAGTTGATGACTGAAGCAAAATGCAGTTTTTATACTACAAATTCTAATTTGTTTAAGTCCTTGCTAGATATATGCGGAAATCATTTCAATTGTTGCATTTCTCTCAAAGTGTTAACTTCTATAGAATATTTGTTGCTACAATGCTGAATAATGATAGCAGAAAATCAGTGCAGTGATATTTATCAAATAATATAAATAAACTTTCAATTGAATTTAATGTTTCACCAATATCTTACTATCTTTCTACTTCATCGTTCAATTTACTTCAAAACATATTATTTATGAGGCCAGTTACGAGTCGACTACAACAAAATAGCTAATTTAGAACCGGAGAAAAATTATGTAGAATTAGTTCTTAAAGCACAAGACAAGATTTCACGAGTGGTACAAAAACAATGTCTAATACGAGATATTCGGATGTGAATTTCGCGAGACACATGCTTAAGAGGAAGTGCACGTTGAAAATTTAAAAAATATAGAACAAGAATACTAAATTAAAAGAATTGAGTCTTTTCTGGGTGGCGTTGGTAAAGTGAAGTAAAATTGGAAAAAAAACAGTGGGGCTGCAGAAAGTGCTTTTTCAATATTAGTATCTACAGCCACAAGTTATTTCATGATATCGTGTCTGTTGGATCTACCGTAATAAGCATAATTCAATTTGCATATTTCTCAAACTGTTAAAAGCTAAGTTATTAACGGAAATAAGGTTTAAATACTGTTATTCTCCAAGTTGATGAATTATGGTACTAGTTTTATGTCGACAAAACTTAGATGGAAATGCGAAGTTCGGTTTTTAGTGAGTACTTACACAATTTCTCCAAAATATATTCGAAATTAACAATATTTTGCCCAGAACATGTGGCCTTCAATTTTTAAGTTATAGATTAGAAATGCGCTGTAAAAGTGCTCAGGTGAAATTTCATTCGCAACAAAGCTTTTGTACAAAATTGACATAAAAAAATTAATAAAATCACACAAATAACATATAGTGTTTCAAAAGCAGTGTAGATATAGTGAATGTACGTGTTTTTGGGTCGTTGCAGATTTCGCTTGATATTCAAAATCTGCGAAATGCCTAGACATTATGCAAACAGAGCTTCGACTTCTAAGTATATATTGTCAACTGTGCCCTATGAGGATTGAGGAGTGGAACTCATGTGGACACCGGAGTCGTCTCGGTGAGTTCGTGAAGTTCCTTGGGTCTGAGGACGTCGTTGCGCCCCGGAGACAGAATAAGAATTCGGGGATACAGGCTCGAGCGTGCCGATACGCACAGTCTAAGGGGTGGAGTGGCCATAGCGGTCAGAACAACGATCCCTTACAGGAGACTGTCACACAGGCAGTCAGAAACAGAGAACACTGGCGTAGAGCTTCCTGATGGTGTTTTGATCTACTGTGGATACTCTACCTCAATACGCCTACAGGCCACTGATGTCGATCCATTCTTTTCAAGCACCAATATGGTGTAGCTTATGGGAGATTTCAACGCCCGTCATCCACTTTTTAATAACCCTGGACGAAAAAACGTAGCTGGCAATTTTCTAGCCAACTACGTTAGCGATAATGGCCTACTTGTTATGCCCACAAATTCGCCAACGCACTATCCGAACAATGGAGCGAATCCATCTATCCTTGACTACGGAATTTCCAAAGCACTCATCCTCAGCAGCGACCATTTGCCTAATGATCTTGATATTAGAGATTTAAAGTGCACGCAAACTAATGACTTTCGATATTGATATGAGGATTTCGATTTTCGCGAATATCGAAGACTACAGGACCTGACGTTTATTCCGAACCAGATCGAAACTGTCGAGGCTCTAAAGCTTGCAGTAAAAGTTCTGACAAGGAATATACAACGGTCATAGCAGGCTCTGGCCAAAAAAGTTCCGAATAGACCGCGGCGTGAGAACCTTCCTGAGGTAATTCTGGACTTTATTAAGGTGAAAAACTAAATCTGGAAGCGTTGGCAGCGATTCAGGGAATCTGCCGATCGTATAAGGGCAGCAAAGCTTGCACGAGACAAACAGCGTGAAACTTCCGCATACAGGAATTTTACCTGGGCGTAAAAGCTACGCAACCTCACCCCCCGTGACATCTCTTTGTGGAATCTGTCGAGAAGTCTCCGAAAAGGCTACGAGCAAGTCCCCGCTCTTGAAAAAGAGAGGCGGAGCTACATTACTACCAGTGACAAGTGCGAGCTGCTCGCCGACGTTTTGGCAGACGTACACAAAGTTCAACTAGCCCTTCAGGATAACGAACTAGAAAGACAGACTGCTGTTTTTGTAGAACGGAAGTATCCTATACCACCGTCGATTTTGCATTCCTATTTAACAACCCCGTCGGAGATACAATAGTGTCTTCGCCGCCTCCCTAGCCGAAAAGCCCCGGCCCAGACGGCATTCCTTATCTACTCCTCAAAAACTTACCGCGGAAAACTATTATGCTAATAGTACATATAGTCAACGCAGTTCTTAAATTGCAGCATTTTCCACAGGACTGGAAAAACGCTGTAATCATTCCTATCTTAAAGCCGGGCAAAAACCCGACTGATTCCGCCTCTTATAGGCTAATTTCCTTCCTGAACACCATCGGCAAATTAACCGAGAAGGTTATCCTATGGGGACTACCGGCAGCAGCCGAGCTTCGAAGTTTAATACCGGATGAGCAGTTTGACTTTCCACCACGACATAACACAACGCTGCAGACTGCTAGGATCGTAACGGATGCCTATGCACCATTTACTAAGCTTCAAAATATGGTATTCCTGCTTCTCAATATGGAAATAGCCTTCGACACAGCTTGGTCCACAGGCCTGCTATACAAGTTGTTTGCCGTGCATTCACTGCCACCCTACATAGTTTCCCTTATAGCATCCTACCTAAAAAACCGTACCATCCAGGTGAAAGTGGAAAATTCCACGTCTGCCAAAAGATGTATCGCGGCAGGAGTACCACAAGATATAGTGATTTCGCCGCTGTATACATTGGATACATTCTAAAACTTTTCACTACAAAAATTGCACAATACTCTGATGATACGGTTATTTACACATCGTCTTTTTATGTTCAGGCTGCGTAATCTCGCATTGTACATCACCTGACAGTATGGACGCCGTATTTCGACAAATGGAAACTTAAAGTGAATGCCAGGAAGACGCAACTTATTATCTTTTCGCGCAAATTCACTAACAATAAAATTCTATCGCCACTCATGGTTCAAAATACTCCAATCAAGCGAGGGAAAGAGGTGAAATACCGGGGATTCAAACTAGACGTCCGACTTCATTTCGACAAGCATATTGACTATGCTATACAAAAGACTTTCATGGCCCGAAGAAAGTTGTACTTTCTTCTGGCGCCAAATTCATTTATATCGCCTCAAAACAAACACTTTGTCAGTGACTACACGAGACAGCGTGTTCAAAGCAACCACAATAGGTTCCTGAGAGGCGTCTTATCGACTGACAGATACACCAAAATAACCGAACTGCACGAAGCTACAGGGATGGCCTATACAGTGTGTCCAGTATAAAATGATGTACATGGGGATATTGGAAACCGTTATAGTTACAGGGTGCACCAAATGGGGAAAAAGTTGCGCAATCAAGTGCCTATAAATAATCTGTCATCAACTTCTTTGAACTCGGAATAGCAACGGATATACAGGGAAAAAAAGAAAAAAGTGCGTTTTATAAAATCCTTTATATCGTGTTTATTATAAAAGGTACAATAACGAAATTTTCAGGGTGGGGGTAAGAAATGAGCGTGAATTTGAAAATAAAGTGAAAAATAATCTAGGCCCACTATGTTCAATGAGGCCGAAGTCAACTTTTGCTTTTCTTATGGGCGCAACATTGAATTTCTGCACCTTCAAATTTCCCTTTAAAAATGCTGTTCAACCATGTATAACATGTTTGTGTTCGGTCAAGATAAATAATTAAAATTAACAAAATTAAGATTTTATGGTAGTAGGCATTGATATTTCTATTATTACTTTAAATTATTATTGATCATAAATCGAAGACTGCAAAAGTACAAGTAACATTTTAGGATTAAAGTAGGTGTTCAAATAGCCACCGTTTTCTCGCACGCACAACATACATCGTCTCATTACTGCTTCACAGGATTTTCTGATCATTTCTGGGGTAATTCTGTTAACAGCTTCTATAACAGCGTGTCTCAGCGCCTCTTCGGTTTCGTATGATCTACAGTATACCACATTTTTGAGGAAACCCCATGCACAAAAATCAAGCGGTGTTATGTCAGGGGATCTCGCAGGCCTTCTTACTGGTCCCAGGTTGCCTATCCACTTGTTGGGAAATTCGTGATTTAAAAATTCTGTGATAATACGTCCATTATGTGGCGGCGCGCCGTCTTGTTGGAAATACAAGTTTTGCAGGGTAGCTACTGGAACATCCATAAGTGCTTCCTCTACGTTAGTTTGTGGGAAGTTCAAATATCTCTCGGAATTTAAGTTCTCATTAACAAAAAATGGTCCAATTACGTGGGTACCCACAATACCTAATCAGACGTTAAATCTAAACCTAACTTGGTGCCTAACTTGACGAACTAGCCGTGGATTTTCATATAACAATAAAACGGTATTTTTACGATTAAATAGTCCACATTTAGTAAATTGGCTCTCATCTGACCAAAGGACTTTTAAGGAAAAGTTTGGTATCTCGTTATTTCTTTGAATAAACCACTGACAAAATGCCATTCTTCTAATCGCATCGTCATTCTGGAGTCCCTGGCAGGGCCGTCCACGATAGGGGTGATATTTATGACGCTTTAAAATACTATTCGCCGTTGACCGCGCAACACCTGTTGGGGCTTCAATTTGACGTAAAGACGTACGAGGTGTCTCAACCACGCTTTGCATTACCAAATTTTCTTTATTTTCGCATGGAAGTTTGTTTTTCTTTACCTTAGCAAAACTCCCGTACGCTACAAGGTTGTCTTTCAGACGTCTAAACATAGTTCTACCAGGTTGTCGCCTTTCTGGATATTTATTTAAATACATTTCTTCAGCTTTCGCTTCATTTCGACGACAGAGAATGAAACACTCCAACATATCTTATTTTTCATAATTTGAAAAGTGATTCATTTTGAAACACACAATTAATTACAAACACTTGACACTGACAATAAATTCTACTTTGACAGTTACCTAGGTAATTAAAACAGACAACGAACGTCACTTTGGGGAAATTGAAGGGAAATATCAATGCCTACTACCATAAAATCTTAATTTTGTTAATTTTAATTATTTATCTTGACCGAACATAAACATGTTATACACGGTTGAAGAGCATATTTAAAGGAGAATTTAAAAATGCAGACATTCAATATGGCGCCCATAAGAAAAAGAAAAGTTGACTTCGACCTCATTGAACATAGTGGGCCTAGATTATTTTTTACTTTATTTTCAAATTCACAATCATTTGTTACCCCCACCCTGAAAATTTCGTTATTGTATCTTTTATAATAAACACGATATAAAGGATTTTATAAAACGCACTTTTTTATTTTTTTACCTGTATATCCGTTGCTATTCCGAGTTCAAAGAAGTTGATGACATATTATTTATAGGCACTTGATTGCGCAACTTTTTCCCCATCCGATGCACTCTGTATCTTTAACGGTTTCCAATATCCCCATGTACATCATTTTATACTGGACACACTGTATAGCCGACTATATAGATACCATCGCTACTAAATTTTATCATAGCGGAGTATAAGTCTCAGTTCTTACGCGAAATATCACCCAAGTTAGAGCAAAGAATCACGCAACCCTGTATAAGCGACTTCCCATATTCTATGATCATTTTGTTCCTGACAGTACGTGACGACAAACGAACATTGCCTGCACATGCAGACTATCATTTCTAGCAGGATGGGAACGCACAAATCCAACATAACGTGTCTAACCGGGTTCGTCCTGCTTCGTTCTGGTTGGTGTTGGCTGGTCCTTGCACCGATGGGGGCGGCGGCGGATGTATTTGATCAAGTAGTTGAAACTGCCGGCAGATAACGCCACGACTGACAGTATCAAATTTAAAGGTCGAGGCAAAAGCGGTTTTTGGCTTTTTCATTAAGGAAAAAAAATCTTCCATCAGGAAGATTTTTTTTTCCTTAATGAATGCCGCTCAAATAAAACCAAACCGCCACTTTAACGTCTTCGCCTAACGTTGTCATGCGAACGATCGGGAATTATCGATCTATCTTTGTTAGAAAAGCAACTTATTCAGTTTTAAAGAGTTGCAATGTTTCGATTGATAATAATGATAAAATTTTTGAAAATATTTTGCAATGAAAATGATAGTTTCTGGCATTCAATTTTAATTGAATTTAATTAATTATTAGAACGTTCTCAATTTTATAATACACGTATACTGGGTGATTCAAAAGTGGCGTCATTCCTCTGGGGGTGTTGTTTGGGGGTGTTTTGGGAGTACAGGAAAAATAGTAAAATAAATAAATTCTTATCAGAAACTGAGATATTTGCCAAAAACTAGATCACAATTACGGCAACGATGCTTTTCAAGGTAATCTGCCTAATTAACATAACGTCAAATACCTGTTACTTCTTAATTATTGAAAATTGTAGTAACCATGGATAAATACAAATCGAAGAAAGAGAAAGCAATACAAATATTTTGAGGATAGGATAACGCTGTCCATTTGCCATCAGTGCTGCCATCCTTTTTGGAGCAGATGAGTGATATACCTAAATCCCCCACATTTGTCAACCAAAACCTCCTGTTTATGTATCAATGATCAATATTAATCAAATACTTTATTGTGCTCTCTTCGCCGCAGTCTGGGATCACCTTTTGATCAGCTTCTCGTATTCGGTTAATTAACTCCTGCTCAATTTGTACCGGTGTTCGGAAGATCAGAGAGTTAATGTGTCCTTGTGTCCTGTGTATCTTACATACATGGTAGGAATGTGGCCATTCCTCTGGGGAGTTATAGGGCCAATTATCCGTTGCCTGGGAAAGTGTCAGTGGTTGTGCAATGCTCCGAGCACTCCTGGAAGGCTCTGCTGCAATTATCTCCAATACCTGTGCCTCTGTGTCTGGAACCCGAGCACCTCTAGATCGTCCACAATCTGCGTCAATTCATGGAGCCAATCGTCAAGTGTCTCTGGCCCTTTGCTGTTCTAAGGTCTTACACCTTCTGCTATGTTACTGTGGCATTTCCCCATAACTAATCGCATATCCGCAAATTCGATGTTGGTGTACATTTTGTGAAAGGAGCTTCAAAGCAAGTCACAGATTGACAAATACTTGTTATTATTGGCAAAGGCTATCTACCTGTAACTATCTGTTAATGACAAAAAACATCAATGCCGCTTTGACTTTTCATCAAAAAATTGTAGAAGTGGTCTTTTTTAATATCAAAAATTTTCGTAATTTGAAGCAAAGATCGTATTTTTTCTTTTCGAATGGTTAAGTAGTCCAAAAGGCTACCAAGCAAACATGGAACTATTTTACAATAATACTGAATAACAACGTTGAAATTCGATTTTCAACTGTTAATATCTTCTAGAAATTTTCGAAAATTTTTTTTTCAATATTTTTCTCGTACTCTCCAAGTGAGTCCCTATAACCTTAATAGGAATGCCTATACGTTAAAAGGAATGACGCCACTTTTGAATCACCCTGTATATTATTTTATGGTCCGATTAATATGGCCGGAATTAGGAATTTAAAAGAATCTGATATAAATTAGTTTTTTTTTTCAAATATCTCTTGACACCTGTCATATTTTCAATTGTTCATATTTCTGTGTATCATTTTTTTCGTTTTTCGCAGTTTCAAAGATCCCTGTACTTATCATTCAAAAAAACTTATCCTGTATATGACACGAGTTGAACGCATATGTTCTTAATACTTTGTTATTTGGAATTAAAATCGGAATCGTAAAAAGTGTACCAATCTTCATTCTTCTAAAACCACTACTTTCATTTTTTAAAACGTCTTCTGTTATTTTATATATTTTTCCATTTTATTTCTTTTAAAATGAGCCACCCTGTAAGCAGTGTGACAATTTGAATAATTGCAATGGCTATATCTCAGGAACAAACAAGAGAAAAATGTCGGAACTGTTTTTATAATTAGTGGGAGAAACCAGATTTATGGACACCCAACTCTAAAATGGTAAATTGCCATCCATTACTTGTGTCTTTTTACAGACCTTCAAAAATTCTTTACGATTGCATTACATCACGTTTCATTTGACAGAGTATATTTTAATTAGTGGAGTGTTCAAAATGGTGTTCATTATTTTTGAGGCAATGGAGCCTGTTCTAAAATAATTCCGGACCAACATTGGCGATAGCTTTCCTACACATTTAAACCTGTATTCATGAATAAGTCTTTCCCATAATGGCCCAACTGAATCAGATTCATCAGTTTTTGGGTGTTCCCAGGAGATAAAATGGCCTGGGCATCATAGTGGCCTTTTATTCGAACTTCGTCTCCCAAACCATTTATTTGATACAATTGTCTAACTGTACATACATACATAATGAGATCCAATGCCATCTTTCTGAAAATATAGTCTATCCTTCGTTTAAAACAATTTTTTTTTGATGCTCTATCTCATTTTTTGCTTGCTTTTGAAAGCTTTACTTTCAAGTTTTCCGCTTTAAATCCCAGTCAATCAGCTCTTCAGGGCACTGCATACGTCCTTCTCTAAAAAGTGTGGATGGCGTCACTTCAATAGCTGCAGTTTAGTTTATTACACTTTCATTTGAATTAATCAAAAAAACTTTTTACTAAAACAAATTCTCTTTCCAAGCCAAGACTCACCAACAATTTTTTGGGAAAGAAATTTACAAAATTCAATTCTCCTGTCCTGTTTATTGTCAGAAAGCTTGGTTTAGTTTAGTAGGTTAGTCTTCAAGGATTTGCAGTCTATCTGAACGAACCATATTAAATTTTTATAAAAAATTGTTTAATCGTTATTCTGGAGAGTCCTGTTGCTGCAGATAAAATAGAGTTTCTGCCAAACTGACCGAATATTTAAACTTTGATTCTTGACTTCAGATTCGAGACGTGCCAGTACTGATGTTCTATTATTAAGAAAATACTTCATAAAAATGTATCGTTATGTTAATATTTATAAAAAATGTTATAAATAAAAGACGCCATCGTAAAACATTTTTTGAGTAGGTTTAAAACCAATAGTGGGTTGCCATTAAAATTTTTTAAGTTGGGTTTGCTGGCGGATAGAAGGTTGATGCAGATAGTTTAGCACTAATGGGGGTTTCGCCACTTTTATAGAAATTGTTTGAAGGACTTTCTAAAACCATTTTCTGTTCCACAGAAATAGCCAATGCATTTTTTGTGTCACTATGTATATAAGTTAGCGATGTCGATATAAGTTAAGCAGTCGAATAAAATTTTCATTTTGAATTATCATTTTAATGCGCCACAAACCCGTTTTGCAACTTGTGACACTGTCTTAGCGCCTACAAAGTTGGGAATATCTTTTGCAAAGTGCAAAGAAAAGCAAACAGAAGGGACAAATTATCTCAGAACAATCCCTGAAAAAATTCAGTTAAATAAGTATAGTTAACTTGATTTTTGTTAAGTTCCTAGCTTCACTTTGGCCAATATAATTAGTCGAGCTCTAATAAAGGCACCAAGAAGCCGTACTTGTATTTTCCAGAGGTTATTCTTTTTACAATCCTAGTTCTTAAATCACCACATTAAGCTTTAATTGAGTCCCACAATTTATATCATGGGTTTGAGCCTTAAACAAAAGTAAACATTTGGAAATATGTTCTTTTACTACATTTTGTTTGCTGTAATGGTGTTTAGTGTTTGTCAAACGGAAATAAATTGTGAAAAAGTGGACATTGCTAGTGGATTTAAACAAGTGAATAAAAGTGTTGGTGAACGAAACTATGTAAAGTGTAACATGGATGCAAACAAAGTAAAAGTAAAAAATACTCCACCGGATCACTTTTAGAGCACATTTCGTCATCGCTCACGTTTGTCAGTGTAACGTTGCTGACTCTCCGACTCTGATTCTTGTAATCATCTTTCTCGGTTGAACCGTCCTTCTCGCTTAATGTGGAAGACCTCCGAATAATCTTCCAATGGCAGTGAGGTGATGTTGGGACGCTACTTGTCGGAGTGAGGTCATCACATTCAGGATTAGCCAGAGTTGGAAGTGCTCTGGAGGTAGCGATTTCGATTTCAGCTATTAAAGTTTTAGAGCTATCTGTTGGCGAACGATCATCTTTCCTGAAAAGCAAATGCACGATTTGATGGCTGAATGATGATTATGGGTTAAATAAAAGTCTGGATCTGGATGGAAAATGATTAATTACTGAAGTCATATACAAATATTCCATGCTGCAGGTGTCCATTTAACAACATCTTGAGATGTTGTTTTTTAATCAGATTTATGTTCTACAAAAGCAGGCTTAATAAGCAAAATTGAAATAAAAATAAATGCTTCCATTTGAAAAAATTAAGCTAATGGTGGTCACTTATTTTTGGACCACTTGAATTAATTTGGTATAAAAAAATCGGAATTACAATAAAAAATGGACGAGTCCGAGATTTTTCCAACAAACAGTCCGCTGAAATGGCACCTGAATCATACTTAGAATTCAAAGGAGAATTCTCAACATTAAAATTAATACATACAGGTGGTTCCATTTGAAAAAATATAGGTTGATGGTCGTAACTTATTTTTTTGTAACGTCGTCCATTTGAAAAAAAAATTGTTGATGGTCGGAAGTTATTAAGAATAAGAACTCGCATATACAAATAGAAATTACTTGGCCAAGCTTTTTTCCAAAAAAGAGTACGTTGAATTTTAAATGAATTTAGACATTACTTCTAGAACTCATATATCTGACTGATGTATGACTCTACAGGGTGATTCAAAATTGGAATCATTCTTTTTAGGGGGACTTCATAGGCTCATTTGGAGAGTACGAGAAAAATATTGAAAAATTTTTTTCGCAAATTTCTAGAAGATATTAACAGTTGAAAACCGAGTTTCAACTTTGTTATTAAGCATTATTGCCATATTTGATTGGTAATGATTGGAAATTATCAAAATTTTCCAGGAAGATAGTGGACGACAAGAGGTATTCGGGATTCAGACATATATGAACAGACATTTGAGATAATGCAGCAGAGCCTTCCAGGAGTACTTGGAGCATTGCACAACAACTGACACTTTCCTAGGAACAGGATAATGGCCGAGGCAGGGCTACATTCCTACCACGTATGTAAGATACACAGCACACAAGGAGACATTACATCTCTAGTTTACCGAACAGCGGTTCAAATTGAGCCCAACTTAAATAACCGAATACGAGAAGCTGCTCGAGAGGAATGCACAATAAGGTGATTACACGGATAGAAACTTCTTTGGCTTTAAACACATAAATTTATGTTTGTCAACATTAATTTGAGGTTATGATGCCAATAAAAGATCTTTCTCGTTGACAATATTGATATTTCGAAAAAGTATGTTCCTACATTCAACGAATCCAGTTGAATTTACCGTTTAGCCGAACCTCTTTTATTATCACTTACTGATTTTTCCATGGTTGCTGGAGTTTTTAATAATTGAGAAGCAACAGGTATTTAGGTAAGGTTAATAAGGCAGATTACCTTGAAAAGCATTGTTGCCATCCTTCTGATGTAATTTTTTGCAAATATCTCAGTTTTTAATAACAGTTAATTTCTTTACTATTTTTCCTGTACTCCTAAAACACCCCCAGACAACACCCTCAGAGGAATGACGCCAATTTTGAATCACCCTGTATACCAAAAGCTTATATTAAAAATACCGAATACATGAATTAATTTTCGCTTCATCAACTCAACACCACCGTCATTCAAGGCAATCACAGCACACGATAAACGCCCAACATTCAATTCGGCATTTATTGTGTATACAACCACAGCAATCACGAGAGTGCAGCTAGCCCTAAAATGGGTAGTAAATGACATTAACAACAAACATATTGTAATAAAACAAGAAAACAACTTCCAGTAGCCCAGAAAATGCCACAAAAACTCTGCAAACTCTTATAGAGAGAAAGATAATAAAGTCTTTCAAACAAGCAAGCAGCACCTACAACACACAAAACCGACAGCTTGTTAGCAAAGCCCAGATTACACCATTATATTCAGTCGTCGCCACTGGGGTCGACCTAGATATTGAAGACAACATGTTTGTCAAACACCTGGAGCAGCAAAACTTCAGAATAAGATTCTGCAAGAGAATAATCTCACGAGAACGCAACGCACCCACACTCATGATAAGGCTAATAACCGGCGATATATCCACCTACGAAAGGCTAATAAACGACCGTGCGGTTCATTTTTTGGGCCGCATTTTCAAAATCACCGAAAGCAAACCACCAGCACCCGTGCCTGCGCCGTGTGCCAAATACAAACTATTCAACCACAAAACTGAAGACTGCGAGCAATCACCAAGATGCAACAAGTGCCAGGGACCCCATCCAACTTCCAAATGCGAGTCACCACTGCCAACCAAATGCGCAGCATGCAACGCCGAAGACCACGCAGCATGGAGCATGAAGTGCCCAAAACGACCGACAGCCCCAATCGACGGAATACCAAACGTCAAGATAAAATGTCTTAACAAACGGACGACCGAGATTGCGGAGACGACGACAGTGGCAAGTAGAATACACACACCCAGTACAACACATGATCACATCATAAACAAATACAAACATCAACTTAACAAGACAAACAATACCAACAGAGACGAACTACTAAAAAAACTACGAAAACAATTTATAGGAGACTTCGACATTGACACATCCGTTGTTTTCTTCGGAAACCATATTTACATCTTAATGTTTGACATGCTCCTGCTCGAGGGACGCTCTCCAACTGAATCCTACGAACAATTGAGACAGACAGTAACAAACATACAAGATTCAATTTGAAAGTACTTTACGCGAACATCAACGGACTAAACCATAAAAAGCCACTAATTTACAATTACATTGAACAAAACGACATGGACTGCTGCATGTTTATAGAGACTAAAACTAAAATAGGACAGACTTCAACATACAGGGACTGGCAATACATCTGTAGACATGGCAATTCCACCAACCACGCCAGGGGCGGGGCCTCAGTTCATCTGAAACCTGTAACAAAACTAGGCAAAGCAAACCCTCCCCACCTCAACAACCCTTTGAACGACTGTCTAAATTTTACCATACCCTACTTAAACGACCTGATACACATATTTCTGACATACATACACCCACACTCCAACCTAGAACAAAACATATTGACCAAGGCAAGCATCTATAAATATGCAACAATTATAGGCGAATTTGATTTGAACAGAAACAAAACGAAACAGCTTAAAAGATTTTTACAAAATTTCGACTTTATAAAACAGCACACCCCACCAACTTTTCTGATGCCCGCAAACCCAGATTCAACACCAGACGTTCTACTGCACACAAGAAAATTGACAAACACCATCAACAACATAAACTTAACCAACGAACTTGGATCCGACCACCTGGCTATTACATTTAACATAGACTTACAACATACGCAACCTACCTCCAGTACACCTCCTATAGAGAAAAAGTTAAACCTAACAAAGACTGACATAGACAAAGTGAAACAACATATACATGACTACATTCAATCGCAAGCACAGCCCATTTCAATAGAAACCATACAACAATAACTTTCACTAGCCATAAGAAAATTTAGCGCGGAAATAAAAAATGCTTTCTACCGACATACGCTGCCCAAATTCATACTGAGACTCATAAAACATAAGAGAGAAGTGTACAGACTATATACATACACTCAAAATAACGACCTAAAAAAGACACTGAACCAACTTAACAGAAACATTAAAACTTTGATTGGACAATACCGACAAGACAAATGGCTAGAAACATGTAAGGAAATACAAGAAGACAAAGGCAAAACATACTGGAGAAAAATGAAGAAACTAGCGCAATACAAAAAAACTAGCACTACTGACACAATTGACGACAACGGAATAGAACGTTACACAGACAAAGAGAAAGCGGACGCGTTCACCAGACACTATCAAAGGGCCTTCAGCATATCGACAAACCCTAACTTCGACAATGACAACTGGAACTTGATCAACGACTGGTACTTGAACTGTTTTAACAGGTCACCAAACTATACCTACAAACTGATCACAGACACAGAGTACGATGAAGCCCTGGCGCATATCAAAAACACGACACCGGGAAAAGATAAAATTAAGGCAAAACTCTTGAAAAGCCTAACTCAAGAAACACACAAACTGATCCTAACTGGATCAGACAAACCGATCCTAACTGATCCTAACTGGATAACAGAACAACTGCATCACAAATAACAAAATCCCAAAAACATGAAAAAACGGCTTAATAATCCCTATACTTAAAAATGGACTGGACAATACACAACCGAGCAACTACAGACCAATTACACTACTTCCAGTACTAAGCAAAGTTTTTGAATACATAATAAAGCAGCGGCTTGAAAAAGTGATTGGAAAATATATACCTACCTACCAATTTGGTTTCAAACAACATCACTCGACTATTCATCCGCTCTTTATTTTGGCCAACAATATACAAACGACTCGCCTAACTGACAGAAAGTCGGCGTGTCTATTCATGGACATTAACAAGGCCTTTGACAGTGTCTGGCATATGGGCTTACTCTACAAACTACACAAACTCCACACACCAACATATCTACTTCACATTATAAAAAACTTACTTGAAAACAGACTACTACAAGTACGAATTGACAACACATTATCTTTTTCTTTTTCCCCAGAACAAGGACTCCCGCAAGGAAACCCGCTCTCACCATTCCTATATAATATATACTGCCATGATATCTATAATTACCACTTACCAGACAAAAACCAAATAGACAAATCAGCGTACATATTACTATACGCCGACGATACTGCACTAATAGTACACGACAAAACCACTGAAAAAGCGACTGAAAGACTCCAAACACTAATGAACAATACAATGTCATGGTTCTATAAATGGAGACTTACACCAAACGTGTCAAAAAATCAAGTTCTACTCACAAACCACCGACTCAACGCTGACTCCCCTACAATAACTGCAGACGGCCAAACGACACAACCAAAAAACGACGTAAAATACCTTAGAATTACAATTGACCACAAACTTAAATTCACTAAACACATACGAAACATCACGGCAGAAACAATAAAGAGAACAAAACACTTCCGATCACTAACCTACAAAGACAGAGGAATTAGCACAAACACCGCCACCAAAATATATAAAGCTATTTGTAGACCCTTGCTAGACTATGGACATACAGTGTGTCCAGTATAAAATGATGTACATGGGGATATTGGAAACCGTTAAAGATACAGAGTGGACCAAATGGGGAAAAAGTTGCGCAATCAAGTGCCTATAAATAATCTATCATCAACTTCTTCGAACTCGGAATAGCAACGGATATACAGGGAAAAAAAGAAAAAAGTGAGTTTTATAAAATCCTTTATATCGTGTTTATTATAAAAGATACAA
Source organism: Dendroctonus valens (assembly GCA_024550625.1). NCBI lineage: Eukaryota > Metazoa > Arthropoda > Insecta > Coleoptera > Curculionidae > Dendroctonus > Dendroctonus valens. Next base: position 3,885,791 of record JAJTJO010000096.1, read on the forward strand.
TAACGAAATTTTCAGGGTGGGGGTAAGAAATGAGCGTGAATTTGAAAATAAAGTAAAAAATAATCTAGGCCCACTATGTTCAATGAGGCCGAAGTCAACTTTTGTTTTTCTTATGGGCGCCATATTGAATTTCTGCATTTTGAGATTCCCCTTTAAATATGCTCTTCAACCATGTATAACATGTTTATGTTCGGTCAAGATAAATAATTAAAATTAACAAAATTAAGTGAATGAAACATACTTGACTTCACCCTCTTTTTTCTTTTTTATATTATTTATGTTGTTCCATTTATTTGCATTGTATATTTTATTGATTCTTTGTTTTATAATTGGTTCGAAGAATTCTTTGGGATAGTTGTACATTAAAAAGGTACTAATAATGACAACAGACAAACTGATGATGGTGGATAAAGACACCGAAACGTATTTGTAACATTTTAAATAATAAACAATAAAATTGACTGAAACCCAGGAATACATTGGAATGAATTTATATTAAGACCACATGTATTAAACAAGGGCAGAAAGACCGATACGTCGATAACCTTTTTTAGAAATAAAGATGTTTACTACTACTACTTTTCGCATATACGACTTGCTACTTGCATTCACTCACTTTCATATTCACATGTACGTCTTGACATGCGTTATAATTCTTAAAATATCTTTGATTCATGTTCTTTTCTTCTTACTTGCTTATTTAATCCGGCCAGCATGCAAGCATGTTAACCTTTTCTTCCTGTAATTGCATTTGGTTGTACGTTTGATTCTAGTTTTATTAGTGACTGTAAAAATATGAATTTAGAGATAAGAGATAGAGATAGAGATTTATTCTAGGTTAACAATATTATTAAATAAAATTCTAATGACAAGAAAAAATTATTTTATTGTCCACTAGTCAGTTGCGTTTGTAAGTGTTCGAGTAGCGTTAATGTAGGGGAACGGAAGCGGGATTGTCTGGTTGGTCTTGTAAGACAAAGGGGATTCAGTATGGTCCAGTTGTGGGGGTTGTTTGTCCATTTTGTCTGTAGATGTATGAGTCTTTCCGAAATCTTTCTCATGTTTGTGCGTTCGTATAGTAGTTGGGTGGAGGGGCTGTGTAGTGGGTTTTGGGGGTGTCATATTCGTGTTATTAGTCTTAGTTTTGTATATTCTTTTTCCTGACTGTACTTTAATTCATTCCAATGTATTCCTGGGTTTTCAGTCAATTTTATTGTCACTAATTATGGTGTTATGTGATGAGCCCTGCGTTTCGTCCCGGGTCTACCTATTGGACTCGTCAGTAAGCCACATCAACATAGCAGAAGGTGTAAGAACTTACACCAGCAAAGGGCTAGAGACACTGGACGATTGGCTCCAGAAATTGACGCAGATTGTGGACGATTTAAAGATATTCGGGTTTCAGACACAGAGGCACAGGTATTGGAGATAATTGCAGCGGAGCCTTCCAGGAGTGCTCGGAGGATTGCACAACCACTGACACTTTCCCAGGGACCGGATAATTGTCCCTATAACTCCCCAAAGGAAGGGCCACATTCCTACCATGTATCTAAGATACACAAGACACTAGGACACATTAAATCTCTGATCTTCCGAACACCGGTACAAATTGATCAGGAGTTAATTAACCGAATACGAGAAGCTGATCAAAAGGTGATCCCAGACTGCGGCGAAGAGTGCACAATAAAGTGATTGGGGAACAAACATGTCTGGAGTTAAACGAGTAGAACTTCGTCAACCTCTTATGATTTAACAACTTAATTGTATTTTATTTGATTAATATTAATCATTGATACATAACCTTACACAGGAGATGTTTGTTTACATGTGAGGCGAGTTTAGGTATATTACTCATCCAAAAAGGATGGCAGCACTGACGGCAAATTGACAGAGTTATCCTAACTCAAAATATTTCTATTGATTTCTCTTTCTTTGTTTTGTGTTTATTATGTATGTATCTTGGTTACTACAATTTTCAATAATTAGGAAGTAACAAGTGTTTACGTAATGTTAATTAGGCAGGTTACCTTGAAAAGCATCGTTGCCGTAATTCTGATCTAGTTTTTGGCAACTATCTCAGTTTTTGATAAGAACTATTTTTTTACTATTTTTCCTGTACTCCCAAAACACCCCCAGAGGAATGACGCCACTTTTGAATCACCCTGTATATTGATCCATATTCAATTTCTATTCTTTTTGAATTGGAAAAAAAGGTTTTATCCTTATTTAAGTCTTTTAACATTTTAATCACTCAGCGCAATGAAACAGAATTTGCAAGTAGAATTAAAAGCGTTAATTCTTTAATTATATTCTAAATTTTAATTAGAATTCCATTGATCCATGTACTTACGCTAAAGCAACTTCGTCCTCAATATCTCTATCGCCATCGACCGACTCTCGAAGTCGAGTATGCTTGTTCTGTCGACTTTTCATATTGAGAGGGCGCATTCTTGTCAACGAAATAACTTCCGACAAAAGTGTCGAATTTGACTGAGTCCTAGCCGACATTTGAAGATTCGTACTAGACGCTACGAATACAATTGAAAATAGATATGATGCTCAATTCAGTTTTGTATAACAAGCGATTTGCGTTACCTGAAAGCGAGTCCTGATCCTCCAATTGTGCCACTTGGTATTTCCTATATCGAAAAACGTACTGTATCCCCAAAATGGTGGTAGCAATGATCAAGCCGCCAAGGAAAAAAATAGCCGCAATATGTACGGAGGTCAGCTTTATAACGGCTAACGGGATTACGGAACTGACGCTGTGTGCGATCTGTACTGCACTAATGTTTAGTTTAATCAATCCTAAAAATGGAATAAAAATATTTTATCCATCAAATAATTGTTTTGTTACAAAATCTATTAAACGTTTTACAAAATACACTAACTTTCTCTCGTCATTCTTACTCTACGAACTTTTCCTGGTGTTCTTAAAATAATTCCCAATTTTGAAGCTATACAATATTTGCTTTAATCACTTGAAATACTTACTAATTTGACTTGCTTCGGCCAGAAATCCACCATCACAAACTTGACTTCCCAAAGTTATGTCGTCTGAGTAAAATTCCAACAGTAAGTTGGGCCCTGTGGAGTTCACCTGAGAAGGAACGGACCCAGGCTGTCCTGATAGATCTGAAAGCAGGGCTGACGATAGTGAACTGCCATCCCTGATCTTGAGCCACTGGTTACCGCAAGGCAGATTAAATTGCTCCACTCTGAATTTGATCACACAGTCCTCATCAGCCTGAATTAAAATCACGAAATGGAAACTGATAGATTGAATAGATTATTCGCTACAGTTTGTGTTTTGGCTATCTTTTCATCAACAGATGTGAATCTTGGGTTCTCACTGGCGATGCGGTATTGGCCGTGTGATAAGTGTGTCTGACATTTTCTATTCCGATTTCGTGCCTGAAACTGCTTATCCCAAGTACTACCGATTTGGCTGACTGCCGATCTAGTACTAACTCTTCGGCATTTTCTGTGTTAGCACTTAATAGTGTGTAGAAAGTGTTTTCACTACTGTGCGTAATAATATTTGAAAAATACGATTTTACTAAAAGAAGAAAATGTGTTGTTAAATTTGCCGAAAAATACTAAGATTGTATCGAATGCAATAAATCCCAGGCTAACACTAATACAACAAAAAGTGATGAAAGGATCAATCTGGCAAAAGAATATAATGACATATGGCGCACGCAGCAAAACTTCCCTGACAAGAAGATCTGGATTTGAAGGAGATTACTCGAGATTATTGGAACACATCTAAATGGTGGGACGGCCGTAAGTTGGCCGAGAGTGGTTAAGCACCAGCAAGTAAAATAAAAAGTTTTCATAATTCATATCATTCATAATCATTAATATAAAACAATTCATTCAGTCATTAATATAAAACAAAACAGAAACCGGCACAAAAGTGAAATAAATTATTGATTTGTATCTCATCTTTGATTTTTTTGTATTGTTTTTTCTTTTGCTTCATATTAACAACTGAATGAATTGTTTTGTGTTACTGACCGAAAAATCTTGTTTACTATATTTAATAGTGAAACTATTGTTTTCCATTTTAGATTCCTGAGGATAGCTTAACTATAACCGAAACGTAGGTCCAAGTAAACTTGTGTTTTTCCATCTCTGCCTATTGACCAATTCACCTAAACACATTCTTCTTCTCCTTCTATTAGTTCCTATCCATTCCGGATGCTGGCAACCATGTTAGCTATCAACACTTTATTTACTGCGACTCTGAACACTTGTGTGTTGGTCATTGCAAACTAGGTTCTGAGGTTCTTTAGCCAAGAGATTCTTCTTCTCCCTACACCTTTAATTCCATCCACTTTGCCTTGCAAGATATTTTGGAGTAATCGATATTTGTCTGTATATCTCATCACATGACCGTTGTGTTGGAGTTTCCGTCTTTTGATGGTGTTTAGAATTTCTTTCTGTTTATTCATTCTCTGTAAAACCGTTTCATGGTTGACACGGTCTGTCCACGACACCCTCATTATCCGGCGATAGAGCCATGTCTCACAGGCTTCCAATCTTTGACTTATCGCCTCAGTAATTGTCCACGACTCCATCCCACATAACAGCACTGAAAATACATAGCAGCATAGGAATCTGACCTTTGCTGTTAACGTCAAGTCTGGTCACTTATTCCATGGCGAAACGATTCCAAGAGTACCCCCTTCAGGCAGTCAAGAGAATCGGCTTAGAATACATAGAAATAAGGATAGAATAGCAACTTGGAATGTGCGCAATCTGTGTCAAGCGGGAAAGTTGGACAACGTTGTCCAGGAGATGAAGCCCTAGAACATACGCGAGCTTAGAATAAGCGAGGTTCGATGGTTAAATTCTCAAAAAGTGTTACAGAAATTTGTATCTTGAATTGCATTGAGAGGTGATTTGGACAAGTTGGTTATAAATGTCTTAGTCCATTCAGATAAAATCACAATAATTCAGTTAAGGACGCCGATGAATTGTAAAGAATTGTTTTATGACCAAATAAAAAATGTATTCAGCTCAAGGAGGAAAGCCATATACCAATAATACCGGACAATTACTATGCAAAAATCAGAGAGGGAACGATACGAAGATTAAGTGGGCGACTTTGGACTGGGCAAAAAAACGAATGTTTGCCATATCGGGAAGACTGTAAACACGCATTTCATGATCTGGCAATACTTATCTTTCCAGTTTATATATGAAACCCTGCTTTTTGGGAAACAGAGTCCGGATGTTTTTCAGATCCATAGGAATGTACACGGTCATGATCCGAGAAATAAACAAAAGCAAAAAAGTGGAAACAATACTTCCAGCATACTTGAGATTGAAGGGAGGCCAGATTGGTATAGGCTACTGGGCAATAATATTTTATAACACTATCCCTGAGCATATAAATCAATTGGAGATGCGATTTTTTAAGGCTGAGATAAATGTTTGTACAAAGCGTCTTTTATTCTTTTAACGAGTTTATTGGTTTAGATTTGTGTACTATTCCAATTTGCATTGTAACATATAACTTGTGTGAATAACGAATATTGTAATGACATAAATAAACGATTTAATATGATTTGAACGCGGGCAGCTGGTGTTTTATTTCTGCCTCAAGGAATAGAAAGGATAAGGAAGATCGTACTATTTGAAACCGGATGAACTAAATTGTTTTTTTTTTACTATGAGGATTGAGAAACGCTTTTGAGAGCTCGTAATGTAACATTATGGGTTGTGTGGAGCTGCAGCCTAGTTGCTTACCTACGAAAACGGTTCGTCACCGTCAAGGAAGCATCATGCCAAATACTGCGGTCATTTCTGTTCTATGGTGGACTGTATAGTAATTTATATATAAGCCAAAAAAAGCATTAATGTACAGAAAACATACCCAGGTGTAGGCGTAGCTTGTGACATCCAACCCAGTTCTTTTAGATATGGTTTCTATAGATATGGCTATATCAGATTAAAGAACAAACAAGATTAAAACAACAACAACTGCATTCAGTCGAAAGTTGACACATCCAGATGCCCTGTTTAATGTGCCTGTAGTTATAACCTAGATATTTTATAACTTACAAGAATATAACCTATATAATTTAGAAACTCTAGAAAATTGGTCCGTCGTTTAAAAAACAAAGTAAAAACCCAAGAAGAAATAGTCGGGAGCGACAAAGGAAAATTAAGGCAAAAATGAAAGGCAAACGAAATCTTGGTACTCATAGACACAAGAAGAAAATGGAAACATAAATATCCCAGTAAGACCTGACAAATACAGAACACACGTAGAAAATATATACGAGCAGCAAAAAAATATAATAAAAGACGGACAACTCTCAATAATCACTTAAACAGGTGCGAAATTAAAATTATTGTAGCAATACGAATCAGAACTTTTTAGAGCTGGAAGAACGGACTTGCCTAAAAAGTTGCAGATATGACACGAAATAAATCCACCAGAGGCTGAATAAGCTAAAACGATAGAAAAATTTGGACGAGCAGTGTGATTGTATGGTGAGTACCTCCAAACTGCAAGACGAAAATTCCACTGATATCATTGTAAACTTGCAAAAGCAAGGGTGGTTCTATCCACTTGTATCCCCGGTTCGAAAAAGCCACGACCTTCCAAGTGTGATGATCGTCGTCTTAAAAGCCGCATGAGACATTTCGTAAACATATTCTTCAAAGTCACCAGAATATATAACAAATGTGAGTCAAACACCCAATTTGGAGTTTGGAATGGCATGAAAACACGGGAAGCCATTTTTGCGTTAAATCCGATAGTGCAGAATTGTCTTGACGAAAGCCAGGACCCCTACGTTACAGATTATAGCAAGACGTTTAACAATGTCAAACAAAGAAAACTCTTAGACATATTGCAGAAGCTTAAGAGCAACTAGCGTGACATACGAATAAACTTGAAACTATTCTGGGTACTAGTGGCAAGGGTGAAAACCGGCAATTCCTTTTCTTAGAATGCAACCATTGGAGGATGAGTCAGCTGGACTATGGCGATGAGACCGTCCTGATTGCAAGTTCCCTTGAGAACTTGCAGAGGCTGGCGGACAGGGTGACACCAACTATGAACCAGTATGACCTTAGCATAAATATGGGTAAAATGAAAATATTGATAGGGTCTAAATTAAAGTCCAACATGCGTTAGCTAAAAATAAACAAGTCCGAACAACAAGTCAGACACTTTAAATGTCTTGGCACCACAATTATTGAAAGCAGTGCTCACAGAAATAAAATGCTTGCAAGAATCGAGAAACCTAGATCAGCATTTAATAAAATAATGACATTGTTAACCGCCAGGGATTTATCGTAGGACCTAAGAACAAGAATGGTTTGATGGAAAGAAGCTTCACGGATATTTGAGTTGTTTGCAATGTGGGTATACACGCGTATACTGAGGATCGCCTGTATGGATAGCGTTGTAGAGGAGTAAGTTTTAATAAGAATGAATAAAGAAATTGATGTTTTTTTACTACCATAAAAAGAAAGCTGAATTTCGGGGGCATATCTTCCAAATCTTTAAATATGAAATTCTGCAGCATGCATTTCTGCATTCTTGCATTTTTTCGTTGAATTTTTCGTTGAAGAAATTTTAAAAGCCGTAGAAGTGTCGGTAGACGTATTATTTTTAGGCTGCGTAATCGCGAGAAAGGTCTGATATTTGATGGAACTGTTTCGAGCTGCCGTTCCAACAATTAGCGGTGGAGACGATGAGATTGAGAAAAATTGTATAAATGACTTTTGTTCTAGAGATTTTCTACATTTAGAGACAACATTTGGATAGTATTGAAGGAAATTAGATGTTTTAGTAGTTCTTTAACAACAAGAGATATAAACATTCCGCAGTGGTTAAATGAATAACAAAGTAAATTTCAATGGAGCCTGCTTAAAGTAAAATAATCTGAGATCATAATTTAACATAGTTTCTGGGGGGACCATTAATTGGAAATTCTGTTTCACAATTTTTTTTGGGAAAGAAGCAATGGTACAAAGCTGAAAAAAATATTAAGTTTATGAATTAGATGAGTGGGCCAGAGCAAAAGTTCACAGTATCACAAGCCTAGAAGCAGTGTATATTAGATGAACATACATTAAAAATGCAAATAATGAAAAAAGAACAGGACTTCAAATCAAACAAGCAAAGAGAATTTTTAAGAGAAAAACCCGAGGCACAACTGGAGGTCATCAATTTGCCAAAACAGCTCTTATTGGAGAAACTACTGAAGAAAATTGTGGTATTTGAGAAATGTATTTTCTTTTCTTTAGAATTATGTTAATGCCGTTCTTAGTCATAATAAATGGTCAAAATATTATTTTTGAAAGTTCAATTTTTGGTCTTATATTTTTATTAATTCAAGTATTAATACATATAATAAAGTATTATTTACCCTATTAGTAACATTGGGCTTTCTTTTATATAAACAGCAATATTGCAATAGGGGGTTCAAGGGGGTAGCGATGCGTAATATAAGATGCTGTTTCCAGCTAGCATCTCTTAGCTCTACTATTCAATTCTTGTTCTCACCTCCGCGACGTGTGACTACAATCACACGGGTGAATCCTGGATAACCTGAGGAATCTTGTTGGAGATTGGGTGACAAACCCCAGTGGAAGCTAAGGTCAGGGCTAACGAGAAACGAAGAAATGGTCCTCCGAAAAAAGGGTTGAGCGAGGAGCTAACTATCCACCCTCGGAAAAATAGCACAAGTTACGAAAACTGCAACTTTGCCTCGGAACCAGGCGAATATTTTTAAGAAACGAGCAATGCAACGAACTACGGACATGAATATACGAACCTGGAACGTCCTGAGCCGGTACAGACCTGGGGCTTCCACTAGTGCTATGCGGCAACTGGAAAACTTGGGAATGGACATAACAGCTGTCCCAGAAGTGAGATGGCCAGACAATGGAAATGTAAAGATCAGCAAATCCACAGTGTTTTTCAGCGGGCGAAACGATGGAGGCCACGAGTTTAGAACTGGTTTTGTGATCAGAGATGAAATAGTCCATAATGTACTAGATTTCAAACCAATAAACGAGAGACTGTGCTATATCAGAATAAGGGGGCTATAGTACAACATGTCCATCATTTCAGCACACGGACCAACAAAGAACAAAGATGAAGACACCAAAGACGAAAAGATTTCTAAGATGCGTTGGAAAGAGCTTTCGAGAGCATGCCAAAACATGACGTATTGTATGCGGATATTTCAATGCCAAAATAGGCAAAGAACTGAGTTTCTTTCCGACAGTAGGCAATCGCAGCCTCCATAACATATCCAATAATAATGGGCAACGGTTAATAGAAACTGCAACAAGCAATAAGATGCTGATCAAGTCAACCATGTTCCCAAATAAGGACATCCACATGCAGACGTGGGTATCAAACGACCACATCACCCGTAACCAGATCGATCATATAATTGTGGACGCGAGACATGGCAGCAACATCATGGACGTGAAAAGACTCAGAGAAGTAGATGGGAACTTAGATCATTGCCTGGTCAGAGCGTGTGTCAGGGCAGAAATATGATAAATCAAAGATTAGTACGGAATGGAACATGAATGAATGTCAGAATCCGACAAAAATCCAGCAATATGGACACCAAATAGAAAGATCCCTGAACTCTGAAGCAAAATACAATGACATTGAACAGTTATGCGGAAAAATTGAAGCTGAAAGCTAAAATAGAAAACAATCTTTGTGTGTTTGATTACTATCGAGTGATTAGTTAGCTTAACCAGGCGCGAAGCGTCGAGGTTATCTACGATTTCGCGACAGTAATGAAACTTCCTACTGAGGTTTGTGTACTATTTTATTTACAACCACTAATTATTTGATCATAACGAATAAAATTTATTTTTGTAAGTTCTGGACATACTTAATTTACATTTCATGACAAATTACGGATCAGGTGGTTTCCTTTTCAGAATAATAAAATAGGTAAGCATATTGGGAAATGAGGGCGGTACGTACAGGCGTAGGTAATATGACACTTCCCAACCTTCAATAACGTTAGTAATGACAACACATTACATATATGGTTGTAAAAAAAATAAAGTTAAATAAATAAGTTAAAATCCAGTTAAAATTGTGTTCGTTTTCTGTATTGTGCGTTTTTGTGAAATTACATTTAAAACATTCCTTATCGGGCAACTGCCGGGTTTGCGCGATAAGTGTGATGAGCCGGATCAAGGCTCCCAAGGGAGCTATTTTCTTAGGCCCAGGACCAAGAAAAGGAGTCGGGTGCCCAAGTCTGACCCAACATCGCCAGAGTCACCAACCCCGGCTCCAAAAAAATCAGCGATGGGGAAAACAATACCAGCAGCATCACAACCGACTCCAGCGGGCACAGCAACTGACGGATTCGTCGTTCCGCAGAACACTGTGGCGTGGAGTACGCTGATTATTGGCTCAGAGGCCTCCACTACGCTGAAAAACCGTTTCATGTCCATCCAGCCGCCAATCGTTGATGAGCCTCCAACACTTCCCAACTCCAACGTAGGGACTGAACGGGAAGCAATTTCTGAGAGCCCTACAGCAATTGCAAACAAGCCCAAGAAGGCAGAAAACCCGCCGCCAATTGTGATCGCTGGAAAACCCAGCAATCACACAATGCTGCTTGGTCGTCTAAAAACCATCACCAGTCAGCCCTTCACGCTGAAGTACACGAAAGCTTCGTTGATCGTGTACTGCAGCAGTATCATGGACTGGGCGGCGGAAAAACGATCCCTGGAAGAAGACAAAAGCCAGTTCCACACATACGCCCCTTCGTCGGAAAAAACGCACGCGTTCGTCCTGAGGGGCCTGGAGGGGAATGTCGATCCGACTGCCATCAAGGAGGATCTGGCAGACAATGGACTGGAGGTGAGAAGTGTCTTCAAAATGAAGACACTCTTCAGGCCGCTCTACCTCGTCGTCACTAGCGACAAAGCAACCCTCAGAAAACTAAACGCCGAGGCCAAGGTGGTGTGCAGTGTCAGGGTTTCGTGGGAAACCCGCAAAAACCGGAAGACCCTGACACTGTGTCGTCGATGCCAGGGCTGGGGCCATGTCTCCGGGAACTGCCACCGGGACTTTAAATGCTCCCGATGCGCTGGGGGGCATGAAATTACCGCCTGCCCCGTTGGAGCTAGACTAAATTGCGCTAACTGCGGTGGGCCTCATCGTAGCTTTGACGAGGCCTGCCCAGTTTACCTATTCAAACAGGCGCAAGTCCCGGCGGAGAGGCAGCGTTTCGTCCCTGCTCCTCTTCCAACGAGGCCAGCCTGGGGTCAAACCAGCCGAGCCTCTGGCCCGATCCACCATCCACCCCTAAACAGCAGGACCATGGCGCCAAGTGACGCCAACAGGACCATGCTGCCCCGCCACCCCTTTCATTAGCGGAGTTTCCTCCGCTGAGACAGCACGAAGCTGTCCCGACGAGCTCCGCCGACCCAGCCCATGGTATAAATGGGAACGCGGTGGCCATGATGGGCAGTGTCCAACGAGAATTCGCCGAGCTGTCGTCGCAGATCGACTTGGAGGAGGTGATCAAGGCGGTAAGATTTTACAGCGCAGCATTGAGGGGTTGCGTCTCGAAGACTGACTATTTCCTAGTCTCTGCGCAGTTCTTCAATGAAGATATTAACAGCTTCGATTTTTAAGTATTGATATTGTCAACTGTGCCCTATGAGGATTGGGGAATGGAACTCATGTGGACTCCGGAGTCGCCTCGGCGAGTTCGAGCAGTTCCTCGGGTCTGAGGACATCGATGTGGCGTTAATCGTGGAAACATGGTTGCGCCCCGGAGACAGAATCACAATCCGGGGGTACAGGCTCGAGCGCGCCGATGGGCCCGGTCTAAGGGGTGGAGTGGCCATAGCGATCAAATCAACGATCCCATACAGGAGACTGGCATGCAGGCAGTCAGTAATAGAGAACGTTGGCGTAGAGCTTTATGATGGTGTTTTGATCTACTGTGGATACTCTACTTCTACTCGCTTACAGGCCACTGACGTTGATCCATTTTTTTCAAACACCAATAGGGTGTTGCTTATGGGAGATCAACGCCCGCCATCCACTATTTAATAACCCTGGACGGAAAAACGCAGCTGGCAATTTCCTAGCCAGCTACGTTCGCGACAATGGCCTACTAGTTATGCCCACTTCATCTCCAACGCATTATCCAAACAGTGGAATGAACCCATCTTTCATTGATTTCGGAATAGCCAAAGGACTCGCCAATCTCACGGAGATGGTGGTTATAGACGCCCTCAGCAGTGACCATTTGCCCATATACCTTGACATTAGGGATTTAAAGCGCACTCAAACTAACGACTTTCGATATTCGTACGAAGATTTCGATTTTCGCGAATATCGAAAGACACTACCAAACCTGACCCGTATTCCGAACCAGATCGATACTATCGAGTCTCTAGAGCTTGCAGTAAAAGGTCTGGCAAAAAATATACAACAGACACAGCAAGCTTTATCCAAAAAAGTTCTGAACAGACCGCGGCCCGACAAACTTCCTAAGAAAATTTTGGACCTTATTAAGGCGAAAAATAGAATCAGGAAGCGTTGGCAGCGGTTTAGGCAATCTGCCGATGGCATAAGGGCAGCAGTACTTGCACGAGACATCCAGAGCGCAATTTCCGCATACAGGAATTTTACCTGGGCGGAAAAATTGCGAAACTTATCTCCCCGTGACAATTCTTTGTGGAAACTGTCGAGAAGCCTACGAAAAGGCTACGAGCAAGTCCCCGCTCTTGAAAAACAGGGGCGGAGTTACATTACCACCAGCGACAAATGCGAGCTGCTCGCCGACTTTTTGGCAGAAGTACACAAAGTCCAACCAGTCCTTCAGGATAACTAAATAGAAAGACAGACCGCTGTTTTCGTAGAACGGAAGTATCCTATACCACCCTCGATATTGTATTCCTATATAACAACATCGTCGGAGATACAATCGTGTCTCCGGCGACTCCCTAGCCGAAAAGCCCCCGGGCCAGACGGCATCCCTTATTTACTCCTCAAAAACTTACCGCGGAAAACTATAGTGCTAATAGTACAAATAGTCAACGCAGTCCTTAAATTGCAGCACTTCCCACAGGACTGGAAAAACGCTGTAATAATTCCTATCTTAGAGCCGGGCAAAAACCCGACTGACCCCGCCTCTTATAGGCCAATTTCCCTCCTAAACTCCCGCGGCAAATTAACCGAGAAGGTTATCCTATCGAGACTACAGGCAGCAGCTGAGCTTCGAAGTTTAATCCCGGATGAGCAGTTTGGCTTTCGAGCAAGACATAACACAACGCTGCAGTCTGCTAAGATCGCAACGGATGCCTTTGCAGCATTTAATAAGCTTCAAAGTACGGTAATGCTGCTTCTCGATATGGAAAGGGCCTTTGACACAGTTTGGCACACAGGCCTGCTGTACAAGTTGTTTGCCGTACATTCACTGCCACTCTACCTAGTTTCCCTTATAGCGTCTTACTTAAAAAACCGTACCATCCAGGTCAAAGTGGAGAATTCCACTTCTGCCAAAAGACGCGGCAGGATTACCACAAGGTACAGTGATTTCGCCGTTGCTGTATACATTGTATACAGCAGACATTCCAAAACTTCCCACTACAAAAATAGCACAATACGCGGATGATACGGCTCTCAACACATCGTCTTTCTATGCTCAGGCTGCGAAATCTCGCATTGCACATCACCTGAGTTTATTGATGCCGTATTTCGACAAATGGAATCTTAAAGTGAATCCCAGGAAGACTGAACTTATTATCTTTTCGCGCAAATTTACTAACAATAAAATCCTATCGCCACTCATGGTCCAAAATACTCCAAAGAAGCCAGTAAAAGAGCTAAAATACCTGGGATTCAAACTAGACGCCCGACCTCATTTCATGGCCCGAAGAAAGTTGTACTCTCTTCTGGCACAAAATTCATTTCTGTCGCCTCAAAACAAACTTCTGCTCTATACCTCCACCATAAGGCCCATACTGACCTACGGCTCCCCTATCTGGCACTCTGTCTGTGATTCCACGAGACGGCGTGTTCAAAGGACCCTAAATTGGTTCCTGAGAGGCGTCCTATCGGCTGACAGATACACCAGAATAACCGAAATGCACGAAGCAACAGGAATGACCTATATAGCCGACTATATAGATACCATCGCTGAAAAATTTTATCATAGCGGAGTGTAAGGCTCAGTTCTTACGTGAAATATCACCCAAGTAAGAGCAAACGATCGCGAAACCCATGGTCCCTGTATAAGCGACTTCCCATATTTTATGAAGGATTTTGTCCCTGACAGTACGTGACTGTGGTGCGTATGGCTAGCTCGGGAATGTCCACCGGCCGAACATCTGGCTAGACATGGGAGTTGACTTATGTTTTTTTAACTTTGTTTGTAAGTTTTATTAATGTGAATGATCAATAAATTTTTATCTATCTATCTATCTGTCAACGGTCATAATCTATGTCAGAGCGGGAATGATTCAACAAGAAAACCAAATGCTAGTGAATCAGTTTTGGTTTTGTGAAAAACTTCCATCCCCGCCGCATCGGGGTTTAAAATACCATTCAATATATTTTCAATATATTGTTAGTAAAGATAACTGAACCGTACCAAACCTACATGCCGGAGATACACAAGCCATAGCGAATCAAAACATTTTTGAGTTACTTTCAATCAGGAAATCAAAATGCCTCACTTGTATAAGCCAAAATGTCCTTCCAGGACAACTTTGACTAGACGTTGCAAGTAATCGTTTTGGCTTGGCGTTTCCCAAATGTACAACACAACCACAACGGCAATATGGGCCGACTTCCGCTTGAATTTCAGGTATCTCAGCCGATATCATGTTTCCTCCTGAAATGGCACCGCTGTATATGCATTCCCAGCTAGCTCCTAAACCAGCTCCACATTTTTCCGTTTCAACGGCTGGTCCCTAAAATATATGATATAAAATGGTGCTTTCTATGGAAATTTGAAAACATTAAATTGAATATATTAATCAATTAAAATGAACACTTAATATTTCTACAGATTTGATTTATTAATTTATAGAGTTAACAGTCACTATTTCGTTTCTTCAGCTTTCTAATGGGGGCTCCTCTTGATGTTCATCATTTAGTTCTTGAGGATCTTGCGATTTTGATGCAGAATGTTCTTCTGTTTCATTTTCAGATTTACTCTGGGTATCACTGGCTTTATCGTAATTATCTTGATCCACGATCGCATCTCCACTTTTGGGTACTAGTGTATCTCTTTCCGCAGATGCGGTAGAATTTTCAGATTGAACATCAGCAAACGGATCATATTCCCCACTTTCATCCTCCGCCTCTTCCTCCGGAGCTTCATTCTCGTCAAAGAACAGCACACTTTCTTTCTTTTCATCTGGTATTTCCTCTGATTCCTCCTTGTGTACTTCTACCTCTAAAGGCAATTCTAACTCACTATCATCACAATCCGCGTAAGTCTTCTTCACGTAGTATTGGGAGACGTCTCCGAAATTGAGGAACTCCTCAAAACTTTCACCTGTTTGTGAAGTTATGTTCCTCCTAGTTTTAGCAGTTGGTCTTGGATCGGTGGGTTTGGGAACAAATCCTAAATCACCTAAGGCGTATGTGGCATCAACTGATGTTACAGTTTCCAATGAAGGTTTTTTTACTCTGCGCTCGTGGCCTTTGCTGAGTAATGAGAAAAGAGTAGTTAGGAGATTTTCCCTTTTTGATGATTTTATGGAAGAGTCGCTTTCTGATTTAATAGTTAGTGCTTCCTTGATGCAACTAACTCCTTCCATCAGTATATCGTCAAGTCTCTCATTTTCTGCCTTGAGGTAAAGTACATCCGTTTCCAGTGCGCAATTATCGCAATTGATTTTATGCAAATTCTGCTCCAAAATGCGCACCTTATGCTGCAAATTGGTGATGTTTTGTATCTCGCTATTTGCACATTTTCTCACTTCTCTGATTTCGGCCTCGTAGCGTTTGTATCTCACTAAATCTTGTCGAATATATTCATTTTTTTCCGTAATTTTTTCAATCAACTTTTTTTGTACTAAAACTTTTGACAGAGCTTTCCTTTTCTCGACATCATGAAGTTCCGCTTCATGTCTGAGAGTCTCGCTTTTATTCTTCAGAGTACTGTAATCCCTAAATAATTTCTGATGCATTTGAAGAATGTTGTCGAATTCATTGTTAACCGCTATATTTTCCCGGATTACTCTGTGAGTTGTGGCTGCTATCCGAAGTTCTGAAGCATCGTGAAATTCCGTCGACAATTGCAAAAGTCTTGCTTCCATATCCTTTTTTAGCTTGTCTTTGCTGATGATAAATTTACGTTCTATTTCGTACATTTCCCTGTTGTGCCGCTTTTCCTGGACTTCCATTTTCTTTTCTTGGTCTTCAAATTTCTTCATTAATTCATCACGCTGTGATCTGAACTCTTCTAGAGAGTTCAATTTGCCTAAAATAAGAGACAAGAGTTGATTTATTTAACTTTATGATAAAATTTTCCATTTTTTGTATTATGTTTATTTTATATAGGATCTACCATGTAGATATAGTAGTTTGACTAGTTATAAGAGCGAGGCCAGTTGACAAGCGTATCGATATTGATAGTCCTCCTTTTGAACATTTATCGAGAAGTTGATTTTGATATAGAGAAGATGATTAGAGAAGATGATTTGAACATAGAGTCCCTTTGCTCTTATACATCGAATAATTTGTTAGTTGCTACCTCAATTTATAGGATCGCAACGTAGTACCGGGTGTCGCATTTAACGTAAAATATCGCAATATCCCGAATACTAAGTGCTCTACAAAAACACGAATTGGACAAAATATATTATGAGAGGGCAGAAAGACCGATAGGTCGATAGCCTTTTTTAGAAATAAAGATGTTTACTACTACTATATTATGAGAGTTGAATATCTTCATATTAGTACCGTCTTGCCCTTTCTTGTAATGAAGACGGAGGTAATATTTATTTCTTAAATAGCACGTTTCATTGCAAGTTTTAATGTTTTCGGAGAAAGCTCAGGTTAAATAGATGTGTTTTTTTGCATTTTTCTTTGGGAGCAACAATGATTCAAAGTATGTGGACCTTTGGCTCTGTCGGCTCTGTATCAATTTCATATTTAAATATGAATAATATCCACAAAAATCTAGGATCGTCTAGGAAAACACTAGACGATAAAGTATTTTGTGTTATACTTTTTATTTATTTTGTAATAAACGATAAGTAAACGTCACTGAAATACGACATCGAAATTTAAAATTGAAAAATTTATAAGAATTTAAGGTAGTAATTACAATAAAACTACTAAAATATTCAAAATGACAACATAGCAAATGAAGAAAATATTTTATAGTAAAATTATAGTTCGGGGAAACCAGCTCCCTGGGCTCCTAATTTCATTAATTACTCGTGTTTTTGGTTTTAATAAGTAATAATCGTGATATTAGTAAAATGTTACATTTAGAAAAAATGGTGCAAAATAGCTTCACTTTTCGGAAAAGCAGTCTGAACTTTCCTGACAGTATTTATAAACAGTGGCCATTGGCGTAAGTTATTTTAAATAGATAAGCTAAGAGCCATATTTGATCCCTATTGAAACGTGCCTAAATGCTTAAAAAGTTACGTTACCGGACCAGTGACCAAATTTTAGAATAAGACAATCCATGTATATTTTACAAGCATTCATATATTCCACAAAGATTCATGTTTTCAAAACTTTTTTGTTGGGTAATTCGTATTTAAAAAAAACTATCTTTTAAAAATACAAACTTTTTGAGGCGAAATACACAAGGTAATAGCTATTTATGTACCAAGGGTGTTACGGATTGCTTAATGTCCGGAAGGTCGACTAGCCCGAGGGCCTTCGGCCTGAGGATTAGGATTTCCTGATGGGCATTATTGGCTCCGTAACGCCTGTGGTGCATACAATGCTTTATGTTTCACGTAATGGTTTTTCATCAATTATTTATAGTTATTAATTCGGTTCCGTTACGCTTCCGGCTTAGAAAATAATTTCCAATTCGGTTCCGTTCCGGTTTCGGTTCCAAAATCTATAAATAACAACAAACGAGGACAAAGATAAAGGCTACTCTAATTAGGAATCTCACGAAATTTTTCTTTGCATGTTGTATTATACAAGATAAAAGATGAGCAAACGATCCACTGCTTCATACGGTACTTCGGCTGGTTGTATGGTAGGGGGTAGGAGGACTAGCAACCCCAGACAATATTAGATAGAAAAATTAATTTAATCGTTGTACTTTTGAAAAGTAATTTGTTAATGAATTTTCTGGCTTTAGCGCGTTCTCCTTTCACTCTTATTTCCGTTTAAAGATTGTTCTTCCTGGTTCATGTCTTCACACTCTGCACCCTCTTTTGAGGAGTTGCTTTTGTCCAAAATTGCAATTTCAAATGTTTCGTTGTTGGTGATCGAAGAACTAAAATAATTCAACTTAAAAAAGAATTTTAAAAATAGTGTATAAACGTACGGTGTTTGTTTTTAACGACTGAAAAGTCGGTTGGTCCTCACAAATAATTGTTCCTCTAAAATATTTTCTTTAATGTTTGGCCTCGAAGATGGCAACAAAAATTTGAGTCCTACGAATAACCTCTCAACACTAACTTGAGTTGCAGGTACGCTTAACAATACTTGAGCACGCATGTATAACTCGGGATAAAGCTCATTCTTCTTCTTCCAGAAATGAAAAATCGTTTCATTTTTCGGTAAGCGTATGCGGCTTTATTCCACTTGATAGGAATTTAAAATATTTTCAATTTTATTAAGGGCTACAAATGAACCTTGTGAAGAAAATTCGTGCTGATTAATTCCTTTAAAAATTTTTGCTCTGGATCTTTATGTCTCAAAAACGCTTCCATTTCATCGCTTGATGAAGAACTAGATGATTCCGTTTCCATATCGTGTTGGTCAGGGTCAGATTTAGAATTAGAAGAATTGCACTCTTTTAAGAACATCAGTCTAGTCCATAACGACTTTAAATGTGCTTTTGCTTTTTCTACTTGAATGTCGTCTAAAACTACCTTATATCAAAAAATTGTTATTTTATGATTTATGCAAGATCTTGTCATTTGGGACAACTAGCCGCAAGGAATCGCCCTTATATTTTCTCTCTTTGACGGCGTCGTGGCGCCGACTATTAAAACAATTGCAGGTACTAACTAAAAGAAGTGCCGACCATTTGTCGGCACATTAATAGTGACACTGCGGCTCACCAGAACATAGAAACGTAATTTTATATTCATTTGCAGGAGGGTAAATTATTGTTTTCATTTGCTTCTAAAATGTACAGTAATTTCTTTCAAACGTTACAAGCAGAACCGAAAAAAAACCGAAATATTCTATTTCGGTTCCAGTTCAGCACCTAACAATGTCTTAATATAAAATATGGGTTCTGTTTCGGTTCCCGTCCAAAAAAAAGAAACGGTTCCGTTCCGGTTTTGGGTCCATATCGGTTCCGGTCAGGGTCCCTGGGGGATTTGAATTGACTATTATTGTATTGAATTATTGGATTTGAAAAAATAAAAAATTAAACCTCACGAAGCTCTAAAATAATGAGCCTCAAGCCACTAACTCCATTTTCCTTCAAAATATGTCTTTTATCCAAGAATATTTAAATTTTAACCAGGACAACATTAATTAATGTAAATGACTTAAACTTGGATTTAAATAATGGCTGAATATATTTTATGGCGCGCCATTCTGTACAGCTTTTTCAGGAAAGCGCGAGGTATCGGCATCGAAAATGTAGTCATCATTTTTATAGAACATCAAAACAAAATGAGCTATTTGATATTCTTGCAGTGTTGAGCACGTATAATTCTGAAACTTAATTTAAATAAATTAAGGGTAACTACTCGTTTCTATATACTTCCTGTCATGTAAAGCTTTGAAATTATAAGCCTACAAATTATTTTTCACTATTAAAGCCTTGTTTGATTCCCAGACTCAGCTAAACTTGATATTATAACTAATAAATAACATACCCTAAAAGCACAGCTTATATATTATATGATATATAAGCTGTGCTAAAAGTATGTCAACTTAGATAATAAGCGAGACTTCTATGACATGTTTAATAAGAAAAAAACAGGTCAGGGAAATAGGAAATCTGGGGCTATCACCTACACCCAACTACCATCAATTAAAATTTTTAAATGGCACCACCCACTGAGTGACAAATCATTTCAATGAGAATTCGATGGTATAGAACAAAGTAGATAAACAAAGTTAAAACAACTCTCTTATTCTTGGGCGCTATTCCATAGGCCTTACTCTGTATATAAACTTTTCGATTGTTTCCCATTAGTTAAACAATTTCCTTATTTCATAAGCGTTATGCGTTATCTATTTGTTAGAGCCCTCTATGATTCACCACTCTCAAGAATCAGCCCTCCACCTCTGTCGAGTCAATCGTTTCTTTGTTTTTTAAAAATTCCGTTAGTGGGTGAGTAGGTAAAGGGCCATAAGAAGGGTAAGGCCCATATGCGCATAGCGATCGGGTCCTTGGTGATACCAGACCCTTTTTTGGTGAACATAGTAGAGTTCAGTTGTTCGTATGTTTGGAGTGTTTTTGTCTGTTTATTAAAGGAGTAAAGCAATTTTAGCTTTTTATTTCGAACCGGTTTGTGGAGTTAAGACTGGTAGTTTTATCGGACACAACACTATTATTTGTGGTGTATAAACCCAGCATATGGTCGGATGGTTTGTTCATGATTTAGTACAGAAAATATGTCATGTTAAGACATAAATGTTTATCTACTAAATGTAAAGGGTTATTCAAAATTAGCCTCATTCCTCTGGGGGTGTTTAAGGAGTGGAGGAAAAATAGTAAAAAAATTAATTTTTATCAAAAACTGAGATATTTGCCAACAACTAGATTAAAAGTTAAGCAACAATGTTTTTCTAGGTAATCTGCCTCATTAACATTACGTAAGTACCTGTTGCTTCTTAAATATGAAAAGCTCAAGTAACCATGGATAAACATAGAAAGGGAGGGATCTTTTTTATTATCCTTGACCGATGTTCTAATACTAGACAGATTCTTTTATTTCTTTTGAATACGGTCTAGGCAGTGGTGAAAAAGGAAAAACTTTTTCAGCTACCAAGCTTTCGGTGATTTAAGAAGGCGATAATAAATTTTCACCACTGCCTAGACCGTATCCCGAAGACATAGAAAGTGATTCAAAATTGGCGTCACTCGTTTTAAGCTGACTTGTAGAGTTGGTATGAGGACAATATTGAAAACATTTTTTTCTAAAACTTCTAGAAGATTTAACAGTTGAAAATCGAATACTAACTTTGTTAATAAGTATTATTTTAAAATAGTCCCACGTTTGATTGGTAGCCTATTGGAATACATAAGTATTCGAAAAGAAAATTACGATCTTTTCTTCAAATTACGAAAAGTTTCGATATTAAAAAAGTTCCCTTCTATAGATTTTCGAGGAAAAGTCCAAGCGGCATAGTTACATAGCCATACCCACCTGACTCTGCAACTACAATACTAGGAAACCACCATACTCCAACATTCCACGAGTCAGCAGAAGTGTTTTCCTCATTTGACTGTTTTGCATGAGAACTCATTCTTTGTAACCACGTTGTGGAATTAAGTAGCTAAATAAATTGTCGTTGTAATAATAAAAACTTTTTAAAAACGAATTATATCGTTAAAGTTTCATAATTGGCGCAGTCGGTAGGATTGTGCAGTAGCAGTATCCAAGATTCCGGCTATTTGAGTTCTTCAACTCTTCAGCACAATCTCCAGAACCAACGGCAGAGGCTACTCCACCAAAGAATCGGGAAGGAAGAATCAACGTAAGTGCATTTTCCTTTCAATCCTAATCTATCTTCCGTATAAAGATTTCATTAGGAATAGTAATAGGGCCGTGTATCGCATACACACAATTAAAGTTAGGTCAGTCTATTGAAGACATAGTTTAGTTTGATTTTTTTTTTTCTCTCTCTCAATTAAGAAAATAGAAAGCATAAAAATAGTAATTTTTTTAAAGTGAAATATAAAGTTTATGCTTATTTATGAGTGAAGTAGACGATATTGTCAAACAATTAGAAAATATTCGTCTTAGCAAACCAGTAAGTACCAGCGTTAAAATGACTACTGCAAACCAAAATAATATGAATTGGAGTTTATTCAAATCAAAGTTAGATAATATTAAATCCTTTGACGGTGACAGTAATTACCTGAATAAATTTTAAGTAGGTGCGAGAACCTAATAAGTACATATCTACCACTAAACGATGCTGATTTAAACAAGCATATTTTGGATTGTATTAATGAGAAACTGATCGGAAAAGCCGAAACTATGGTTGGCAATCGATCAGAACTTCTTAGTTGGGATAATCTCAAAACCGCTTTGATTCAGTGCTTCTCTGACCGAAGAGATGTAGATTGTTTAATTCAGGAACTTACAAGGACCCGCCCTCATAGAAATGAAGATTTAATAAGTTTTGGTACTAGGTTGCAATTGCTTAGGAGTAATGTAGTCCAGCGTGTCAGTAACGATACCCAAATGTCTACTAGCGATAAAGTTTGCAACATTAATCATTTTGAGAAAACTTCATTAAATACGTTTATCGCAGGATGCTCAGGCACATTGAAAAATAATATGCATCTGAAAAAGACCAGAATCCCTTGAGGATGCGATGGCCTATGTTTTAGAGTTTGAGAATTTTGAGCGACTTTATGGAACTTTACGTAATAGTGAAAAATCCCAAAAATTTAATCCAAGTTTCACTAAGCCTGGATTTAACCAAAATTATTATCGTCAACATTTTCCAAACGCGCAAAGCTTTTTCCCCACCCCACAGTTTAGTAACAGCCAACCGCAATATAATCAATATCAAGCCAACAACCAATCAAATGGTTTTCAACTTAATCAACACACTAATTCAATCACGTCTACTAAACCGACATTTCCCTCTCAACCGGTAAATATTCAAAGTAGACCAACACCCCCTAGACAATGGCCCACAAATAGAGATGTTTTTGGTCCGCCCAGAAATGTATTCAGACCCAATCAGAACTCTCCAAATCAATTTCCAAGGCCTACACCCATGTCAGGAATTTCCAGAAATTCTCTTACCCCCACCAGAAAACATGGATTAAATTCTCAATATAATAACTTCCAAAGACCATTTTATCAAACACCACAGCCAATGATAGTTGAAGAACTATATTCGAACGAATACGAAGATCATTCTACAAACCCGTATTGTCAAAATTTTGAATATTTTTATAACCAAGAATACCTTGACTACCCTCAGTCAACAGAAACATACTCTGATCAATTTGAAGACCAAATCAACTTCCAGGAGCTTCAAGACCCTCGAACTTCCCAAAATACTGTCCTCGAAGAAAATGGAAATTTTTGCGACCCCAGCCCAACGAAAGAACACAGCTAATAGAAATTAACATTTCTTCATACAATGCCCTTCCATACATTGAAATTAGCAGTCTTAACATCAAGCTTTTAATTGACACTGGCAGTTTTCGATCAATTTTAAGACCCACCATTGCCGAGACTTATTTTCCACACTGTATATTTCGGTCAACCAATACTATTAAAACAGCCATAGGTAGCGAAAGCACGCAGTTTCAAGCTAATATTTCCGCGCTCGCAGAAGTTGGTCTCGACTACGAAATCAGCTTTATTTTATTTGATTTTCATGATTATTTTGATGGCGTTCTAGGACTCAATGATCTTATAAATATGAATCTTAACATTGATTTAATTAACAAGCGATTGATTGGAGCAAACATCGAAATTCCCTTTAAGTACAGAACACCTGCAGAAGCTAGTTTTACATTCTCGGTAAACCCATGCAGTAAAATTAAGAAGAAATTACCAGTTAATGTTAACGACGGGGATATTATTATAAATACCCAGAAGATGAACGACCTGATCATTCCGTCAATGGTCACCTGTGCACGCTACGGATTTGCCACCGTTGAAATTCAAAACCCCACAGATAAGACCGTTTCAATAACCTTAACTGAACCACTAAAGGTCGAGGCTTTTGAACCTGCAAAGTATGAAATTTATACTCTTGAGGCAGTCTCGCAAAATCTTGGAAATCGTAATAACAAAACGTTTAATATTAATAATCAAGTTCGAACGAATCACATGAATACCGAAGAAAAATTAGCTATCAATCGATTGTGTACGGAATTTTCCGATATATTCTATAAACCAGGAGACCAACTCAGTTTTACATCAAGAATTAAGCATGAAATCAAAACAACCGACGAGATTCCGGTGCACGTTAAACCATATCGATACCCATATGTTCACAAAGCAGAGGTTAAAAAACAAATAAATGAAATGTTAGACAAAGGAATTATTCGATCTTCCAGCAGTCCATGGTCATCACCAATATGGATTGTCCCCAAGAAAATGGACGCGTCAGGGCAACAGAAATGGAGGATAGTTTGCGATTTCAGAAAAATTAATGACAAATGTGTTCCCGACAAATACCCAATACCCAACATTAACGATATATTAGATAAAATGGGCCGTGCCCAATATTTTTCTACCCTCGATTTGGCGAGTGGGTTTCACCAGATTGAAATACACAAGGACTCGATAGAAAAAACAGCATTTAGCGTGGAACATGGCCACTATGAGTATTTAAGAATGCCATTTGGACTGAGAAATGCTCCAGCGACATTCCAACGTGTAATGGATGAAGTACTCAAAGATCTACAAAACAAAGTTTGTATGGTATTTATGGATGATGTAATCGTGTTCAGTACAAATCTAACAGAACATATTCAAAATTTAAAATTGGTATTTAAAAAACTTCGTGAAGCAAATTTAAAAATTCAACTCGATAAATGTGAGTTTCTGCGACGAGAGGTCGAATTTTTAGGACACATTGTCACACCAGAGGGAATAAAACCAAACAAAAATAAGATCACGGCAATACAAAAATACCCACTTCCAAAACGCAACGCGAACTAAAATCATTTTTGGGATTGGTTGGATATTATCGAAAATTTATCCAGAATTTTGCAAAGCTAACTAAACCCTTAACACAATGTCTTAAGAAAGAAGGAAAAATCGTGCACACAAAAGAATTCATAGAGTGTGTTAATACTTGCAAAAATGTTCTAACAACAGAACCTGTCTTGGCATATCCAAATTTTACGAAACCCTTCGAGTTAACCACCGACGCTTCTAATTTCGCGATTTCAGGAGTACTATCTCAGGGAAACCATCCCATATGTTACGCATCTAGAACCCTTAATCCAGCGGAGATAAATTACTCAACAATTGAGAAGGAGCTATTGGCAATTGTCTGGAGTTGCAAGTACTATCGCCCATATTTATTTGGAAGGAAATTTATAATCTTCACAGACCATAAACCCTTACAATGGCTCATGTCAATGAAAGAACCAAATTCCAGGTTGGTACGTTGGAGACTAAAATTAGAGGAGTTCGACTACGAAATCAGATATAAAAAAGGCAATCCAATAAAGCAGCAGATGCACTTTCCAGGAATCCTGTTGACCTCAATGCTCTAGAAACAGATTCATTATACAACAATATAGGAGACACCGATGAAATAACCAATGACTTTATGTTAAATCACGAAGAATTGCCAAGCTTAGATAACTTAACAGTTTCAGAGATTTTAGGGCAAAACACCGAACCCTCAAATTCAAATAAAGGCAAAATTAATATTATATCGAATATCCAGTTAAGAACACCGAACCAAGTTAACAACCAACCGTCCGATTCAGAAACAATACACTCATCATCAGAAAATCCTATTTTTGGAATACCAATATCTGAACGTCCAATAAATATGTACAAGAATCAAATAATTATTACAGATGGAGATATCCTAAATGTTCATATTAAACAGAAACGCATATTCGAAAACATCCGTATGTACTTAACTATTTCAAAAATTAATCCCGCCCCTCACATTATCAAATTTATAAAAGAATACCTCAATCCCAAACAATCATACGCATTATATTTTCGACACGATGGCCTTGCGCGAATTTTTACAGTAACCCTTCAAAATATTTTTAAAAATTCTGCTTATAAAATGCTTCATTGTACAAAAATGCTTGAAGATGTACAAACCAGAGAGGAGCAGCAGGAGAGAATGAAGCTCTATCACACCACAAAGACTTGTCACCGCGGCATAAGCGAGCTAAAATTGAGTTTAAATCAAAGATATTATTGGCCAAAAATGTCTGAAGATATAGAAAACTACGTGAATAATTGTGAAATTTGTCAGAAAAATAAATATGACAGAAGTCCACCTATTGTGAAGTTCAATCTCACTCCTACAGCATCCAGACCATTTGAACACATACATGTCGACACTTTTAGAATGAATTACGATGCTTATGTCACAGTTTTAGATTCATTTTCCAGATACGGGCAGGCATACCCACTTAAAAGTATTACCGGAATTGAAGTTATCGAAAATCTATACACCTTTATTACACATCATGGTTTACCATTGAAGATAACTACAGATCAAGGAACGGAATTTAAGAATAAAGCTTTAGAAGATTTTTGCAAACTCTATAAAATTGATTTACACTACACAACAGCGAAGAATAGTAATTCAAATTCACCTGTTGAACGCTTTCATTCGTCAGTCATAGAAAGCTACAGATGCTTGAAAGAGGAAAATAAAGAACTATCAACTGATCAATTAATCAAGCGCGCAGTTTTGGGTTATAATAATTCTATTCATACTGTAACAAAATTTACCCCTTTTGAAATCATAACTGGTCACATTAAATCAATAAATCCGTTTGATCTCAACGATAACGCAATTATTTCAAGTTATGTGCAATCGCATAAAGAAAATTCGAATAAGTTATACGAAAAAATTAAGCAAAAGAATGAAGAAGCAAAATGTGCAATAATAACTAAACGGAACGAAAACAGATGTGAACCACCAGATTTCGAGTCACAAAATCACGCTTATATCAAAACCAAAAACCGCGGCAAACACTTACCAAAATTTAATAAAATGCAACTAATCGGGCAAACCGATATTAAATTACAAACACAAAATCACGATTATCACAAAAGTTGTGCCCGAAAACCAAAAACTAAGTTTCACTATTATTTGCAGAGAAAACCAAGAAATGGGTCTCAAATGGAAAATCCCGATTGTCCTGTTCCTGGTTCTTCAAACCAAATGGTCAATTGAAACGGAAATACAACTAAAACCCCTTAAATAATCCAATACTTCCGATTAAGCTAGGTAATGCTAAGCTAGTTTATAGTAAACATACATTTCTACACTATATAGATTTAATTGAGATAATTACGCAAATGGAAAATTTAAAAAGCAATTTTCTAATACTTAAAGGCTACTTAAAGTCACATAACGGTAATAACGGTATATCATATCATCAGTTATCAGAAAATTTACTAATAAGAACGGACAACTTAATTCACATCGCATCAGGTAAACTTCAAAATTAATACCAAATAATCGAAAGAAACGAGGCCTTTTGAATATAGTAGGGCAAATTAATAAATGGCTTTTTGGTACACTTGACGCTGAAGACGGTCAACATTACAATGAAGCAATTGCTACTTTAGAGAGTAGTCAAACAAGCGTTAACGATGAACTAAAACTTCAGATGTCGCTATCCAAAGGTTTAATCACTCATTACAATAAGACCATAACTACCCTTAACGAAAATCAGGACAAACTTAGATTAAGTATAAGGTCCTTTCAGCAACTAATGCAACAACGATATCCAATGTTCAGAATTATCTTGGGTTTCACGGGTCAATAACGCAATTAAACCTAGATTGTCAAAACTTAATTATGTTTTGGATAATTTAGAGGATGCAATAATGTTTTCCAAACTAAATGCGCTGCATAACAGTATTTTGTCCACTAACGAATTAACAATTATGCTAAAATATTTAGAAAACATGTACAAAGTTGCAGCAATCCCAAAATTTCAAAATATACTCTCGTATTATCAATTTTTTGGAACTCAGGTTAGTTTTCTCTCACACGAAAATAATTTTTGCGATACACGTACCTATACTAAGGCCAGAAGATCTAATGTTTTTTCACCTATACCCTATTATCCTAAATCGAACTATATTCATTCCCCAATACCCTTACCTCGCACAAGAAGAAGTTAGAAACCAGCACACCAGTCAGCCTTGCTCAAAAATAGAAGACACATATTACTGCAACGAAGAGTTTCACCCACAAGATGATTGTACCAATGAACTTTTAAAAGGCAAGACAATACATAATTGCCCAACCTTCAACATTAAGTTAGTAGAGCCAATAGTTGAACAAGTAACGGAAGAATTGGTCCTCGTACTGTTAACAGAACCTGCAAAGTTAATATCCAAATGTGGTACCGATCAGTATCACCTACTTGAAACATCAACCCTTGTCAAGATCCCGAAAAATTGCGAAATTCAAATTAATGAAAAGAAATTCATCAATAACATCAACATACAAAAGGAAAACCATTTATATTGCCGAAAATCACACTACCCTCAAACAATTACTACGAAGTTCTTGGACGCACCAAACATTTCCAAAATTAATCTAGATGAAATTTATCATTTGAAGGAAATAGCCAATCAACTTTTACCAGTGACTTTAAACCAGAAGTCAAAACACCAAGAATACACCTTCTTTGGTATTGTGGGAGTCTGCACATTTCTTCTGATTCTCCTATTGACGAGCCAATGGAACCGAGTCAGAATCTTTTGGCTATCGACCCGAAATGCTTTCCATAAATCTACGGATCTTCAAGTACCAGATGATTACTCAGCAACTACCGCTTCGAAAAAACAGTCCGTTATTTTCGAATCCTGAGGAGGGAGAAGTTACATAGCCATACCCACCTGACTCTGCAACTACAATACTAGGAAACCACCATACTCCAACATTCCACGAGTCAGCAGAAGTGTTTTCCTCATTTGACTGTTTTGCATGAGAACTCATTCTTTGTAACCACGTTGTGGAATTAAGTAGCTAAATAAATTGTCGTTGTAATAATAAAAACTTTTTAAAAACGAATTATATCGTTAAAGTTTCATAATTGCATTGATGTTTTTTTGTCATTATGGTAGTGGATACAGCTAGTTAGTTTTTGTCAAGAATAACAAGCATTCGCCAAATTGTGACTTAGTTTGAAGTTTCTTTCTCAAAATGTAAACCAACATCGAATTTGCGGATAAGCTATTAGTTGTAGGGGAATGCCACAGAAACACAGCAGAAGCTGTACGAACTTACACCAACAAAGGGCTAGAAACACTGGACGATTGGTTTCAGGAATTGAAGCAGATAGTGGAAGAAGTGTTCGTGTTCCATACATAGAGGAACAGGTATTGAAGATAAGTGCAGTAGGGCCTTCCAGAAGTTCTCGGAGCATTGCAAAAAAACTGGCACTCCCAAGCACCAAATTCTTCTCCCGATAACTCCCCGGAGGAGAGGATACATTCCGACCTAGTATGTAAGATACACAGAACACAAGGACACATTAAATATCTGGCCTTCCGAACCCCGGAATAAGTTGAGCAGGAGTTAATTAACCGAATACGAGAAGCTGCTCAAAAGATGAGTCCAGTCTGCAAAGAATGCACAATAACGTGGTTACTAGGGCACAAACATGTTTGGAGCTAAATGCGCAGAACACCTCATGTGATTTGAGAACTTAATTGTATTTTATTTCATTGAAATTGATCGTTGATACATAACCTTTTGCAGGAGGTTTGTTGACATCTGTGGCGGATTTAGGTATATCACTCATTTTCCCCAAAAAGGTTGGCGGCACTGGCGGCAAAGTGACCACGTATTGTCAACCTATTTTATTGTCGTCACTTTCACTTTCTGTATTTTTCCACGGTTACTGAAGTTTTGGTAAGAAGCAACAGTCATCTACGTAATGTTAATGATGCAGATTACCTTGAAAAGCATCGTTGAAGTCCTTCTGATCCAGTTTTTTGCAAATATCTAGATCTGATATTAAATATCAGAAGTTTTTGATAAGAATAATTTTTTTACTATTTTTCCTATACTCCCAAAAATAAATTCTTAATACCCCCCTATAAAAAAAACCCCAAACAACACGCCCCGAGGAATGACGCCAATTTTGAATCACCTTGTATTTATATAAAGTAGTATAGTTTGCTATTAAAGAAGTTTGAATCCACATCCAATCAAAAAATTTTACGGACCAAATATTTACCTACACTGTTCTTTAAATAACGGTCAGACGAAAACGTTATTTAATTATCGATAGGTTTTATTTGTTATTATAAAGATCTTTATATGTATACAAATAGCGGAAAATGAATCTAATCTAGATTTTAGCTTCATACTATTGTAGCCCTTGATAAAATATTTGCAGACTATTTACTGATTTCGATTACAACAAAATCGATAAATTTTTCATGAAGCTATTAATTGACTCCACTTCTTATGAGATTAAAATCTATCAAATAGTCCATTCACCTACACGAGTTACAAACTCGCGGTGTTAGCTATGTGATCTCGTAAAGCGTAAGAAAACATAGTGAAAAAGGAAAAACTTTTTCAGCTACCAAGCTTTCGGCGATTTAAGAAGGCGGTAATAAATTTTCACCACTGCCTAGATCGTATCCCGAAGACATAGAAAGTGATTCAAAATTGGCGTCACGCGTTTTAAGCTCACTTGTAGAGTTGGTATGAGAACAATATTGAAAACATTTTTTTCGAAAACTTCTAGAAGATATTAACAGTTGAAAATAACAAACACTGAATAGCAAGCCGTTAAACTAGGGCTAATTTGTGAAATCCGATGATTAGCAAAACGGTGTTTTCAAAGTTGGAAAATTCCTAATACCTATGAAAAATTCGAAGAAAACATAAATTTGCTAAAATAAAATTTGATTTATTGGTGAGCCTATCTGAATAGATATTTTTCAATAATTGCTACATTACTAGGCTACCGTTTGACTCTGCACAAGATTACACCATCAGATCTAGAAGACAATTTTTTGTTTGGGTAGCCATCATCAACCATATTTATTTTTTAAGACAGACCTGTACGTTTTACGGTTTATGAGTCCTACGGACCTCAGCAATGGCATTGTTTTCTTTTCGGAATTTTTTTACTAGTCATCACTTTATTATCAAAAATTGTAAGTACATACAGGGTGTCCCACCGGGAACCGCCGCGATCGATATCTGGCAAACTGTAACTAGGAGAAATTTGAAAATTGGACAGTATACGTAGATCATTGGGGGCAAGCGATCTGAAATATTTTCAAGATGGCCACACTTCCGTTTATACCGGAAGTAGGTATCAACTATCTTATTTTAAATGGAACACCCTATACAGTGTGTCCAGTATAAAATGATGTACATGGGGATATTGGAAACCGTTAAAGATACAGAGTGGACCAAATGGGGAAAAAGTTGCGCTATCAAGTGCCTATAAATAATCTATCATCAACTTCTTCGAACTCGGAATAGCAACGCATATACAGGGAAAAAAAGAAAAAAATGCGTTTTATAAAATCCTTTATATCGTGTTTATTATAAAAGATACAATAACGAAATTTTCAGGGTGGTGGTAAGAAATGAGCGTGAATTTGAAAATAAAGTAAAAAATAATCTAGGCCCACTATGTTCAATGAGGCCGAAGTCAACTTTTGTTTTTCTTATGGGCGCCATATTGAATTTCTGCATTTTTAGATTCCCCTTTAAATACGCTCTTCAACCATGTATAACATGTTTATGTTCGGTCAAGATAAATAATTAAAATTAACAAAATTAAGATTTTATGGTAGTAGGCATTGATATTTCTCTTCAATTTCCCCATAGTGACGTTTCTTGTCTGTTTTAATTACCTAGGTAACTGTCAAAGTAGAATTTATTGTCAAGTGTTTGTAATTAATTGTGTGTTTCAAAATGAATCACTTTTCAAATTATGAAAAATACGATATGTTGGAGTGTTTTATTCTCTGTCGTCGAAATGAAGCGAAAGCTGAAGAAATGTATTTAAATAAATATCCAGAAAGGCGACAACCTGGTAGAACTATGTTTAGGCGTCTGAAAGACAACCTTGTAGCTTACGAGAGTTTTGCTAAGGTAAAGAAAAACAAACTTCCAGACGAAAATAAAGAAATTTTGGTAATACAAAGCGTGGTTGAGACACCTCGTACGTCTTTACAACAAATTGAAGCCCCAACAGGTGTTGCGCGGTCAACGGCGAATAGTATTTTAAAGCGTGAATGGCGATGCGATTAGAAGAATGGCATTTTGTCAGTGGTTTATTCAAAGAAATAACGAGATACCAAACTTTTCCTTAAAAGTCCTTTGGTCAGATGAGAGGCAATTTACTAAATGTGGACTATTTAATCGTAAAAATACCGTTTTTTGGTGAGATGAAAATCCACGGCTAGTTCGTCAAGTTAGGCACCAAGTTAGGTTTGGATTTAACGTCTGGTTAGGTATTGTGGGTACCCACGTGATTGGACCATTTTTTTAATGAGAACTTAAATTCCGAGAGATATTTGAACCTCTTACAAACTAACGTAGCGGAAGCACTTATGGATGTTCCAGTAGCTACCCTGCAAAACTTGTATTTCCAACAAGACGGCGCGCCGCCACATAATGCACGTATTATCACAGAATTTTTAAATCACGAATTTCCCAACAAGTGGATAGGCAACCTGGGACCAGTAAGATGGCCTGCGAGATCCCCTGACATAACGCCGCGTGATTTTTTTGCATGGGGCAATGCTGTTAACAGAATTACCCCAGAAGTGATCAGAAAATCCTGTGAAGCAGGAATGAGACGATGTACGTTGTGCGTGCGAGAAAACGGTGGCTTATTTGAACACCTACTTTAATCCTAAAATGTTTCTTGTTCTTTTGCAGTGTTCGATGTATGATCATTAATAATTTAAAGTAATAATTAATAGAAATATCAATGCCTACTACCATTAAATCGTAATTTTGTTAGTTTTAATTATTTATCTTGATCGAACATAAACATGTTATACATGGGTGAAGAGCATATTGAAAGGGGAATTTAAAAGTGCAGAAATTCAATATGGCGCCCATAAGAAAAACAAAAGTTGACTTCGGCCTCATTGAACATAGTGGGCCTAGATTATTTTTTACTTTATTTTCAAATTCACGCTCATTTCTTACCCCCACCCTGAAAATTTCGTTATTCTATCTTTTATAATAAACACGATATAAAGGATTTTATAAAACGCACTTTTTTCTTTTTTTCCCTGTATATCCGTTACTATTCCGAGTTCAAAGAAGTTGATGACAGATTATTTATAGGCACTTGATTGCGCAACTTTTTCCCCATTTGGTCCACCCTGTAACTCTAACGGTTTCCAATATCCCCATGTACATCATTTTATACTGGACACACTGTATATTATTACATTTTTGAATTGTACTGCAAATTCTAAATATATTTTATGTACGATATCATATACCTAAATCTAACCGTTTTTTGATATATTTGAAATTTTATGTAAAAACTGACAGTTGCAGCCACTCGAATAATTATTAATTTTTTCTATGAGGAAATATGTGCTACTTAATTTGAGTCGCATTTCCTGTTGAAAAGGACTTACTTTAATGGAATGTCGACAACATTTTTTCGACGTCATTTTCAAATTAATTTTTTTAACACTTCCTATTAATAGTTATCAAAATTTTGTCGAAATTCCATTAAAGTAAATCCCTTTTTAACAGGAAATGCGACTCAAATTAAGTAGCAGATATTCCCTTATTGGGAAAATGAATAATTATTCGAGTGGCTGCAACTGTAATTTTTTACATAAAATTTCAAATATATCAAAAACGGTTAAACTTAGGTATATGATATTGTACATGACATATATTTAGAATTTAGAGTAGAATTCAAAAATGTAATAATATATAGGGTGTCCCATTTAAAATAAGCAAGTTTATACCTACTTCCGGTATAACCGGAAGTGTGGCAATCTCGAAAATCTTTTAGATCGCTTGCTCCCAATGACTTACGAATACTGTCCAATTTTCAAATTTCTCCTGATTATAGTTTGCCAGATATCGATCGCGGCGGTTCCCGGTGGGACACCCGGTAGAGCAATTCCGATTAATTCATCGTACACATTATCAGAAAGATCGTGCTTCGGGTTCCGCGTTAAACGTCTTTTACGCCATCGTCCGTCAGTCACCCTGTATATGCGCAGCTCTAAAAAGATAAACGTGAAAATTTCGTAATTGAAAAGTTTAAACAAATTTTCATCTGCATTATATGTAATTTTTAATAGTATCAAATCACTGTTTTGACCGAAGTAAATATCTATCAGTTTTGAACGTCTGTTTCCATTTTGTGAGTTATTCTGTTAAAATATTCTTCTCGTTTAGTTTTAGTCGCATTCTTCATAAAGGAAATATATAGCTAGATATTTGAAAAACTGAATATTTTTAAAACAAACTCTCAAAAAAAAGTAAGCAATACTTGCCATAGCCTAATAAATATTTACTGCTGCGATCAGGAACACTTTTGAAAATATGTAACTCGCAATATTGTTGCGTTAAACGTAGCTCAAAACGACTTTCGAACCATTGGAGCAGATGTGAATCACTTTTTTAAATTCCGACAATTTTGAAAAGATTTCTCGTTCTATGTTTGCCACTAAGGCTGTTACAGTTATCGTTACAGCTTTTAAGAAATTAAGGGAAATTTATTTTTCTCTTTTCAGAATTGAAGATAAAACGAAAACTAAACAACGAATTTAGTAAAATAGAAAATGTTACTGTACATACCATCCAACAATTTATTTTCTGATGTCAATTGTTCATGCATTTCCTTATACTCCTGTTCCAGTTCGACGATTTTCGTTTCAAATTGCTCTGTTTCAGATTGCCTGGTTTCTTGTAGACCGACGATCCTCTCTTCCAACTCGTTAATTTCGTTCGTTTTCTCTTGAAGCATTCGTTTGAGATACGTGATTATATCCGATTTGTCTTCATCATTTTTCTGGCCTTGTTGCTCCAATTCCTCGTTTTTCTCCTCTAATTCTTGTGTCAATGATCTCAATCTAGCTAGTTTTCTATTCAAATCCGCTATGGTCAGCTCGTAAAATGTCTTGTCCACTTCGGTCAGAGCGTTTGGGTCGTCTTCGGCTACCTTTTTCTTTTTTCCTTTGCCTTTTTTGCCTTTTGCCATAACTTTTTGGAAAAATTGTGAATTGCTCCTGTTTAACCGTAACTTCAAATATAGACTGTTTGGTTGCTAAGGTAATCGGCAAGTTCTATTGATTCAGGTGAAGGGTGATATTCCGAAAATACTCGAATCGGTACGGTGTTGGTAAATTAAGGCCATTACAAATGTATTTTTAAAGGCTAAAATTGTCTTACCTCACAAAATTTGGCTCCGTATCTCGGTGGTGGTGAATCGCAAATTCTGTACCTGTTACGAATCCCTCCCACACAGGTGCTAGAGCACGGACTCCATTGACTCCATGGACTCCATCCTCCTCTTTCCTGATCTGAAAGCAATTTAGGAAACATGTTGATAGCAACTTGAATTGAATTTCAGAGTTATATTTAAAATGGTAACCTGGTATTCAGTTTAAATATTGTGCTATGAAGAACAACAATTACTTTAATTGGATTATTCGAGTGGCTAATCCAATATTGACTTTAATGGTGTCGGTTAAGTACAATACACAGGGTGTTTTATCAAAGCAAAGTTTTTTTTAAGTTGCAAACATTTTTGAAATGTTGAGAATGTCTCAAGAATGAGTCGGACGTCAAACCGTTTTAGGCAACAATGTGTAGATATTAAACTATTGGATAAGATATGCGTTGGAACCTCATCAAAAGTCTTTGAAAGAAATCCGAATTAAAAATTAGAATTAAATAATTCATAAGAATTAAAGGTGGCAATAGCAATAAAACAGAATAAGATGTTCAACATACCAACATGCAGGTAAGGGGAAGATGATATAGTGAAATTATAGTAAGGGAAAACGCGCCCCAAGCCGCAATTAGGGTTTGTGTTAATATGTAACATTTGTGATATTAATAAACTTTTATAGGATTTTCTGCAGTAATTCTAATGACCTGATGAATTCTTATTTATCTCAGTTAGGTAAGTACCCGAACCTTTATGAGACAACTAGGCTTTACAAGAAGAAAATATTTTGCCACTTCATTTATTCCATTCTTTAAAACAACGCAACAGGCGTGTGTCTCTCTTCAGTAAAACCAAAGAAAAAGAGATGGAACACGCTGCCGGGTGCACCGCGTTAAAACAAATCCCACGACGCATGACTATACGACAGAACATTTATAGTCTGGCGTAACGCGTAATATATAAATGAGTTTACTATAAACTTGGCCGGTGAGTTACTGCGTCGGTGTTGGGTTGGTGCACCAAGCCATTCCGCCGGCACTGCTCCGGCACTTGAAAATTCACTGAGTTACCCATCTCTACTTCTGAGGAATATATCATTTTTTAGTTAATGCTTTTTATGAACCGACAAAACATTAAACGCAAAAAAATTCAGACACGGGATAATTAACACAATAATGGAAAGGTTGCACTTTGAAAAGGGTTTGACTCTTTTCAAACTTT
This sequence comes from Dendroctonus valens, assembly GCA_024550625.1. Classification (NCBI taxonomy): domain Eukaryota; kingdom Metazoa; phylum Arthropoda; class Insecta; order Coleoptera; family Curculionidae; genus Dendroctonus; species Dendroctonus valens. The sequence goes on from JAJTJO010000096.1 coordinate 3,922,459, forward strand.
TGAGAATGTAAAAGTTTGTTCCATGGCGGTTTTCCATGGACTAATAAATATCCTTCCTGTTGTTTCAATCTATTGTACGAGCACTTTGCGCATAAATATGTTATTGCTTACAATGTCGATTAGATCTATCTGAAATGTATATTTTAGTTTGGCAAAAAAACTTATTCTGCTGGTGCTATTATAGTATACAGGGTAATTAAAAATTGACGTCATTACTTTTAAGGGGTTATAGGGGCTCACTTGGGGAGTGCGAGAAAAATATTGACAAAATTTTTTTGGATAATTTCGAGAACATATTAACAGTTATTTTCGTTTTGTATATTCTTTTTCCTGACTGTACTTTAATTCATTCCAATGTATTCCTGGGTTTTCAGTCAATTTTATTGTCACTAATTATGGTGTTATGTGATGAGCCCTGCGTTTCGTCCCGGGTCTACCTATTGGACTCGTCAGTAAGGCTTAGGTAGACCCTGCCTTACAAAAGTCTCTGAAAAGCCTTTGTTGCTTTTTCTTTCTTTGTTTTGTGTTTACCCATGGTTACTACAGTTTTTAATAATTGAGAAGCAACACGTATTTACAGTAATGTTAATGAGGCAGATTTCGTTCAAAATCATTGTTGCCATCCTTCTGATCTAGTTTTATGCAGATATCTGCGTTTCTAATAGGAATTCTTCACTATTTTTCCTGTATTCCCAAAGCACCTCCAGACAACACCCCCCGAGGAATGACGCCAAGTTTGAATCACCCTGTATACATATATGTACATCTAACTTAAGTGGAAATCAGGTGACAGAATATTTATGTTGTATAAACATATGTAATAATATTTCATATGTAAAATATTTCAGCATATGTGTTTTGATTAAGAAATGAATAATCCCAATTCACAAGCGTAACATCACATACGGTCAATAACGAATAAATTTAAAAGGTATTGCTGTTGCGTACACACGAACGCAATGAGCGCGGCTGTATGCTCTGGTGGTTGCCTAAAGGCACACCCTTAACTACGGAGCTCCCTATGGCATCTGTCGGCTGTCTTTTGTAATCATTGAACAGAAAACCGCTACTATATTAAGAATTTTATTGTAAATTCCAACGCTGCCAGTCACGATTACAACGGATTAAAACTACCGGCTAAAACCCTTGTCAGTGCTTAAGAGCATGGTAGACGAGTGTCAAAAAATGTCGACCTTCGGTATTTCCCCAAACTCTCGCCTTTCGTCCCCACGATGCCAAACTCACAAAAGTTGTCCATTGACTCCACATACCAAAGATCTTTCATTTACAGGGACATTTTTTTAAGTGTCTTACCCAAATTACTACTTCCCTATTACCCTTCTGAAAAGTTTTCAGGCAGAATCTGTAATCGAATGTAATAAGGAATTTAGATCCGCACTTTGAAATCTTGTCAGATGTCAAATTTGACAGTCTGGACGCCATCTTGAATTTTTTTAAATGGTATCATATAGATATTTTTATACCATCGGATAGACCATTGAGACCTGGTTTCAGAAATATATAATTGTATGCCGTTTGCGTTGACGGTTCTCGATATATGGAGTGTTAAACTCACTGAATCTCGATTATTTTTTTAAGTGTCTCACCCAAATTACTACTTCCCGTCGAGTATACTATCCCAGCAAACACACCTCGGTCCCTGAGATGTCCCACGGAAGTCAATACGGGATATAAGTCTGGTCCCTCGGACGTCCTGCTACGTCCCGATACATACGTGGGACGTCCATGGGACATACTTTTGGGACTATTCGGGTCATGTATGGGATGATCCTGTAAAGGTCGTTTGGGAGGGACATCACTGGGATTATAGGCGGGTTGTTTAGAGAACATCTGTGAAATGTTCTTAGGTTAATAGTCAACCTATCAAATTATTGGAAAATTTAGGGTGGAAGCAATTTAAAAGAAACAAAATACTGAACCAATAGCCTATACTTCAAAACAAACAAAAAACATTTACGTATTACAAACTAAACGTATTTTTGCTATGAATCGAAATTTGCTCTTCTCTCCGAAACCGGTAAAGCGTTAATTGCTATTTTTTAGCCATCTGTAATAAAAAAAGATATATTTTATCATTTATAAATTCGTTTTTGTATATTCTTTTCCTGACTGTACTTTAATTCATTCCAATGTATTCCTGGGTCAATTTTTTCCAAATTTCCAAAGTCAATTTCATTGTCACCAATTATGGCGTTATGTGATGATCCATGCGTTTCGTCCCGGGCCTACCTATTGGACTCGTCAGTAAGGCTTAGGTAGACCCTGCCTTATACGCCGGACACCGGTTATACGCGTTTGGACGTAAATGAACCGAGTCGGCGTAGCTCTTGTGCGGTGAGATGTTAGCGACCCGTGTTGCTGATGCTGCTACCCGTTCCATTCTGCTTTTGTTCCCAAGCATTTCTCTTCGTTTTTGTATATTCTTTTCCAGACTACTTTAATTCATTCCAATGTATTCCTGGGTTTCAGTCAATTACTGACTGGTATATACATACTTTTATTAAGTGTAATTTATTTAGTATAAGTTTTTCGAGCGTGCTATTTACTATTACTCCATATACGTCCTGTTCATTATGTCCCTGGGAGCAAAAAATATAACGTTTGTGGGACGACTCGCATGGGATCTGCATGAGATATTTGTGCCATACAAGGGACGGCCTAGGGATGTCCCACCAAGGGTCATCTCATGCGGGATAATGGGGATCAAAATAGGACGTCCCTCGGACCATTTGTGCTTACTGGGATCGAGTGGGTACTATCGAGAACCGTCAACGCAAAGGGCATACCATTATATATTTCTGAAACCAGCTTTCAATGGTCTATCGGATGGTGTAAAAATATCCATATGATACTGTTAAAAAAAGGATGGTTCCAGACTGTCAAATTTGACATCTGACAAGATTTCTAAGCGCGGATCTAAATTCCTTACTACACTCGATTACATATTATGCTTTAAAACTTTTCAGAAGGTTAATAGGGAAGTAGTAATTTGGGTGAGACCATTAAAAAAATAATCGAAATTCAGTGAGTTTAACACTCCATATATCGAAAACCGTCAACGCAAAGAGCATACAATTATATATTTCTGAAACTAGCTCTCAATGGTCTATCCGATGGTGTGAAAATATCCAAATGATACTATTTTAAAAAAATCAAGATGGCGTCAAACTGTCAAATTTGACATTTGACAAGATTTCTAAGCGCGGATGTAAATTCCCGACTGCACTCGATTACAGATTATGCTTTAAAACTTTTCAGAAGGGTAATAGGGAAGTAGTATTATTATTATAGTAGTAGTAGTAGTTTGGTTGAGACACTTAAAAAAATGTCCCTGTACATAACCACTTTCCGTGACCACTTCTGGCTCGCTTGTTGCTGTGTGTGTGTGTAAAGTGTTTTATTAAAATCGCACAGCCGATCTTGAAATTCTAAAAACAGTTGAACATTACTACAAACCAATTGCCATATTTTCTACAAAACTTCAATCATATATACTAATTTGTGTGTCAAACAAAGTCTACCTTTACAAATTAATCTGAAAGATCCAAGACTCAAATAAATTTGTATTAAAATCTTGGGAAACGTATTTCATTTGTGCATTTATTATTTTCAAAGAATAGGGATATAAGCACCGACCGAGAATTCAGAATTTAAATGAACCACTTACCCAGACTTGTGACTAATCTACGTGGAAAGAATAATATTACTCGAATCAGTGTTTAACATTGCAGACATCCGAGAGAATCCGCACAGCATTAAAAATCTGGTGATTGTTATTATTTTTGAAAATTGTAACATTCCATCCGAACCGATGTCAAATCTGTGCTAAAAAGAATTCCTAACACTTCCCATAAACATGTTGATGGCGACAATCAGAAAGTTGGAAACTGCGTAGCGTGATCAAGTTTAGTTGAGGCTGGTTGAGAGAGATCCATATTCAACCTTTGGCTACATATGGTCTGAATGGCTCTTAAAAACATGTGTAAAGAGTGCCCCGAGAAATGTGGACGTGCTTTCGGAGACATATACGGGTTGTCAAAATAAAAATGAAAACACTCTATAATACAGGACCTTAAAAGTTATCTCTTAAAAATCGGATTTTAATAAATAATTTTTAAAGTGCCTACTTTGAAAAACTTGAAAGTTTTGAAACGAGTGAAGGTACTTTAACATTGTGATTTTGAAAATCATTTTGGTGTTTGAATTTGCTCGGGTTCGATCAGCTTGAACACATTAATGCTGACATTTTACCCATACCAATTCCTTATTTGTTCATTGCTTATAATCAAGTACGAATAGTATTTATAAAAAGGTAGGTGGATTGCAGCGCTGCAAACAAAACATTAAACATTTTTATATTGAAAACTAGAGACTATCGCTAATCCAACCGATAAACGGACAAAATTGGGGATTAAATTTAAACTCCACTTAGACTGCGGAAACGAAATTTACCTGACTGTGCAAATCAAATGGCTAAGCTTGGTAAACCAAGCTTAGCACTAAACCTTGGTTAATATATGGAGGGTGCAATTGGCTAATAGGTACAGAAGTATGATCTATCAGTTTACAGGGGCTTAAATTTCCTGGCCGAATAAAAATGTTAGCTTCGGCGTTCAGCTTTTACCACATTTGGGTTTTGAATTTAAAACCGTTAATTTGTTATAGCTTGTTCCGTAAACACCTGTCATGGCATTTTTTAAAAGCAATTGACATATATCAAAAACTATAAGAGAAAAATTAACAAAACTAAACTCAAATTCAAACAAAAAATAAAAATAAATATACCCACTATGTATATTGATTTTTTGTATGCTTTTTGTAAATAAATAATAAAAAACATTTTAAATAATTAATAGTAAACCTACTTTTTATTATCTTCCTTTAGAGCAGAAAATTATATGAATATCTATCATCCAATAAATGTATGGACAGCACGCTGCGTTTAATGAGAAAAGTTTAGATCTCTGATACTGCAAGAACTGAAATTTAGTAAACTAATGGTTAAATTAATAACTTTTACGAAAAAAATATCCAGCTTTATATTTAGTGACGGGAAAGTGTCCAGCTGATGCAGTCAAAGACAATACGCGCCCGAGCGCATCCCATGCGTAGCGGCCTTCACTGCATCAGCTGGACACTTTTTCCCCACAAAATGTACAGCTGGATGTCTTTTTTTCGTTTAAGTTGTTAATTTAACTATTAGTTTACCAAATTTCAGTTTTTGCGATATCAGTAACATAATCAACATGTTAACTGTTACAGATTTTGCGGTATTAGTTTTTTTTTTATTATTTTACGTGTTTGGGATGCTGCCGCAGCTACACCCCCCGGAAGTACGCCAGCTGGAGGTCCATTCACTTACTAGTTAAGCTTAGGAAAAATGTTCAGCTTTTGTGCTTTTGGTCATTAAAAAAGGTAGCGGGATCCCGGACTATTTGTCTTTTGTCGGCAGTCGCAGTGATTTTTGGACGTTGAAACATGAGTTATGTCACCCTTACTGACGTTGCTTTAAGTGAGGATAGTCACTTTAATAGGAAATTTCTGGAAGTTTCCAGAATTTTTTCAGTTACTAATGCGAGGCCAATAGGCCGTTGGACAACACCGATTTTTCAAAAATTTGACAAGAAAAAGCCAAAACTCCAACAATCTGGCTCACATTATCGCTCGAACGAGAAAATGTGCTGCTTTAAGTGTGGAAAAACGCACTTTTATAGGAAATTTCTGGGAGTTTATAGGATTTTTTCAGATACTAAATCGAAGCGATTGGTCGTTGGACAACAGCGATTTTTCAAAAATTTGACAAAAAAAGCCAAAAATCCCACAATCCGGTACATAATATCACTCGAAAAAGAAAATGCGCTGCTTTAAGTGTGGAAAAATGTCTTATGCCCGTGTGGTGTTTGTGTGGGCGAATCGCTAATTTTACATTCGGAACCACCACCACTGTTTGCTGGTAGTAAAACACGAGTATAACACAATTATATCTTCAATTTCGTTGATGTAATAATGCAAGTTTTAATAGTGCAAAATGCGTTGCCGGCTTAGTCGGTTGGAAAAACTATATGAGTGAGAGCCCCACACAAACACCACGATTGGTGACCCCGACGTGATATGAACACGCAACCGTACAATTCATTGGGCGCCACATTGGTGACCCCCCGACTGGCAACGCGCATGAGCACAAGGCTGCAACGTGCATCTCCTTTCTCTGCCACGAGACACCGACTCACTGGTGCTTCTCGGCAGCATCCATCGCCTTTCTCTGCCGCGAGACACCGACTCACTGGTGCTTCTCGGCAGCATCCATCGCCTTTCTCTGCCACGAGACACCGACTCACTGGTGCTTCTCGGCAGCATCCATCGCCTTTCTCTGCCACGAGATACCGACTCACTGGTACATTTCGGCAGCATCCCTCATTTCTCTCTGCCTTGCTCAGTCGTCAGGCAAAATAATTTGTCCCACGTCTCCAGCTCTCACTCTCCCTCTTAGACGACTCCGTACACATTGTCGCTAGGAGGGGAGTATTGTGGCGGGCAGCCAACATCTATCTCACCGCCCAAGAGCTACCCCGGCTCGGTTCATATACTTCCGAACACGTATAACCGGTATCCGGCGTATAAGGCAGGGCCTACCTAAGCCTTACTGACGAGTCCACAAGGTAGGCCCGGGACGAAACGCATGGCTCATCACATGCGCCATACCCGTATGCACCGACAGACTTTAATCGCGATTAAGCGATAAAACGGATTAAAAGTATTAAACGGTATGCGCCGGCGACAGTTTTCACCTTAATCGCCTTTAACTTTAATCCGCCCTCGTCCTAGAATTAAGTTCTTAATCTAGTTTAAAATACATTACATAACCTTTAAAATTGAGGGTTTTTGTTTCGGAGCAAAATAGTTATTATTGTTTAAAATTTAAATATTAGTGCCATGTGGCGCCCTCTGTAAATTTGGTGGAAACTTGGACACGATTGGATGTGGTATTGCGATAAGTCCTAGAATGTACAATTTAATTACAATATCTTCAGATTTGCGTGAATTCTTTTTAAAATCATACCCTACTTAAACGACCTGATACATATATTTTTGACATACATACACCCACACTCCAACCTAGAACAAAACTTACTGACCAAGGCAAGCATCTATAAATATGCAATAATTATAGGCGACTTTAACTTGAACAGAAACAAAACGAAACAACTTAAAAATTTTTTACAAAACTCCGACTTTATAAAGCAGCACACCCCACCAACTTTTCTGATGCCCGCAAACCCAGATTCAACACCAGACGTTCTACTGCACACAAGAAACTTGACAAACACCATCAACAACATAAACTTAACCAACGAACTTGGATCCGACCACCTGGCTATTACGTTTAACATAGACTTACAACATACGCAACCTACCTCCAATACACCTCCTATAGAGAAAAATTTAAACCTAACAAAGACTGACATAGACAAAGTGAAACAACATATACATGACTACATTCAATCACAAGCACAGCACATTTCAATAGAAACCATACAACAACAACTTTCACTAGCCATAGGAAAATTTAGCCCGGAAATAAAAAATGCTTTCTACCGACATACACTACCCAAATACATACTGAGACTAATAAAATATAAGAGAGAACTGTATAGACTATATACAAACACTCAAAATAACGACCTAAAAAAGACACTGAACCAACTTAACAGAAACATTAAAACTCTGATTGGACAATACCGACAAGACAAATGGCTAGAAACATGTAAAGAAATACAGATGGATAAAGGCAAAACATACTGGCGAAAAATTAAGAAACTAGCACAACACAAAAAAACTAACACTACTGACCCAATTGACGAAAACGGAATAGAACGCTACACAGACAAAGAGAAAGCGGACGCATTCGCCAGACACTATCAAAGGGCTTCAGCATATCGACAAACCTTAACTTGGACAATGACAACTGGAACTTGATCAACGACTGGTACTTGAACTATTTTAACAGCTCACCAAACTACACCTACAAACTGATCACAGACACAGAGTACGATGAAGCCCTAGCGCACATCAAAAACACTGCACCGGGGAAAGATAAAATTAGGGCAAAACTCTTGAAAAGCCTAACTCAAGAAACACACAAGCTGATCCAAACTGAATTGAACAACTGCATCACAAATGGCAGAATCCCAGAAACATGGAAAAACAGCTTAATAATCCCTATACCCAAAAATGGACTGGACAATACACAACCGAGCCACTACAGACCAATTACACTACTTCCAGTACTAAGCAAAATTTTTGAATACATAATGAAGCAGCGGCTTGAAAAAGTGATTGGAAAATATATACCTACCTACCAATTTGGTTTCAAACAGCATCACTCGACTGTTCATCCGCTCTTTATTTTGGCCAACAATATACAAACTACCCACCTAACTGACAGAAAGACAGCTTGCCTGTTTATGGACATTACCAGGGCTTTTGATAGTGTCTGGCATAGAGGCTTACTATACAAACTATACAAACTACACACACCAACATATCTACTACACACCATAAAGAACTTACTAGAAAACAGACAACTACAAGTACGAATTGACAAAACACTGTCATTTTCTTTTTCCCCTGAACAAGGGCTCCGTCAAGGATCCCCGCTCTCACCGTTTCTCTACAATATATACTGCCATGACATATACAATTACAACTTACCAGACAAAAATCAAATCGACAGATCGGCATACATATTACAATACGCAGACGACACGGCACTTATTGTACATGACAAAACTACTGAGATAGCAGCTCAAAGACTCCAAACACTAACACACAACACAATGACATGGTTTTATAAATGGAGACTAACACCAAACGCGTCAAAAAACCAACTTCTGCTCACAAACCACAGACTCACCGCTGACTCCCCTATAATAACTGCAGACGGCCAAACGACACAACCAAAAAACGACGTAAAATACCTTGGAATCACAATTGACCACAAACTTAAATTTACTAAACACATACGAAACATCAGGGCAAAAGCAATAAAGAGAACAAAACACTTCCGATCACTAACCTACAAAGACAGAGGAATTAGCACAAACACCGCCACCAAAAAATATAAAGCTATTTGTAGACCCTTGCTAGACTTTGGACATATACTCATGACCAACGGAACAGAAAGGACAAAACGTTATACACAAACAACAGAACAAACTGCACTAAGACTAATAACACGAATAAGACACCCCCAAAACTCACTACACAACCCCCCCACCCAACTAGTATACGAACGCACAAACATGACAAAGATCTCGGAAAGACTCATACATCTACAGACAAAATGGACAAACAACCCCTACAACTGGACCATACTGAATCTCCTTTGACTTACAAGACCAACCAGACAATCCCGCTTCCGTTTCCCTACATTAACGCTACTCGAAGACTTACAAACACAACGGACTAGTGGACAATAAAATAATTTCTTCTTGCCACTGAAATCTTGTTTATTTAATAGTATTGTTAACCTAGAATAAGAGAATTTTCATATTTGTTTTTTATTTAGATAAAGACTGCATGTATTAAACAAGGGCAGAAAGACCGATAGGTCGATAGCCTTTTTTAGAAATAAAGATGTTTACTACTACTACTGATTATTGTTGTATGTTAAATATGAATCATTACAAAATATATATCTAAATATTAATTATTTGGTGTTACAAAATAAATACTCCTTCAATTGATAATAACTGAAAACAAAATGAAATATCGAAGAATATAATGTACAAACATAGTAAAATATTCACATGTTTAGGATTAAAATTTATGAATAGTTGTGACACCTTATTTGCACTTAGTCTTGAGCGTGTTTTATAAATTGTTAGATCGCCTTTAGAGAAAATCCGCTCGGTTGGTACCGAAGTGGCTACAACACACAATATTTTTTTCATTAAATAGAATAAACGTGGATATATAGATTGCCTTTTGTACCACCTCATTAAAGGATTTTATTCTTTTTCAAAAGTGGCTCTTGTATGTATCTATAAACTTATACAATAATTGCCGTCATAAAATTTTTAGTAGTAGTAGTAAACATCTTTATTTCTAAAAAAGGCTATCGACCTATCGGTCTTTCTGCCCTTGTTTAATACATGTGGTCTTAATCTAAATAAAAAACAAAGATAAAAAAAAACAAAAATTCTCTTATTCTAGGTTAACAATCTTATTAAATAAACTATCCAATTCTAATGACAAGAAAAAATTATTTTATTGTCCAGTAGTCAGTTGCGTTTGTAAGTGTTCGAGTAGCGTTGAGATAGGGAAACGGAAACGGGATTGTCTGGTTGGTCTTATAAGGCAGAGGGGATTCAATATGGTCCAGTTGTGGGGATTGTTTGTCCATTTTGCCTGTAAATTTATCAGTCTTTCCGAAATCTTTGTCATGTTTGTGCGTTAGTACAGGAGTTGGTTGGAAGGGTTGTGTAGTGGGTTTTGGAGATGTCTTATTTTCGTGATAAGTCTTAGTGCGATTTGTTCAGTGGTTTGTATGTGCCGTTTGTACTTTTCCGTTGCGTTTGTTCGGATCATATGTCCGTAGTCAAGCAGGGGTCTACATATTGATTTGTATATTTGTGTTGCGGTTTTTGTGCTGATTTCTCTGTCTTTGTAAGTTAGCGATCTAAAGTCGTCCTTTGGATTACTTTCGTTCTAACGTTTTGTGCGTGTCTAGTAAATCTTAGCGCTTGGTCAAGTGTTATCCCTAGGTGGTTTATTTCTGATCTGGGAGTAGTTCTATTCCCGTCTGCTAGTATTGTCGGCGAGTTGTCTTTAATTTAGTGGTTTGGTAAGAGTAGCTGGTTTTTTGTTGCGTTTAGTATTAGTCTCCACTTGTAGAACCATGTCATTGTTTCTTCTATCAGCGTTTGAAGTTTTCCAACAGCTTTAGCTGTTGTTTTGTCGTGTACAATCAGTTTCGTGTCATCAGCGTACTGTAAAATGTAGGAGGATTTGTCTATGTGATTTTTGTCAACTTGGTTGTGGTTATATATGTCATGGCAGTATAAATTGTATAGAAGGGGTGATAGCGGTGATCCCTGTGGTAGTCCTTGCTCGGGTGAGAACAAAAACGAGAGTGAGTTGTCTATGCGTACTTGTAGTTGTCTGTTTTCGAGTATGTTCCTGATTGTGAAGAGTAAATATTTTGGGGTGGTAAGTAAGTGTAATTTGTATAATAGTCCTTTGTGCCATACGCTGTCAAAAGCCTTGTCTATGTCCATAAAGAGACATGCTGATTTTTTGTTTTCAAGGTGTGTAGTTTGAATGTTGTTAGCTGGTACAAACAGAGGGTGAACAGTCGAGTGATTGGGTTTAAAACCGAATTGGTATGGTGGTATGTGTTTTCCAATTAATTGTTGTAGTCTATTCTTTATAATGTGTTAAAACAGTTTGCTCAGTACAGGAAGTAGTGTAATGTAAATGTAAAAAATATTTATAATAACAAAAAACATAACAGATATAGAAACTTCTTATGATGATTCTACTCCTATCGAACGTAGCATCGTATGTAGATAGTGATATCGGTAAGTTTTAATCAGTAAAGTGTCTTCTGCAAAAGTAGGTTAAAGTTTTTTCGGTTTGGTAAAAGCTTTAACAATAGTGGCTGTATAAGACAACAGTCATTTGCAAGTGTGTTCATCTTGTTTCTGTTTAATATGTTGATCATTTATAGCGTGACCTTATTTTCTATTGTATTTCTGCTTTTCTATGATTATCATTTTTCGTGTTTTTCGTATTTCTGTTATAACTATAAATCCATTGAAAAAAATTTTTTCAATGGCTTGCCAAAGGTGAAGGTGGAAACATCCATACATGTACATAAGTAAAATTTAAAGCTCTAAACAATAAATTCTAGTCTTTTCCCGAACATGATTGTCCTGACTTATCACCTGTGATCCCAAGAGATTCGAACGATTTGTAATGTTTGTAATTTGTATTTTAGTATGTATATTTTAACAGAGCTCTTGTTTTTAAATTAATCACGACTGTGAATGTATATTTTAGACAAACTGATGATGGTGGAGAAGGACACCGAAACGTATTGGTGAAATGTTTTGAATAATAAGCAATAAAATTGACTGGAACCCAGGAATTTCTTTTGAAATAACTATAAATGTTTATCATTCCTAGAGCGTTTTTCGTATTTCTATTATAAATCTGTTGATCATTTGAAGTGTTTTTCGTATTTTTGTTATTGTAAAAATGTTTATCAGTTATGACTGTGCTTCTTCTTTCTGCTATAATAAATATGTTTATCATTTATGAATGTGTTTTTCTTCTAATAACATACATTACCAAAATATCTGGTCCCCTTTTTCTTCCTAGATCAGTATCACATCACAAACCTGCCACCGTTCCATTATATTAAAGGTCTCTGTTACAAGTTCAGCGATTTTAATGCAGCTAGGCAAACATACCTTCCAAGGAATAACAAATTTATAGAAGTTACAATCAGATTGAAAGCTGATCATTCAAAATTCCCGCTTCTTTTTAATTTAGTAATGTAAACAAATGGCAGGCGGCGCGTATAAGCGGTCATGGAGTTGTCACTTCTTGTTCAGAGCTGTTCTGTGTTTAGCGCTATCAATAGCCACTATGTTACTGGAGCTTGGGCTATTAATTTTATTCTTACTTTGTGCTAATTCGTGTGTATATCCGACGCTATCAACATCACCATAGCTTTCATTGTCACGTTCAAACAGATAGGTAGTAATATTTTATGAGATACGGACTATGAATTGTGCGATACGATGCGAATGTTTGACATCTGGGCTACGGACTAATACATCCGAGACAGCGAGCGTATTGCCGGGAGCTTCCTAGGGTTCTAGCTAGTCGAGTTAGTTAGGTCACAACGAAAGAGTATTCATTAGTTTTTGTTCACAGTCAAGTTTGTGGTATATATAAATATAATATTTTTAAAAAGAAAGTTCTGGGCAATTTATTTTTAACTCACGTGTTTTATTTCCAAACGTTTCTCTTAAAGTTTTTGTTTCTTTAAGAGTCCTGTTTCCGCAGAGTCTTCGCAGACTTGAATCTCAGAAACATTTACATTGTCGCATACTAATCGCAAACTAACAGGCTTATGCGGTTAACAGGCTTATGCAATTGCATACTTACACGCCAAGAACCTTATTTTAATTTCAGTTTGTATCAGAAGGATTAAGATTTTTCAAAGTTTTTTGCTCGCAGTTTCCTCAGTTTATCTGTTAATTTTTTGAAATTTTCTCCACCGATTACCTATAAGCTTAGGCGCCGCAACTGTAGGTATATGACCAGTTTCCCTGTGTGTATGATGCCCTAAGGCTATTTAATGTTAAAAGTGTATTCGAGATACTAGGCTGCAGGCGACTGTATAGCATTTGAGGTCAGAAACCCCGGGGAGAAGCCTTTTCCACTGTGTCCTAACAGTCGATGAGTGGCGTTTTTTTTTGGCGGTTTTCATTTGCCGATTTTTTTCAAAAATACCGTTTCGGCCGACTGTCAAAAAACCCCACCCACTTCTCTCGATTGTTCTACTCCTTAGTGGTCAAGAATAGGTACACATGAGAGTATGGCAAAGGAAATCGGTACCGAACACGAAGCAAATGTACTTGAAGAAAAGTTACTGCAAGAACACGCGGTATATCTCGACAATTACTACAATACTGTAGACTTAGCCACAAGGCCGTTGGAAAAAGACACCTATTGAACCGGAACCATAAGAAGTGACCGTATGCACAACACACAAGAAGTCATGAAGGCTAAATTAAAACGAGGAGACAATGAATCCAAGAAAATGGAAGGACAAACGGGATGTGAGTTATATAAGCACTGAGTTTGGGAATGATACTGGCATTTTTAAGAATAAAACCGGGAAAGAGACTGTAAAGCCAAAAGCCACTTTAAACTACAACAACTACATGTTTGGAATTGATCGCGAGGATCAAATGTTGTCATATTATCCTTGCAGTAGGAAAACGATAGGTTGGTACAAGAAACTTTTTATTCATGTTCTTCAAATGAGTTTGCTAAATGCATACTATCTACATAGAAAGTACTCTGGTGCTCGTCGACTTCGTTTTTATGGTTTTCGACTGGAAGTAATTAGAGATTTGTTAGATCCAAGTGGTGATGTACTTGGATGTAAGCAAAAAAGTAAGTCAAACCATAGACATTGCCTTTCGAAAATTGAGAAAACTCCAAAGGAAATAGAGAAAGGGCGTTGTCAAACCAAAAGAGTGTATAGAAAATAATGCAAAAGTTGCAGGAAAAACAAAATACGGAAACAGAAAACGTTTGAATGTAAACAATGCCCTGGAATTCCTGGTTTTTGTGTAAAGTGCTTCGAAGAGCATTATTTATATGTACATATCTTACATATTTACATATATACACATATCTTACATATTTACATATATAAATATGTAATTTTGACCGTAAATCATTCGTTCATTTGCTTTGAATACCCTAGATATTGTTATCAGTTTAGTTTTTTTATGTTTTTCCCTATGCATTTGTTTTGCTTCAAGAAAATTTATTTATGTTGATTTGATTTTTTATGATTATTTACCCGTAAACCAAATATGTTTTTTTTTGTACCACCAAACTTATTTCAAGTATAGTTTTTCTGTGTTCCTAACCCAAAAAAAAAATCCTGGGTTCCAGTCAATTTTATTGTTTATTATTTAAAATGTCACAAATACGTTTCGGTGTCTTTCTCCACCATCATCAGTTTGTCTAAAATACACATTTAAAGTCATCATTAATTTATATAAAAATTTTCCATCAAAATTCCTGTTGTTCCTAACTTAAAAATAAAAGTTTTTAGGCAGAATTACAAGGTGTTTATTCGTAATATTGATAAAATGTAAACCAACTCCGATGAGAGTATTGAGCGTCCCGTAAAAATACTAATGCTTGACGCCGACCACTCCGATCGGAGCAAAATTTTTTGCGTTAATTTGAGACACAACGGAATGAAAAAGATAAAAGAATACATAATTGGCATGATTTATGGCATATCTAAAGGCAACAAATAAAATAAAACGTCATCATCCGAGAGTAAATCACAAATATGGTCGGGAGTCAACCTGTTAATAAGAGGTGCAGCGCAGTCAGACGGGATTAGGACGGGATGAGTTACAACCCATCAACTCACAGAGAGTCAACAACTCAAAAGCGCAACTCAACTCAGTGTTACCCATGCCTAAACTGTACGTATCGCTAAAAAGATTCGAATCGCACCACTTATCAAAAATCAGTCTAAAATCAGTTTTTTTAAAGTGATTGTTAAACAATACAGGACAAAATTTGCCAGTCGGTAGAATCCTTTCAGTTCGGTTCCGGTTCATAAATTTTATCGAAAATCTATCACGAGTAAAAATATTTTTGCACTTTCGATCTCAGTTCGATTCGGTTCACATTTTAAAGTTGACCTAATTAGTGTCAGACACTTATGCATTTGAATGACAACGATTATTTAGCAATGTTTTTGGCAAGTGTTACTTAGATTAAAAAAAAGCATTTGAGTGGGATTTACCTGACACTGGCAGAGTAGGGACACAATCCTCACGAACATCTGCTACTGCTCCTGATATACTTTGGCTCACATAGACAAAACAGTACTCTATATACCTTTCCGTAAAGAGATGACACTCGAAATTTAGAGTATGTTGGCCCCTTATCACCTGTAAAATAGAAACTTTAGCCCAACTGAAAAATAAAAAAATGTGATTATCTAAAAATTTTATTTTTAATTTATCCAGTATAAAAAACTTCCATTTAGTTTGCATGCACGTTGCAGAAATGATCGTGCAGCTCAGTTTTCTATTAGTATAGATACCATTCAAACCATGGTCAAAAAGATAATTTTTATTATACCAATAAAATTAATATCCAGTGATTTGATGTAATTATCAGTTCGCTTTTTTGAATAGTTGGAGAAAAATGTAATCGTTATTTCGGTTTCCAACACGTTTATAACGACAATAGTAGAAGTTCCAGTCACAAAGTTAAAATATAATTTGCGAACAAAGGCTAATTTGTTTTCTTTTAACAGTGTTAATCCTTCTGAACAGTAATGCTGTGAAACGAAAAGTGTCGAGTGGAGTTTTAACGAGCTGCTCTTGACACCTTGTTAATTTTTCAGTGCAACATAATTAAGAGCCGTTTAGTTGCAAACATAGAACAGACAGTCCGACCGGAACATTTTAATTGCTGATTAGAGCAATGCGGATTGGATCTCCACTTGGACTTTGTAACCTGCTTCACTCAATTAAGTCATTTTCCTTTTTTTACCAATCATATTTGATTTATTTAAAAGTTCTTTCTGTACAAAGATTACTAACCTTTTGTTCTGCAATGTATTCCAATGTCGTGGGCGGAGCCAAAGAAGCTACATTTGCTCGTAGTCTTGCAAATAGGCGAACGCGATCACCACTTGCTAAAATACAGGACGGGTACTGAAATAGAACTTTCACCCCTCCGTTGTGTGTTTCACATGGGAAAATTGAATGTGCATGAACGTTGAAGACAAATTGGTCACTCCAGTCGACCTGAAAGTGAACTGTACTTAATACACTTTCAATTTTTCTAGAAGTAGCTGTTACGTTATATGAAGCCAAAAATTACCAGTCAATCTAAATCTATCGAAAATATTAATTATTCTAATTTGTGGGCTGCTGTCCAAATGGTCTCACTGTTGTGAATAAAGCCTTTGGCGTTCTGCTAAATTCCATATGGAATGGAATAGAAAGCCACTCGATTCTATGTACTCTTTGACAATTACCAAAAGTGTCGTTTTTCCACCACCGTTCAATATTAGACCCATTATGAATTTGTCTGGTTAAATTTATTACTGAACAGTAATCCCGGGGGAATTATGTTATGGAGCTATGATTAATTCCTAGCGACCAGTGGAACACAATATAGTACAAAGGTAAATTATTCTAAACTGTTTTATTTTTCAATCTATCTGTTCGATAGCGATAACAATTGGATACTATCACTATCATTAAGGCAATAATAATGAACAAGCAAAATAGATTTATTTGGTGGCATTTAAAAATATATATTTTTTCGTCATTGCCGTGGTCAAAGTACGTATTGATGTATTATGTATTGTATGATACCCACTACCCCTTGGATAATATATTAAAAAAAAAAAATTTCCAGCATTTCCCTCATAATGTTTGAGACATCTAGCCGTTTGAGGTGAAATTCGACACAAATATTTATAATGACCTTACATATTCTCCTGACGTTTTAACCACACAGCTTTCTTAGAGTTTTCTTTGTCATCATTATTATTATTTTCCGTGCCACCCCCCTCTTATTTTGTTTCCAAACTTCAACAACAAAAATGTATTTCAATAAAATACCAGCACTGATTCAATTTATTCTGTTCACTGATTCGATTTTAAACTGTTTGGTCGCCTACGTTCTTTGGATAACTTACCTTGTTTCTGAAAATGTAAATGCAATTCGAGACAAAGTCGCGCTTCATTCACCTGAATTTCATTTAGCGTTACAACAAACCAGGGAAGTTCAGCTCTCTAGAGAGTTCTCAAAGAGACAAACACCGTTAAACAGGCTCCCGCATTACGACGTGAATTGGAAGAAGTACGTGAACTCAAATAAGTTGCCGCACAATTAGAAGAAGGCTCTAAGAAGCTGGGTTAACAGCCGATATATCTTAAAGGCACTAAAGACTTCATCAAGTCGCAATACTGAATTGCGCTCGACAGCACCAAAATAGGGATATTAATCAATGGGCCAAGGTGCCCTTTACCAATGAAAGCCACTTTTACGTAAATTGGATAGATAACAGAGAAGCATTATTTCGCATCAGAGGAGAACAACGGGAGCAATTTAATTATACTCCTACTGTCTCCTATGGTAGATTTTCGGCTAACGTTTGGGGTGGCATATGTTTAGGGGCCAAGAGGTCCTTCAAGAACATGTCGTTCCTTTCGCTCCACATATCGAAGTTAACTTCTTGCTAATGCCCGATAAAGCACGACCTCACGTGGCTCGTTGCGTTTCTATTTTGGTAAATAAAATCGGATTAACAAACTTGGATTGGCCTGCATGTTTTCCACATCTCAATCCAATCGAATATGTTTGAGAAATGGCGGGACGACCACTAAGACGTAAAAGTCCTTCTGTTCAGTATATTGAGCCAGTAAAAGCTGCTCTTATTGAGATTTGGAACAATCTGCCTCAACACATGATTGACAACTCGAATAAAAACATGATAAGATAAGATAAATGGCTGATGTAAGAAGAGCCCGTGGGGGAAACACATGTTAATAACAAGATTTTATATCGCCATCTAAAAAAAAGTAGTAGTAGTAGTAAACATCTTTATTTCTAAAAAAGGCTATCGACCTATCGGTCTTTCTGCCCTTGTTTAATACATGTAGTCTTAATCTAAATAAAAAACAAATATGAAAATTCTCTTATTCTAGGTTAACAATATTATTAAATAAAATTTCAGTGGCAAGAAGAAATTATTTTATTGTCCACTAGTCAGTTGCGTTTGTAAGTGTTCGAGTAGCGTTAATGTAGGGAAACGGAAGCGGGATTGTCTGGTTGATCTTGTAAGACAAAGGGGATTCAGTATGGTCCAGTTGTAGGGGTTGTTTGTCCATTTTGTCTGTAGCTGTATGAGTCTTTCCGAGATCTTTGTCATGTTTGTGCGTTCGTATAGTAGTTGGGTGGGGGGGTTGTGTAGTGGGTTTTGGGGGTGTCTTATTCGTGTTATTAGTCTTAGTGCAATTTGTTCTGTTGTTTGTGTATAACGTTTTGTACTTTCTCTTCCGTTGGTCATCAGTATATGTCCAAAGTCTAGCAAGGGTCTACAAATAGCTTTATATATTTTGGTGGCGGTGTTTGTGCTAATTCCTCTGTCTTTGTAGGTTAGTGATCGGAAGTGTTTTGTTCTCTTTATTGTTTCTGCCCTGATGTTTCGTATGTGTTTAGTGAATTTAAGTTTGTGGTCAATTGTGATTCCAAGTTATTTTACGTCGTTTTTTGGTTGTGTCGTTTGGCCGACTGCAGTTATTGTAGGGGAGTCAGCGTTGAGTCTGTGGTTTGTGAGCAGAAGTTGGTTTTTTGACGCGTTTGGTGTTAGTCTCCATTTATAAAACCATGTCATTGTGTTGTTTGTTAGTGTTTGGAGTCTTTGAGCTGCTCTCTCAGTAGTTTTGTCATGTACAATAAGTGCCGTGTCGTCTGCGTATTGTAATATGTATGCCGATCTGTCGATTTGGTTTTTGTCTTGTAAGTTGTAATTGTATATGTCATGGCAGTATATATTGTAGAGAAACGGTGAGAGCGGGGATCCTTGAGGGAGCCCTTGTTCAGGGGAAAAAGAAAATGACAGTGTTTTGTCAATTCGTACTTGTAGTTGTCTGTTTTCTAGTAAGTTCTTTATGGTGTGTAGTAGATATGTTGGTGTGTGTAGTTTGTATAGTTTGTATAGTAAGCCTCTATGCCAGACACTATCAAAAGCCTTGTTAATGTCCATAAACAGGCAAGCTGTCTTTCTGTCAGTTAGGTGGGTAGTTTGTATATTGTTGGCCAAAATAAAGAGCGGATGAACAGTCGAGTGATGCTGTTTGAAACCAAATTGGTAGGTAGGTATATATTTTCCAATCACTTTTTCAAGCCGCTGCTTCATTATGTATTCAAAAATTTTGCTTAGTACTGGAAGTAGTGTAATTGGTCTGTAGTTGCTCGGTTGTGTATTGTCCAGTCCATTTTTGGGTATAGGGATTATTAAGCCGTTTTTCCATGTTTCTGGGATTCTGCCATTTGTGATGCAGTTGTTCAATTCAGTTAGGATCAGTTTGTGTATTTCTTGAGTTAGGCTTTTCAAGAGGTTTGCCTTAATTTTATCTTTCCCCGGTGCAGTGTTTTTGATGTGCGCTAGGGCTTCATCGTACTCTGTGTCTGTGATCAGTTTGTAGGTGTAGTTTGGTGAGCTGTTAAAATAGTTCAAGTACCAGTCGTTGAACAAGTTCCAGTTGTCATTGTCGAAGTTAAGGTTTGTCGATATGCTGAAGGCCCTTTGATAGTGTCTGGCGAATGCGTTCGCTTTCTCTTTGTCTGTGTAGCGTTCTATTCCGTTTTCGTCAATTGTGTCAGTAGTGCCAGTCTTCCTGTATTGCGCCAGTTTCTTAATTTTTCGCCAGTATGTTTTGCCTTTGTCCTTCTGTATTTTTTTACATGTTTCTAGCCATTTGTCTTGTCGGTATTGTCCAATCAAAGTTTTAATGTTTCTGTTAACCCCTGAACAAGGGCTCCCTCAAGGATCCCCGCTCTCACCGTTTCTCTACAATATATACTGCCATGACATATACAATTACAACTTACCAGACAAAAATCAAATCGACAGATCGGCATACATATTACAATACGCAGACGACACGGCACTTATTGTACATGACAAAACTACTGAGAGAGCAACGCAAAGACTCCAAACACTAACAAACAACACAATGACATGGTTTTATAAATGGAGACTAACACCAAACGCGTCAAAAAACCAACTTCTGCTCACAAACCACAGACTCAACGCTGATTCCCCTACAATAACAGCAGACGGCCAAACGACACAACCAAAAAACGACGTAAAATACCTTGGAATCACAATCGACCACAAACTTAGATTCACTAAACACATGCGAAACATCAGGGCAGAAACAATGAAGAGAGCGAAACACTTCCGATCACTAACCTACAAAGACAGAGGAATTAGCACAAACACCGCCACCAAAATATATAAAGCTATTTGTAGACCCTTGCTAGACTTTGGACATGTACTCATGACCAACGGAACAGAAAGGACAAAACGTTATACACAAACAACAGAGCAAATTGCACTAAGACTAATAACACGAATAAGACACCCCCAAAACCCACTACACAACCCCCCCACCCAACTACTATACGAACGCACAAACATGACAAAGATCTCGGAAAGACTCATACAGCTACAGACAAAATGGACAAACAACCCCTACAACTGGACCATACTGAATCCCCTTTGTCTTACAAGACCAACCAGACAATCCCGCTTCCGTTTCCCTACATTAACGCTACTCGAACACTTACAAACGCAACGGACTAGTGGACAATAAAATAATTTCTTCTTGCCACTGAAACCTTATTTACTTAATAACATTGTTAACCTAGAATGGGAGAATTTTCATATTTGTTTTTTATCTGGATTGGGACTGCATGTATTAAACAAGGGCAGAAATACCGATATGTCGATGGCCTTTTTTAGAAATAAAGATGTTTACTACTACTATTGTTAACCTAGAATAGGAGAATTTTCATATTGGTTTTTTATCTAGATTAAGACTGCATGTATTAAACAAGGGCAGAAAGACCGATAGGTCGATAGCCTTTTTTAGAAATAAAGATGTTTACTACTACTACTGTTTCTGTTAAGGTGGTTCGGTGTCTTTTTTAGATCGTTATTTTGAGTGTTTGTATATAGTCTGTACAGTCCTTTCTTATGTTTTATTAGTCTCAGTATGTATTTGGGTAGTGTATGTCGGTAGAAAACATTTTTTATTTCTGGGCTAAATTTTCCTATGGCTAGTGAAAGTTGTAGTTGTATGGTTTCTATTGAAATGGACTGTGCTTGCGATTGAATGTAGGCATGTATATGTTGTTTCACTTTGTCTATGTCAGTCTTTGTTAGGTTTAACTTTTTCTCTATAGGAGGTGTACTGGAGGTAGGTTGCGTATGTTGTAAGTCTATGTTAAACGTAATAGCCAGGTGGTCGGATCCAAGTTCGTTGGTTAAGTTTATGTTGTTGATGGTGTTTGTCAAGTTTCTTGTGTGCAGTAGAACGTCTGGTGTTGAGTCTGGGTTTGCGGGCATCAGAAAAGTTGGTGGGGTGTGCTGTTTTATAAAGATGGAATTTTGCAAAAATCTTTTATGTTGTTTCGTTTTGTTTGTATTCAAGTTAAAGTCGCCTATAATTATTGCATATTTATAGATGCTCGCCTTAGTCAGTATGTTTTGTTCTAGGTTGGAGTGTGGGTGTATGTATGTCAGAAATATGTGTATCAGGTCGTTTAAGTAGGGTATGGTAAAATGTAGACAGTCGTTCAAAGGGTTGTTGAGGGAAGGACGATTTGCTTTTCCAAGTTTAAATGTTGGTTTTAGGAGAGCTGCGACCCCGCCCCTGGCATGGTTGATGGTATTTCCACGCCTATAGATATACTGCCAATTTCTGTACGTTGGTGTTTGTCCTAGTTTGGTTTTAGTCTCTACAAATATGCAGCAGTTTGTGTCGTTTTGTTCTATGTAATTGTAAATAAGTGGTTTTTTGCTGTTAAGTCCGTTGATGTTCGCGGAAAGTACTTTCAAATTGAATCTTGTATGCTCGTTACTGTCTGTCTCACTTGTTCGCAGGGTTCAGTTGGAGAGCGTCCCTCGGGCAGGAGCATGTCAAACATTAGGATGTAGACATGGTTCCCGAAGAAAACAACGGAGGTGTCAATGTCGAAGTCTTCTATAAATTGTTTTCGTAGTTTTTTTAGTAGTTCGTCTCTGTTGGTATTTTTTGTCTTGTTAAGTTGATGTTTGTATTTGTTTATGATGTGGTCATGTGTTGTAATGGGTGTGTGTATTCTACTTGCCACCGTCGTTGTCTCCGCATCCCGGACGTACGTTTGTTTACAGATTTTATTTTTACGTTTGGGATTCCGACGATTGGGGCTGTCGGTTGTTTTGGGCACTTCATGCTCCATGCTGCGTGGTCCTCTGAGTTGCACGCTGCGCACTTGGTTGGCAGTGGTGACTCGCATTTGGATGTTGGATGGGGTCCCTGGCACTTGTTGCATCTTGGTGATTGTTTGCAATCTTCAGTTTTGTGGCTGAACAGGTTGCATTTGCCACACGGCGCAGGCACGGGTGCTGGTGGTTTGCTTTCGGTGATTTTGAAAATGCGTCCCAAAAAATGAACCGCACGGTTGTTCATCAAACTTTCGTAGGTGGATATGTCGCCGGTTATTAACCTCATCATGAGTGTGGGTGCGTTGCGCTCTCGCGAGATAATTCTCCTGCAGAACCTTATTCTGAAGCCCTGCTGCTCCAGGCGTTCCAGAAACATGCTGTCTTCAATGTCCAGGTCGACCCCAGTGGCGACGACTGAATATGATGGTGTAATATGGTGGTGACCTGACTTTTGTTGTCGGATTAGTGGGACGTTACTATTCGTTTGCAGTTTGAATGCTGTTATAAGGTTTTCCTGTTTCAGTTTTTGTAAAATTTGTGTTGCTTTGTCCTCATTGTTGGTTTTAATTAGAAAGTGATTATCTTGTCTGGCAATCACATCCTTGTTGTTGGGGTTGAGTCCCTCCCACCTGATTGCAAGTTGGACTCTGGTGATGGTCGACAATGCGTTCGCTGTGAATGTGTGCGAATACGTGGGAAATCTTGTTGATGTTGTCTTGCTGTTTGTTGTTTGGTTCTTATTGGTTGTAGACTGATAGTCCAAAGCTATTCGTTTGGCCTCAGGTGTTGGCGTTGTGGGGGTTGGCAGGGTTGGCTGGGTCGTCTTCGGTTTTCTGCCCCGTTTTTTCGATTGTGGCTTTTTGAACCCACCATCCTGGGAGGCATAATCCGATTCGGATTCTTGCGAACTCCCAGGGTTCATCCTTTCGTTTAAATTCTACTCGTATATTCTCGCTGAACGATAAATGCGGTTGGATTCTTAAAATTCTATGCCGTAGTGTAAACGACCTTGCTTTAAATATGCTCACTGACACGTCTTATCACCACGAAGCTCGGTTTAAGACTCTCTAAAAAAAATTATTGGAAAAATATAGCTTTTTTGGCTTTGCTACTGTGCAATCTAGCCAGCTAAAGGATGCCAAAGACAATAGTCGTATGATAGAATGTTGTAATATGTCACTCGTTCCCTCTACATGGCCATTTAAAAATTCCTGAAAAATTGTTACTTCATCTCCGACCCTGTTAAAGTTTTGCAACTAGCAGTTGGATTAGAATTTTTGTTTGGTGTTATAACGAGCCATGCCGAAAGCAATAAAAATACATTTGGCCCTCCAGCTATACAGGGTATTCGAAAAGTATAAGCTAACTTTATACTAAATACACAGAGGCTATAACAAATTACATTTAACCGGCTGAACCGGCTGAACTTCTTGAAAAAATAACTGCTAGCAACCGGACTCATAGTTACTTCAGTACTTACTATTATTACAATACTATTATTACACCCACCAGCAAACATAAAATAACGTTATGGCTATCTGACAACACCTTACTTCTAATTGAAGAGGGACGGGTTCTGAAAACTGAAGGAAATAATACCCCTGAAAAACGATTGTTACTGAAACAATTGAACAAACAGGTCAAGAAAGAATGCCGTCGAGATAAAAATAAGTACTACGAAGAACTATGATCAGAAGCACAGCGTCACTCTGAGCATAACAACCTCTTCAAAACCTCTTCAAAAACCTCTTCAAAACAATTACGACCATTACGGGCGACTTTGCGGCCCGCTCTGGGGCTATTCAGCATAATGGCGTAAAAACTAACTCGACCAGACGTTCTACTGCACACAAGAAACTTGACAAACACCATCAACAACATAAACTTAACCAACGAACTTGGATCCGACCACCTGGCTATTACGTTTAACATAGACTTACAACATACGCAACCTACCTCCAATACACCTCCTATAGAGAAAAACTTAAACCTAACAAAGACTGACATAGACAAAGTGAAACAACATATACATGAATACATTCAATCACAAGCACAGCCCATTTCAATAGAAACCATACAACAACAACTTACACTAGCCATACAAAAATTCAGCCCGGAAATAAAAAATGCTTTCTACCGACATTCACAGTCCAAATACATACTGAGACTAATAAAACATAACAGAGAACTGTACAGACTATATACAAACACTCAAAATAACGACCTAAAAAAGACACTGAACCAACTTAACAGAAACATTAAAACTTTGATCGGACAATACCGACAAGACAAATGGCTAGAAACATGTAAAGAAATCCAGAAGGACAAAGGCAAAACATACTGGCGAAAAATTAAGAAACTGGCGCAATACAGGAAGACCGGCACTAGTGACACAATTGACGAAAACGGAATAGAATGTTACACAGACAAAGAGAAAGCGGACGCATTCGCCAGACACTATCAGAGGGCCTTCAGCATATCGACAAACCCTAACTTCGACAATGACAACTGGAACTTGATCAACGACTGGTACTTGAACTATTTTAACAGCTCACCAAACTACACCTACAAACTGATCACAGACCCAGAGTACGATGAAGCCCTAGCGCACATCAAAAACACTGCACCGGGGAAAGATAAAATTAAGGCAAAACTCTTGAAAAGCCTAACTAAAGAAACACACAAACTGATCTTAACTGAATTGAACAACTGCATCACAAATGGCAGAATCCCAGAAACATGGAAAAACGGCTTAATAATCCCTATACCCAAAAATGGACTGGACAATACACAACCGAGCAACTACAGACCAATTACACTACTTCCAGTACTAAGCAAAATTTTTGAATACATAATAAAGCAGCGGCTTGAAAAAGTGATTGGAAAATATATACCTACCTACCAATTTGGTTTCAAACAACATCACTCGACTGTTCATCCGCTCTTTATTTTGGACAAGAATATACAAACTACCCACCTAACTGACAGAAAGACAGCTTGCCTGTTTATGGACATTAACAAGGCTTTTGTCAGTGTCTGGCATAGAGGCTTACTATTCAAACTATACAAACTACACACACCAACATATCTACTACACACCATAAAGAACTTACTAGAAAACAGACAACTACAAGTACGAATTGACAAAACACTGTCATTTTTTTCCCCTGAACAAGGGCTCCCTCAAGGATTCCCGCTCTCACCGTTTCTCTACAATATATACTGCCATGACATATACAATTACAACTTACCAGACAAAAATCAAATCGACAGATCGGTATACATATTACAATACGCAGACGACACGGCGCTTATTGTACATGACAAAACTACTGAGAGAGCAGCTCAAAGAAACCAAACACTAACAAACAACACAATGACATGGGTTTATAAATGGAGACTAAAACCAAACGCGTCAAAAAACCAACTTCTGCTCACAAACCACAGACTCAACGCTGACTCCCCTACAATAACTGGAGACGGCCAAACGACACAACCAAAAAACGACGTAAAATACCTTGGAATCACAATTGACCACAAACTTAAATTCATACACATACGAAACATCAGGGCAGAAACAATAAAGAGAACAAAACACTTCCTATCACTAACCTACAAAGACAGAGGAATTAGCACAAACACCGCCACCAAAATATATAAAGCTATTTGTAGACCCTTGCTAGACTATGGACATATACTCATGACCAACGGAACAGAAAGGACAAAACGTTATATACAAACAACAGAACAAATTGCACTAAGACTAATAACAGGAATAAGACACCCCCAAAACCCACTACATAGCCCCTCCCCCCACCCAACTACTATATGAACGCACAAACATGACAAAGATTTCGGAAAGATTCATACATCTACAGACAAAATGGACAAACAACCCCTACAACTGGACCATACTGAATCCCCTTTGTCTCACAAGACCAACCAGACAATCCCGCTTCCGTTTCACTACACCAACGCTACTCGAACACTTACAAACGCAACTGACTACTGGACAATAAAATAATTTTTTCTTGTTATTAGAATTGGAAAGTCTATTTAATAAGATTATTAACCTAAAATAAGAGAATTTTCATCTTTGTTTTTTAATTAGACTAAGACTACATGTATTAAACAAGGGCAGAAAGACCGATAGGTCGATAGCCTTTTTTTATAAATAAAGATGTTTACTACTACTGGGAAAAAAAAAAGAATTTATATTACGACTTTTAACACCCTAAAATACCAACTTTCGGATTAGGTATCCTTGAGCATATAGCCACGATTTGACGCGTAGTATCTCCAGTTTTCGAATTTCCCGTTATTAATGAATCACCCTGCATTTCTAAATAGAATATTTTGTTTGCAAATATTTCAACATATTTTAGTGTAGCTGGATGTCTGAGGGTTTAAGTTAACTGCATAGCTTACGCCAAACAGCGCAATAATAAACTTTATTCTCTATTTCCTTTCTAATTTCCCGTTTATGAAATCTTTATTAATGTTATCTATTATCGCTTATTAATCTGTAACTCAAAACCTCTCCTGTTGATGTCGCTCTTAAAATATAAGACACTTCTGCTCAACCCGTTTCAAGTTATTGAGCACTTTTTAAAATTGCCAATTACCACTGTGTCAATTTTTCGTAACTCTTAATCACCTTTTCCACATTACCTTTTGCGCGTATCTTCGGCCTCTATCATCATCACTTTTTCGCATTAAAAATTAATTAGCTTTACATCGAATATCACTAATGGATTGCGTGAACATTAATCAATATTTCAGAAACGGGTCTGCGTTAAAAATATCTTTAGTATTATATTGAATTAATAAAAACAGCAAACAAAGCAACAAATTTGTTAAGCCCATATAAAAATTACTGTTACCTTTACATAAGCTGCCGTCCTGGGTATTGCGGGATCGGAACTGGTAGGCCTCAGAAATATGGAGTAATGGCCTGATAAGCCAAATAGTTCGCATCGAAATATGAACACTCTTCTGCCTGGAAGACCCCTTACTTGCTCGGAGTAGAGAACCTTGAATATGGACAATTGTTTTCAAACTCTTTACAAAAATCCCGATATTCGAACTTCTTTTAGAAGTAACGAAAATGATAATAGAATATTTGAAACTGAATTGTTACTGAGCTGCGAGTTACCTGCGTCTTATTGGTTTGTTCAGAACTGCTTCCATCTCCGCAATTTAAAAGCGAGTGTCCACAGTAATGTAGTTCTAGCCAAAATTCGGGTAACGCTGATGGAGGGGTGTTTTGTACCGGTAGACACTCCACTTCTGGAAAAGTTAGGATCGATGTAACTGGATTTTCCGGATAGGTCTTCAAGTTTTCCGGAGTAACTGTAAGCTGCGGCATTGGCCATCGCACGTCAATCACTTTGGTTATTGTTTCAGAATCACTTGAGTTGACACCTAAGAAAACACATAAAATTAAAAAATAGATAATGAATCGTTGAAAAGCCTTTAAAGCTCAGAAATTTTAGCTTTGTAAGTAGTTATATTAAGGATCGCTCAGCTGCTCTTGCTAAATATAATGTGATTGTGTTGACCAAAAGAGTAGTTGAAAAAAACCTTAATTATACGGTTAGTAATCAATAACTTCGGATCGGTTTAAAAGGGGTCAGTCCATTTGAATGCAAACTTGATGTGGTAAGGTATAATACGAAAACACTTGTGTAATTTTATAAAGATTATTTTAATATAAAAAATTTCCTGAAAAATTGGCATGATAATGACTTCCTTGGTATGTTCTTCCTGTTTTAAGTGCATCCACTTATCCACACACATTTTCTAAACCTGTGGGATTTTTAGACGACTCACACTGTTGAGAGTGTGTTTAGAACACACATAAGGTTGCTGATGTGAAAGCTTGATAAACCGATATCCCAAACAACGTTCAAACGGAAAGTATCCAACAGAAGGCAACACCTCAATGACATTTAAACAGACGGTGAATTAAGAATATAAAAGAAAGCATGAAACCAATTAAGTGTTTGCATAAAAACTGTTTCAAGACTACTATTAGCATGCTAAAATGCTTATACAATTAAATTTAAATCAACTTTGTAGAAAGATTATTCGATTTTATGAATCATTCTTGACTTTCATTTTCACTCTCTAGATTGTACGTTGCTGCTTTCTACTGTTCTCAAAAGCGCATAGCAAGCAAAGAAAATCGGCAAGCAAGCTCAAAGAGCAGCTAATATATAAAATTTTCTCTTGTAAAATAGCATCTCGTAAATTCAAATATTGAGATCTTGAATCTTCAAGCTGCAAATGGAGATTAGCTTGAACACCTAGATCACCCCGACCTAAGGCAATTAGATTTTTGTGTTTGGAGGTAGAGATGGGTAACTCAGTGACTTTTCAAGAGCCGGCGCAGTGCCGGCGGAATGGCTTAGTGCGCCAAACCAAGCAGTTTATGTTGCAGTAAACTCAAATATCAGTAAACTCATTTATATATTACGCCGTTCGCCAGACAATAAATCGATAAATGTGCTTTCGGATAGGCATACGCGCGGGCTTTGCTTTTACGCGGTGCAGCCGGCAGCGCGTTCCATCTCCTTTTTTGGTCTTACTGAGAGAGATGAGAGCCTGTTGCGTTGTTTTAATAAATGGAATAAATTATGTCGCAATATATTTTCTTGTAAAAACTAGTTGTATCATAAAAGAATTTTCGGAGAAAAGATCCGAATATTTGGACGATTTAACAGGAGTCGGAAATCGTTGAAGTAATATAGTTTTCAAAGTTCTTTGCTACTTAGGGCACTAAACAGTAAAATTTCTTTGTAAAACTAAACAGCAAACTTCCGTTCCAAAACTAAACTGCAAAGTTTTGAAGCATCCGGTATTATGCACATCAAGTCAATGGGAAGATTAAACATGTGACGCTCAGATTGACTAACGCGTGCGGCATTATGCAGACTGCCTGAAATCGCACTCAATTTGCAGATTGCAGATTGAGACATTTCGCACATTGCCGGATTTTGTACATTGCCGATAACATATTTATAATATGTAATGAGGGCTTGAAAATACAATAAAACGTGGGACTCTCCGTGGCTTCGAAATTCCACAATCGCACGGGCGGCATTATAATTACATGACACGTAATAAAATCTCCGCCCACAATGCCAGGAATCATATGGTGACTTCCAAGTCTTCCCGAACTTGCAATCCGGAGTCAAATGAAATTGAATGAATGCCATCATGAATGAATTAATTGTTGCAACCAGGGTTGGTGCTGCCACCTGTGAGTTTCTGGATGGAGTTCGCCACAAGCGAAGTAGCATAATAAAAGGTGCGGAGCAGTCAGACGGGATGAGTTATAACTCATCAACTCACAGAGTGGCAACAACTCAAAAGCGGAACTCAACTCAGTGTTACCCACTCCTACTTGGAGGCAACTAAACGACACTGTATATCATTTACTGTGTATATTTTCCTGACTGTATTTCAATTTAATCCAAAAGAAATTCCTGGGTTCCAGTCAATTTTATTGTTTATTATTTAAAATGTCACAAGTACGTTTCGGTGTCTTTCTCCACCATCATCAGTTTGGCTAAAATACACATTCACAATCATCATTAATTTAAAAAAAATTCTATCAAAGTTCACATACTAAAATACAAATTACACACATATTAAAAAGTATTCCAATTTATTCCTGGGTTTCAGTCAATTTTATTGTTTATTATTTAAAATGTTACAAATACGTTTCGGTGTCTTTATCCACCATTATCAGTTTGTCTAAAATATATATTTACAGTTATCATCAATTTAAATAGAAAACTTTCACCAAAATTCACATATTAAAATACAAATCACACACATATTAAAAAGTACATCCAGAACATTGGTTTTCAGGTGATGAGTCAGGACAAACATGTCTGGGAAAAGACTAGAATCTATTGTTTAGAGTTTATTATCTACCCGAAAATGAATTTATTGGGGCGGTAGAGCTGTGCCTTAAGTCCACTTACTTCAGGTACGAGGACAATTTCTATTCACAAATATATGGAGTAGCTATGGGGTCTCCCATAGCTGCAACAATTGCAAACCTTGTAATGGAAAGTCTGGAAGAAAAACTAATACCTGATTTAAACTTTAAGTGTGGATTTTTTAAAAGATACGTTGATGACTGCATAATGTGCCTGCCAAACCAAAAAGTTCAATACACACTAGATAAGTTTAATGCATTCCATGAAACCATTAAATTCACCATTGAGGAAGACAAAAACAGATCATTAAACTTTTTGGATATGACGGTTATGTATGACGATAATGGGGAAATAAAAACAAACTGGTACACAAAGGATGTGTGGTCTGGTAGATAATTGAATCACCAATCATATGCACCTATACAATATAAAAAAAGTGTGGTAACAGCTCTTACTGATAGAGCGATAAAATTAGCACATTGTGGATACAGACAAAAAAATCTTGAAAAAATAAAAAAGGTACTAATAATGAACAACTATCCCAAAGAATTCTTCGAACCAATTATAAAACAAATAATTAATAAAATATACAATGCAAATAAATGGAGCAACATAAATAATATAAAAAAGAAAAAAGAAGGTGAAATCAGGTATGTATCATTACCGCACAACCAGAAATCAACACAAAAATAAAAAAAAATTAAAACCGCATAATATTACTATAGCGGAAAAAACTAAAAACAACTTGGCAAAAGAATGTTTTACAAAATTTAAGCCTAGAAGCGATAAGTTTGACACACCTAACGTAATATACAAGATTGGCTGTTTGAACTGTGACAACACATACATAGGTCAGACAGGGCAATATTTAAAGAAAAGAATATACGAACATAAGTATAGCTTAAGAAAGGTTAACGAAAATGCAACAGCATTAGCACAACATGCACAACAAAAGTTGCATGATTTTGATTTCGATAACACACAAATATTGATCAATGAGGACAACTATAATAAGAGAAGAATCCATGAAATGATACAAATTAAGAAACATCAGAATGCAATAAATTTCAGATCAGATACAGACAATCTTAGCTCTGTGTATCATACACTAATTAGGATGATCGCATGCATGAACTGATTGGACCAGGTAAATGAAATGTAAACATCTGATATTGAGGAATTGCCAAGCAATTCCTAGAATGCAAAGAAAAGACGAAAGATGAACAGTTTTTTTGTTTCGCTCGCTTGATATCGAATAAAATATGGAAAATTCAGTGACCAGTCAAATATGAAGTTAGAAGCAACTATATACTTAAGTTAAATTTAGATCTCTAAACAATAGATTCTAGTCTTTTCTCAGACATGTTTGTCCTGACTCATCACCTGAAAACCAATGTTCTGGATGTACTTTTTAATATGTGTGTGATTTGTATTTTAATATGTGAATTTTGGTGAAAGTTTTCTATTTAAATTGATGATAACTGTAAATATATATTTTAGACAAACTGATGATGGTGGATAAAGATACCGAAACGTATTTGTAACATTTTAAATAATAAACAATAAAATTGACTGAAACCCAGGAATTAATTGGAATGAATTAAAGTACAGTCAGGAAAATATACGAAACGATTAAAAAGTATATTAAAAACAATAGTTTTACAGGTGATGAGTCAGGAAGATCATGTCCGGGAAAAGACTAGAATCTATTGTTCAGAAATTCAAATTTAACTTACGTGTATGGCTGTTTCTACCTTCACATTTGATTGGCTATTGAAATCCATACTTTGTTCGCTATCGAGCGAGAGAATAAAGAAACTGTTTATATTTCGCTTTTTCTTTGCATTCTAGGAATATCAATTGCTCTGCAATTCTTCAGTGTCAGGTGTTTATATTTTATTTACTTGGTCCAATCAGTGTATGCATGCGCTCATTTAATTAGTGTGTGATATACAAAGCTAAGATTGTCTGTGTCTGATCTAAAATTCATTGCATTCTGATGTTTTTTAATTTGTATCATTGCATGGATTCTTCTCTTATTATAATTGTCATCAATGATTAATATTTTTGTGTTATCAAAATCAAAACTATGTAACTTTTGTTGTGCATGTTGTGCTAATGCTGTTCCATTTTCGTTAAGCTTTCTTAAGCTATATTTATTTTCGTATATTCTTTT
The DNA here is from genome assembly GCA_024550625.1 of Dendroctonus valens. Taxonomy (NCBI): domain Eukaryota; kingdom Metazoa; phylum Arthropoda; class Insecta; order Coleoptera; family Curculionidae; genus Dendroctonus; species Dendroctonus valens. Next base: position 3,955,409 of record JAJTJO010000096.1, read on the forward strand.
CTTTAAATATTGTCCTGTTTGACCTATGTATATGTTGTCACTGTTCAAACAGTCAATCTTGTATATAGAACTTTTTTTTAAATTAATGATGATTGTGAATGTGTATTTTAGACAAACTGATGATGGTGGAGAAAGACACCGAAACGTATTTGTGACATTTTAAATAATAAACAATAAAATTGACTGGAACCCAGGAATTTATTTTGGATTAAACTGTCTATCATACAGTAAACCGACACATAAACATTTAATTGAGCAAATTGAGGAATCCTGTCGTATAATGATACCAAATGGTTATCAAGTACTGACGGCGATTAATTCCATTGCAAAAAGAGCTGACAATGTATTGAAGTTAGAGGTTACCATTATAAATTTCATTTTAGTGTCGTCGGTTTTTTTAATTGCCAATAAAATGTTATATTTGGTTTTTATATTGCATTTTCAATTTAATGTCATTATTTAATTTTATTGATAGATCCAAGACTACTTGGTTTTGTGTATTCACATTCTAACGCGAGTGGGCCTGATACGACACTAATTTATATTTTAAAATCTCAATCTCAAAATTTGACTAGATCAGTTCTTTTCGAATGATCTGAAAATTAAAAATGTTTAATTATTTTAAAATATTTAGTGGAAGTACAGATTGGAAGAAAAACTTGAAGGACCAGGTCAGTTAACTCCCCACTTTGCTGAACTTAAAGGGTAGTTCAATCGGTACGTATAATGTGTACAAAATTTGATGCATGAATGTTTTGAAAATTATCATAAAAATACTTTCCTCTTAGCAAACATCTGCGAGAAAAGGTTTTAACGAAAATCTATATTATTTTTAATGCCCTGCCACCTATTAAGATTAATGACTTTTAAGCTGAACCTTTTATTTTGGGTTTCAAATTGGCTTTAGTTTGCTACCCTAAGTATTACATTATAGCACGAACATCATCACAGACAGCACGCGCTCCTTTCTAATTTGAGAAAATTTTAGCGAATTTGTCAGAAATAAAATTAATTAGGCTTTAATAAGAAACATATTTCATTAACGATTCCTCAGTTAAATTTTAATTAAACTGTTTCTCTGTTTTACTTTGTATGTTACGAATGCCTCTTCACTTGCAAATATTAGCAATATTTAAAATTTAGAAGCATAGTAGCTCATAAGTGTTGCAGTCGCAGGAGAATATTTGATAATAACACATTATATGTAAAACATGAATGTGTGTGACTCGCCTCGATTGTTCTGAAAAAGAGGCAGGTAAAACAAATCCGTAAATAAAGCTTCTAAAGCTTCAAAAGATAATGTGTTTCTATAAATTTACAAGCGGAGATCCGTCATGAAGGATCTATTATCAAATGGGATTCCTCATTTTAATGATTGGGCGCTAACTTTAATATTTCACTAAAGCATAAAAGTGACTCAATAAAAGACATATCAAAGTTATATGAACATTACAGTATCTACTATTAAAGCAAACGTTTATATCCTCATCTAAAAAAATGGTTTTTTCAACAAATATTTTGGTAAATATTTATTACCAATTGTCTACACTCAACATGATATACAACTAGTTATTTACGTAACGCATAGTTTATTACAATTTTAACGCACTTGCTCGCTCGCATCAGTGTTACACACATCAGTGCATACAGGGTGATTCAAAAGTGGCGTCATTCCTTTTAAGGGTTTATAGGGGCTCATTTGGAGAGTACGAGAAAAATATTGGAAAAAAAATTTTCGAAAATTTATAGAAGATATTAACAGTTGAAAATCGAATTTCAACTTTGTTATTAAGTATTATTTTAAAATAGTCCCATGTTTGCTTGGTAGCCTTTTGGAATACTTAACCATTCGAAAAGAAAAATTACGATCTTTGCTTCAAATTATGAAAATTTTTGATATTAAAAAAGACCTCTTCTACTAATTTTTTGATGAAAAGTCAAAGCGGCAATGATGTTTTTGTCATTAACAGATAGTTATAGGTAGATAGTCTTTGTCAATAATAACAAGCATTTGTCAATCTGACTTACTTTGAAGCTCCTTTCACAAAATGTACACCAACATCGAATTTGCGGCTATGTGATTAGTTATTGGAAAATGCCACACTAATATAGCAGAAGGTGTAAAACCTTACACCAGCAAAGGGCTAGAGACACTAGACGATTGGCTCCAGGAATGACGCAGATTGTGGACGATGTAGAGGTGCTCGGGTTCCAGACACAGAGGCACAGGTTTTGGAGATAATTGCCGCAGAGCCTTCCAGGAGTGCTCGGAGCATTGCACAACCACTGACACTTTCCCAGGCACCGGATAATTGTCCCTATAACTCCCCAGAGGAAGGGCCACATTCCTACCATGTACACAGGACACAAGGACACATTAACTCTCTGACCTTCCGAACACCGGTACAAATTGAGCAGGAGTTAATTAACCGAATACGAGAAGCTGATCAAAAGGTGATCCCAGACTGCGACGAAGAGTGCACAATAAAGTGATTGGGGCACAAACATCTCTGGAGTGAAACGGGGAGAACTTCGTCAACCTCTTGTGATTTAACAACTTAATTGTATTTTATTTGATTAATATTGATAATCATTGATACATAACCTTACAAAGGAGATGTTTGTTTACATGTGAGGCGAGTTTAGGGATATCACTCATCTGCCCCAAAAAGGTTGGCAGCACTGACGGCAAATTGACAGAGTTATCCTAACCTCAAAATATTTCTATTGCTTTCTCTTTGTTTTGTGTTTCTCCATGGTTACAACAATTTTCAATAATTAAGAAGTAACAGGTATTTACGTAATGTTAATTAGGCAGATCACCTTGAAAAGCATCGTTGCCGTAATTCTGATCTAGTTTTTGACTAATATCTTAGTTTTTGATAAGAATTAATTTTTTTTATTATTTTTCCTGTACTCCCAAAACACCCCCAGACAACACCCCCAGAGGAATGACGCAACTTTTGAATCACCCTGTATACACGCTCGCATCAATGTGAGCTTGCATTTCGAAACGAGTGATAATTCTCAGTTTGGTAACAACAGAAAGTATTCCGCCGGCGCGATCAAGCTCGTGAAAATAGCAGTGCGAGGCAAGCAAAAGTATTTCATTCTTACTGTATGCGAAAGGAAGAATGTGAACATCGTGTTGAGCGAAAAATTACAGAGTTCTTTGTGTCTTTTCATATTCTTTCGAGGTGGTCGAACTATCCGCTAATTTTAGCATAGACCGACCAGTTTTTTCGGGGATAGTTCGACCAACAGATTCTGATACTAATACGGATAGATACAGTGCCCTATTTGCTTTTGGTGGCACTTGCACTTGCAGACATGCGCACTGACTATAAAAGAAGAGGAACTACCATTAATGCTAGATAAACTTCGCAAAATTTATCCAGGGCCCTGAAAGTTGTTGAAAATGGAAAGGGAATAAATCAGGCAGCAAAAATTCTTGGGATTCCAAAAACGACACTGAAGGATCGAACTCGGCTCAAAATTTTCGATAAAAACTGTCGCCTAGACCCAACATCTTCTCTAGGCGATGACGCGGAAATTAAGCATGTAAGACACATTATTTAATAATTATTAAATACATTATAATTAAGCAGCAATTCGAGTTTGCTCCTGGCCGAGACTCGGGTAGACGCATGGCCTTCGAATTGGCCGAAAAATTAAAAATCAAACACAGATTCAATATGGAAAAGTCGAAGGCAGTTGGCATTGATTAAATCTTTTTTGAGACGACACCCGGATTTGTCGATTCGAAAGGCTGAAGGGGTCTCTGTTGCGCGAGCATCGGGGATGTCGAAAGACATTGTGTCAAACTACTTTAAACAGAGATTAGTAGTATTAGTCAACTAATCTCTGCTTTAATCTTCTTGAAAATACCCTGCGTGCATATAATTTATTTGGGAAGCGTGGGCATGTCTTCAATGTGGACGAGATAGGCCTTCAGTTGAATTACAAGCCAGGACAAGCATTAGCAGCTAAAGGTTTAAAGAATGTGGCGACGAAAACTTCTGTAGAAAAAGGAAAAAAAAATCTCAGTTATTGCCTGCTGCAAAGAGGAGCATGAGTTATCTGATGGCATGCCTCCTGGATCGGCAATATCTATGAATAAAAAATATGTTTACGTGACCGTTGATATTTTTAAGGATTGGTTGGATTGCCATTTTCTACTAAGGAAGCCTGTAGGACCCGTTCTTCTGATATTAGATCGCCATACGACGCACACCAACAGCATTGGTGTTTTAGAATTTTGCGAAGCAAACCACATCGTCTTACTTTGTTTGCCCAGCCACACTACACATTTCCTGCAGCCATTAGATCGTTCATTTTTTAAGCATTTGAAAGCTTATGCTATCAAGCATGCAAAAACTTCATAAAGACCAACCCTGGACGAAAACTAACTAGCTTAGAATTCGGTGCACTTCTGAAGACAGCGTGGACTAAATTGGGAACCGTTCAAAATGGTGTTTTGGGCTTTAGAGCAAGTGGAATTACTCCATTTAATCAAGACGCTATCCCGGAGTACGCCTACATATCTGCTGAAAGCGGTTCTCTTGACATCTCCATATCCAGAATATTAAAAATGATGCTTTAAATCCACCTGCTCTCGAAAACAGAACTTCTCCGCAACCAGGGTGTTCACACTGGAATCCTCCACAATTTGCTGAAAAGTCTACTACTTGAGAAGACGATACACCTGCTGTAGAAGACGAAACACCTGACAGACTTTTAGAACAAATTTCTCCCGTCTCTGGGGTTCAGGCAAAGGTCGTTTCAGAGAAAAAAGAAGAAAGAGAAAAACTTAAGAGAACAGCTTTGACGAAATCTGTGAAGTTAGCTCTAAAAGAACCCAAAAGAAGAAATCAACTTTCAACAGGAAAAGCAAAGAAATCCCTTCTTCTGATAGAGATGCCAATCCGGACTTAGACTCAGAAGACGTCGCTGACCTTATTTTTGACGAAAATGATTGCACCGGATGTGGAGAAAATTATAATAAGACTACCCTCAAAGATGATTGGATCCAATGTTTGTTGTGTCACCGATGGATGCACGAAAATTGCACAAAGTAATTCAATTTGTACGATGCTTGCGGAAAACTGGCCACTAAGAAAGAAAAGAAACATGAGTAATGGTTCAATTCGTTTGTTTTGAGTGAATTACTGTTTTTATAACGTATTATTTGGTTGTCTCTGTAACCATGGCATGGTGATCGGTCTGACCCGGACAACTCTGGTGATTCCGACCAGATGTGCTTTTTGTTTTTTTGTTTAATATAGTTCTAGTTACGTCCTTTTTTCACAGTTTAATTAGTTTTCAAGTTTTCATGCTATAATAGTAGTATCTTGGTGAAACCCCTGTGTCGTAAGGTAAAATTCATGTTCCTGGAGCACTTTGGTGGTGACAATTTGAAAACTTCCCATCCTTAATATATCTCTTACAGTTAAAAATATGAAAAATCGGAGACACGGCAATTTTATTTGTAAGGGGGACACTTTAAATTAATACTTATATATACAGTAGTAGTAGTAAACATCTTTATTTCTAAAAAAGGCTATCGACCTATTGGTCTTTCTGCCTTTGTTTAGTACATATAGTCTTAATCTAAATAAAAAACAAAGATAAAAATTATCTTGTTCTGGGTTAACAATTCAATAAACTTTCTAATTCTAATGACAAGAGAAAATTATTTTATTGTCCATTAGTCAGTTGCGTTTGGAAGTGTTCGAGTAGCGTTGATGTAGGAAAACGGAAGCGGGATTGTCTGGTTGGTCTTGTAAGACAAAGGGAATTCAGTATGGTTGTTTGTCCATTTTGTCTCTAAATGTATGAGTCTTTCCGAAATCTTTGTCATGTTTGTGCGTTCGTATAGTAGTTGGGTGGAGGGGTTGTGTAGTGGGTTTTGGGGGTGTCTTATTCGTGTTATTAGTCTTAGTGCAATTTGTTCTGTTGTTTGTATATAACGTTTTGTCCTTTCTGTTCCGTTGGTCATGAGTATATGTCCATAGTCTAGCAAGGGTCTACAAATAGATTTATATATTTTGATGGCGCTATTTGTGCTAATTGCTCTGTCTTTGTAGGTTAATGTGAATTAATGTTAACACGGAAGTGTTTTGTTCTCTTTATTCTTTCTGCCCTGATGTTTCGTATGTGTTTAGTAAATTTAAGTTTCTGGTCAGTTGTGATTTCATCCAGTATTTTACGTTGTTTTTTGGTTGTGTGGTTTGGCCGTCTGCAGTTATTGTAGGGGAGTTAGCGTTGAGTCTGTGGTTTGTGAGCATAAGTTGGTTTTTTGACGCGTTTGGTGTTAGTCTCCGTTTATAAAACCATGTCATTGTGTTGTTTGTTAGTGTTTGGAGTCTTTGAGCTGCTCTCTCAGTAGTTTTGTCATGTACAATAAGTGCCGTGTCGTCTGCGTATTGTAATATGTATGCCGATCTGTCGATTTGATTTTTGTCTGGTAAGTTGTAATTGTATATGTCATGGCAGTATATATTGTAGAGAAACGGTGAGAGCGGGGATCCTTGAGGGAGCCCTTGTTCAGGGGAAAAAGAAAATGCCAGAGTTTTGTCAATTTGTACTTTTAGTTATCTGTTTTCTAGTAAGTTCTTTATGGTGTGTAGTAGATATGTTGGTGTGTGTAGTTTGTATAGTTTGCTCTATACCAGACTTTATGCCAGACACTATCAAAAGCTTTGTTAATGTCCATAAACAGACAAGCTGTCTTTCTGTCAGTTAGGTGGGTTGTTTGAATATTGTTAGTCAGAGTGAAGGTGAATAGTCGAGTGGTGATGTTTGAATCCGAACTGATACGATGGTATGTACTTTCCGACAAGTTTTCCTAGTCGCTGCTTTATTATGTACTCAAAAACTTTGCTAAGTACTAGGAGCAATTTATATATACATATTAACATAATATTCCTATTTTGGTTACATATTTTACATTTGCTGACCATGTTTTTTGGTTAAACAAACAACGTATTTTTAGAATGTCGTGTTAGAATTTAAAGGCTTTTGTGGAATTTCAGCGACAAGACATCGAATGAACGCAAATTAACGAGGTACTTGTAGATCCATCGAAATTTTATTTACAAATAATTATTTTCAAATTAAGTTTGAAACCGTGCCACCCATGGGCGCAGTGAGGAAGAGGCATGGGCGGGTCATGCCACTGAAAAGAGAATTGAAGGCCCTTTAAAACAATGTGCCACTTGACCCCCATTCCCATTTAATATTCTAAGGGCGACATCTACCCCTCCTAGGGGGTTGAAGCAAGAAGGCTAAAAATATTAATTTGAAGTGTTCCCCTTACAAATAAAATTGAGGTGTCTTTCGGATTTTTCATATTTCTAACTGCATGAAATATATTAAGGGTGGGAAGTTTTCAAATTGACACCCCGTATATGCAGCTCAATCCTATGCAATCGTTTTACTGTTCTTCCGGGAACCCTAGAAATGCGTAGGAATTATCGCCCGCTTATTTGAGCACTCATCGCTAACAAAGATGGTTCTAAAGTAATCAATTCTAAGTTCAAATAGCGTCAATTAAATTATGAAATGTACATTGTAATGAGTTTAAAACACTATACACTATATTATAGCTATACTATAGAATATTACTTACTTAAAATAGGCTGTTTCTTAATTTGTACATAGTACTGTCCGCCACGAGAAAAATATCCACATTGCACTCTAACCAACGTCAAATTTTTCTTCAGAGCACTGGCTTCTGGATAAACTGGGAACGTAGTTAGTGGATGAACTGAACTGCCTTCCAGACGAGAAACTTGGACCACAAGAGGTAGAAAGGATGATGATACGATTTTGATATGCAAATCTCCGCTAAGGGCTACATGCGAAGGGGGCATTATGACTTCCAAACCTGAAATTTGCCCTAAAAAAATCAGAAAGAAAGTTAGAAAGATAAACAATTGGAAGACTTTCCATTATATAAGTACCAATTAAATATTGATCAATATAACAAGGAAATACAGAAGAAAAAGTTTATAAATTGAAAACCTGAGAAATATTCCATAAACTAAATCTTAAATAAGCGAATTGAATAAATATTTAGCGACTGGCAACTTAGCTAAGCATCTGTCCTTAGATAGTAAGACTTAAAGATGAGAAAATGTCCAGCTAGCATAAAAGTTGTGTCAAATTTCTCAATAGTGAGGATTTAACACAGTTTTAATCGATATTAAAAGTATTTTTTAATAGATTTTATGACCAAAATTAACCCAAACGCATCGATCACGTCAAACATCGTTGCTTCTGTTGGTTTTTATAGTAACGCACATACGTATGTATTTCTAAAACGTACCCTATTTTAGTGGAATGTTTAGATGTACTTAAATTCTTTCAGTCGAATAGTTTATCCTTTTAAAATAGTGATTAATAACAAGGTCGTAATTGATCTGTAAACTGTTTCATGCATCCCAAGATTGGATCAATCATCCTGAATATTTGTTTCCAAATATATTTGATGCGTTGCGCCTCGGGGTTAGTGTGCGGCCAAAATATTAAATACCATCACAGCGAAGTATGTTTGTAAGTGCTGAACTTTCCTTGAATAAATGGAGCACATGATTTTATAGTCTATCGATCCTGGATTAAGGCCAAATCTGTTTGTCCTAGATCACTGTTCCACTTACAAGAATGCCAAAGGCCAACAAAAAGTTCACGATTTTCGTTTATAAATGCGATTCCCTGAAATGTTTCAGCTATTTCCAACTGTGTCATTCATCATATTATTCTAGACATATTCTTTCGAATTTAATCAAGCAACGTAAATCAGTAAATAATTAAAATTAATGTGTAAATTAAAAAAGCGCCACAATGATGTAAGATTGTTCAGAAATTCTGACCAATGAATAGGTATTATACAAATGTTACTCAAATGTATCGAAACTCAGATTTGTGCACTGGAAAGGATCCTCAAAACGAAGCTGTTTCAAATTTTTGTTAGTTCGAGACACTTCTGACAATACTGACAATTCTAATTACGTGTTTAGTCATTTTATATGTAGCAAAGTCCAATAAGAACGAGGGAACATATATGTTTGTGGCGTTAGTTTGAAGCATTTATTGAAAAATGAAGTACATATCATGAGGTTATGAATGGAATATGACATCGGACAAATGACCGCCTCGGCTTTGTTGGCACATGCATGCTCTTTTCATAAAATGCTACATACAGAGATACAGCGTTGAATTTCATCGTTTAAGGCTTGAATCGTTGTCGGTTTGCTCACATAAACTTGTGACTTTACAAAACCCCAACGAAAAAATTCCAAAGGCTTTAAATCGCATGATCTGGGCGGCCAATGCCGATCTCCAAAACGAGAAAAAACACGACCAGGAAATGACTCGTGCAGTAATGCAGCAGTTTCTCTGGCTGTATCGCTCTGTATTTCTCCTGCGAGCTCCCAGGGATCATGCATGTCGCCGATTATTCAATTTAATTTTCAGTTTCAAAAAAATCCGGAATAACCGACAACCCGAGAGCAGAAATCAACCAAACACCACACATCTGGGAAAAGCACCACTAATGACTGCAACCCGAAAACCGATGCACTCACAACTTGCCAACCACATGGTATGATTATTGACTCGAAGATAAAAAAAATGTCACCGCCAGACTTCAGAAAATCAATGCACAAGAGGAAACAGACAAAAAATGTCCCAGTAGTGGAACAGGCCCTGACAAGCCTTGCCTGTAGCGAGCGTCGACCACAAACATACGCCAATTATCGAAAGGTGGTATCAAATCGCCCCCAAACAAAACGTAACAGTAAGTAATTGAAGATTACTTTGCACTAACATTTGGTGGACTCTTACAACCTCCAGAAACCTGAACAGAGGAATTCTTCAAAACGTCAGTGTGCGCAATCGAGCTCTGGGTCAAGCTGACTAGACACACTGAGGTACCCCCCATCTGTAGAGCGGTAACGAACACCTTGGTGGACTTTTACCACCTCCAGAATACTGAACAGAGATATTCTTCTCAACTCCAGCGTGCGCAAACAAACTCTGGTTCAAGCTGACTAGGCGCACTGCGGTACACCCTCATCTGTCTAGCGGTAATGAACACTTGGTGGACTGTTACCACCTCCAGAATACTGAACAGAGGAATACTTCCCAACGCCAGTGTGCGCCATACAGCTCTGGGCCAAGCTGACTAGACACACTGACGTACGCCCCCATCTGTAGAGCGGTAAAGAACACTTGGTGGACTTTTACCACCTCCAGAATACTGAACAGAAGAATTCCATCTAACCCCAGTGTGCTCAATAAAACTTTTCATGAGGTTGACAGGACACACTGAGGTACGCCCCTATCTGTAGCGCGCTAATGAACTCCTGACAGCTTGACTGTTTGCCTCTGACTGTTTTAATAACATTTTCAAAGCCTTTTTTCAAAACCCTCAAAAAATATTTTTTCCATATGCGTCACATTTGCACGAGAAATTTCGATTCGGTGATATTGTTAATCAAAAATATCTTAAACCTATTTTAAATGATTAAAGCAACGTTTTTACTGCTCCTGAATTCATCTTATATTCACACCATGAAGCCTTCTGCGACCGGTCAAAACATCGGTTGAAAACTTTTTGGTTGAAAAGGTGCCTGAGCCGTGTACTACTGGAATTGCTTCGAGACATTTCGCTCTCATATGTGATGAATATAATGAAAGGTGATGAGGAAACAATTGAAGTTGCGTTTCCTGTATGTAGCAGGGCTGCTGCTGTATGTATATTATCTTGTGCCTGTGGAACGGGGGAATTAATAGAGTGGGACATTACTATGTCCGATAGGATGTTACAACGTCCGGCTCCAGTTCTGCTCTATCGCATTATCTTATTCCTTCCTGTTGAAATTAGTTGGGGGCCTGACAATCTCAGTGACTTCTCTCGTAAATCTCGGAAAGAAGTGAGCTGTTGGCTCAAAACATTTGCTTCTTTGAAGGAAAGTTTCATAAGTGCGTGCTCTACCACATCAGATTATTCCATCTGTTCTAATTTATAGCTTTTTTTCTGTTTTGTTATACTGGCGTGATGCTCCATTCTTCTTCTTCTTCTATAAGCTCTTCAACCGTGGGTGGATCTTGGCTGATTGCACTATTTGCCTCCATTTTGAACGGTCCTGCATTAGGGCAGAGTCGTATTGTATTCCTATGGCTGCCAGACCCGCTTTAATGTCGTCACCAGGCATACGTGGTCTGCATGGTGTTCTCTTCCTGTTTGGTACTTCTTCCCAAGCTGGTTTGGGAGTCTGTGACCATGGCCCGCACATCTTCGTCGTTGTGACTTAATCTTTTGCACAACATCAGGGTGTCAGCACAATGCTTTTAATTCATTGTTTGTTCGGATGCGGAACTGGTTTGTCGATGGCAAATCAAATCAAATCAAAATACGCTTTATTGCCACAGGAAAATTTACAAATTTTATGGACAAAGCGTGTAAAACAAGATACCACAAAATATAGCACATCTAAGGACAATCAACAATGGTAAATAAAAAATAAATAACAACATAAAACATAACACAAAAAAGTCATCAAATCAAGCAGACAAATTAAAATTAAGAAAAACAGGGGTGAGTGAAGTCAAGTTGCACCCTAAACCATAACAAGGAACTAGTCTGTTGGCCCTGTTTATGTTATTGCAAGCGGATTGTGATGATACCGATTTGGTAGATATATACTAGTTGAGGTAAGTAACATCGGATAACTTGAAATTTTGCTTGCTGAACTTGAACCCAATCGATTCCGTTCCGCTTGCAGCATGTGGTCACGTTCAATAAATAATAAAGGCAAATATGAACTCAGCAAATTGATGACCCCCAAAATTAAAATGTAACTACTATACAAATAATTATTCGTCCAATACATATAACGTAACTGCCGCATGTGATGCCCAAACGGAAAAGTTGAATTTTCAAATCAAAATCATTTACAGAATAAAAAGGTCTTTTTTGGAGGTATGATTTTGTCCCTTCCCGAAACTTTTGAGACGTAGGGAGAGATTTAAGATGCGATGGAAGATGATTGTACAATTTCTTGGCGTTGTAAATAATTGAATTTTTTATTAATTCAGAGGAGGGAAAGGGAAGATATATATCTTGGCTTAAGCTTCTGGGCGGGTACCTATGTTGTGGCGCTTCTGGAAAGCTGACTCGGTGTTTGCGTATCAAGCAGACAGTCTCTAATATGAATAAAGCAGGAAGTGTGAGAATTTTATAGTTTTCAAAGTAGTATTTGCAATGAGCTCTACTTTTCAGGCCAAATAGATAGCGAATTGCTCGTTTCTGCAGTTTAAAAATACTTTGAAATTGCTGTGTGTTGCAGCAGCCCCAAAAAGGAAGGCCGTAGCGGATGTGAGACTCAAATAGAGAGAAGTAAGCGAGTTTGGCGGAGAACACATTCAGCTCCCTCGAAACCGATCGAATTGCAAAACAAGCGGAAGATAGTTTTTTTGTTAAGGAGTCAATATGGGTAGACCATTTAAGGTTGGCATTAATGTTCAAGCCCAGAAATTTCACCGACACAACGTATCTAATATTGCTGTTATGAAGTAGGAAGGGCTCTAAAGCTCCTCTATAAGATAGGGCTACCGTCTTATTCACGTTAAAACCCAGCAAACTAGAGTCAGACCAACTCTTGATCGTGACGAGATCGTTGGAAACCTTAGAGTGAAGGGACACAGTATCAGAATCACTCCATGTTATACTTGTGTCGTTAGCAAAGAGGGTAATCTTGCCATTGATTTTTAAGTAGGTGATGTCGTTGATAAATAGTAGGAAAAGAATAGGTCCAAGCACAGAACCCTGGGGAACTCCACTGGCAATCAGTTTACACTCAGAGACAGACCCGTTTGCTCTGACAAATTGTTGCCTATTTTCAAGATATGACTTGAACCAGTTGGAAGAAATACCACGTATTCCATAAAAATCAAGCTTATCTAACAGAATGCTGTGACTCACACAATCAAAGGCTTTCGCATAGTCACAGAAGATTGTAGCTGTAGGGCGGTCGCAATTTAGAGATGAGTAAACATCATGAAGCAAGGAAAATACTGCATCGTTGGTGCACTTGTTAGGCGAAAATCCGAACTGCTCTGGTGATAATATGCCATGCTTGAAGATAAATGGCATAAGGTGATTCTTTAGTAACCTTTCAACTATTTTACGTCAAGTCAAGTCACGTTACGTCAAGAAGATGTCCGTATGTTTTTCTGAGCACTTTCCTTTCGAATCTTCTGAGCTTCCACATGTTGGCTTTTACTATTGTCCAAGTTTCGCATCCATATGTGAGTATCGGCCTGACAACGTAACTGTACGCTTTGATTTTTGATGCTCGTGTGAGAAGCATGGACTTGAGTAAATGTCTTAGTGAGTTCATACATCGATTGACCACCTGCTTTCTTCCTTTTATGTTTTCGGTAATGTTGTTGTCCGCCTTAATGGTTGCGCCAAGATAGTAGAAACGCTCCACCCGTTTGAAGTTCGAAAAAAGAAGAAACCAATGCTTACGTTTGGTCCAATTCTGAACCTCCGGCTATGTTTGCCGACTCACAGATACTTTGTCTTCTCCTCGTTTCCGATGAGATCAATGCTATCCGCGTGAGCAAGCAGCAGTTTAGGGCCTCTGCTTCTTAGGAGGTCTGTTTTAACTTCCGCCTTATTACTTTCCCTAAGATTATGTTGAAGAGGATTGGTGATAAGGCATACTCCTGTTTAAGACCATTGAAAGACCTCGAAAGCCTGTTATTCATTTTCACCATCGATTTTCCCCCATTTATGCGCATCTTGAGCTGGATTATTTTTACTGGTATTGACATTTCGGCTAACGCAATCCACACTATATCCCTTTTGACACTATCATAAGATTGTTGGAAATCGACGAAGAGATTATGTACGACTTTGTTGAACTCGCAGCCTTTCCAACTGTAGTCCTGCCCTTCCTAAGACCTGCCTGAAATTCACATATATATTGATGAAAGGAGGTAACCTTTCGAGAAAGATGCTTGATAGCACTTTGTAGGCAGTATTAAGCAGAGAGATTCCTTTCTAGTTTGAACATCTCATTCTGCCGCTCTTTTTGTGGATAGGTATTATTACACTCTTTCCTCATTTCATTGAAATTATTTCCTCATTCCCTATGAGGATAATAAGAGTGTGCTGTTGTTTTTGTAGTATGAGTCCTCCATACTTGGCAAGTTCTGCAGATATGGTATCAGAGCCTGGTGCCTTTGCGTTTTTCAATTTGTTGACTGTTTGGAATGTTTCCTGTAGCTTTGGCTGTTCCACTGGCAACTCTGCACTCTGATAAACATCTTCTGCTCGATCAGTATTTTGGTTTTTGGTCAGGATGGTGGGTTCAAAAAGCCACAATCGAAAAAACGGGGCAGAAAACCGAAGACGACCCAGCCAACCCTGCCAACCCAGCCAACCCAGCCAACCCAGCCAACCCAGCCAACCCCCACAACGCCAACACCTGAGGCCAAACGAATAGCTTTGGACTATCAGTCTACAACCAATAAAAACCAAACAACAAACAGCAAGACAACATCAACAAGATTTCCCACGTATTCGCACACATTCACAGCGAACGCATTGTCGACCATCACCAGAGTCCAACTTGCAATCAGGTGGGAGGGACTCAACCCCAACAACAAGGATGTGATTATCAGACAAGATAATCACTTTCTAATTAAAAGCAACAATGAGGACAAAGCAACACAAATTTTACAAAAACTGAAACAGGAAAACCTTATAACAGCATTCAAACTGCAAAGGAATAGTAACCTCCCACTAATCCGACCACAAAAGTCAGGTCACCATCATATTACACCATCATATTCAGTCGTCGCCACTGGGGTCGACCTAGATATTGAAGACAACATGTTTCTCAAACACCTGGAGCAGCAAAACTTCAGAATAAGATTCTGCAAGAGAATAATCTCACGAGAACGCAACGCACCCACACTCATGCTGAGATTAATAACCGGCGACATATCCACCTACGAAAGGTTGATGAACGACCGTGCGGTTCATTTTTTGGGCCGCATTTTCAAAATCACCGAAAGCAAACCACCAGGACCCGTGCCTGCGCCGTGTGGCAAATGCAACCTGTTCAGCCACAAAACTGAAGACCCCATCCAACATCCAAATGCGAGTCACCACTTCCAACCAAGTGCGCAGCGTGCAACTCAGAGGACCACGCAGCATGGAACATGAAGTGCCCAAAACGACCGACAGCCCCAGTCGTCGGAATACCAAACGTAAAAATAAAATGTGTAAACAAACGTACGTCCGGGATTGCGGAGACATCGACAGTGGCAAGTAGAATACACACACCCATTACAACACATGACCATATCATAAACAAATACAAACATCAACTTAACAAGACAAACAATACCAAGAGAGACGAACTACTAAAAAAACTACGAAAACAATTTATAGAAGACTTCGACATTGACACCTTCGTTGTTTTCTTCGGAAACCATATCTACATCCTAATGTTTGACATGCTCCTGCCCGAGGGACGCTCTCCAACTGAACCATACGAACAAGTGAGACAGACAGCAACACACACACAGATTCAATTTGAAAGTACTTTACGCGACCATCAACGGACTTAACAGCAAAAAACCACTTATTTACAATTACATAGAAGAAAACGACACAGACTGCTGCGTATTTGTTGAGACTAAAACCAAACTAGGACAAACACCAACGTACAGAAATTGGCAGTATATCTATAGGCATGGAAATACCATCAATCATGCCAGGGGCGGGGTCGCAGCTCTCCTAAAACCAACATTTAAACTTGGAAGAGCAAATCCTCCTTCCCTCAACAACCCTTTGAACGACTCTCTACATTTTACCATACCCTACTTAAACGACCTGATACACATATTTCTGACATACATACACCCACACTCCAACCTAGAACAAAACATACTGACTAAGGCGAGCATCTATAAATATGCAATAATTATAGGCGACTTTAACTTGAATAGAAACAAAACGAAACAACTTAAAAGATTTTTGCAAAATTCCGACTTTATAAAACAGCACACCCCACCAACTTTTCTGATGCTCGCAAACCCAGATTCATCACCAGACGTTCTACTGCACACAAGAAACTTAACAAACACCATCAACAACATAAACTTAACCAACGAACTTGGATCCGACCACCTGGCTATTACGTTTAACAAAGACTTACAACATACGCAACCTACCTCCAATACACCTCCTATAGAGAAAAACTTAAACCTAACAAAGACTGACATAGACAAAGTGAAACAACATATACATGACTACATTCATTCACAAGCACAGCACATTTCAATAGAAACCATACAACAACTTACACTAGCCATACGAAAATTTAGCCCGGAAATAAAAAATGCTTTCTACCGACATACACTGTCCAAATACATACTGAGACTAATAAAACATAAGAGAGAACTCTACAGACTATATACAAACACTCAAAATAACGACCTAAAAAAGACACTGAACCACCTTAACAGAAACATTAAAACTTTGATTGGACAATACCGACAAGACAAATGGCTAGAAACATGTAAAGAAATACAGAAGGACAAAGGCAAAACAAACTGGCGAAAAATTAAGAAACTGGCGCAATACAGGAAGACTGGCACTACTGACACAATTGACGAAAACGGAATAGAACGTTACACAGACAAAGAGAAAGCGGGCGCGTTCGCCAGACACTATCAAAGGGCCTTCAGCATATCGATGAACCCTAACTTCGAGAATGACAACTGGAACTTGAGCAACGACTGGTACTTGAACTATTTTAACAGCTCACCAAACTACACCTACAAACTGATCACAGACACAGAGTACGATGAAGCCCTAGCGCACATCAAAAACACTGCACCGGGGAAAGATAAAATTAAGGCAAAACTCTTGAAAAGCCTAACTCAAGAAACACACAAACTGATCCTAACTGAATTGAACAACTGCATCACAAATGGCAGAATCCCAGAAACATGAAAAAACGGCTTAATAATCCCTATACCCAAAAATGGACTAGAAAATACACAACCGAGCAACTACAGACCAATTACAATACTTCCAGTACTAAGCAAAATTTTTGAATCCATAATAAAGCAGCGGCTTGAAAAAGTGATTGGAAAATATATACCTTCCTACCAATTTGGTTTCAAACAACATCACTCGACTGCTCATCCGCTCTTTATTTTGGCCAACAATATACAAACTACCCACCTAACTGACAGAAAGACAGCTTGCCTGTTTATGGACATTAACAAGGCTTTTGTTAGTGTCTGGCATAGAGGCTTACTATTCAAACTACACACACCAACATATCTACTACACACCATAAAGAACTTACTAGAAAACAGACAACTACAAGTACGAATTGACAAAACACTGTCATTTTCTTTTTCCCCTGAACAAGGGCTCCCTCAAGGATTCCCGCTCTCACCGTTTCTCTACAATATATACTGCCATGACATATACAATTACAACTTACCAGACAAAAATCAAATCGACAGATCGGCATACATATTACAATACGCAGACGACACGGCACTTATTGTACATGACAAAACTACTGAGAGAGCAGCTCAAAGACTCCAAACACTAACAAACAACACAATGATAAGGTTTTATAAATGGAGACTAACACCAAACGCGTCAAAAAACCAACTTCTGCTCACAAACCACAGACTCAACGCTGACTCCCCTACAATAACTGCAGACGGCCAAACGACACAACCAAAAAACGACGTAAAATACCTTGGAATCACAATTGACCACAAACTTAAATTCACTAAACACATACAAAACATCAGGGCAGAAACAATAAAGAGAACAAAACACTTCCGATCACTAACCTACAAAGACAGAGGAATTAGCACAAACACCGCCACCAAAATATATAAAGCTATTTGTAGACCCTTGCTAGACTATGGACATATACTCATGACCAACGGAACAGAAAGGACAAAACGTTATACACAAACAACAGAACAAATTGCACTAAGACTAATAACACGAATAAGACACCCCCAAAACCCACTACACTACCCCCCCACCCAACTACTATACGAACGCACAAACATGACAAAGACCTCGGAAAGACTCATACATCTACAGACAAAATGGACAAACAACCCCTACAACTGGACCATACTGAATCCCCTTTGTCTTACAAGACCAACCAGACAATCCCGCTTCCGTTTCCCTACATCAACGCTACTCGAACACTTACAAACGCAACTGACTAGTGGACAATAAAATAATTTTTTCTTGTCATTGGAATTTTATTAATAATATTGTTAACCTAGAATAAGATAATTTTCATATTTGTTTTTTATTTAGATTAAGACTACATGTATTAAACAAGGGCAGAAAGACCGATAGGTCGATAGCCTTTTTCAGAAATAAAGATGTTTACTACTACTACTATACGAGTATATTTCACTGTGCGAGATTCAGCTTTCCGATCAATTTAGTCGCGGGGGATTTAAGGGATAAAGATTGGCCTACGTCTCCTGGGTTTGCTCCATTTCCACAGAGTTAGACGTTGCGTGTTATGGTTTGGATCGGATCCCCGCACTCACATTCAGATGTGGACAGCTTTTCGCATTTGTGTAGCATGTCAGCACATCTGCCATGTTCAGTTCGGATCCTGTTTGCAGTCTTCCATACTTGCAGTGGGAGGTCAAATCCAGTGGGATTAGTCTGGACTGTCATAATAGTAGATATATCCGGCGGTATGAACAGTTTCCACGGATCATTTTATGTCTGTTGCACGTTGAAGCCGTGCCGCTTGAAGATTTCCAATGCGGTCTTGACTGGTGGTCTTCGGGATTTGAGTCGGCTAGATGTTGCTTTACCAATGCCCTCATTTATGGGCAGTTGTTGATTAGCCATTATTTTGTGGTTTTGGCGGGCTCAAACATCTTTTTCCAGTATTTACGGAAGATGCGAAAATAATTTCTGTGATGTGACCATAAGCAAGAAAATTCAGTGGAGTTAGGGCTGTTGACCGCAGAGGCTAGGTTACGTTTCCACCACGACCTGTTAGCCGTTCAGTTCAGTTTCTATTTAACCACTGCCTCACTATTTTTCAAAAACTAATTTTTTATGTTGACAATTCCTTGATTTATCTTGATGCGGGTTTTCGGTTGACAATGAATGGAGGTTGCAGAAATCAACAACACTTCGCTGAGTAAAGATCGAATCATAGCTCACTAGTTTGGTTAAAATAACTTTAACAGTTCGCATGTAAAACAATAAATACACTTTTAAAATTTTCAACACCCCATATATCAAAAAGGAAAAGACAACGGACTTGCTTATATGACAAACTTATCTTAAAAAGCGTTTTTATAACCACACCTATAGTCCTGATGATAAAAATTGGGACACCCTGTACCTTGATCTTGCAAGTTTGCTCACGGTTTTGGTGTTGTGCTTTTTTAACAATATTTTAGTCATGTCAGTGACCTGGCGACAAAACCTGGGAGACAAGAAATGCTCCCATTGAAAAATCAGCTTTTCGCCATTTTGACGGTTAATTGGAGGTTATGTCAAAAAGTATTAAATGGAAATGTTTTAGATTTATTAATTTTCTACAAGTCTGCCATTGAACGTTTTCCGCAGTTGCAGGAAGTTACGTTTCGCCGCAAAACCCAAAAAACCGTTTTCAGCTCCTCAACTGCATCACCATTTTACCATTTCCAGTGTTTTTGTGTTTAAATTAAATTGTTTCTTAAAGTTGGAACCTCAACAACAGGTTCCACCCGGTTCTTGCCTGTGATTATTATTTTTTTTTACTTTATGAAATTCGTATCGGCACTAGCCTATAGTAGACCTTTAGGCCCTCAACTTTGGATCACCTTGTACATACAAAATATTTACTTCTGAACAGTAATATTAAGGCCCCTGTGCGAACATGGCTTTTATATGACTGAACGGCAGAGATAGAAGTTCCATTACACTGGCCTACGGGAGGACACGCATCCAAATAGCATTTTTATTATGTGTTTAGCTTCCTGATAACGAAATAACAATCCAAATATGGCCACCACGTCAGATTTTTATGTTAGCAACATGTGGTTTCATAATACGTTACCATATGACATTATATCGCTCTTTGATGCTCGACAGTTGGCAACACTACAGGAGAGTGGGGGTGGGGGCTGTTTGATGCTCTTTGCTTTCTTCTCTCACTGTCAGTGAAATAAGGTATTTGTGAAGTGAGGTTATGTGTGTTGTCATAAGTAGTTTTGTGCGAAAATGGCATCAAATCAGCGAAGACTGAGGAAAAATTAACCAGATAAGTGTTGCTACATTTGCGGGCGTTATGTATTACAGCCTCAAGGTAGGCGTATGACCGAAGGTGTAAAAAAAGCATATTTTTTGTATTTTGGTTCCAAGATAGGAGACCAAGATAAACGCTGGGAGCCCCATAGTTGTTGTGTGAGTTGTAACGTACCACTTATTCAATGGATGAAGGGTAACCGATGCAGTATGCCATTTGCTGTGCCTATGGTCTGGCGTTAACCGACTAACCACTTTAATGACTGCTCCTTTGAACAGAAGAACAGCATTAAGAAGAACATTGGAATGAATTGAGAAGAACAACATTGGCTATCCGACTGTACCTTCTGCCATTGAACCTGTTTCCCACAGTGAATACTTACCCATTACAACTCCACCTTTAAACTGGAAAGATGTGGTCATTCAAGAACTAAATAATGACAATGAAGATTTACAATTGGAAACTGAAGTTTTATTGAAAAATACTACTGATCCTACATATATTCCTCCGTCTAGTGAACATCTTATTAAGCAAAATGAACTAAATGACTTGGTCCGTGATTTACGTTTATTAAAGCAGCAGTCTGAACTACTAGGTTCAAGATTTCAAGAGTGGAATCTTTTAGCAAAAAGCACAAACATAACAGCCTTCAGAAAGAGAAATTTTAACTTCTCTGTATTTTTTAAAGTTGAGGGGCCTATGTGCGTATGTTTCGACATTGTGGAGTTAATAAATGAACTTGGACTAGCTCATTTTCCTACAGAGTTGCGCCGTCAGTTCCAGTTGCTTACCCTGTTCCAATGAAGGAGACTTATGACAACTTGGCTGCAATTGGCAACTGGCTGCAATTCTGCCAGTATGGTGATTTTAAGTGGCAAATATGTGGTAACGAAAAGTGATAGCTATCTTAATCGGACTTCAGGGTGGCTATACAAAGTATTGTTGTTTTTGTGCTCATGGAACAGCAGGGTCAGAAAAAATCACTTTGTTAAACGAGCATGGCTGTCAAGAAAGTTTTATACTCCAGGAGAACAAAATGTCAGGAAGGTTATACGTGATGCTGATATTTGAAAAAAAGGTAAACAAAAAAGAATTGGCAGCTTGCAGTGCATTTGTGAAGGTAGTGAAAGGATTTTTTTGGCAACAACAGAGAAGATAACTACAAGAGTTTAGTACTAAAGCTTTTGAAAACCTACAAAACTATCGGTTGCCAAATGTCCGTTAAGATTCACTTCCTTCACTCGCATATCTACTTTTTCCCTGAGAATCTTGGAGCTATAAGTGATGAACAAGGTGAAAGATTTCATCAGGATATAGCAACGATTGAAACGAGATACCAAGGCCGCTGGGATCCTGCAATGCTCGGAGATTACTGTTAATTTTTGAAAAAGAAAGATGCAACTCCACATAAAAGGAAACACAAACAACCTATATAAATGGATATATTTTTAAAATTATATAATGCCATTAAATGTTTAAAGACAAAACAATTTATGTGTACTGTTATATTATAAGTTTTTATTTTATTAATTTTGTTGGAGGAGTTAGTGTTCTCATTTATTCCACACTTTTGCCAGTCTTTAACAAAAACCCCAGACGTGGTACAGGGTTTTCAGTGTCATTTTCGGGTGTAACCAGTGTTACTGAAGAATAAACATAAATGAAGCTCATACGTTGCTTCTTGATAATAACAAGAATAATTGTTGTGACGTATACACACTTATTTCTTTATGTTTTTCCTGATCGGTCGGTACTTGCACCAACAGTGGTATGAGCATCATCCATTATTAAATTCGCTAATACTAAGCGACATTGAAGACTACAAAACTATGTGATTAGAAAAATTAGCTGAGTCTGTGAACAAAACTCGGGCAGTAGGAGGCGGGGGGTGCTTCATAGTCGAGCATGCGAATTTAATTTGAGCAGGGATTTAAAGAGCTTTGTTCTCCAAGCAAGTAGAAGCATCAAGAAGAAATGCGATAGGAACCTACAAAATAGTAAAAACTGTCTGCATTTGAGTTCAGCTGTATATGCGCGCGAGCTCCTTGTGTCTCTTTGTCTTAGAGGTATGAATGACTCTTCGGTCAACCAAATCGTCTTAGTGGTAGAGGTTTTCTGCCCGCGGAGCGGATGATCGTTTTTTAGGATCTGGTCGATAGTCTAGTTTTCTGTACGTCTGTGGCACGATCCAATAACGGCCCGATGCTACTATCGTAGTCCTCCGATCTCATGACTACAGTGACACTTCTTACATTCGCTGGTTTTTGGAAAAAGATATTTTTGTTTCCGTTAAAATGTCCGATTGCTTGTCGTTTTCCCAGGCTGATATTGTCTTTTATGGGTTTAGCTTTTTGCAAGATACGTGCCATCCCCGATCTGAACTGATCGGCTAATGGGGTGGAAGTAGACGTAACCACTGTCGACATTGGCAAAGATGTTTTCTACAAGCAGTTATCGATTATTGCGTGGGTAGAAATCACTTAATCAGTAAGATAGGCAGCGTATTTAGAAGATCCGTGAACGTGTACGGCAGGGAACTCCGCTTCTATGAGTTAGTTATTCGAACCTGCTTTTATCCGTTGGTGGTTATGGCGTCAGAAGAACATCCATTTTCATTGTTTGCAGGAGAATATAGATCTGACTTCAAGGTATGACGTGAAATAAAAGTTTTCTGGTAAAAGTGTGATCGAGCGGTGATGTAGCCCGTGTTAAAACTATTATAAAAAGGGAGTTCCTTAAGAAGTCAGAGGCCAGGCAAATCTGGACCAAACGTTTAAGCGAATTTTCATAAGTATGTTGCTGCAAATATTTATCAATCCCATGGCGGTCCTAATCGTTGCGTACTCAAACTGCTGTTCGCTGCGTCCACTTTCATTTTGGTTTACAACTTGCATAAAAAATTAAATACTTGGACACTGTGCGTCTCCTATGTATTAGACCGCTTCCCTAAAAGGATGGAGAACTTAATGCATGTTCGTCATTGTAATGCAACAAAGTCAAAACATTTCGCGCGCAACTCATAGGTAGCTCTTAAACTCTACTTAAAAGTAATTACAACAATTTTCAATCAACATGTAATATTCCAAACGTTACAATGCCGAAATTCGATATAGCTAAATCACTGCATACATTGTTCATCATAGAACATAGCTGAATGACGAACTGACGGTGGAACAAACGAGTATCCCATGATGACAAAAAGCGAATTAATAAGTCAACTATAAAGACATACTAATATAAAATAGTTTCTCAATTCCTAAAAATTTCACTTCTTACCTGAATCTACTCCATTTATAATCTGGAAAAGTAATAAAAATAATGGGAATGCTAATCCCCTGCTGAATTTCTTCATGTCTGTTTCTTAGTGAGTACACCTTCGACATTCTTTGCTGATTCTTTTCCGAGCTTCTTCGGCTGAGTAATATACCATTTCAGTGATTTCTTGCAATTGCTGTCTGCGATTTATCTGAAAGATAAAAAAAGGAAAAATCATATTATAAGCAACCTCGGTGATTTTTGAATTTTTCGTTCTAATTGAATTATTATCAATCGAAATACCCTAACAATATCAGAAGTGGGATAGTGGACTCGCGGCTTAGGACGAGTGACTTTGTTCAGTGACGAGTGAGAGACTTTGGTATCCCTGTTGATTATGAACAAGTTTTGTGGTGCACCGAACAATCGAAAGTGGCGGCCCTCAAGGGCGATGAGCTGGATCTGATAGCGTGACCTCCAGGGCGGTCAACCAGGCGGTGAAGGAGCTTCTGCAAGGCGGTTTGGCAGCAAGCATCAGGAATTTAATAGCGGAGGAAACGGCGAAGGCAGGCAAAATGGCGATGTTGGAAGAACGAACTAGAGCGGCGAATTCATTTGAGTTCGTTCCGAGTCGTCAAAGTAGCGGTAGGACGTCGTCGTGTACTGGGGCGTGCCGTCGTCCGGCAAGGGCTTGGGCAGGTGGCGAAATTTCGGAGTCATTTATCCAGACAGCAAGAACTGTAATCTCGATCGATAGCTGGCGAAGATTGACCAACTGGGCGAAATTCATGGCTGGTCAGCGTACGAGCGGGCCTATTTTATGCAGGCTAAGTTGCAAGGGCGTGGTTTAATAGGCTCGACGACTACAACATGGAGTGGCGCGAATGGCGATTGGCGTTGGCGAAAGTGTTTCCAAGGCAGCACGACTATGTGAGCCTCCTGAAGGAAATGCTGGTGAGGAAATAGGCGGATAATGAGTCAATGACTCATTATCATGCGAAGCTAGGGCTAATCGAGAGGTGTGAGATAGTAGGCGAAAAGGCTATTTCATGCCTTATTGATGGGCTTCCCCAAGGCGTTCGATAAATGCCAAGGCATCTCAGCACACACAGGAGGCAAGACAGTTGGCAAACTGAACTCTGGGTTTTTCTCTTCTCTTGACAGGTACCGTGAGGACTCCGAGGCGGCGGAACTAAGGAAAAGGCAGTACGTCGAGGTGGCAGAGGCGGGACCCAGTGGCGTACAGGCGAGTCCGAGTGCTGCCAGAGCAAGGCTTGGGGCGAATGTGACTGCTACAGGTGTGGACACTTTGGCGGCGAATCGCTGCCACAACTGCCAGCAATTTGGGGACCACTTGAGCAGGGACTGTCCTAAACCCAAGGCGGCACGGTGCATAAGTGCAAAAAGAAACAAACTTGTTCATTGCCTAACGTGCCTGTCAGATAGAAATGTCAGCAGCAGGTGAAAAACAAGGTAATAATTACGGTAATTAATTTTTCATTTTCTCGAAGCATTTTCGCTTTTCCAAAAATAATATTTAGTCTAGGCTAACTAGTGAATTCAAATTTATTTGTCGAAAACAATTGGTTGAAACGTCGAGGTCGGAAAAGTTGAGGAAACTTTCCAACGGTCTAACACAAAGACATTGTGGCTTCGGTAACCGAACCAAATATTTTTCGGTAAAATGTGATTCGGAACGATGGCAAACATTGAATAGAAAAGAAACAACGGATTGGTGGTGCGAGCAGATGTGACTGAAGTAGCTAGTGATTTCCAAAAGCAGTTATTAATTCGAAAATCCAGTTGTCGATGAAATCGAAGTTCCATGGGAAGGTCTGCGACTTAAATTTGATTCTATCTTTATTTGAAATAATTACTGTGTATATTTTCCTGACTGTATTTCAATTTAATCCAAAAGAAATTCCTGGGTTCCAGTCAATTTTATTGTTCATTATTTAACGTATTTATACGTTTAAATAATTTATTTTTATTAAACGTATTTGTGACATTTTAAATAATAAACAATAAAATTGATTGGAACCCAGGAATTTCTCTTGGATTAATTTGAAATAATGAAGTTTATCAAAGCCTTTTGGATACAGCGACTGACGAGGAATTAGTGTTAGACATGGAGAGCAGGGACTCCTATATGAAAAAGTTCACCAAGATTAAACTAAGGCATGAAAAATTATTTTAGAAAATCAAACGCACTGTCAAGTAAAAACCAGTGTCAGATCAACTCAAGTAAACGAACTAAAATTTAACTTAAATTTACTATCAATAGAGTTAAACATTATGATGGTAGAGTTAGACTGGCTAGTTTTATATTTGGGGCCCAGTTTAAAAAGATTCATGAAGACCCAGGTATAGGTAACAGCGATAAAGTTGAATATCTTATGTTAGCAACTGTTCTAGGCAGTATAGCTTGTTGAAAGTTTTCGAAAGCCAAGAAAGAACTAAAAATAAATTATAGATTGCTTAAAATATAGGTTTTACCAAGATGACTTACAAATTGAAGTATACAAATGGGAATTATTAAAGTTAGTTTTAAAAACAGCCGTGTCAGAGCAGAAATTAGATATATCTGTATTATACGATAAAATGAAAAGTCAATTGAGGGCTCTAGAGATATTTTTGTTTTCGGATAAATATTCAGCCATAATATATCCTTTGATGGATTCAGGTTTGCCACTAGAGCTATTAAGAGTCTGGCATCGACCGCTTTTTGTTCCCGTGCGCCTATGTTGAATGAGCTATTGACTGGACCCGTTGCGGGTTCTCAGGGGTTATTGAGAGCAAAATTAGACTTTAGAGACTAGTTCGTTTAGTGAATTTAATTAAGTTCTTACGAGCTGAAGCCGATAATGAGCCACGCATCCCGACCAGCACGAGTTTTACTGAAAATGTTGTCTGTTAGAGCAAAGTTTTTTTAATACATTTTTTGTGCAGGACGCCATAGTATCGAGCCTTGCTTTATAGCACAGAAAACGAAATCATAGAAAAAATTAAATAAGTGAAAAATCGATATTTTTTAAATCCCTCAAAGTCGGGCATCAAGCGAGGAAATGTAGAACGCACCTTAAGTGTATTCTATGTACAGGACCTCATGTTCCATTCATGTGCCGGGATTACACCTGTTCAAAAACGGTCCACAAATGATGTCCGAAATGAGCCAAATGTTGATACCTTATGGAACCAGACAAATAATCAAATTTTCTCCAAACTTCACCGGTTACTATAAAAGAACAAAGCAGTTTCCAGTCAGGGCGTTAATTGACGTCAGGATTCAGCGAACATACATTTTGAAAAGTACATCAAAAGAACTCGGATTACCAACAAAAGGATAGGAAAATATTCGGTAATCGACATTGTTTTTTCGACATTTTTTTGATTTGATTGAATTTGACAGTGTTGAACCTATTAGTTAATATAACGTAATAAAGTTAATATAACATATCATAAGTTTCCTCAGGAACTATCAGCTGTTGAGACGAACATTAGTTGGACAAGTATGGGCAACCTATGTTTTCATCAAAATACTACAACAGGCCCCTCAGCGCCTGAGAGGGGAAGCTAGAAGGGCTTTTCACCGAGCCGCCAAAGGAAATTACGACGAAAACTGGAACCTCTACCTCAAAGTAAGGAGAGACTTTAAGAAGGAACTGAGAAGATCTAAAAGAGCAAGCGGGCAGAAATACTGCGGCGAGATCGAGTCGCTGTTGGATTCGGCCCGGATTGCGAAGATTCGGATTCGGCCCGGATTACACAGGTAAATCGCAAATCGATAAAGGGACCCTTAAGACGGAAGATGGAATCTGGACGAGAACGAAAAAGGAGACCCTACAGCTTCTGTCAGCGAAACACTTCTCAGGCGACGACGGCACCGAGGGCTCGGTGGTCAAGGTCTGTCCCAACGAATGGGACTGCACCACAGCCAAAAGATCAGTCAGTGATGACGCTATCAGATAGGCAGTTTCGTAATTTTGTCCATATAAAGCCGCATGTCCAGACGGGATAATTCCAAAAATGTTGCAGTCGGACTTAGATATTTTACTTCCGTTACTGGGAAGAATCTTCAGGGCCAGCGTAGCGATGGGATGGTTGGCGATGGCTATGGCCTAATGATTGGCGTCAGCGGAAGTGGTCTTTATACGGAAACCCGGTTAAAGGGACTACAACGAAGCCAAATCATTCAGACCCATAAGTTTAAAGTTCTCCTTATGAAAACATACAGCACTACACGGCGTGACAACCACCCACGTCAGAGACATACAAAAATAGGGACCGTCATGCGTCGGGATCTTCCAATCCTGACGGAAACGAGGGAACCGATGCATAGGCAAGGCTCGGATCTTCTCAGAGCCCAATAACTGCCGAACCTCACATGGGGTTAAGTAACCGAGAGGTAGCAAGGGCTCTAAATGACTGGGCTCCAAGAGGTACCACAGAGATGTGGAGAAAAGCGGAAGGGTATAGACAATCCAAAGAGTTGATTAGGACCCCAAGTAACGCCAAGGCAACATCCAAATCGGTGATATCAAGGAGTGGCTGGGCCCTGAGAACTCTGGATGGGGTCATGACAGGCTATTGTGGCCAGAACAGACCATTACACCTACTAGGAATTGGTGATAGCCCCGTATGTCCACAATGTGGAATGACGGATGAAACATCATACCACCTATTAGGAGTCTGCCATCGTTGGTCGTCTACTAGGAGACGCCTCTTTGGGGCGTCCAGGCTCTCCCGCATCGAATTGTCCGCCTTGGAGTGGAGAACGATCCTTGCCTTTGCCAGGGAGAGGGGATGCCTGGGTGGCGAAGATCAGGAGTGGTAAGGTGGGGATCTATGGAAGGGGAATGGCGAAAAGGGCCTTTAAGGCCTACTCGCCGGACCATCGGGTCCCCCCACAGTACTACTACTACAACTGTACTCAGGAACAGCTACTGTTCTACTGTACTACTAGAACTAGTTGTTGAGATGAAAATTAGTTGGACAGGAATGGGCAACATTTATTTTTATCAAAATATGCAATTATCGTCCATTTCCGACTTAAAGGGTTATGATATATTAGAAATAAAAACCTGCACTGAAAAGAAATAAAAAAATGAAATTGCATTGGATACAAAAGAATGTGTTTTTGTAAAGGATAACACTACACGAAAAATGGGATATAAAGTAAAGCTGTGTTGTGTTGAAGGACACCTCTATTGCCATCAAACCCTGCAGTTGCATAAAAGAGGATGGAAGAACCTCTAGTCAAATTGACGAAAATGGACAGGAAACAGTTCTTCTGTGTCGAAGAGTAATATTTGCAGTTAACTGCAGTCCATTTATGTTAGAGGTAACCATTTACTTTCTCTTAGAAAAATGCAAAGGAAATATCCAGCTGGCAAAAGACAACTATTCTTCAGATGCCTTTCAAAATTGTCAAACAGCTTTTACTGTGAATAATTGGAATAATCGTGTAACAGATTTACCAGATCACTATAGCTCAGAAACAATTGTCGTATAATCTATAACAGCAATGGCCGAGAGAATAAGAAGAGTGGAACTAAGAGGTTGGGCTAAGAGTTTTCTGGGAAAGCTCTTTATTAAAAATATATGTCCCTGTTCTTGCATTAATCTGGTACCCAAAAGGAGATAACAAACTTACTTGAATCGGGCATGAAAAATCAATCAAAGCGGTGATATTTGTAAATGGCTCAAGAGGTTTTTTTTTATCCAATCGGGTTTTGTTGTCGCACTACCTTGATACGAAAATTAAAGTTGCAAAGCAAAGAAAAAGGGGACTTTCTGGGTTCAGCCTGTTGACGAAAAAATTCGCAAGAGATTTTCATAATTTCTTAAATAGAGATTTTCATGTGTCATATTTTGCATCGTATTTTAACGTTAAAGTACAATTTTTAGCAGCAAAGTTAAGGATGAACCGTTAAAGAGAGTGACGATACCACGATTAGAATTAATCGCTGCACGAATTGTTGTTCGACTTTATAGAGAAGTTATAAAATCTTTAAATGTCAAGTTTGATCTTTTCTTTAGGGGCGACTCATGGACAGTTATTTCGTGGATAAATCGCAAGAATGAGTGGGGTACATTTGTAGGAAATCGAGTTACAGAAATTGGAAAATGTAGTCTCAGTGGCAAATAGATTTAAAGCGGCAAATATAATATATCGTAGATGTTTCCTAAGTGAGCTTGTAAAGTCGATGTTGTGGGAGACGCTCAAATGACTATGCTCAAATTCTTGTGACTGGCCATCAGAAAATAAAAATTATGATGAAGAGGAGCATTTCTCATAAAGCTGAATTAATACGCTTTGTGTCAAGAGTTTGTAATAGAAAACACATAAAAGATTTTTGCTATCGAGTTACTTGATAACTATTCTAGTGGAGATCATAATTATGACCATCCATCAAAATGTATGCCATGTTGGCACATAAGGACTTCAGAAACAGTAAGTGTAAGAAAATGTGCTACATGCAAACGCTTACGTTCGAAAAACTTTGCTGTATAACCTTGCCTTTTGCCAGAATACGAGTTGTGGTAACGTAGACAGACGACAATGGGTACGTCAAGTCAGGGTAAAAAGCCGGAATCTGTCTATTTACTAGCGCAGTTTACCGAGCCGTTCAAGTATGAGTTCAGTCAGTCAGTTCTGAGTAGAACTGACTTTGTCACTATTAATAGAGTATTTACTACTGTCCTTCTAGTGCGTCATGGTCGGGAGGTTTCTGTCAACGCTTGGTTGGTGATATAGAGAACGTTTTACGTCGCGTGTTCTCAGGTCAAGAATGTTTGTATTGCGAATATCTGTTCACTATCATGTACAATTGCGAATTGCGTTAAACGGTTAAAGTGGCCTATTGGTCATGTAATAGACGTTATTCCTTCAATGTAATAGAAGGATGATATAGGTGCGTTAGACTACTGCAAAATAAGACTTTACTTCGGGAGTGAATCACCCTTGGGATAGTTATATGACCAAATTGGATCAAAACAGAGTACCCGTTAAACAAAAACAGGTAGTAAATCCTATTGGGCGTATTCAGCTGGCTTTGTTGGCTTGTTCTCTTACTTCATTTGTTCTATTTTGGCTTGAAGTAATCTGTGTGCCTAGTTATTCGAACGACATGACTGGCTCTTTTGTTCTATTATCGAAAACACGTTTAGATCTCGTTGATTCTATGGGAATGCCAAGGCCATTGGTTTTTCTGGTCGATACCTGCATGTAGAAGTTTTGTTTGTAAATCGTCCTCATTCTCCGCTATAATTAGGGCGTCATCGGCATAACAGACGATTTTTATTTCACCGGTTGTGAGTGTATATACTCCCTCTGTGATTTTAAGCTGGTTTATTATTTCATCCATTATTAAATTAAAAAGTTGTGGGTTTAAGGAGCCTCCTTGTCGGATTCCCGTTGGTGATCTCATTTCCTCTGTGTTCTTTTAATTATCCATTAAGTGTTGTAGTTTAGTTGTTTTATGACGTTTATTACGGTTCTCGGTACGTTTTTTTTCTGAAGAATATCTGTCACGTCGTTCAATCTCACACTGTCAAATGCTTTGGTGAAGACTATAAAGCACACATATGCGGGCTTTCCGTATTCTATAGCTTTTTCCACTACTTGCCTGACTATGAAGATAGCACCCATGGTTGACCATTCTTCCTGAACCCTTGTTGTTCTTCCGATATTTTTACATGTTCGCTAATTATAATTACAGTTTCATGACTGACCTTAGTAGAGTAGGGTTATGTGTCTATAATTTTCCGGGTCTATAGTCTCTTTTTCCAATCATTTGGGACATTTTTGGTTGTTAGAATATTGTTAAATAGCTTGGTGAGTTCTATCGTTAACTGGTGTCCCCCATATTTCAATAACTCGCTTGGTATCTCATCCACTCCGGGTGCTTTTCTGTTTTTAATCTTCTTTGTCTGTTCCATCGTCATTGTTTCGATTATTTCGGGAGGTTGTTCAGCTTCTTCGCCTTCCTCTTTAATCTCGTTTCTGTTTTCCTCTTCGGGTATATCTGTGTACAGTTATTCAAACTAGGTTTTCCGTTGGAGTTCATCAATTTGTAGCGTTTGTGTATATTCCACGATTTCGAGTTTCCTTCTTTTAGCATTCTTCATACCTTTCTTTGTGCTCCGTATGGGTCCTGCTCCATTTCGGAGGTAAACCTTTCCCAGAAGTTTCGTTGCATGGTTCTGATTTCTGTGTTGACTGTATTTATTGTTTGGATGTATTGGTTTTTTTTCCTTCCAGTGTTTGGTTACTCCTATATCTTAGGTACGCTTCACGTTTCTCCTTGGCTGGAGTTTTCACTTCGGGTTTATACCATTGTTTGTTACGGCAAGCCTTATTAACTCCCACTTTCCTTAAACCTAGAGCCCAATAGCTGCGTCGATGATATTCGTTTTTAACTTTTCCCAGCACTCCTTGTGGGATCGTCTTGATCCGTTATGGAGTTCGCCTGGATATTTTGATTTAAGCGAGCTTGGTATAGTGCTTTTTTTGTTGGCTCTCTTATGGATGTGTTTATCCATAAGTTTTCCTTTAGTTACGTTGTCTGGTATTTTCTTCTTTTGTATGTTTATTCGCAGCTTACACACGACTTAGGAGTGATCGGATCCTATGTTGGCTCAGGTCAGGCTTACTACATCTAATATTTGGGTTGGATGTATGGCTCTGTTTGATATTGATATAATCCATAGTTGAGTTCTGCCCTCTGGTGTTCTGCCATGTAGTTTTTTGCTGGGATTTATGTTTAAAAAAGGTGTTATTTAGTCTCATGTTGTAGCACAGTAATTTATTTGCCCAAGATAATTCGCCGAAACTTTGAGGTGGGAAAACTTGAGTAAACCTGTCAACGTTCTAACAAGACAGCTACGTTCCATCCAACTTTAATTATGGTACATTTTTTTCTAAATTTTAATGGTTTCTTTACGTGTATTTGTTCTTTTGTTTTAAAAGTTTATAAAATATTGTGTATAAAGTAAGTCCATATGAGCATTATAGTATTTTATGATCATTTAGAGATTCGTCAAAAAATAATGATCTCCTTAACTAAAAGGCAGAGGGTCTTGAAGACTCCTTGATGTCTATATGCATGTAAATCGGCCCTGATAATTGAAAACCAGAGTTTGTTCCTTAAGCTTCCCCTATAAACATTTTAGATTAGCGACGTTAAAGAAACAAGAGATAATTGACAATTTTCTAGTATTAGTCTCAATTTTTTAAGGCCTTTCTATAGAATGTACCTATGTGTCGCACTCACAATATGTTTAAGTACAAACATAGCTTTTCAAGACAAATTACAAACTCTCACACAAAGAGTAATAATATTGTTTGTTTGCCACAGAGTTTATCTATTTTTCATTTGTTAATTGTTAAGAGTTGTTTTATATTTAACCATTTTTTATTTGTATCGAGTTGTCTTCTTATGGCAAACTTAAGCTTGTCGTAACTTTAAGTAGTTTAATTGAAAAGAAAATAAAGTAATGTCTATGCAAAGCAGTATGGTTCATATTGCAAGTTCTAAGTTAATGTTTTCAAGCCAGGTAACAGCAGGAAGCCTTCATCAGATAGAGCATGACATGCAGCACGCAAGGCAGCGATTTTGCAAACGCCACAATAAAACAAAGATAAAGAAAAATAATTAGATATCGACCAGTGCACTAAATCTAATATAATGTTTGTGTTAATTACAATATGTTTTATAGCACATGGTTGAAACACTATCACATACATGTCGGGGTAAGAAAACGTCCATTTTATTACTTCTTTTGAAAGTCCTCGAATATATAAACCATTTACTCTTTTTGCGGTGAAATAGAAAATGTGATTTGAAATTTTGAATCACGTTGGATCTGCCATTGGAAACACGAGATGTGTTTGCCATAATAACTCATTATTGACTCAAGATGCAATGAATCCAACGAACCACTACATCTTGCTTTCGTGGACTATAATAAGGCGTTCGACACGGTAGAACTATGGGCTATCTTCCAAGTCTTAAATAATGCAAAGGTTGATTCGAGATATAAAGAACTTTTGAAAAATATATATAACAACGCAAAGTCAATAATAATAAGAGCAGAAGATATAGAAACTAATAAAATTCCAATAAAAAGGAGAGTTAGACACCATCTCTCCAAAGTTGCTCAGTCTTGCATTAGAAGGCGTTTTCAAGACACCGGAATGGAACAGAAAATGCATAAGAACTGACGGAAAATATCTAAACCATCTATTTTTAGTAAAACAAAAAGCATGAGTTCAGTTGAGAATATTGTTGTGCGCCTCGGTAATCAGGTCATAGAAAAAGTTGAAGATTACGTCTCCCTGGGACAAATCAAACATGGGCAGCTACAGGTAAACTGTCACACATACTAAAGGATAAAAATATCCCAATCAACTTGAAAATAAAAGTCTCCAATAGCTGTATACTCCCCGTTGTGACTTACGGGATGGAAACAGCTTCGCTTACAATCAAATCAGCTAATACATTTAGAACAACGCAAAGGGCCATCGAACGAATGATGCTACGACTAAGTCTTATTCACATATTACAAACACAGAAATTAGACAAAGAGCTAAAATCGAGGATGTCATAGCACGTATAGCCCAGATAAAATGGAGCTGGGTTGGACATGCCCGTCAGAATGAATCAAAGTGGACAAAACGCATAACACAGTGGAGACCACGACTATACAAGAGAAGTGTTGGTAGATACCAGAAACGTTGGCTGTATGATGTCAACGAGATGGTTGGTAGAGTTTGGCATCAGATAGCACAAGACAAAGAAGCATGGAAACTGGCAGGGGAGCGCTATGTCCAGGAGTTCACTACGAGGGGCTGTTGAAAGAAGAAGATGAATAAGATTAATTCTGATGTTTTTAAAAACACGATCTTTTAATACTATAACTAAATACGATCAAAAAATAAAAATAATAGGACAAATGAGTAGTGAAACATTAAAATCGTTGGAAAGGAGATTCCTCACAATCAGAAAATGGTATTATTATTGATAGTTTTATTAACGTTAAATTTTGTACGCATCTCTAACGTGTTTGAAAATATTTGCTTTTCACTTTAATATTATTATATATATTATAATTATTATGTCCATATTTTCCATGTTAAAAACTTCTTCGTTATTATTTTCACTCAAAAGAAATTCCTGGGTTCCAGTCAATATTATTGTTTATTAGTCAAAACATTTTACAAATACGTTTCGGTGTCTTTCTCCACCATCATCAGTTTGTTTAAAATACACATTCACAGTCGTCATTAATTTAAAACAAAAGCTCTGCTAAAATATACATACTAAAATACAAATTACAAACATATTAAAAGGTATATTAAAAACATAGGATCACAGGTGATGAGTTAGGACAATCATGTTCGGGAAAAGACTAGAATTTATTGTTTAGTCCCACCCTATATTAACGCACACTATACTAACGCACAAACATGACAAATATTTCGGAAAGACTCATACATCTACAGACAAAATGGACAAACAACCCCTACAACTGGACCATACTGAATCCCCTTTGTCTTACAAGACCAACCAGACAATCCCGCTTCCGTTTCCCTACATCAACGCTACTCGAACACAATATCCCCATGTACATCATTTTATACTGGACACACTGTATACCAGGGTCGAGAAGTAAGCTATTATATTTTAACGGTTAAAAATTGATTTTAATTAGCGGTCCACCTGTCTGCTAACCCGTTTGCAAATTTAGATAGTTATTAGCAATAAATGTAGTAATATTTCGTATTCAACCGATACTTCTTCATAATATGTAATTAGTGAATAAATTTGTCAGGTTAGGGTTCATAATATTGTCGATATTATTTATATTTCAATAATTAAATATTTGTATCTCGCTTCCAAATATCAGCAGTCTTTGTCATGGTTTTGTCTGACAACGTGGTAGTTGCCCCTCCTGCGCTGACCACAGTTTTGAATGGAAGGGACCAAGAATCGATCCATGAGGAGTGAGCCAACGAAGGGAATTGCGTACCAACCGAAGTCAATACCGGTCGAAAAGCGTCCTTCCTGAATTTAACCATCGTCAAAGAACCGTTTCATCTGCTGTTGTAGATTTTCGACCATTTTGGGCCTTCCAAGTAACATCATCAGCTGCCTCCAGGTTTCCGACAGCGGATTTAATCACTGGGATTGTGAATTGGATGGCCAGGGGCAGTCTGGATGAGAAGAAGGAAAACACGTGGTAAAGGCGATATTGGTAGCACGAGGTGCCGGCGATCTTGAAGCGGGTGGCAGGACGCTGCACTGATTAAAAGCGAGGAAATAAAAGTGGGAATGCATGCAATCTCAATTGAAATTGGAGAGATGGGCAAACTAAAATCAATGAAAAACTTAAACATCTTTCATTATTTACCTAGGTACTTTTTTATTATTATTATTGACTTAGGGAGAGAAATATGAATTTTCACTTGGGGAATGGAGTAAATAATTGTGATTTCTCAGGTTAGTGGTCAAAAAATTATTTAAAAGCTGGAAAGTTGCAAATTCCCACAAAGACGAAACAATCAGCGAGTAAAACGTTGAATGTGAATTACATCGCCCGAAACGAAGATCAACAAGCACACACCTGAATTCTGCTTTCTTGAAATTTCATAAATAAGTTAGTATTGCTTCTGGATCATTATTTTAAACAGCGTGGCCACCAAGTTTGAAACAACTTCAGATCTTAGAGACATATGTATGCCATATACACTTTTTTATTAAAGACTTAATTATATGAACTCACATTGCTATAACTGTCACTGCACCTTTAAAATTTAGGCAAATGCCCTCCAGAGAATCTGGAATTTGCTCAAAATAATTCCGTTGTTTTGTCTGAAACCCGTCGACTATAAAGGACCTTCTAAATAATTCTGACGTGAGGTGGAGAAAAGCCCTTCTTCAATCAATTAACCTAGAAGATGCTGGTTTCGAAACGCTTAAGCTGCTATCTTCACGTAAACGGTCAAAAACCTTTTTCGTCTTTGAATTATTAAATAAGGTCTATAGCAAAATAGAAATGTTAAAGTGTCATTACTGGGTCCGTTCGAATAAATATATGGCAATTTACTTTGGGGTGGATGCATAAAAGGTCCTGAAAGTAGCGTGAGGCGAATCTGGAATGAGATTCATTCAGAAAATATAATAATTGTAAATTAAATAACCATAGTCCAAGATCTATAAGAGTCGTTAAAATAGAAGTTTTCAACATATTACTTTAGCTCCCCTGCTAAACTAGTAAATTTTATGCGATTGCCTGATCATATCAGTCGCTGTTGAGGCATATTCACTATGTGGATATCTCAGAATGATTGAAAATTCTGCCAATATTAATGTTAAATTCTGTGGTTTATTTGGGTACCCTATGCAATGTTGAAAAGTTGCAATGGTACATTCGAGTACTGTTTTGACAGTAGAGTTTTCGAAGATAGGTTATGTAGGACTGATAAGAAAGTAGAAAGTTAATTGAAACATCACGGTATCTCAATATTAAATAAAGTAAATTATCAAATAGTCCTGTTTATAAATAAAACCATCAATAAATAAAGAAATCCTAGCAAAGGCGCGCAATGAATAGTTAATTACGAAAGCTTTGATCGGTACGTTATTTGTAGATGCAAAGTGGTTTATTAACAATTGGAAAGCCGGAAACTGGAGATACTTCACGTTAAATGGTGGCCAAGGATGCCTTTGCAAAGTTGATATTTTCGGAAAACAGGTGGTTGAGAAAGTAAAAGTGATAGGGGTAAGAAGTGAAAAATACTACATCAATCGTCAATCTCCATTGATAAAACAAAATGTATGACCTCATCCAAAGTCCTGTGTTAGACCAGTGTTAACCTATGGAATCCAGGCCCGAGCTGACACAAATCAGACAAAGAGCTAAGAACTCCGGAGATGAAAACCCTTAGAACTATAGCAAGAAAGGCATTTAGAGACAGGGTGAAAAACGGCGACGTAAGAGCGGTTTTCAAGTTGGAGGGGGTTGTCAGATGGGGATGGAGAATAAGGAGATATTGGCGAGACCATGTAGATAGAATAAACCAAGAGAGAATAGCATACATCTCTAAAGACGGAAAACCAGCCGGCCGACGACTGCTAGGAAGACCATCTAAACGATGGAAAGACAGCTGGAATTCTGCCTCACCGGACAATCAACAAACTCGAGCCTTTGCAGTTAACAGACCTTAAGGTATTGTCGAAGAATAAGAAGAAGAAGAAGAGGCGTTAAGAGACGAAATTAGTTTTTTATCATTATTCTCAAAATATCTGAGTTAAGAATTGCAGCTTGTGTGAAGCTAGATTTTCTTAGATGATGCTCATAGAGGGTGCCAACACTAAATTAATAACTTTTTACCCTGTACATGTAATTACTATGTAAATTAGGTTTTCTTGTTGAAATCGAGACTTTCGTACGCTTCGTGAAAAAAATGGACCTAACAAACACTAGGGTTATTTATACGCAAAATAAAATGAAATAAATCATGCAATATTTTAAATATCAAAAATAAATTGAGAAATCATTTTATGAAGTAATAGTTCAAATATTCTGTTTCTATTCAGACTGACCCTCATTGACGGTTATACATTTGCACAATATTTTGTGAAATATGTCGTTGGTTGTGACATGTCTGCGTTCCTACAATTCAATTCTCAATTACTTTCATTCGAGATCTAATAGAAAAATCCAGAGGATTGAAGTCCGGACTTCCGGGTTACGCAGTAATGCTCCCACGGCAGATTCAACGATTTGGAAATTGCACCTAACTAAACATTCACCAGCCGCAAAAATGTGATTGTATTGTTAAAACCGAGTGTTCGTTTAATCCATTTTTTTCAAAGCCAGACTGAACAATCCTGTTCAAAGTAAACGGAGGGTGACATAATTAGGTGTAGTAACTTCTACAGTAGATTCAAGGATACAAAATAATTTTAGTATGGTGCACTAAAGTCCGCAAACGCTTCATTATGAAAATACAGAATGTTTCAGGTTCATATATCCAAAACTAGTAAAGAGGGCAATGAGAAAATGAGGCATTTAGAAAATTTATTTAGCGTTCAATTCAATTTAGTTTCCAGTTTAGATACTTAATGCTAAATAATAATGTATTTAGATAAATGTACGGCTTCAACGGAAAATATAGGGAAAGCTAAATAAAAGATACTACACTAACCAACAAAATGACGAAGGGAGGAGGAAAGGATATTTTGAAAACCTATAAAGTACAGGAGAGGAAGAGCGGGAACAAATACTTTGGAACGAGGAACAACACAGCCTCGACATAAATGAGGAAACATTAAAAACAATTTTTAACATCCATCAAAAGTTGCAAAAGACCGAGGCTCGATGAAATAGCAAATAAAATGTTGAAGTATGGCGTGAAAAGACTACAAAAATAAATAGCATCACTCTAGTTACATAGCCATACCCACCTGACTCTGCAACTACAATACTAGGAAACCACCATACTCCAACATTCCACGAGTCAGCAGAAGTGTTTTCCTCATTTGACTGTTTTGCATGAGAACTCATTCTTTGTAACCACGTTGTGGAATTAAGTAGCTAAATAAATTGTCGTTGTAATAATAAAAGCTTTTTAAAAACGAATTATATCGTTAAAGTTTCATAATTGGCGCAGTCGGTAGGATTGTGCAGTAGCAGTATCCAAGATTCCGGCTATTTGAGTTCTTCAACTCTTCAGCACAATCTCCAGAACCAACGGCAGAGGCTACTCCACCAAAGAATCGGGAAGGAAGAATCAACGTAAGTGCATTTTCCTTTCAATCCTAATCTATCTTCCGTATAAAGATTTCATTAGGAATAGTAATAGGGCCGTGTATCGCATACACACAATTAAAGTTAGGTCAGTCTATTGAAGACATAGTTTAGTTTGATTTTTTTTCTCTCTCTCAATTAAGAAAATAGAAAGCATAAAAATAGTAATTTTTTAAAGTGAAATATAAAGTTTATGCTTATTTATGAGTGAAGTAGACGATATTGTCAAACAATTAGAAAATATTCGTCTTAGCAAACCAGTAAGTACCAGCGTTAAAATGACTACTGCAAACCAAAATAATATGAATTGGAGTTTATTCAAATCAAAGTTAGATAATATTAAATCCTTTGACGGTGACAGTAATTACCTGAATAAATTTTTAAGTAGGTGCGAGAACCTAATAAGTACATATCTACCACTAAACGATGCTGATTTAAACAAGCATATTTTGGATTGTATTAATGAGAAACTGATCGGAAAAGCCGAAACTATGGTTGGCAATCGATCAGAACTTCTTAGTTGGGATAATCTCAAAACCGCTTTGATTCAGTGCTTCTCTGACCGAAGAGATGTAGATTGTTTAATTCAGGAACTTACAAGGACCCGCCCTCATAGAAATGAAGATTTAATAAGTTTTGGTACTAGGTTGCAATTGCTTAGGAGTAATGTAGTCCAGCGTGTCAGTAACGATACCCAAATGTCTACTAGCGATAAAGTTTGCAACATTAATCATTTTGAGAAAACTTCATTAAATACGTTTATCGCAGGATGCTCAGGCACATTGAAAAATAATATGCATCTGAAAAGACCAGAATCCCTTGAGGATGCGATGGCCTATGTTTTAGAGTTTGAGAATTTTGAGCGACTTTATGGAACTTTACGTAATAGTGAAAAATCCCAAAAATTTAATCCAAGTTTCACTAAGCCTGGATTTAACCAAAATTATTATCGTCAACATTTTCCAAACGCGCAAAGCTTTTTCCCCACCCCACAGTTTAGTAACAGCCAACCGCAATATAATCAATATCAAGCCAACAACCAATCAAATGGTTTTCAACTTAATCAACACACTAATTCAATCACGTCTACTAAACCGACATTTCCATCTCAACCGGTAAATATTCAAAGTAGACCAACACCCCCTAGACAATGGCCCACAAATAGAGATGTTTTTGGTCCGCCCAGAAATGTATTCAGACCCAATCAGAACTCTCCAAATCAATTTCCAAGGCCTACACCCATGTCAGGAATTTCCAGAAATTCTCTTACCCCCACCAGAAAACATGGATTAAATTCTCAATATAATAACTTCCAAAGACCATTTTATCAAACACCACAGCCAATGATAGTTGAAGAACTATATTCGAACGAATACGAAGATCATTCTACAAACCCGTATTGTCAAAATTTTGAACATTTTTATAACCAAGAATACCTTGACTACCCTCAGTCAACAGAAACATACTCTGATCAATTTGAAGACCAAATCAACTTCCAGGAGCTTCAAGACCCTCGAACTTCCCAAAATACTGTCCTCGAAGAAAATGGAAATTTTTGCGACCCCAGCCCAACGAAAGAACACAGCTAATAGAAATTAACATTTCTTCATACAATGCCCTTCCATACATTGAAATTAGCAGTCTTAACATCAAGCTTTTAATTGACACTGGCAGTTTTCGATCAATTTTAAGACCCACCATTGCCGAGACTTATTTTCCACACTGTATATTTCGGTCAACCAATACTATTAAAACAGCCATAGGTAGCGAAAGCACGCAGTTTCAAGCTAATATTTCCGCGCTCGCAGAAGTTGGTCTCGACTACGAAATCAGCTTTATTTTATTTGATTTTCATGATTATTTTGATGGCGTTCTAGGACTCAATGATCTTATAAATATGAATCTTAACATTGATTTAATTAACAAGCGATTGATTGGAGCAAACATCGAAATTCCCTTTAAGTACAGAACACCTGCAGAAGCTAGTTTTACATTCTCGGTAAACCCATGCAGTAAAATTAAGAAGAAATTACCAGTTAATGTTAACGACGGGGATATTATTATAAATACCCAGAAGATGAACGACCTGATCATTCCGTCAATGGTCACCTGTGCACGCTACGGATTCGCCACCGTTGAAATTCAAAACCCCACAGATAAGACCGTTTCAATAACCTTAACTGAACCACTAAAGGTCGAGGCTTTTGAACCTGTAAAGTATGAAATTTATACTCTTGAGGCAGTCTCGCAAAATCTTGGAAATCGTAATAACAAAACGTTTAATATTAATAATCAAGTTCGAACGAATCACATGAATACCGAAGAAAAATTAGCTATCAATCGATTGTGTACGGAATTTTCCGATATATTCTATAAACCAGGAGACCAACTCAGTTTTACATCAAGAATTAAGCATGAAATCAAAACAACCGACGAGATTCCGGTGCACGTTAAACCATATCGATACCCATACGTTCACAAAGCAGAGGTTAAAAAACAAATAAATGAAATGTTAGACAAAGGAATTATTCGATCTTCCAGCAGTCCATGGTCATCACCAATATGGATTGTCCCCAAGAAAATGGACGCGTCAGGGCAACAGAAATGGAGGATAGTTTGCGATTTCAGAAAAATTAATGACAAATGTGTTCCCGACAAATACCCAATACCCAACATTAACGATATATTAGATAAAATGGGCCGTGCCCAATATTTTTCTACCCTCGATTTGGCGAGTGGGTTTCACCAGATTGAAATACACAAGGACTCGATAGAAAAAACAGCATTTAGCGTGGAACATGGCCACTATGAGTATTTAAGAATGCCATTTGGACTGAGAAATGCTCCAGCGACATTCCAACGTGTAATGGATGAAGTACTCAAAGATCTACAAAACAAAGTTTGTATGGTATTTATGGATGATGTAATCGTGTTCAGTACAAATCTAACAGAACATATTCAAAATTTAAAATTGGTATTTAAAAAACTTCGTGAAGCAAATTTAAAAATTCAACTCGATAAATGTGAGTTTCTGAGACGAGAGGTCGAATTTTTAGGACACATTGTCACACCAGAGGGAATAAAACCAAACAAAAATAAGATCACGGCAATACAAAAATACCCACTTCCAAAAACGCAACGCGAACTAAAATCATTTTTGGGATTGGTTGGATATTATCGAAAATTTATCCAGAATTTTGCAAAGCTAACTAAACCCTTAACACAATGTCTTAAGAAAGAAGGAAAAATCGTGCACACAAAAGAATTCATAGAGTGTGTTAATACTTGCAAAAATGTTCTAACAACAGAACCTGTCTTGGCATATCCAAATTTTACGAAACCCTTCGAGTTAACCACCGACGCTTCTAATTTCGCGATTTCAGGAGTACTATCTCAGGGAAACCATCCCATATGTTACGCATCTAGAACCCTTAATCCAGCGGAGATAAATTACTCAACAATTGAGAAGGAGCTATTGGCAATTGTCTGGAGTTGCAAGTACTATCGCCCATATTTATTTGGAAGGAAATTTATAATCTTCACAGACCATAAACCCTTACAATGGCTCATGTCAATGAAAGAACCAAATTCCAGGTTGGTACGTTGGAGACTAAAATTAGAGGAGTTCGACTACGAAATCAGATATAAAAAAGGCAAATCCAATAAAGCAGCAGATGCACTTTCCAGGAATCCTGTTGACCTCAATGCTCTAGAAACAGATTCATTATACAACAATATAGGAGACACCGATGAAATAACCAATGACTTTATGTTAAATCACGAAGAATTGCCAAGCTTAGATAACTTAACAGTTTCAGAGATTTTAGGGCAAAACACCGAACCCTCAAATTCAAATAAAGGCAAAATTAATATTATATCGAATATCCAGTTAAGAACACCGAACCAAGTTAACAACCAACCGTCCGATTCAGAAACAATACACTCATCATCAGAAAATCCTATTTTTGGAATACCAATATCTGAACGTCCAATAAATATGTACAAGAATCAAATAATTATTACAGATGGAGATATCCTAAATGTTCATATTAAACAGAAACGCATATTCGAAAACATCCGTATGTACTTAACTATTTCAAAAATTAATCCCGCCCCTCACATTATCAAATTTATAAAAGAATACCTCAATCCCAAACAATCATACGCATTATATTTTCGACACGATGGCCTTGCGCGAATTTTTACAGTAACCCTTCAAAATATTTTTAAAAATTCTGCTTATAAAATGCTTCATTGTACAAAAATGCTTGAAGATGTACAAACCAGAGAGGAGCAGCAGGAGAGAATGAAGCTCTATCACACCACAA
This sequence comes from Dendroctonus valens, assembly GCA_024550625.1. Lineage (NCBI taxonomy): Eukaryota > Metazoa > Arthropoda > Insecta > Coleoptera > Curculionidae > Dendroctonus > Dendroctonus valens. The sequence goes on from JAJTJO010000096.1 coordinate 3,999,150, forward strand.
AGACTTGTCACCGCGGCATAAGCGAGCTAAAATTGAGTTTAAATCAAAGATATTATTGGCCAAAAATGTCTGAAGATATAGAAAACTACGTGAATAATTGTGAAATTTGTCAGAAAAATAAATATGACAGAAGTCCACCTATTGTGAAGTTCAATCTCACTCCTACAGCATCCAGACCATTTGAACACATACATGTCGACACTTTTAGAATGAATTACGATGCTTATGTCACAGTTTTAGATTCATTTTCCAGATACGGGCAGGCATACCCACTTAAAAGTATTACCGGAATTGAAGTTATCGAAAATCTATACACCTTTATTACACATCATGGTTTACCATTGAAGATAACTACAGATCAAGGAACGGAATTTAAGAATAAAGCTTTAGAAGATTTTTGCAAACTCTATAAAATTGATTTACACTACACAACAGCGAAGAATAGTAATTCAAATTCACCTGTTGAACGCTTTCATTCGTCAGTCATAGAAAGCTACAGATGCTTGAAAGAGGAAAATAAAGAACTATCAACTGATCAATTAATCAAGCGCGCAGTTTTGGGTTATAATAATTCTATTCATACTGTAACAAAATTTACCCCCTTTTGAAATCATAACTGGTCACATTAAATCAATAAATCCGTTTGATCTCAACGATAACGCAATTATTTCAAGTTATGTGCAATCGCATAAAGAAAATTCGAATAAGTTATACGAAAAAATTAAGCAAAAGAATGAAGAAGCAAAATGTGCAATAATAACTAAACGGAACGAAAACAGATGTGAACCACCAGATTTCGAGTCACAAAATCACGCTTATATCAAAACCAAAAACCGCGGCAAACACTTACCAAAATTTAATAAAATGCAACTAATCGGGCAAACCGATATTAAATTACAAACACAAAATCACGATTATCACAAAAGTTGTGCCCGAAAACCAAAAACTAAGTTTCACTATTATTTGCAGAGAAACCAAGAAAATGGGTCTCAAATGGAAAATCCCGATTGTCCTGTTCCTGGTTCTTCAAACCAAATGGTCAATTGAAACGGAAATACAACTAAACCCCTTAAATAATCCAATACTTCCGATTAAGCTAGGTAATGCTAAGCTAGTTTATAGTAAACATACATTTCTACACTATATAGATTTAATTGAGATAATTACGCAAATGGAAAATTTAAAAAGCAATTTTCTAATACTTAAAGGCTACTTAAAGTCACATAACGGTAATAACGGTATATCATATCATCAGTTATCAGAAAATTTACTAATAAGAACGGACAACTTAATTCACATCGCATCAGGTAAACTTCAAAATTTAATACCAAATAATCGAAAGAAACGAGGCCTTTTGAATATAGTAGGGCAAATTAATAAATGGCTTTTTGGTACACTTGACGCTGAAGACGGTCAACATTACAATGAAGCAATTGCTACTTTAGAGAGTAGTCAAACAAGCGTTAACGATGAACTAAAACTTCAGATGTCGCTATCCAAAGGTTTAATCACTCATTACAATAAGACCATAACTACCCTTAACGAAAATCAGGACAAACTTAGATTAAGTATAAGGTCCTTTCAGCAACTAATGCAACAAACGATATCCAATGTTCAGAATTATCTTGGGTTTCACGGGTCAATAACGCAATTAAACCTAGATTGTCAAAACTTAATTATGTTTTTGGATAATTTAGAGGATGCAATAATGTTTTCCAAACTAAATGCGCTGCATAACAGTATTTTGTCCACTAACGAATTAACAATTATGCTAAAATATTTAGAAAACATGTACAAAGTTGCAGCAATCCCAAAATTTCAAAATATACTCTCGTATTATCAATTTTTTGGAACTCAGGTTAGTTTCTCTCACACGAAAATAATTTTTGCGATACACGTACCTATACTAAGGCCAGAAGATCTAATGTTTTTTCACCTATACCCTATTATCCTAAATCGAACTATATTCATTCCCCAATACCCTTACCTCGCACAAGAAGAAGTTAGAAACCAGCACACCAGTCAGCCTTGCTCAAAAATAGAAGACACATATTACTGCAACGAAGAGTTTCACCCACAAGATGATTGTACCAATGAACTTTTAAAAGGCAAGACAATACATAATTGCCCAACCTTCAACATTAAGTTAGTAGAGCCAATAGTTGAACAAGTAACGGAAGAATTGGTCCTCGTACTGTTAACAGAACCTGCAAAGTTAATATCCAAATGTGGTACCGATCAGTATCACCTACTTGAAACATCAACCCTTGTCAAGATCCCGAAAAATTGCGAAATTCAAATTAATGAAAAGAAATTCATCAATAACATCAACATACAAAAAGGAAAACCATTTATATTGCCGAAAATCACACTACCTCAAACAATTACTACGAAGTTCTTGGACGCACCAAACATTTCCAAAATTAATCTAGATGAAATTTATCATTTGAAGGAAATAGCCAATCAACTTTTACCAGTGACTTTAAACCAGAAGTCAAAACACCAAGAATACACCTTCTTTGGTATTGTGGGAGTCTGCACATTTCTTCTGATTCTCCTATTGACGAGCCAATGGAACCGAGTCAGAATCTTTTGGCTATCGACCCGAAATGCTTTCCATAAATCTACGGATCTTCAAGTACCAGATGATTACTCAGCAACTACCGCTTCGAAAAAACAGTCCGTTATTTTCGAATCCTGAGGAGGGAGAAGTTACATAGCCATACCCACCTGACTCTGCAACTACAATACTAGGAAACCACCATACTCCAACATTCCACGAGTCAGCAGAAGTGTTTTCCTCATTTGACTGTTTTGCATGAGAACTCATTCTTTGTAACCACGTTGTGGAATTAAGTAGCTAAATAAATTGTCGTTGTAATAATAAAAGCTTTTTAAAAACGAATTATATCGTTAAAGTTTCATAATTCTCTTCAGGGCCATAAATAACCAAAGACAAAGTTCAATGATTGGAAAACCAGCACAACAAACCCCATATTTAAAAAAGGCCAAAAAACCTAACCAGAAAACTACCGAGCCATCACACATCTAAATAGTATACTTAGACAAGGGGTTTCCATCAGCCCATTCTTTTTAACGTAACGTTTTATCATTATTATTACGGATTATGGAATTAGGATTTTGAGATTATAGAAGAGTTAAAACCCAAATTAAAATACCAAGAATTTTAGAATTATGAAAGATTTTGAGATATAAACGATTCTAAAAGTAAGTCTACGAGTACTTACGAGAACACGCGTAGTTTCCGTGGGCCCCGGCCTGGCGCAGATGTCAAGACGACAGCACCAAAACGTAGTCCCCACTTGCAGATGATAATTAGAATAATTAGTCAAGAAATTTCCGTGTAATAACCCTTTTGTATGTGTAAAATAAAGCAAAAAACGTGAACAAAACGAACATTTTGGTCCTATCAAACCGAATAAGTGATTTATTCAAGCTACAAGTGAAGTGAAAAACAAGCACCTGACGCTGGGTGAGTTTCCATATTCCTTTTTATTATTCCATACTATGACGTGGTAGTTCAGAGCTCATTTACGTCTCCATCAGTGAGTTATTGCTTCGATAGTTTCTCCGAGTACGCAAAAAGGATTTTGTGGTTTTACGCTCAGTGGTTCAGTACATTTTCAGTAGCAGTAGTATTTGGTAAACATAATCATGTTCTGTTCAAAACTTATTAGTGAAAACTATTTATTGTAGGAATTAGATTGTCGTATAGAACGATTGCACGGTTCGATCAATGAATTTGACGAAGTTCAGAGTAAAATTGAATAATTGGATTTAACTAGTGACGAAACCATTCAATTAGCCGAGCTCGAGTCCTTTGAAAATAATTATTTTGCATGTTTAGAACTTTACTTCAAGCTTAATGCCAAGAAGATGCAGTTCTTTTTTCGACGGTATCAGTACGTGTCCACGATAAAAATATCAAGGCACTTATCAGCAGAGCTCTACTCGACTCAGCTTCCCAAAGCAGTTTTCTTACGAAAGATCTTTGCGACAGATTACAAATTCCACAGACACCAGTCGATTTGCGTGTAAGCGGCTTACATGACACTCAATCAATGATCACAGGTAAAGCAATCGTTCAGGTGCAATCATAAATCAACAGTTTTCCTTTACGCATGCAATGTTTAGTTGTACCACATATTACACTAAACCTCCAAATTTAAGAATCAACGTCAGAAATTTAAGTATACCTGATCATATCAGACTAACCGATCAAAGTTTTCATATTTCTAAACCTGTAGATATGCTCCTGGGCGCTGATTGTTTCTGAGATACCATGAGCGTGGGCCAGTTAAAACTGAATGACGTGCGAGTGAGGTGAGGCTAGTGTTCAATCGAGAACGCAGGTTTAATCGCGATGAAAACTTCAAGCGTCAATATCACGCATTTTTTAAGGAATATCTTGATCTGTTAAATTGTTCTGACTTCTTGTTCTTACCAAATTGAAAGAATCGGATCTAGCAGAACTCGTCTATTACATGCCACATCAGGGCGTCTTAAAGGAAAGTAGCCTTACTACAATCCTACATGTACGAGCAGTACAGGCAATTCTTTCAATGATTTACAATCTATGGGGCCTACCCATACAGTCAACATAGTAATTTCTGCTGGTAAAGAGAAAATTTACCGCATGGTCGCGTAGTTAGGGAACAGCGGCCACTACAACGCATTTTATGGCGTGAAAATCAAAATAGTCCGGTGGATTGATATGAGCTGAACACGGTGACATACGGCACGTTCGCAACGGCGTTTCTAGCGATTCGTTGTTTACATCAATTAGGTATAGAGTGAGAGCTGAATAACCCCAAGATTTCCAATATACAGGGTGATTCAAAAGTGGCGTCATTCCTCTGGGGGTGTTGTCTGGGGGTGTTTTGAGAGCACAGGAAAAATAGTAAAAAACATTATTTCTTATCAAAAACTGAGATATTTGCCAAAAACTAGATCAGAATTACGGCAACGATGCTTTTCAAGGTAATCTGCCTAATTAACATCATGTAAATACCTGTTACTTCTTAATTATTGAAAATTGTAGTAACCATGGATAAACACAAAACAAAGAAATAGAAAGCAATAGAAATATTTTGAGGTTAGGATAACTCTGTCAATTTGCCGTCAGTGCTGACATCCTGCCTTGGGGCAGATGAGTGATATACCTAAACTCGCCTCACATGTAAACAAACATCGCCTGTGTAAGGTTATGTATCAATGATTAATATTAATCAAATAAAATACAATTAAGTTGTTAAATCACAAGAGGTTGACGAAGTTCTGCCCGTTTAACTGCAGACATGTTTGTTTCCCAATCACTTTATTGTGCACTCTTCGCCGCAGTCTGGGATCACCTTTTGATCAGCTTCTCGTATTCGGTTAAATAACTCCTGCTCAATTTGTAGCGGTGTTCGGAAGATCAGAGAGTTAATGTGTCTTTGTATCCTGTGTATCTTACATACATGGTAGGAATGTGGCCCTTCCTCTGGGGACTTTTAGGGACAATTATACGGTGCCTGGGAAAGAGTCAGTGGTTGTGCAATGCTCCGAGCACTCCTGGAAGGCTCTGCCGCAATTATCTCCAATACTTGGGCCTCTGTGCCTGGAACCCGAGCACCTCTAGATCGTCCCCAATCTGCGTCAATTCCTGGAGCCAATCGTCCAGTGTCTCTAGCCATTTGCTGGTGTAAGGTCTTACACCTTCTGCTATGTTAGTGTGGCATTTTCCCATAACTAATCACATATCCGCAAATTCGATGTTGGTGTACATTTTGTGAAAGGAGCTTCAAAGTAAGTCACAGATTGACAAATACTTGTTATTATTGACAAAGACTATCTACCTATAAATATCTGTTAATGACAAAAACATCATTGCCGCTTTGACTTTTCATCAAAAAATTGTAGAAGAAGTCTTTTTTAATATCAAAAATTTTCGTAATTTGAAGCAAGGATCGGAATTTTTCTTTTCGAATCGTTAAGTATTCCAAAAGGCTACCAAGCAAACATGGGACTATTTTAAAATAATACTTAATAACAAAGTTGAAATTAGATTTTCAACTGTTAATATCTTCTATAAATTTTTCAAAAAAATGTTTTCAATATTTTTCTCGTACTCTCCAAATGAGTCCCTATAACCCCTTAAAAGGAATGACGCCACTTTTGAATCATTGCGTATAAAGGGGCATTTTTACGTTGACGACCTGCTAACGGGAGCAGACACCGTGGAGGAAGCAATATCAATGGCAAACGAAATTTCAAGGGTACTTGACACCATCGATTTTCATTTGCGCAAGTGGGCTTCAAATTCTACGTTAGTTCTCGAGTGTATTCAGACCAACTCCAAAAACGACATTGAGTTAGGTGCTAACGAACAAACTAAAACGTTGGGAATGATTTGGAATAGTAACACCGACAACTTTTCTTATAATATTGGGCCGGCAACCTGTGAGAAAATTGTTAGAAGTTAGTTTTAAGACTGTTATGGTGTCTTTTTCTCTCTTGGGTCGTTAGCATTTCTTAGGTTGGCAGTATTGCTTTTGAGTTTAATAAAGAAGAAGTTCATGCTAGTATTCTGTGAGAGCAACTTATTGTTTCCTTTTGCACCCTAAGATCTGCGAAAATCATAACAGGTCATGAGCCCAGTACCCAGATCTTGGTAAATAAGTTTTTATCGCAACGTGGAAGCATTTAATTGCAGTCTTACAGGTGCTTACGGCGTGTACTCGCGTTTTCGTAGTTCGAAGTCAATCGGTCAAAAAACGGAGTGTAAAGGAAGATGGCCGTCAACTATCTTTCCAGCGTACCGAAGTTAATCGGGCGGGAATATTATGTCGAATGGGTTTTGGCTATGGAAAACGTTTTTGTGCTGGAGAGTCTAACCAAGTGCGTCGATGGCTCCGAAACGGACAGAATTTTAGTAGCAAAAGCCAAACTAATCCTGACTATCGATTCATCCTTGTACGTGCACATAAAAGATGCTGAAACATGTAAGGATGTTTGGGACAAAATAAGAAACCTTTACGAGGATACCGGATTTACACGTAAGATTGGATTGCTCAGAAACTTGATATCGTTTAGATTGGAAAGCTGTGAATCCATGGAAATTTACATCAATCAAGTAGTGGAAACCGCGCAAAAACTAAGGAAAGCTGGCTTCAAGATTGGAGAAGAATGGATAGGTTCCCTTTTGCTAGCGGGATTGCCAGAAAAGTATGGTCCTATGATAATGGCCATTGAGCATGCTGGAATCGAAATTGCTACTGATTCGATAAAATTTAAACCACTTGATATGCAAACATAAAGCATTAGTTCCACAGCTTTTGTTGCAAACAAGAACTGTCGAAATTCAAACAGAGGAATGACAGAGACAAAACTGACAATAGTAGAGTTACTTGTTTCAGATGTAAACAATCTGGCCACTTTATGTCTAAATGCCCACAATCACGCGATTCTAGAGGTTCCGCAAGATGGGATTCTACCAGCAATGCATTCAGTGTTGTGTTCTTAAGCGGACAGTACAGCAAGAATGATTTTTATTTAGACTCCGGCGCCAGTAATCACATGATACCAAACGAGCATTGGGTGAAAAACTCGTCCCATGCAGATCTTCAGGAAATTATAGTTGCTAATCGAGAAAAACTGTTAGTTAAGTGTATTGGAGACATAAACAAATACAACAGAATGTAATGGAGAAGCTCATGACATAGTTGTTCAAGATATATTATGTGTGCCACAGCTAACAACCAACTTGACTTCAATAAGTCAACTGATTTCAAAAGGCAATAAAGTTTATTTTACCAAGACAGGTTGCAGTGTTTATAACAAGGCAGACCAGGAAAAGCTACTGCAAAACTTGTAAATGGTGTCTACAAGTTACTGTTGAAACAAGAAAACTGCATGCTGAGTGTTTCTGGCTTGCTCACATTAATAGCCAGGACTTAAATCGAATGGTTGGCTGTGTGGATGGTCTATTACTTAAAGAAAAGGTCCAATTTGACAAATCCAATTGCATTGTATGCTGTGAAGGCAAACAACTGAAACTGTCTCTTTTGGAGGATCAAGGTATTCTCTTCTCTTAGTAGATGATTACACTAAAATGTCTTTTGTATATTTTTTGCAAGGAAAAAATGAAGTTTTTCAACGCTTCAAAAAGTTTCAGTTCCTGGTAGAAAACCAGAAAGATAAGAAAGTCAAGGTTTTTAGAACTGACCAAGGCGGTGAGTTGTGTGGCAGGGAATTTGAAGAGAAAGGGAATAATTCATCAAACAACCAACACTTATACACCTCAACAGAATGGCGTTGCAGAGAGAATGAACAGAACCATTTTGGAGAAGGCAAGATGTCTCTTACTCGATGCAGATTTACCAAAGAGGTTCTGGGCAGAAGCCGTAAATGCATCAAATTTCTGGGGGAATAGATGTATTGTCAGTGGTTTGAATGGAAAAACCCCTTACGGGCTATGGAGTGGACAAAAACCTGACTTGTCAAACATAAGACTATTTGGAAGCACTGTAATGGTGCACACACCCAAGGCTCAAGTTTGATGAAAAGTCCAAGCAACATATTCTATTTGGATATGCAGAAAACATAAAGGGTTATCGAGTTTTTGACTGTGAAACAGAAAAGATAACTACAAGTAGAGATGTAATAATCTTTGAAAATCAAACGTCTCGAAAACCAAATGCGACTGGTCGCTTGGTTGAAGCTGAACAGAAGGCAGAACCTGAAGAAAATCCACTTTCAGTGGGGGATAAACCGTCACCAGCAAACAATAAGGTTTTAACTGAAAATTACTCTTCTAGTAACAGTAGCATCAAGGACTCCCATATTGATGATTCAAGTGACAGTGATTACCAACCTGATATGTTAACTGAAGTCAATGAAGAGACTGCTGAGTTAAGAAGGTCAGAAAGGCAAAGAAAACGAAAAGTCTACAATGATTTTGTCACTTATATGGCAGAAGCAGACAGAAAAGTTGTTCCTTTTTCGCCCGTCTCCGTAGCACAAGCTCTTTCAAGGCATGATGGAATGAAATGGCAGCAGGCTATGGAGGAGGAGCTCAAAAGTTTGGTGGAAAATCAGTCTTGGGACTTGGTCGAGTTACCTTCTGAAAGTTCAGTGGTAGGTTGCAAGTGGGTTTATAAAATCAAATGTGATAGTGCTAAAAACAAGACATATCGTGCTAGGCTAGTTGCAAAAGGCTATACTCAACAAGAGGGTATAGATTTCAGTGAAACGTTCGCACCTGTTGTGAGATATTCTACCTTGCGATTGTTGTTTGCATTGAGTGTAAATTTAGATCTGAATATTTGTCACTTAGATGTAGTTACAGCCTTTTTGCATGGTAAGTTGAGTGAAACTGTTTTCATGAGACAACCTGAGGGTTTTATAAAACCTGTTGAGGAGCATAAGGTGTTGAAATTAAATCGTGCAATTTATGGCCTCTAACAGTCTGCTCCTGCTTGTGTTCCAAGAGAGTAGAGGATGTTCTAGTTAATTTAAGTTATAAAAAGTCTAATTTTGAACCTTGTGTATTCATTAAAAGTAATCGTGAGCATGATAAAGATTAAATAACTATTATCGCTCTGTATGTTGAGGACTTTTTTTATTTTTTCTAACAACTTAAATGAAACAGACTGTTTGAAGCAGGAATTGCAAACAAATTTTAAATTAAAGGACCTCGGTGAAGCTAAGCATATTTTAGGCATGAATTTATGTATAGATAAAGCAAAGAATGTCATAACATTAGATCAACAGCAGTACATTGACGAACTTCTGCATAAATTTCAAATGTATGACTGTAAGTGTGCAAACACACCAATGGAAAAAAATTAAATTTGGAAAAGGGCTCAAATTCTAATTCAGTTATTCTATATCAACAGATAATGGGTAGCTTATTGTACCTTTCAGTTATGACCAGGCCGGATATCTCATACAGTATTAGCTACCTAAGTCAATTTAACACATGTTTTGAAAATAGTCACTGGGAATCCCTAAAAATGGTTTTGAGGTATTTAAAGAAGACCAAAAACTATTGTTTGAAATTTAAAAAATCTCCCAATCGGCTACAACGTTTTTTCGATGCAGATTGGGGTAATGGTTTGGTAGACAAGAAGTCATATACTGGTTTCTGTTTTACTTTTTCAGATTCACTAATTTCATGGGAAAGTGTTAAGCAAAAACTGTTGCACTTTGGTATGGTAGGTATAACGCTTGCAAAAGACTGTTGCACTTTTGTCCACAGAAGCCGAGTGTATGGCTTTGTCCGAAGCTTCTAGAGAAGCAATTTATCTTAGGAATTTGATTGGTGAAGTAATAGGGATTTTTGATTTTGTTGTAATGTTCACTGACAGTCAAAGTGCGTTGAAGCTCACTTTGAACCCGATATTCCATAAACACACTAAGCACATTTATGTACTCCATCACTTTGTAAGGGAAACAGTAGCGGACGGATTTATCAACATAAAATACTTAGAGACTGAGGAAATGCCTGCTGATTTGCTTACAAAGGCTTTGGGTTCAAACAAGCATGCAAAGTTTTCGAGGGCTTTGGGTTTTTTTGATAAATGCGAATTGCTGGAAACATAACATTTTTGAACTAGTGGGGGTGTTGGAAGTTAGTTCGAAGACTGTTATGGTGTCTTTTTCTCTCTTGGGTCGTTAGCATTTCTTTGGTTGGCAGTATTGCTTTTGAGTTTAATAAAGAAGTAGTTCATGCTAGTATTCTGTGAGAGCAACTTATTGTCTCCTTTTGCACCCTAAGATCTGCGTAAATCATATCAAAAATTACTAATCCTAAAGTGCTATCAGAAATTTCACAAATTTTTGCCCACTTGGGTTGCTCAGTCCGTGTATAATATAATCAAAGCTAAAATTATCTTGAGAGAAATTTGGCTAGAAAAAGTAGAATGTGATCAATATTGAACCCTATCATCAGGCAAGCAATCGTTGGAATTTCGGAATAATCTCGAGGCTTTAAATGATCTTAAAATTGCTAGGCAAGTAACGTACCAGCAAATTGTTTATGCAGAGTTACACGGTTTCTGCGATGCATCTACAAATAAAGAAGGCAAATCGACGATAAGTATTATTTGTGCAAAATCTAAAGTTGCACGACTGAAAGTCCTAACCGTTCCAAGATAAGAGTTGACACCTGCTTTATTGTCAGCCAGACTTGCTGACAAAGTGAGGCAATCATTGGACATGACCATCGACGGAATAACCAACTGGAATGATTCCACCATAGTTTTTGGGTGGTTAAAAACGCTTACAAATATGTTGGTGGTTTTCTTAGGCAATCCCGTTTCATTAATTCAAGAACCAACTTCTGTTGCTAGTCTGAGCCACGTACCTACTACAGATAATCCAGCATGTCTCGCGAGGTGTTGACCCTAAAAAATTACGAGGCTTGAACATTTATTGGAAGGGCCCATCTTGGTTACACGGCTCAAAGGAGTTGTGGCCAAAGACGCAATTTACCTCTGGTGAGCCGCCGGAGCTAAGAAAGTGCGTAATTTATTTGACAAGCACAGTTGAGAATGATGTAATAGACTTTAATAAGGTAAAGCTTAAACAGGTTAAAACGCGTAGTGGCATCTTGTTTTTGTTTTCGCAATAATTGCCCGACATCGAGGCTACAAAGAAATATAAATGTTTTAAGCGCCCGAGAAATAAAGCTTGCGACAATATCCTTAATAAAACCGGCACAGTAACAAAGTTCTACTAACGAAATTTCAGTCTTGTCTTTTAACCTGCAGGTTAATAAGAGGAGCAAATTGTCCAAACTCAATCCCTTTCCCGATAGTGGCAACATATTACGGGTTGGGGTAGATTGTCAAATTCGGATTTTTAATATGCCAAAAGGTTTCCCTTCGTATTATATTCCAAGTATATGTTTACCAGGTTGTTTATCGACGAATATTTACGATTGTTGAACGCTGGTTCTCAACTGTTATTGTCAACGATCAGAGAAACATTTTGGTCCCTGGCTGGAAGAAGCTTGACACGCAAAACATTTCGCGCCTGTGTACTTTGTTTTAGAACAGCTCCTAAGCCTATTACTCCCATAATGGGAAATGTACTTGCAAAACGAGTGCAATCGTCTCGGCCATTCTTAACTACTGGGGTTGACTACGCGGGACTTAAGGACAGAAAACCTCGTGGTAGTAAAGTTAGCAAGGCATACACCAGTATTTTTGTTTGCTTCCTCACTAAAGCCGTCCTTTTGGAATTAGTATCGGATTTAACGAGAGAAGCCTTTCTGGCCGCCTTTAAACGCCATAAATTATATCCGCCAAATATCTCAGGCCGAGGAAAACCGCTTCGAGTGTATTCCGACAACGGCACTAATTTTGTGAGCGCTAATATGAAAATGCAGCGCATGAGAACTTTCCTGAATGACAATGGCAGAGACTTGTCTGAATCCCTAGAAAACGAAGGGTATTTCGTGGTCCTTCACCGTTGCGACAACCATCGCACTCTCCACATTTTGGAGGCTTGTGGGAGGCTGGCGTAAAATCCATCAAGATCCACCCACCACCCCATCTACGGCGCGTTGCAGCAAATGCTTCACTGAAGTATGAGCAATTTTACACTTTGCTGGTTCACATCGAGTCAGTTTTGAACTCTCGACACTTACCCCCTCTCTCTAGTGAACCCAGTGATTTTACCCCGCTCACCACAGCGCATTTTTTAATTTTCGAAGATCCGCTTACTCATTTCCAACGAGTTCAACAGCTTCATCAACACTTTTGGAATCGATGGTCACTAGAATATGTTTCTGAGCTGCAGCAGCTCTGTGAATGGAGCATCAACAAGCAATCACTCAACATTAACGATCTAGTGGTTGTCAAAGAGGACCTCTGACGAGGACGTTGGGGAGAGAAATTGAACTACACCCAGGGAGGGATGAAATTGCAAGAGTAGCTTCTGTCAAGACCAGTTCCGGTACCACCAAGCGCGCACTTACTAAAATTGGCCCATGGCCCAATTCATGTTGAAAGTAGGTTCTTTCAAGGCGGGGGCCATGGGCCTCCCATGTCGGAGGTGTCAAGACGACAGCACCAAAAAGCTTTTGTATTTAATATTTTTCCCTAAATTTCAAATTACATGCAAAAACGAGGGCCCAAAGTTCAACCAATATTGGTTATTAACTCAAAAACAATAGAACATCGATATAGAATATTTATATCGAATAGGTCTAGAACTTTGCTTATAATTCGAATAAAATAAAAAGAACGGTATTCCATTTTTTTATGTAAGTTTGGTATGATACTTGAATTTGAAACACCCTGTATCAATTGCTTTTATCTTAAAATATATTAGATCTTAACGTCTACAACTTTTGTATTTAATATTTTTCTCTAAATTTTAAATTGGATGTAAAAACACTGTGGCCAAAGTTCAATCAATAACCCTGTACAAAACTTCAATTACCATATACTAATAAATTTCAATTTCTATTATGAATCTTAAACACCCTATTTTAATTTTATATGACTGAAGCATTTTGGAACTTTGGTTCTTTTACCATACTAACATTATTTTTTGCTGCGGGTCTTGCCAAGGCAAGTGCCGAGCAACTACTGACCAACCAAGAACCTGCTTGTGGTATATCTCATGCCCACGTTAGGGCGGGAGTTGGGCAATGGATCCAGGAAGAACATAAAAAGTACTGGGAGGATACACCGCGACTCCTTACGTGGACTCCTCCTGCCAACGGAGTGCTACGTCTGTTCAGACGACATGGCGATGACGACATATCCATAAACATGCAAATTAACATCAAACTGCAAATATTTAACTGGCAGTAGACAAAATAGTGTCATGAAACCTGAAGTGGAAAATTCAGTTAAATCGGGTCTAAACACAAGCAATCATATTCACCAACAAACCACAGCCACAATCAAAGCATCTGACAAATGGATGACAAGTGAGACGGGGGTAACCAAAATCACTTATCTTGGACTTGTCCAAGAGTCTACAAAAAAATTATTCGACCAGTGCTTATCTATGGATCACTATCTTGGTCCACAGCATACACATCCTAGAAAGAAACTGTCAACCGTTCAGAACAAAATCGTAAGCATCAGAAACACCTCCCTTAGACATGGTCTGGAAATATAGGACCTGCAGCACCAAATCAGAAATATCAACACCAAAGTCATTGATAAGGTTTGAATAAGCAGTAATCCAACAATCAGGGACGCCGGCAGGAAACGCTTTTCACGTTATCGCAGACTTCTCTTGCAGACACAGCCCAATACATAAAGGGCAAATGTCGTGGTTTGATGGTAACCGTGATTCTAAACTGGTTACCCTAACCTATTTCATATCCATCTGAGTTTTTGATGTATAAGAAGCAGCAGTTATTTACGTAATGTTATTGAGGCAGATTACCTTGGAAAACATTGTTGCCGAACTTCTGATCTAGTTTTTTGCAATTATCCCAGTTTTTGATAATAATTTATTTATTTTACTATTTTTTCTATACTCTCTAAACACCCCAATACAAAAGCCCCAAAGGAATGACGCCAATTTTGAATTACCCTGTATATCAAAAAAAAGTTGTAATAATTGGAATTATAAAAATTATATGGCTTGCAGATAACGTCAAGAAATTTCACTATTTTTCACCGCTCTCATTAATGGAAGGAACATAATTTCTCTTCTTGATATGGTATCATTATAAAGTTTTTTTCATCTTTGACAGATTCCTTTTTTGTTGGCGATTTCACAATACTTCAATTTTGTTCATAATTTTCTTGTCACTTAAAATGCTTTACAAGTTACATAATCCATGAAAACTATTTAAAAAAGTCGATTTAAAAGCAAATTTCACGTATTTGTTTTACATATGAAATAACATTATTTCAGAACCAAAACATCAAAACCAACCGCATATAATTTTTTTCAGAACTTTTATGTTTCTTGTACAAAAAATGTCTAAAATATCGACGTCAATGGGTTATGGGAAAATAAAACGATGTAGAGGAATAATGGCAGATAATGGCCTGCGATATTTATGTATCAGATAGGAAAAAGTGAGAACATATTTACATAGGGGTTTCGTCGGTCTTAGTTTCAATGTGTTTTTATGGGGCGTAAATTTTTATACTTTGAATCGAATCTCAGTGTTGCATCTATTCTTGGAGGGTGTTAACATTTATCTCCGTATCTCATACATACGATGTGGTTATTTTATATGCAGCATTTTCCACTGTTTTGCTACGAATAATTTATATTGTATAAAAATGGATTTTTGGCATTGTCGATTATTTATTATTGATTCATTTATTTGGTATTCATGTATTCCCGTATATTTCAGATTTAGAAAGCTAAATAAAAAAAAGCTTTCGGAAATAAAGCTAGTCCATTAGCGAATTCAATTTGATGATGTCGAACGAGGTTACTGGGCACTATAATACAGTATTTATAGCCGTATTTACAAAGTTAATAACTTAGGACAATCCATAATGCTAAGTCCAGAGCATCTAAAAAACGGGTTTTTGTGTTGGCGAACATCCTGCACTAAGAACGATACAACTGGAACCTGCGACTAGTGGAAACAAGTCATCAATTGTTAAATTTTTAACACGAAAACATCCATACTGGTTTGGGGCTTTCGAGGTGGTTGAAATCAAATCAAATCAAATCAAAATATGCTTTATTGCCATAGGAAAATTTACAAATTTTATGGACAAAGCGTGTAAAACAATATACTACAAAATATAGCACATCACAGAGGTGGTTGAAATCCCGACATTTCAACAACAACTAAAACTCTGAGAAATATCCACGGTCTTCATTTTAGAAGACGAAAATAGCAAATCCTTCTTTCACGTCTTTGTCGTGGCCTCTGCGTACATGGCGTACAATGAATGTGCGACATGGAGCAACTGGAAGAGGGTGAAACGCGAGTCGCCGGAGACGTACAACCTGAAAACATCGGATAACGAAAAAATCTCTGACAGAAAATTCTGGTCCTCCCATTAAGGAGGTTGATCAATGGGCCAGCAACCCATTATCGGAACAAATTTCTGCACCGCTAAAAATACCGTACCTAGAATCCGGACGGTGACAATGGAAAACGACAATCGGGACGCAAACGGACTTTGATTTTGGTACAGGAAATGTTCAGGGGATTAGAAGTAAAATGGAGGATATTTCTCGACAAATGAAAAAAAAAAACATTTTGCCGTCATCTCTGTAACTAAGAAACAAGATCACGGAACCCTGAAATGTTGATTCCAGGATCGATTCTGGAAAAATATATACGCTTATACACTGGAGTAAATAATAAAGAACATACGAATAGAGGAGTGCCCATTTTTAAACTGAAAAAATACAAAAAGCATTCGTCCAACTATGAAGCAGTAAACAACAGAATCATTAAAGTCAACCTCAACTTGAAAGGATCGAAGATAACAATAATTGGCAGGTATGGTCCGAATGAAGATGAAAGAGTAAAAGGAAAAGAAAAAGAAAAATACTACGAACTGCTAGATGAAATGATATCCGAAGCAATTCAAACGAGAGAAGTAATCATGCTTGAGGACTTCAATGCATGAATAGGTAGAATAACAGGAAACAAAGCAATAGGGCCACATGGGGAGAGCACAATAAATAACAATGTCAATTGATTAATGGAAGTTTGTAGGGATATCTCGTTGAAGGCCATGAATGGCTACTTGAAACATAAAGACCTACACACGGACCCAAACTACCAAAAAAACTAAGATCAGTTATCGATTATGTAATAATTAGACATGGGTAACACTGATTTGAGTTGCGCTTTTGAGTTGTTGCCGCTCTGTGAGTTGATGAGTTATAGCTAATCCCGTCTGAGTGCGCCGCACCTTTTATTACGGTATTACGGTTGTGGCACATTTCATCCACAAACTAACAGACTTCGATTGCAAGTTCGTGAAGGGTTGTGGTCACCGTACGATTCCTGGTAATGTCGGCAGAGATTATATTACATGTTATGTAATTATAATGCCTCCCTTGTGGTATTTCAAAGCCACAGAGGGAGTTCCACGTTTACTTTTATTTTCAAACGCTCATTACATGTTATAAAAATGTTATTGGCACAGTACAAAATACAATGTGCAATAGTAAATAGCAAACAACTTTGAAAAGTATAACATACTTTTCAAACGATTTCCAACACCTGTTAAATCATCCAAATATTCGGGACATTTCTCCGACAATTTGCTTATGAGACTTCATTTATTTCATTCATTTAAACAACGCAACAGGGGTGTGTTTCTCTTCAGTAAAACCAAAGAAAAAGAAATAGAACGCGCTGCCGGCTATACCGCGTAAAAGCAAAGCCCACCACGCATGACTAGCACATTTATCGATTTATCATCTGGCGTACGGCGTAATATATAAATGAGTTACTGCGCCGATGAGTTGGGTTGGCGCACCAAGCCATTCCGAGGGCACTGCCCCGGCTCTTGAAAATGCACTGAGTTACCCATCTCTAGTAATAATGATACAGTTTTCAAAAATGAAAGCTCAAGACGTAAGAGAATTTGGAGGAGCAGAATGCGGAAGTGACCATTATCTCATCAATGAAAAAATTGCCCTACCCATAGTCCGAAAATTCAGACACCTACAAAATCTAAATGGAAACAACGTAATGGAAGTGGAACAGGTAAAGAACAAGTTAACCATTTTGGACGAGAGTATAAGACAACTTTATAAGCAAAGGTTAGACCCGCAACTATCACAAGAACATAGTCGTGAAACAACCGAAAACATAAATGAAATAATAACAGAGGAATAAAAGAAAAATAAAAGATTGCTATCCCGAGAGAAGAATTATTGGTAGCACGATGAGCTGCAACAAATGAAAAAAAAAAAGAAAAAGTTAAATCTCAGATGGGTCAATACGAAAGAACTAGAACACAAAAGTGAATATAGAAATTTGATTTGATAGACCAAATTTAAATAAGGGGTAATAGAAGCAAAAAACCAAAGCTGGGAAAGATATACCAGTAACTAGATACATATTTATATTGGTGGAAGAAAATCAAAATAATCCTAGAGGTTTATAAAAAATATGAGATCCAACAAAAACTAACAAATAATAATAAACTCCATAGATCCTGAAAAATTGGAAAAACTCTATAAAGAATTACTAGTAGAAAAAGATCTGACTACAATACAATCTATCAACACCAAGTGCTGGTTCAAGGGGAGCCAGTAATGGAAGACGCGCCCCAGGAACAGAGGGAATATATTCAGCACTGATCAAAAATGGAACAGTAAAATTATGGAAGATTACAACAGATAGTTTTAGCAGATACTTACATGGAGAAGCACTGCCGTAGTTGGAAGGAAGGCTGGATAACGTCCATACTTAAGAAAGGAAGTAAGAAAGACTGCAAAAGCTATCGGGTCATAACTGTAACAACTACACTTAACAGGCAATACGGACGAGTTATAAAAGAACGTATATGCGAAGAATATCGCCTATTCGAATCGGAAGAACAAAGAGACTTTAGAGCAGGACGATCAACAATTGATAGTATATTCTGCAAACACTATTAATAGAGAAAGGAATGGTGAGATCTCAAGAAGTACATATATTCTTTGTCGACCTTTCAAAAACGTACCATACTGTGCCCGTTAGTAAACTTTGGGAAGTTTTGGAAAAAAGCAGCATATACGTCACACTAATCGATTCCTTCAAATAGTTTAATAACAACATAACATCTAGAATAAAAATAGGGACAAAATATCCAACGGCTTCAAGGTGATTAAAAGTTTAAAACATGGCTGCTGTCTATCGCCCATACTATTCAATATACAGGGTGAGTCGGTTCATAGTGGCAGGACTAACGGTCGATAGAAAATCTAATTTTAAGATGAAAACATCATACAAACCGATATTTAAAACTGCTTTGTTTGTGAGAGACAGGGTGGCAAAATTTACATTTTATTTTAATTAAAAAAAAAAACAATTCACGCACTTCTGGAGAGATTGTGTGATCTGTGTGTCTACTGTTATGCAATTTTATATTCTAGGACTAATACTACATCCAATGATGTTCAATTTTATGCCAAACTTACAGAGGGCGCCACATGGCACTAATATTTAATTTTTAAATAATAATAACTTTTTTGGTCCAACCCGTATCAACCTGGATTTAAAATAAAATCATTTTCCGATCATATTTACGGAATAATGTTGTATTGCAAAGTTCCAAAGTATAGAATTTTATTACAGTATCTGAAGTTTTAAGTGACTAATTTTTAAAAAATTACTTAGCCACCTTGTAGCTCAAAAACGGAGCACTTTTCAATATATGTTGAATATATACAGATTTTATTAAAACACTATCTACCAGCATGGGTACAATTAGATAATTTTCTGCACCTCCAAAGCCTTGTCAATCAGATTATTTTAACCAAAATGGTGCTTATCGACAAAGCTGCATGTACTAGGAGCTTTCATGAGATTTGTACAACCCTCATTAGGTACATAAACGCAATTTTTCAAATAAATCTCTTGTGCGGATCCTGTCAAACATTTTCTCGAGCTCTATATTTCACTATTGTTTCTGAGTGTCAAATTGTATTTGGAAGATCTTCAAATTCTGTTATATAACTACGTTGATGAGTAGATACATATAATTACGTTGAAAACAGCGCCTGGAGCAGCTGGTGGCGGACTGAGTAGCCCATCGATTGTCACTGCCGCCGGTCCTAAGCCGGGGAAAAGTAGGAAGGTTAGGCGTTGGGCTAATAACCCCACCCTTTAAAAAGACACCTAATACGAAACTTCCGAAGCCTCGGAATTGGGCAGAACAACGGAAACGATCAAAGCAATGTCATAAAGATATGAATATAGGGACATGGAATGTCCTCAGCTGGTACAGACCGGGAGCCTCTCTCGACTCTATACGCGAACTAGAAAAATATAAAATGAACATAACAGCAGTCCAGGAAGTCCGTGGGACGAGGTCGGGGAATATTAAAGTTCGAAAATCCGTAATATTCTACAGTGGATCCCAAGAGAGACACGAATATGGGACAGGATTTGTTATCAGAGAAGAACTATCTACCCTATAAACGAGAGAATATGCTGCATTATAATGCGCAGTAAGTGGTATAACGTATCTCTTATATCAGTACACGCTCCTACAAAAGACTCAGATGAAGTAAAAAGGACAGTTTCTATGATACCATAGAACAGGTACTGAATAGAATACCCGGGCAAGAGATGAAAATATTTCTTGGAGACTAAAATGCCAAAATAGGCAAAGAAAAGACGGCGAAACCCCATATCGGAGAATTCATCCTACGCAATATATCCAACGCTAATGGTTTAAGAGTTATTGATTTCGCAACATCAAGTAACTTAATGGTTTAAAAAAACAGACCTCGATCTCCAACTGTGTAGTAACAAGAAACCAAATAGATCATGTTTTAGTAGACGCAAGACATAGCAGCAATATTCTGGATGTAAAAAGCTGCAGAGATGCAGATGGAGACTCTGACCATATTTTAGTAAGAGCAAAAACGGGAATACGTATATCAGCTCGCCAAGGAAAGAACCGCAACAAGGAAATACCGTGGGATTTAGCGAAACTAAAAGAACATGAAATAAATCAACTCTACCATAATGAAATGGAGCAAATATGCACGAGAACAACAAAAGAAACTACAGCAATTGAACATGTATGGAAACAAATAAGAAAAGGTATAGATGACGTCAACGATAGAGTACTAGGACCAAGACCGAAACCAAAAGAAAACGGTTGGTACGATGCGGATTGCGAAAAGCTAAATAAAGAAAAAACCAGAGCTAGTCTCCAAGTGATCTAAAATCCATCAAACCACAACGTTTCTACATATAATAACATCATAAGTGTGATGTGGAAAACTATCAGGAGCAAGAAAAGAGCAGCTGAAAACGGAAAATATGCAGAACTAGTTCGTAAAAGACAGCAAGGTAATATAAGATACTGCTACAAGGATGTTGGCAACTCAAAGAAAGGCTTTAGACCAAGGACTCTAACGATACTAAAAAGCGGCAATGGAGTTCTGATAAGTGGAGAAACGGAAATACTGCAAGCCTGGAAAAAATATTTTAGCAAACTCCTAAATCGATCGGACGAAAAAGCACAGAACCGCTTGACTTTCCAAACATCAGAATCAAACAGAGAAGCGCCTAGTTTGGTAGAAACTGTTGGAGATATCAAAAGACAAAAATAATAAAGCACCTGGACGGGATCGGATACCGGTAGAATGTCTAATATTATCGTTATCTAATATCGTGGAGACACGCTTCATGGAACTATACACCATTTTATAACACGTATTTGGAATGAAGAAAGAATCCCATCGGAATGGAATGAGGGAGTGATCATACCAATACATAAAAAAGGAGATAAGGTGATATGTACAAACCACCGGAGCATCACTCGCCCCAATTGCGCCTATAAGGTCCTGTCAAACATATTACTGAACCGAACACCATATGCTAATGAAATTGTTGGTGAATACCAATGTGGATTACGTAGCGGAAGATCAACAACAGAGCAACTGTTCTCGATAAGACAGCTACTTGAAAAGTGCTGGGAATTCAACAGAGATCTCCACAACCTATTTGTGGATTTCAAACAGGCGTATGGGAAGCCATGGAGGAATTACGAATTCCAAAGAAGTTAAAATGCATGGTGACGACGTGCCTGGAAGGGTCAGTAAATAGCGTCAGAGCGGAGGTGGAAAAAAGCGAAATGTCCCCTGTAGATAATGGACTTGAACAAAGAGACGCACTTTTCCCAGTTCTATTCAACTTGGCCCTGATGATGAACCTTGGCCCTGAACAAATGATGGGTCTGACAGTAAACGAGATGAAGACGTAATATATGCATTTAACACTAAAGGATCATAGAGCCTGAGTGGGACAAAATGTAACAAGGAACGACTACAATTTTGAGAATGTCCAGTCTTATCTATCTTAAGAAATATCTAGGTTCTCTGATAACAAGGAACAATAAAATCAAGGAGGAGGTAAATCACTGAATAACCCAGGGAAACAAATGTTTCTTCTCTGTGCTCAAGTCCAAATATTTTACAAGGTCAACAAAAATCTACATATACAAGACGGTAATATAAACGGTCATCATGTATGGATGCGAGATATGGACAATGACAATTTTCAATACACAGCTACTTAGAAGGTTTGAAAGGAAAATATTGAGCAGAATTTTTGGATCGGTTATTGACCAGCAAACTAGCGAATATAGAATATGGACCAATAACGAACTCTCTCAACTATATGACTCCCCAGACATAGTACAAGAAATAAAATCCAACCGGCTAAGATGGATCGGCCACGTCCAGCGTAATAACAACAAACGGCTAATAAAGAACATATGGCAGGAAGCCCCAACAGGAAAGAGACCCCTGAGAAGGCCGAGGATGAGATTTAGAGACAACATCCGCAAAGACTTCCAAATAATGGGAATTGACAACTGAGAAAATATTACCCGAGACCGCACTCGATGGAGAGTGGTGGTTCAAGCAGCCAAGACACACCTAGGGTTGTAGAGCTACAGTTTTGTTGTTGTTGTTAATGAGTTAAAGCTAAATTGGTGGAATAAAATTATTTTAAGGTAAAATCGTGCGTTATCTCATGTTGCCAGAGCAACTAGGAAGTTCTTGCGCTTGGCCGTCCGTCGTGAACTCCTGATCCATCATATTGCTGCCATTGAGTTTATTGAAGAGCATAAACGCGCTTCCAATCAGTACACAGGAAGTGAGTTGTTACATAAAATTATGAATGCCGATTTATTTCTATTTATAATTTGTTTTTGAGAGTAACATAGTTTGTGAATCTTGAATTTTAATGGGATAGTGTAATTAGGTGTCGCTTTATCTTCTTTTATCTTGGAAGTTGCCTTTGGTTGTGGTTAGTTGTGAGTTTCGAAGCTTTATGAAAATAGATACCAATAGAAGCAATAACATTTATTCGGAATAGTTTTGGCTTGTCGTCTTCCTCAATTATATCATATCGCACTAAGGATTTTGAGGCGACAGTTCTAATATTAGGGCATGTATAAGTTTTTGCGTATGCTAATTTTATCTAATTGAAGGTAGAACGACACATAGGAGACGATATCAAAGATTAACAATTAAGAATGATCGAACACGTGCAAAGAATGCCAAGTACAATAATTCCAATAGATACAGCTAAAATTGCACTTAACCCAAAACGCATTCTGTCAAACTTTTAGATATTTTACATCTTTCATATCCAAATATAAAGTTAATGTTCTCTGCATATAAGGCTATTTCAAGATAGTCACAACGGACTAATGCCTTAGCAAATTGGAATATTCTGAAAAGTGCTTACTAATTCTAGAATATAAAGCATCCAGCAACTTCCAACGTAAATTCGATGGCATGCGAAGATAACGTAAAACGGGTTACTTACCTGTTTAAAGCTGAACAGGTAACAGCATTATCTAAAGCGCCCTAAAGGTTAGGGATTCACGAAGTTTGCTAATTACCAACTAGGTAAGTGGAAAAGCACGTTCTGCCAATTGAAGGTCTTTCCTGAAAAAAAAGGCCTGCGATTACCGAGAGTTCGAGATATACAATGCAAAAGGCAAAATCAGTCTTAACTTCAGTCAATCACTTTACCTAAGAAATATTTTTTTGTTTAACTTAAAAAGCACTGAAACATTTCCACGATTCTGAAAAGAATCTATTCTATAATCAGCCTTAGCTATACGCTTGATAAGCTTAAATTTATTACCGAAGACTTTGTTGATGGAAATGTAATTACTTGCTATAAAATTTATGAGGTTGACCACGAAATTTCAATTTTCTCTGGCAGAAGGTTTGAGTGAGCAAATAAATTATATTTGCACAATATTAAACACATGTCCCCCCCACCCAACTACTATACGAACGCACAAACATGACAAAGATCTCGGAAAGACTCAGACAGCTACAGACAATATGGACAAACAACCCCTACAACTGGACCATACTGAATCCCCTTTGTCTTACAAGACCAACCAGACAATCCCGCTTCCGTTTCCCTACATTAACGCTACTCGAACACTTAAAAACGCAACGGACTAGTGGACAATAAAATAATTTCTTCTTGCCACTGAAATCTTATTTATTTAATAGTATTGTTAACCTAGAATGGGAGAATTTTCATATTTGTTTTTTATCTAGATTGGGACTGAATGTATTAAACAAGGGCAGAAATACCGATAGGTCGATAGCCTTTTTTAGAAATAAAGATGTTTACCACTACTATTGTTAACCTAGAATAGGAGAATTTTCATATTTGTTTTTTATTTAGATTAAGACTACATGTATTAAACAAGGGCAGAAAGACCGATAGGTCGATAGCGTTTTTTAGAAATAAAGATGTTTACTACTACTAAACACATGTCACCTGAAAACCACTCATCACCTGAAAACCAATGTTCTTGATGTACTTTTTAATATGAGTGTGATTTGTATTTCAATATGTGAATTTAGGTGAAAGTTTTCTATTTAAATTGATGATAAATGTAAATATATATTTTAGACAAACTGATGATGGTGGAGAAAGACACCGAAACGTAGTAGTAGTAGTAGCAAACATCTTTATTTCTAAAAAAGGCTATCGACCTATCGGTCTTTCTCCCTTTGTTTAATACATGTAGTCTTAATCTAAATAAAAAACAAATATGAAAATTGTCTTATTCTAGGTTAACAATATTATTAATAAAATTCCAATGACAAGAAAAAATTATTTTATTGTCCACTAGTAAGTTGCGTTTGTAAGTGTTCGAGTAGCGTTGATGTAGGGAAACGGAAGCGGGATTGTCTGGTTGGTCTTGTAAGACAAAGGGGGTTCAGTATGGTCCAGTTGTAGGGGTTGTTTGTCCATTTTGTCTGTAGATGTATGAGTCTTTCCGAAATATCTGTCATGTTTGTGCGTTCGTATAGTAGTTGGGTGGAGGGGTTGTGTAGTGGGTTTTGGGGGTATCTTATTCGTGTTATTAGTCTTAGTGCAATCTGTTGTTTGTATATAACGTTTTGTCCTTTCTGTTACAAATAGCTTTATATATTTTGGTGGCGGTGTTTGTGCTAATTCCTCTGTCTTTGTAGGTTAGTGATCGGAAGTGTTTTGTTCTCTTTATTGTTTCTGCCCTGATGTTTCGTATGTGTTTACTGAATTTAAATTTGTGGTCAATTGTGATTCCAAGGTATTTTACGTCGTTTTTTGGTTGTGTCGTTTGGCAGTCTGCAGTTATTGTAGGGGAGTCAGCGTTGAGTCTGTGGTTTGTGAGCAGAAGTTGGTTTTTTGACGCGTTTGGTGTTAGTCTCCATTTATAAAACCATGTCATTGTGTTGCTTGTCAGTGCTTGGAGTCTTTGAGCTGCTCTCTCAGTAGTTTTGTCATGTACAATAAGTGCCGTGTCGTCTACGTATTGTAATATGTATGCCGATCTGTCGATTTTATTTTTGTCTGGTAAGTTGTAATTGTATATGTCATGGCAGTATATATTGTAGAGAAACGGTGAGATCGGGGATTGAGGAGATTTGTGACATTTTAAATAATAAACAATAAAATTGACTGAAACCCAGGAAAAAAAATTTTTTTTTAAATAAATTGAAGTATAGTCAGGAAAATATACACAACAATTAAACACATGTAGAGGAAAATGATTTACTACACTATTCGGCAGAAAATTGCAATAAAACTCTGGCGATAATTATTTGAGTGCACTTGAGTTTGCTCCATAAAATTATTTCCAATTATTATTTAATGTTACATTCTCTACGTAAGATTTCAAAAGTAGAAGTTGCAGTAGTAGTAGTAAACATCTTTATTTCTAAAAAAGGCTATCGACCTATCGGTCTTTCTGCCCTTGTTCAATACATGCAGTCTCAATCTAAATAAAAAACAAGTATGAAAATTCTCTTATTCTAGGTTAACAATATTATTAAACAAACAAGACTTCAGTGGCAAGAAGAAACCATTTTATTGTCCACTAGTCCGTTGCGTTTGTAAGTGTTCGAGTAGCGTTAATGTAGGGAAACGGAAGCGGGATTGTCTGGTTGGTCTTGTAAGACAAAGGGGATTCAGTATGGTCCAGTTGTAGGGGTTGTTTGTCCATTTTATCTGTAGCTGTATGAGTCTTTCCGAGATCTTTGTCATGTTTGTGCGTTCGTATAGTAGTTGGGTGGGGGGGTTGTGTAGTGGGTTTTGGGGGTGTCTTATTCGTGTTATTAGTCTTAGTGCAATTTGCTCTGTTGTTTGTGTATAACGTTTTGTCCTTTCTGTTCCGTTGGTCATGAGTACATGTCCAAAGTCTAGCAAGGGTCTACAAATAGCTTTATATATTTTGGTGGCGGTGTTTTGGTGGCGGTGGCGGTTAGAAGTTGCATTTGCGTGATTATTGCAAAATTAATAGCTTTCGTACTGCCATAATTTTTGCCAGCGGAAGGCTCGTTTTCTGAAAAGCTCATTGAATTTAAACAAACATTCATTGGCTCACTTAGTTCTTCGGAAGCATTCTTCGTTCCGGAGTACAAAGGCTGAAAGTAACTACATGCACAATACCGGCTGAACCAATGGATGTCAATTTCCTTATCGAATATTACTAATCGAATTAAGTTTGAATAAAGGTAAGACTCTTTTCAAACATTTAATTATTGTATTAATTAGTGTTCGGTTTTCTCTAACAGTAAATAGACTTGAAACTAATTATTCGTTTACGGTGAGCAACGAAGTGAGTAAATAAAAAAAATACATTTTGGGAAGCTTGAAAACAAAG
Organism: Dendroctonus valens; assembly: GCA_024550625.1. Lineage (NCBI taxonomy): Eukaryota > Metazoa > Arthropoda > Insecta > Coleoptera > Curculionidae > Dendroctonus > Dendroctonus valens. The sequence continues at coordinate 4,025,978 of JAJTJO010000096.1, forward strand.
AGAAAATTAACCTTTTATTTATCAAGAACGGGATATTGTTTATTGAAATATGAAAGTTAATGAATGATTTTTGTTGTTGTGAGAGCATGTCTGCAAACCAAACCAAATGGACATTACCGTTCAAGCGTCGTCACAGAAATAGCTTTAATCTCATGACGAATTTTTATTTTGAGGTTATTTCAATATAAACAGGGTGGTTCAAAATTTGTCATTCATGTGGGGGTGTTGTCTAGGGGTGTTTAGGGAGTACAGGATAAATAGTTAAAAAAATGTATTCCTTATCAAAAACTAAGATATTTTCAAAAAACTACATTAAAAATTATGTAACAATGTTTTTCAAGGTAATCTGCTTCATTAACATTACATTAATACCTGTTGCTTCTTAAATGGCAAAAGCTCAAGTGGAAATGAATTAAGTAAGGGTAACCGGTAAATACAAAGAATTTCAGCAATATCTCCTATAAAAAATTATGGCTCAATGTTCTATTTACAATTATACCCACGGTAAGTGAAAAATAAGAAAATCAGTTACCTACAAATACAAGAAATATTTTGCTGATTGGCGGTGAAACGAATTTCTTAGATATGAATCTGTGCCTTTGAAAAGAACCGTTTTTAAATGTGGACAACTCACAAGAGCTGTCTGTTTAACTTCAAACATCCCGTGTAATCACGTTATCGTGCACTGTTCGCAGCATTACTGAGATCACATTTTGAGCATCTTCTCGTATTCGGTTAATTAGCTGCTCCTCAACTTGTACTGGTGTTCGGTGGACGAGCGATTTAATGTGTCCTTGTGTCCTGGGCATCTTACATACATGGTAGGGATGTAGCCCTTCCTCGGTAATTATCTTCTTCTTCTTCTTCCGTTTTGGAAGGCATCTGCCTTGTTCTCTACTTTCTTAGAGTTGTTTCTGGGATGATGAATTCCAGCTTTCATACCAACGTATGCGTGGACGTCCAGGTGGCCTGCTGGATCTTAAGAGACCATCTCAAGTCTGTCGTTCAACAGGAGCTCTCCTTTCGCGACGACTGTTTCTGGACCATCTAACTATGTCATGGACATCGCAAAGTTCTCGGATATCTCCATTTCTTTTGTGGTCCCTTAGTGTGTAGCGTGATATTTATTTTAGATACCTCCTCTCTGCTGTGCGGATAATCCTTTTTGTTGTGGAGTTTTCGGCTCTTGTTTCTACAGCGTAAGTCATAGCAGGTGTCACACAGGTCTTATATATGCAGACTATGCTTTTAATGGACATGTGCGTGTTTCGCCATATTATACAGGGTGATTCAAAAGTGGCGTCAATCCTCTGGGGGTGTTGTCTGGGGGTGTTTTGGGAGTACAGGAAAAATAGTAAAACTGGATGGTAAAAAAACTGGATCAGAATTACGGCAACGATGCTTTTCAAGGTAATCTGCCTAATTAACATTACGTAAATACCTGTTACTTCTTAATTATTGAAAATTGTATTAACCATGGATAAACACAAAATAAAGAACGAGAAAGCAATAGAAATATTTTGAGTTTAGGATAACTCTGTCAATTTGCCGTCAGTGCTGCCATCCCTTTTTGGGGCACATGAGGGATATACCTAAATCCCCCACATCTGTCAACAAACATCTCCTGTGTAAGGTTATGTATCAATGATTAATATTAATCAAATAAAATACAATTAAGTTGTTAAATCACAGGAGGTTGACGAAGTTCTGCCCGTTTAACTCCAGACATGTTTGTTCCCCAATCACTTTGTTGTGCAGTCTTCGCCGCAGTCTGAGATCACCTATTGATCAGCTTCTCGTATTCAGTATGAGAGATTTAATGTGTCCTTGTGTCCTGTGTATACTACATACATGGTAGGGATGTGGCCCTTCCTCTTTGGAGTTATAGGGACAATTATCCTGTGCCTGGGAAAGTGTCAGTGGTTGTGCAATGCTCCGAGCACTCCTGGAAGGCTGCAATTATCTCCAATACCAATACCTCTGTGTCTAAAACCCGAGCACCTCTAGATCGTCCACAATCTGCCTCAATTCCTGGAGCCAATCGTCCAGTGTCTCTAGCTCTTTGCTGGTGTAAGGTCTTACACCTTCTGCTATGTTAGTGCGGCATTATATAAGGTATTCCAAAAGGCTACCAAGCAAACATGGGACTATTTTAAAATAATATTTAATAACAAAGTTGGAATTCGATTTTCAACTGTTAATATCTTCTACAAATTTTCGAAAAAAAAATTTTCAATATTTTTCTCGTACTCTCCAAGTGAGCCCCTATAACCCCTTAAAACGAATGACGCCACTTTTGAATCACCCTGTATATCTAAGGAATCCTGATATTAAAGTTGCTTTGGTTCTTTGAGACTACGTCTTCTTGGAGGTCTCTGCTGCTCATGTTGTTGACGCCGAGATATTTGAAGCTCATAAGCTGTACTACTGGTTTATTGTATACAGCCAATTTACATCTTCTGGGCTCTTTTGAGATGGTTAGCACTTTTGATTTTGCTACCGATATCTCCATGTTGTATTCCGTCAACGGACGTACAACGTCAACACGAATAATAAGTTATAATAAATAAGAACAGCCAAAAATAAAAGGTATCGGGTTCATATTTTAAATTTGATGTCAATGTCATTTCTCAAATGTCACGTTTTGACGTTTGTAATTTTTCAAAAGCGTATTTTTGTAAGCATATACAAGTGAAACAATGAGTGCCGAAAATTCGATGCCCTGTACACCACCCGAAGTTAGAGATGCCGCAAATGTTGGTTCAACTTCCAACCTTGAAACAGCTGTTTTTACTGTATGGTTTTTGTATAAGTTGTACACTTTACATGACATTTGCTCTATTTAAAAAGACCGCGTTTTGCGTGTGGCAACATCGGAGTACGCAGAAAAATAGGCCATTAAAACGACTTTGAGACTGAACTTGTAACACAGTTATAATTTATAAATTGCAAGTAAACATTAAATTAGGATCAATAGTTGTCGATAAACCTACATAATTCATTAAAAAATCAGCATGTTCGTTACTTTTTAATAAAAATACTTTAAAAAATATGACAGTGACACGTTCCATTTGTCAAATTTACTTTTGCGCACACTGTGCGTAAAAGTCCGTGCGTAAAAGTGAAACACATGAATACGAATGAAAAGTGCTTCTTTATGGCCATCGCTTCTGATCGGAAAATGGCAGTTTATGATTCACTCGAACAAAAAATAGGTTAAAAGCTATGCTTCGCTCATAGCCTCCATTTTTGTCACGCCGTGACGTCATGCGCGCTTCTCTTCAAAATTCGTTCGGCCAGTGAGCTGAGCTTGTTCGTTTGAGTATCATGTTTATATATCACAGAAAAAATATGGGCCAGTAATTTCGGACAACTTAAACTCCTGGAAATCAGCAGCTTTTCCACCAAAGCTACTAGCCATAGTAGCTTTGGTATTGCCGAAAATAATACCGCTTTCTTCTTATTTCTTCTCAGGTAGAAAAAAGTTTAGATCATGCTTGCATAGCTTACGGAAGCAACAGACACCGTTAACCAATTTTTTTCGAGTAAAAGACGAACCTATAATATTGGAACTGTTTTCATGAAATTGCCACCTATTCTAAACTACTCAATAAACGGCTTTTTTCTTGTAAAATGTCCGCCAAAGCAAAAGTGAACTTTATTCAACAATATTCAACATCAAAATATTGTCTCAGGTTCAAGAATCCTTAAAAAAACTGATGGATATTTATCTTATATAAATTTGTTAATTTCTTAGCGACTGTAATTTTATAGAAATGAAAATGCATTGTGTAATGTATGACGAGTGCTTCAGTCAGATAAATTTAATATTGCTGCCTGTCGCTGAATTACATTGAATTGAAGTCCGGTACAGCCCTGGAAAATTGCGTCTTCATTCTTCGTTCTGTCGATTCTCTGGAGACTGAGTTCTATCATTTCATTTTCGTTTTAACGCAGTAGTATATTGTTTTCACTTTTTGATCCATCTTCGAGTGACATTAGAATTATAACAAGTTGTAGCTCTGAAATCTAAACTCCAGGTAACAGTTTCAGGTCCCATCGTTTACTAATAACAATATCCCATATTAAACTCCTCGGCTGAAGTGAAGTTATTGTCAATCTAATGGGTTCAAAAGTTTGACTTCCTGTAATTAAGTTGGTAATCCAATCACTTAATCTAATAAGCAGGAGTAGAGTACTGTTTCCATATGACTTAATATACAGAAGCGCCCCATCTATGTTACAACAGTATATTTATCGTGCACGTAATGCACCATAATATACTAGGTATTAAACACATCACTACTGAAACTAATTTGTTTGTATCAAGCGGATAATCCACCCAATGAAATTATTTCGGACTCTTGGGCCATTCGAGCCCTTTTCCTCCACGGCTTCCTAATACGATGGCGCGCCGGGGGCAAATTGCCTGTTTTATGGTTTCTCCAAAGAGTATCCCCTTGCATGTGCTCCGCAAGGTGAGAGACCTTCGGTTGCTATACCTTTGTTCTTTTCTCCTTGTTTCTAAATTAGTTTCAGCAGCGGCGCCCCAACTGCGTTAACAAAATATATGTTCAACTTGTGCATCCTGAATTATTAGCAATTTGCTATAGGATAAGTATGTTTCCGACGTCTCAAAATTGCATAAATTATATTATAACCAATATAATCAATCCTAACTGCAACATCTTCAACATGTGAGAATAGCGGTTTTAATAAACTTCCACTTTAAATTTTAAAAAATCTTTTGTGCCTTGTTTCCTGACTGACTTGAAAATAATTGGACTTTTCAGATCCTATACTACTGTGTATATTTTCCTGACTGTATTTCAATTTAATCCAATTAGCAATTTTTGGATTAGATCCTATACTGTCGTAATTTAAATTTGGTTACTAATTTTTGTATAAATGTATGTACGTTGGTTTAAATTGTTGTTACGGATTTACAGGATACGAACGCCCTTAATGTGTATTTGATAAAACTCGTATAATAATGTAGGACATTCAAATACACAATCCTGGGATGTCTTCGGAAAAATATATGTGGCTGAACTGGTCAGGAAAAAGTCGATGTTGCTGTTTGGACGGTCAAAACATTTAAAAAGCATAACCCAAAAAACTGTACTGTGGGCGTCGCGTCAAGCTTGCTTTTAAAATAATCTGCAACATTAAAAATTCTTTCTAGCAACTCGGCTTCTGTAGCGACGGGCAAAGCAAATAGTTTGACTAAAGAGAGCCCCACAGAAAAAAATTTAGCGGCGCTAAATCTGGTGATCTTCGTGGCCAATTTATGAGTGCATCGTTGCCTCTTCCGGTCCATCTATTAGGATACGATTCATTCAAAAATTTTACGAATTCTTGATGGTTTGGAATTCTGCGGTTTGAATATTTATAACTATATAATAATATAAATTTAATATACTTATATATATAAAATATTATATTATAATATACAGGGTGTCCAAGATAAGGATGCATTGCATTTTGATCTCTGAAACAGTAAGAGATACGAACTCGCTTAAATTAGGAAACAGTTGCGCAATTAGTGAACCATAAACAAGATATGATAATGCTGTGTGGAGACTTCAACGCACAAAACACAGAGAAACACGAGAAATAAAATTTATCCACGGCAAAAGAGCTGCCCTTGCTGATTATCGTGTACCAAAAATTACAGAACAGCAAAACTCGTTCGGTATGACACAACAAAGTTTAAACAACCACAGACTTTGGACAAATACCAAAAATATCTTGCCGATAGACTGCATGCCGAGGAGCTGGAAGATCATACAAACAGCATTGAAGAACAACGGCAAACGCTGAAAACAGTAAAAAGTGGTACGGCAAAAGCATGTTTGGAAGAAGAGAAGAAAACCAAAACGGCGTGGTTCGACGAAGAATGTAAGTTACTGAACGCTCAAAAAGGAAAGGACAGTGCAGTTATGCTGCAGGGGCAGTCGGAGGCAAATATAAAAACATCCAGAGAATAACGAAGACAGGCAACAACAATGAACAGACAAAAAACAAGAATGCTTGAGCAAGATATGTTTACTGATATGGAGACGAACTTAAATCAGCATAGATCCAGAGAGCTCTTTACACAAGCCAGTACCTCAAATCTGAGTTCCGACCAAGATCAGGACAAACATTAAAAAGGGAAGACGACTCAATCATCTCGGGTACCAAAGAAATCCTTGAAGTCTGGAGACAGCATTTCAACAGTCTCCTGAACACAGAAGAGAAACTTTTACTGGAGAAACAGAAGAGCAAGCATCACTAATATACCATACGGTCGACAGAACTGTGGACGACCCTACATTGGAGCCTGAAGCGAGGGTGATTGCAAAAATTAAGAACAACAAAGCACCAGGCAAAGATGGTAATCTGGCGGAATGTCTTAAATATGGAGGGGATATATTACAACAGCCAATACATAAATTGACTGAATGCATTTGGAGAGAAGAATAATTGCCCGAGGAGTGGGCGCAATGTACTATAATACCACTTGATAAGAAGGGAGACAGAATGAAGTGTGAAAGTTACCGAGGAATTTCGCTGATCAATGTAACGGAAAACGTTTTGGACAATATAATACTGGACCGACTAACCTCTCTGGTTGACAGCTGCATTGGGGCATTGCAACCGTAGGCCAGATATTTACCATTAGGCAAATGTTGGAAAATTCTTGGAGATTTAACCAAGCGCTGCACAACCTCTTTATAGACTTTAGGCAGGCTAATGATATCATATTGCGAGTAGAACTATGCAGAGCCATGCAGAACTATCAATTCCCTAGAAGCTTATACGTCTAACCAGAAAGTGCGTCGAGGGATCTAGTAGTGTGGTTAGAGTTGCAAATGCTCTGTGAACCCCATTTTTTATAGACACCGGACTTAAACAGGGAACTGCTATGTCGCCACTGCTGTTTAACATTGCTCTGGAAAAGGCAGTGCGATCAGCGCGCATTGATATACAAATTACAGCAGATGGGCCCAGATTACTGCCTGCCTTTGCAGACCACATTGATATGGTGGGGAGCAGCACCATAAAAGTAAAGGAACAAGTCAATAAACTATAAAATGAAACTAAAAAAATGGGTCTTACTATCAATGGAATGAAAACCTAGTACATGTGTGTCACCAGGAAAGTTTAAAGAGGACGGATAAGAGACTGAATTGGTCAAAATGTCACAATATGCGAGTTTAACTTTGAAAGATTTCAGAGGTTTAAATACCTAGGCGCCATCCTAAATGACGAAAATGACATACTAGAGGAAATCAAGACTAGAAAAGAAAGCAAACCACAGACAAGAAGCGCCCCGGAAGACCACGACTAAGATGGCGAGACAACATCAAAAGCAACCTCGAAGCCATGGGGTATGAAATGGATACCCAACCAATGCGAAACCGAGAGGAATGGAGACAAATAGTCCGGTCATCCAGAACCCACCAAGGATTGTTGTGCTACGGATGTTGAATGATGATGATAAATTAGGGGACCATATACACTATTAGCACCCTACACGCAATAGTTTAAGCAATAACAATGAACTTTGGGCACCACGTTTTTACATCTAATTTGAAATTTAGGGAAAACTATTAAATACAAAGGTTCTTCTTCTTCTTCCTCTTATATTAGGATTATATCCTGTTTTTCATCAACATCATAGCTTCAGTTGTGTCGCTGAACTCCAGCTTTCATACCAGCGGGTTGGTGGTCGTCCCGGGGGTCTTTTTGAACGTGGTACTCCCTCTCTGGCAAATTTTGGCAGTCTGGTGTTGCCCATCCTGTTAACGTGGTCGGAATGGTGGTAAATGCTCCACTCTCGTCTCCTGTTGCGAGATCATCTCACGACGTCTTGGATATCGCACTTAGTTCTTATGTCGTCGCTTCTTACATGATCAAGTAGGCTACATCCCACCATAGATCTTAGTGTTCTCATTTCCGTTGTTCTTATAAGCCGTTTAGTTAGGGCATTTTCCGCTCTGGTTTCGACTGCATACGTCATCACAGGTCTAACGCAGGTTTTGTATATTCTGGCTTTGCTCTCCACAGACATATATTTATTTCGCCATATTATGTCTCTCAAATATCCCGATATCAAGGCTGCTGTTGTTGTCTGCGCTCTCACTTCTTCTTTTAGGTCTTTACTACTTGACCCCAAGGTATTTGAACTGCATAACCTGTTCGATGCTCTTGTTGTAGATGGCAAGCTTGCATCTGCACGGTTCCCTTGATACCGTGAGAGACTGTGTCTTGGTTGTGGATATTTGCATGCGAAACCTGGATGCCATCCGTTCAAACTTATAAAGAAGCCTTTGCAAGTTGTCCTCATCTTCGGCGATTAGCTCCGCGTCGTCGGCATAGCAAATCATCTTTATTTCTTCATCACCCATTGGATACCGTCTGCCAACCTTCTTGACTTCTGTAATAATTTCGTCCATTATGATGTTAAATAATGCAGGACTTAAACTGTCTCCCTGCCTTATTCGAGTTGATATGGGTACTTTCTCAGATAGTTTGCCTGCATCTTTTGTGTAAGTGTGGTTGTCTGTGTTGAGTTCCGCTATAATTGTTATTATGTTGCGGTTAATATTTCTCTTCTGCAAAAGCGGCACGACGTAGGATAGTCTTACTCTCTCGAAAGCCTCAGTCAGGTCAACAAAGCACATGAAAGCTGGTTTATTAAATTCTATAGCTTTTTCGGTTATTTGCAGGATGGTGAATATTGCAGAAGCTGTTACTTCTTCCTCAAAGATCTTCGTAATGAGTTTTGAGATTGCACTTAGGAGGCCAATTCCTCTGTAGTTAGTTAAGTCAGTTTTTGATCCCTTTCTGAAAATTGGTATGGTAATACTATATTTTCACTCTGCTGGAATTTCTTTTTTGTGCAGAACTTTGTTAAAGAAGGCATGTATCTGGTCTAGTAGCATATCACGTCCGTATTTGATCATTTCATTGCTTATCTCGTCCATTCCCGGCGACTTTCGATTTTTCAGTTTTCCAACGAGTTGTTTTATCTGTTCCCTAAACATGTTCCACTGTTGGTGTGTGCTACTATCGTTTAGTTGTGATTTGATGGTTTTAGCGTTGACGTTAGTTTCCTTATATGCTCACAAACAGATTACAAACAACTCAAACAAATACAAAAGTTATAAATTTTAACGTCTAGTTTATTTTAGGATAATACCAATTGATACGGGGTGCCTCAAACTCAAGTGACATACCAAACTTACATTTTTAATGGAATGCCAAACTTTTTATTGCATATTCGTGCATATGCATATGCATATAGAACATTTATATGCAATATGCATATGCATATTTTTATTGCATATAAATGTTCTATATAGATTTTCTATTGTTTTTGAGTTTATAACTAATATTGATTGAACTTTGGCCACCCCGTTTTTACATGTAATTTGAATTTTCAGGAAAAATATTAAATGCAAAATTTGTAGATATTAACGTCCAGTTTATTTCAAGATAATACCAATTGATACAGGGTGTCTCAAATTCAAGTAGCAGACCAAACTTTCATATTTGGGGTGTTGAACTTGATAGTTTCTTACTGCTGTGACCAATTTGATTTTTGGATGAAGGGTTGTTTGTATACAACACTTATTATTTTTTTATTAGTCCGTGTAATTTTTGCAAACATTAAGTTCTTCTGATAAAATTTCTGCAGCATGGAAAATAAAACAATGCAAATTTTCTTAAAGTTCGGACCTACCAGTTATTAGTTAGACTTCATGCTACCAGTTAAACAATTTTTTTTTGGACTTCAACTCCAAAGAATACTTGCAAAAAATCAAGTTTTTCGTCTTGCAGTCGTAACAATTTTCGTCGTGCACCCTCTCTGTTTCCAGTGACGTTTTGAAAACATGATACTTTACGTGTCCCCACAAAAAAAATGTAAAGCTGTTAGAGCGGGTGCCCTAGGCGTGACCGAAAAGACCACGGAACTGAACAACTTTTGTTCATTCAATTTTGCCCAAAGTGATGATTCAAATTCTGACGGATTTCATCAAAAAGTATACCAGTCCAGATGTTAACAAATGTACTTAATTGCTTATTTATTCTGTTGAAGATGCCATCTCGTGTGAACATAGCTTTATCGGTCGATGAAACATAACATAAAAAATTAGGCTGCTCAATAATTTGATTGGCTGCAAACCACTGACAAAATTGAACTTTTGGCATATAATCTACTAGGGTGAAACCTTATTTTAACCTTTACTAATTAACTTATAAATATATAAAATTATAAATTATAAAATTGTGTTTAGTGTGTCACAGTGGGAGTCTGGGTAAGTCGTCGATGAATTGCAATAATCTTCTTGTAAACAGGAAGTTGACTTGTGGAAAAAGTTCTTGATCAAGCTGTTCAGCAGCTTTTGAGTTGCAATTTTTGGCGTCATATTCCAGATGCATATCTGTTACTTCCCGATCAAACATATTAACATTTACGTTAAATTAAACTGAATGTAACAAAATAACTGTCAAGAGATGATATTATGTCCAGACAGAATATAATAAATTGCATCAAGACCCGAGATAACACGTTTCTGCATATAACGGTTTTCAACGGTCGTAGAGCCGAAGCACATTGCGCAATTTTTCGGACATAGGTTCTTATACATAAATGCTTTCTATTGCTCTTGTTCTGCTATTGTTGCATGACATATGTTGCAATGTACATGTTTATTGCAGTGTACAATTCCGAGAAGTTTGATCACGTAGCTCCAAATCACCCTGAATAAAATACATATTCTCACTTCATACATATATTGATTGATATGACATATTGATTGACATGATTCAAAACTGGCGTCATTCCTTTGAAGGGGTTATAGGGGCTCACTTGGAAAATACGAGAAAGATTGAAAATTTTTTTTTCGAAAATTTCTAGACGATATTAACAGTTGAAAACTTTCATGTTGCGAATATTTTTCTAAGATGCTAAATATCGAGATTATTTTGCTACAATTTTTTATAATTTTACAGACCTGTTTCTCATAATAAATTGAACCATAAGAAAAAAATTATAATTTGCTCACAGAAATTATTATAAAAAATAAAAGGAAATGGTTTTATGCATTTTCAAAACAAATAGAGAATGATTCATTAACGATGGAAAATCCAGTGGAAATTTTTTTTTAACATGTACATTTTTCTCAGAAACGGACCGGAATATCCATATGCAACAAGAATACTTAATTTATGGGAAACATTGGTCCGCCATTCCAACGAACATTTTACAGAAGTAAGAAAAATATTATAAAATTCTGATGAATCTAATTTCAGTTAATAATATGAAAAAGTGCCCAAAAGTACACTAGTCATATGAAAATATGCAGCTCTCTAGAGAATCTTCATCCAGCATCCCTTTTAGGGAATTATTTTTAGTAGTAGTAAACATCTTTATTTCTAAAAAAGGCTATCGACCTTTTAGGGAATTATTTTTATTTTGCCTGAAATACCATTATGATTTTCCGTGATTGGAAACTCTCGAAGTGAAGGAACTGGGTTAAGATAACATTGCATAACATTGTTTGATGAAGCAGCAAATTTCCAATTTAATAATATCTTAGTTGCTTTTCTTGCCATAGACTGTCAAAACGTAATTCCTTGCAGCTTTATTGTCTTTGAATTTTCTTAGATAGATGTTTACTTGTAGTAAATTTAGCAGAAAAGCTGCCAAGATTTTTTTAAATAAAGTTGTTGCGACTCAATTAACTAGAGACATCTGAGACCCCAAACAAATACTTAAGTCCTCCAATTATTAGGTCAAGAATGAAAAACGCATTGTCAAATCAGTTTTCTACTAACGTAGAGGCAAAGACGAGACAGCAAGGTCAAACTATCAAAGTCGGACAAGTTCCTGACCTAGTACTCATACGTGACGATTATATGAATGAACTGTATATTCGATGGATATTTACTTTGTTAGATCCTGCGGTTTATTCCAACCTTTTCAGTCCACATAGTTGTTAAAAAAGCTTAACATTTTGAGGGCTGTGGTTTTTAATTTTAGTGATTTTTCCAGAAAAAAGTGTTGGGTGAACAGTGAACAGCGAGAATACATATCACTGTATTCCTTATCGCTTTTCACAAAATATGATATTGATGATAAGAATAATTTTGATAGTTTGAAATACCCTCTATCGGTTCACGATCAGCGCTAACTGTCGGCTGGATCTCACTGAAAGTTTGATTACTATAGTTAATTGATATTTTTGTGGGTCCTAGCAATTATAATCGAAGTATCTTTGGGAATATTTTTTTTTGCGTCTTGCGAACTAATTCAAAATTGTTATAGTATATTATTACGCCCAGGGAATGTACAAAGTTGATTTTCGTAAATTACAAAAACACCAGAATAGTTATTTTCCTACCAAGTGAGTCAAGTCTCACATTTCGAGCATTCGGCTGGCATTGACCTAACCACGCAAAGAAGAGTTTGGACTTGATACTTGGACAATTGATACTTTCGATGGAAAGTTGTCGATTGATTGAAAAAGTTTTTTCGAAAATTTTTAGAAGATATTTAGTGTAGAGTGGGGCAGGTTCGGACAGTTTTAGTTAAAGTGACTTTAAACTCTTATTTCAGCTACACTAAATTTAATTTTTACTTAAAGTAATTATTTTATATGTTTTTAATCTAATAACATAGCAGTCAAAAAAAAATTGCACACTTTTTTTGTAAAAAAGGTAAAATTAAAATAGTTGCATTTGTCCGAAGGTGCCCTTGCATTTGTCGGAAGATGATGGGACAGTTTTGGACACGCATGGGGTAGATTCGGACATATACTTCAAAACTAGTTTTTCTTTCAAAAGTATATTTTAAATATTTTAACTTTGTTAATTAAACCCACTAAAACAAACATAATGTCCCAAAAGAACGGTAGGTAAATAATTAAAAACAGTTTTTGTTATTAAAATCATAAAAGATGGGAAATTATTTTAAATTTAACTAAATAAAATTAGCCAGGCGAGTATTCCCTGGGCAGTTTTGCCTCTGTCACATCTTGCGATGGTTGAAAAATCCACAATGGGAAAGTGAAAACGCTTGCGCGAATGTCTTAAATATCTTACAACAAACTCGCCGTATTCTGCACACTGTATCACCTGCCCGAAGTAATAAACAATTGTTTTTTTTCGTGGGAAATTTAACCAAAACGTAATCGTCACATAAATCGCGTCACAGATCATCATCATCTGCAAATTAAACAATAAAAAAACTTTGTATAAATATTTTGTAATTTTGTACCTAAAAGCTTAGCGAATTCTCTGAGTCAGATGAGTAACCATGAAATTTTTTAATTTCAGAAATTTTAAAAACTCTGGATCAGAACTGAAGACGTGTCTCTATCTTTTGCTATTTTCATTGTCATGCTGATTTGTTTCCCTTGAACATTCTCTTTAATTGTGGGTTTTTGAATTTTTGAGTGCTTGTTCTCTTTGTTACTCACTTTTTCTTAGTTTCAGATTTCTCTAACTTCAGTCTCCTAATTTGTTCTAATTCTTCAACTCGAGTTTTCTCTGGCGTGCTTGAAACAGGTTTTTTCCAATCTAAGTGCATATTCAAATGCCAATTTGCGGGTTGTCTGATACGTCAAGCCATATAAAATTTGTGACGATTTATTCAGATATGATTCTAGTTCATTTTATTCGTTTACAGAAAATATTTGCCGCGTAGCATATTTTGATAAGCCTGAACGTCGCAACGACCCCTGATCGCTGTAATTTCTGGAATCAGAATGGGGATTTTAACTTTTGGTCTTTGAAACTCTGTCATGCAGCTTTGATTTTTTCACACCAAAGGTACTAGCAGCATTACGTATTGACATATTAGTATGAATTACATTTGAAACAGCTGTTTGGATTGTTTCTTCGGGAACCTCGGGTTGATTTCGTTTCTTGACATAGTTCCTAACCATCCTAAATTAATTTTATATGTTATGTAGGTAATTTCAAATGAAACAAACCAATTTTTAATAACCTAAATTGTAAATAAATAGGTGGGGCACTTCCGGACAGTCCGAATGTATCCCACTCTACACTGTCCGGATGTGCCCCACATGCACAAAATGTAAACAACCTAAAAAGTATGAAAATAGTGCTGTTGCCGATTTTTGAAATGTATGTTATGTGCTATAAAATGATTATATGTTTTACTTATGTCACTTTAAAACCAAAAAATTAGAACACCAAATAGTGCAAAACCTTACGAACGGAACATGGTACCAGAGATTAGTTGACTAATCGCTGATGGACTTGAGATCACGGTTTATTTCACACATTTTTAGATCACACTTGGCTAATAACTTTTAAATCGCTTTAAATACCGGCATAAAATTATACGGCACGGCGTGAAATAAGCAATGTTACCAACTGTTTAAATACCGAATCACATTTCGTTTTGAAAGGCGGTAAATTCAAATCGTCCGGAGGTGCCCCATGTCTGAACCTGCCCCACTCTACCCTACAGTTGAAATTCGAATTTCAACTTTGTTATTAACTATTATTTTAAAATAGTCCTATGTTTTATTAGTAGCCTATTGGAATGCTTAACCATTCTAAAAGAAAAATTACGATCTTTGCTCCAAATTACGAAAATGTTTGATATTAAAAAAGTACTCTTCTACAAGTTTTTGATGAAAAGTCAAAGCGGCACTCATGTTTTTTTATCACTAACAGATAGTTACAGCTCGATAGCCTTTGTCAATAATAACAAGCATTTATCAAACTGGGACTTACTTTGAAGCTCCTTTCACAAAATGTACATCAACATCGAATTTGCGGATATGCGATAAGTTATGGGGAAATGCCACAGTAACATAGCAGAAGCTGTAAGAACTTACACCAACAAAGAACTAGAGACACTGGACGATTGACTCCGGGAATTGACGCAGACAGTAGACGATCTAGAGGTGCTCGGTTTCTAGACCTAGAGGAAGTACCTATAATTTTTTAATCGCTACTGGTTTATTTTTCAAAACAGATTTTCAGATCACATTTTGAGATAGTTAAAAATTGAAGTTTAGGTTTTATTATATTATGACAACCAGTATAAAAAAAGCTGTATAAGTTCGAGCAAAACCATCGGATCTCGGCTTTTTATCCTTTATCGATTAACATGTAGATTGAACTTATGAAATTATTTTTTGATTTAACCATTCACCAGAACTTAAATGATTTTTGGTTACAGATTGTCTGTGAAAAGAAGTTCCAAGTGGATCAACATTTGAAAACATCTATGAATATAGCCAAGTTGCAAAAGATAAAATCTGGTCCCGTTCAGCAGTCTGTGTAAACAACATTTCAAAATATCGGAGGCAAAACAAGAAGTGAAACGGAGGTGTTTCATCAAGACTTATGCAAAGCTTTAGTGGCGGCGAATATTCCTTTAAAAAAGCTTCAAAATACCCAATTCAAAGAATTTTTGCAAAAACAATGTAACAAAAACATCCGTGAAGAATATACCATAAGAAAGAAGAATGTGAATGCACTACATAAAACGATAATACAGGAAATTAGAGTTGCTCTGGACAATCATACTTTTTATATTACTGTTGATGAAAGCACAGATGCTTGTGGTCAACTCATGATTGGAGCCTTACAAGAAGATAATCCAGAGTTAGACAAAACTAACAATATGACAGTAACCCGTTTTATTCATTCATCGTTACCAGAATTTTTCTTGCCAAATGCAATTCAAGCTGAAAAGTTTTTGGTGTTTTTGTCTGATGCAGCACCGTATGTGGTAAAAGTGGGCCAAAACCCGTAATTACCCGGTGCTATTAAGCTATTAAGGAATTTATTTTAGATATAGAAGACAACTCGCAGTGTGTAGTGCAAAGTCAATTAATGGAGAAAAATGCGGATGTAGCCAATCAACTTGTTTTTATTAAAATTCATTTTAGTTTTATACCAGATATAATAGTTTCATTAGAAAGAAGGAATTTGAGTTTAAGTGAAGCTATTAATTTTCTTCAAGCATTTTCCGCTCAAGCATTTTCCGCTCAATGAAAAAAGGTTCCCGCAAGATGCAGGAGTTAAAGTTACAAAAAAATTTGATGCTACTATAGAAAAGAATGAAGGTTTCAATTCTTTAGAGTCAGTAAACAGTATTTTTGTTGGTAAATAATCCAATGCAATTACACCGTGGCTTTATAGCTTGCTACCCAAATTGCAATACCGTCCTATTACATCGGTAGATGTTGAAAGAACCTTTTCTGTATATAAACATATATTTCCTGACAGGAGACAATCTTTTTTATTGGAAAACTTTGAAAATTATTTAATTTTAAATTCCTACTATACAATTTATCCTTTTAATTTATATATCCAATATCCTTTTTAATGTATTTTATATCTTCGCTTTCCTTTACCTTTTCAAGAAATAAATATTTTCCATCAAATCAATGTTTGTGTGTTTTTAAAAGTAATTTTACATGTTAAATAAATGCATTCTATTGCATATTTGGCCAGATAAATGCATATAATCGCATATTTGAAATAAAAATTATACATATATATGCGCATATTTTGATTTAATTTAACTGCATATATGCCGTGACTTAATTATAAGTTTTGCTGCATTTCATTAAGCTTGCATTAAAACGGACAAGTTACCATGTTACTAATAGGTGAGTCGCAAGTACTACTTGCCAGAATTAACAAAAAAATATATTTTGGATTAATAGTTTCCTTTTATATTTCCATTCGATGATACCGCCATAAGGCAATAACAGCCTTGCAATCGAGATTATAACATTTTTGAATGTTATAATCATCATAATAATGTGAAAGCTATTCGTGCAATAAATTAAAAATCGAACAACTTTTAATCAAACAGCGAATGTTATGTGCTAGCCTTTGTTTCGCTTTTGAAGTTATTAATGAAGCTCTGAAAAGGAAAAAAAAATTATTAAATTGAAAGCAGGAAAGAAAAAGCTTGCACAATGCAAGAACCAGAATGCTGCAATTATAACGATCTGAAGTCAAAAAGCATTTTTCGCTTTCAGGAATAGGTGTATATTATTCTTATTATTATATGCTAGGGTCATCAGTGAGCCCTAGACTCAGTCACAATCGCCCTCAAAAATCACATCTCAATCATACCTCAAATAAATGAATATGGTTTTTGTTAATATTAAATCAAATAAGATTAACACAGAGTTTTATTATACCTTGAAATAAAAAAATTCTCACAATCAAAAATATTACACAATGACAAGGCAATAAAAATCTAGTGCATTTAATTTTATCGTAATCGGAACAGTAAACAACACTTACAACTTTCTGACTAGCGGACGACAACAACAGCGAATAATAAAATTCAACAAGTTCGAGCTGAAAAGTAGCCAAAGCAATCATAAAAGGATTAAAAAGTTTACTTGATTTAAAAGCGTAACACTTCAGACATGGAGGTTCTTTTTACATCGGGGAATACTGGCAATTTTTTACTGTAGAATAAAATACTTAAACCTTGAAACACAGGAAAGAAACAATGTCATGAGGGATAAACGTCGTTACGTGGAGAAGATAAGTGCCCGATGGACTACTCCGAGAAATTGTCACAAAAGGCAATTTGGTCAAAGTCACACAATATTGCAAAGCACTACGGTAATTGACTTATCTAAGTCGCAAGCAATTTAATTAGTATCTTACGGTTAAACTACGAACTTGGCAACTCTCGACATTAACCGATTAATCGCAAGTTTATCACACAATCTAATGTTAATGTCGCAAGAAAATCAGATTTTTAACAGCTGTTCAAGTCGACTTCTGCGATTTTCGCCTGTTCATATTGAATCTATTTTTAGATATATTGTAAAGATACGGGTTATCAATTTGAAAACCTCCCACCCTTAATATCTCTCTTACAGTTAGAAATATGAAAAATTCGAAAGACACGTCAATAATATTTGTAAGGGGAACACTTGACATTAATATTTTTTGCGGATTTTCCCCCTAGGAGCGGAGAAACCCAGTTTGGTTTTATAAAGGGTCTAGGTACTAGGGAAGCACTCTTCTCTATCAAGCTACTTATCCAGAAGTGTTATGATCAGAGGCGAGATGTGTTTATATGATTCATAGACTATCAAAAAGCTTTTGATAACGTTAATCACGATCTTCTATTAGCAAGGCTGCAAGAGATTGGCACAGATTCTAGGGACATCCGTGTGATCCAACGTCTTTACTTACAACAGACTACCGAGGTAAGGGTCAACAGCGAAATCACCACTGATACATTCTGTATATCCAAGGGGGTTCGCCAGAGATGCTTTCTGTCACCAATCCTATTTAATATTTATGTTGAAAAGATATTTGAGCTGGCTCTTCAGCGAAAATAAAAGAGGAATTAAGGTCAATGGAATCCCGATTAATAATCTTAAGTATGCAGATGATACTGCCCTACTCGCACATTCAGCCGAAGACCTTCAACAGCTTGTAGACAGAGTAAACCAAGTTGGTAAACAGTTCGGACTGAACTCATCAGGAATCAACTCATCTAAAACAAAAGTTTACACTTACAGACAACCTGTCAACCGACCGATTACCCGACAACCTGTCAACTATGTGATCAGAGTTGACGGAAGAAGCTTACATCAAGAGTCGCGTTTTGTTTATCTGGGTACCACCCTTAAAAAAATGGGATTCTTTATGAGGAAGTCAAAATATTATTATTAGGAGTGGTTATTATATAGGAGCGGTTATTAAACCTGCATTGTCGATCAGATTAAGTTCAGATCAGCATAAAAGATTAGTATTACCACTATTAAGTAATCTATTTTAAAGGGCTGTTTTTAAACAGGTTCATTTTTTTTGTAACGACTTGACATCAAACAATGAATTCTCCTTAGATGAATACAGATTCCCAGTAGTAGTAAACATCTTTATTTCTAAAAAAGGCTATCGACCTATCGGTCTTTCTGCCCTTGTTTAATACATGTAGTCTTAATCTAAATAAAAAACAAATATGAAAATTCTCTTATTCTAGGTTAACAATATTATTAAATAAAATTCCAATGACAAGAAAAAATTATTTTATTGTCCACTAGCCAATTGCGTTTGTAAGTGTCGAGTAGCGTTGATGTAGGGAAACGGAAGCGGGATTGTCTGGTTGGTCTTGTAAGACAAGGGGGATTCAGTATGGTCCAATTGTAGGGGTTGTTTGTCCATTTTGTCTGTAGATGTATGAGTCTTTCCGAGATCTTTGTCATGTTTGTGCGTTCGTATAGTAGTTGGGTGGCGGGGTTGTGCAGTGGGTTTTGGGGGTCTTATTTATGTTATTAGTCTTAGTGCAATTTGTTCTGTTGTTTGTGTATAACGTTTTGTCCTTTCTGTTCCGTTGGTCATGAGTAGATGTCCAAAGTCTAGCAAGGGTCTACAAATCGCTTTATATATTTTGGTGGCGGTGTTTGTGCTAATCCCTCTGTCTTTGTAGGTTAGTGATCGGAAGTGTTTTGTTCTCTTTATTGTTTCTGCCGTGATGTTTCGTATGTGTTTAGTGAATTTACGTTTGTGGTCAATTGTGATTCCAAGGTATTTTACGTCGTTTTTTGGTTGTGTCGTTTGGCCGTCTGCAGTTATTGTAGGGGAGTCAGCGTTGAGTCTGTGGTTTGTGAGCAGAAGTTGGTTTTTTGACGCGTTTGGTGTTAGTCTCCATTTATAAAACCATGTCATTGTGTTGTTTGTTAGTGTTTGGTAGTCTTTGAGCTGCTCTCTCAGTAGTTTTGTCATGTACAATAAGTGCCGTGTCGTCACTCATCAGCAATATGTATGCCGATCTGTCGATTTGATTTTTGTCTGGTAAGTTGTAATTGTATATGTCATGGCAGTATATATTGTAGAGAAACGGTGAGAGCGGGGATCCTTGAGGGAGCCCTCCCAGGGGAAAAAGAAAATGACAGTGTTTTGTCAATTCGTACTTGTAGTTGTCTGTTTTCTAGTAAGTTCTTTATGGTGTGTAGTAGATATCTGGTGTGTGTAGTTTGTATAGTTTGTATAGTAAGCCTCTAAGCCAGACACTATCGAAAGCCTTGTTAATGTCCATAAACAGGCAAGCTGTCTTTCTGTCAGTGAGGTGGGTAGTTTGTATATTGTTGGCCAAAATAAAGAGCGGATGAACAGTCGAGTGATGTGGTTTGAAACCAAATTGGTAGGTAGGTATATATTTTCCAATCACTTTTTCAAGCCGCTGCTTTATTATGTATTCAAAAATTTTGCTTAGTACTGGAAGTAGTGTAATTGGTCTGTAGTTGCTCGGTTGTGTATTGTCCAGTCCATTTTTGGGTATAGGGATTATTAAGCCGTTTTTCCATGTTTCTGGGATTCTGCCATTTGTGATGCAGTTGTTCAATTCAGTTAGGATCAGTTTGTGTGTTTCTTGAGTTAGGCTTTTCAAGAGTTTTGCCTTAATTTTGTCTTTCCCCGGTGCATTGTTTTTGGTGTGCGCTAGGGCTTTAAGGTTTGTCGATATGCTGAAGGCCCTTTGATAGTGTCTGGCGAATGCGTCCGCTTTCTCTTTGTCTGTGTAGCGTTCTATTCCGTTTTCGTCAATTGTGTCAGTAGTGCCAGTCTTCCTGTATTGCGCCAGTTTCTTAATTTTTCGCCAGTATGTTTTGCCTTTGTCCTTCTGTATTTCTTTACATCTTTCTAGCCATTTGTCTTGTCGGTATTGTCCAATCAGAGTTTTAATGTTTCTCGTAAGTTGGTTCAGTGTCTTTTTTAGGTCGTTATTTTGAGTGTTTGTATATAGTCTGTACAGTTCTCTCTTATGTTTTATTAGTCTCAGTATGTATTTGGGCAGTGTATGTCGGTAGAAAGCATTTTTTATTTCCGGGCTAAATTTTTGTATGGCTAGTGTAAGTTGTTGTTGTATACAGATTCCCATTAAATTCTAAAAACCGCTTTGGAAATATTCTAATCTAAAATTTTCATTAAGTCATTCGAAACTGAAACTTTTTCGAAACATAATTAAATATTCTTAGTCACACTTTCCTTTATGCAATATCGGACACTCGAACCAATGTCAAACACAAACAGGAAGCATCGCACATTACAAACACATTGCACGTAAATGTTTTGCATACATGTATAAAAATCATTAAGAAAAACTAGTAAAGTTTTAGTTTAACAAATTTTCTGCACCCACAAACAATCAAGAAAAATGAGTATATGTTTTAGTGCAATGATAACCCTGGCTTTAGTATCGGTTAGTTTATCCCAACCACCTGCCTATAGCGAGTCTTACGCTAAAGTTCGATACCAAACTCAATGGAGAACATCCGATCGCAATAAAGCCCTATTGAGGGCGGAAGAGGCAGATAAAGAAGAAGGTAAGCGATCAGTTGTAATAAAGCTTACTTAGACATCACCCCCTTAACAAAATTACAAAAGCCAGGAAAACAAGAACAGTTTGTTCTAGTTTTCGTCGTTATATCGTAGCTTTCCAAGATTCCCTATGTTTGTCACCCTTAGTGAGCCCAATAAATTAAGACAAAATAATTTACAAAACTAGATCGGCTTAAAGATACTTCGAAAAGCATCTTGCAGTTAAACTTTTATAAAAATTTAAAAAATGTTGTCAAAAAATATTTTTAAATATTTGAAATTTTATTGATAATCCTGTTATGATCAAATGGTCCGTGGGGAAATTTGATTAATTTTTATCACTCACTATTTGCAACTTTATTTCATAGCGGTTTTGTATTATTATCAAGCTGATTTTGACATATCAGTTCCGTAAATCAATACTTCCAGCCGCAAGTAATTGCTAATTTGAGAAACAATTCCGCGGTCATCCACTTTAGACATAAATCTTGGTAGTTGCTTGCTAACAGGAATGCCAATCGATTCAGCGATTTATCGCTTCGGCAAGCTGTATACAAGATAAATAGATAGTTCCACATTCAGTTCCACATTCAGTTACAGAAAATTCGACGGTGGATTCTGATGTTGAATCTATTTCACTAGCTGAACATGAAGAATTGACAACAGAACGTGAATCTGAGCAGATTAATTTTGTCGGTATGCAACGTGGACAATTGTTAAAAGATAAGCTGCAACATGAGGACGAGGGCAGAAGGAAAAGCTTTGTTTCAGTCGCGCCAGAATCAGACGCAAGGAATATTGAAAATTTGGATGAAATAGAGTATGAGCTCGAAGACTTAAATAATCCAGGTATCTACAAAGAAAATGTTGACAAAAACAGCAAACTAAGAGTAAGCAAATTTTTTTAATTTAAAGTAATTGCTTTCTCCCAAGGACAATGGAGCAATCGACTAAATGTAATTACATTTTCTTTCAAAACTATATATTAATTTGCAGTCGCAAAGTTTCAAAGTTTTCAACGTAAATAAAGTTTTCTCGTATATTTCTTTCAGGGGTCTACTATATAATCCATCCCAGCGGACTTTTTCAAAAGGTAGTATACAGTACGTGGGATGAACCACAGTATATGCAGCCCTCTACACAAATGCAATCTGCCATTGTTGATCCCATTGTGGAGGCCGTTTACACTTATGATCCGACCACTTTTATATTTCAACGCTTGATTCTCGGTTTGCCACAGTAATATGCATAAACGCGTAACTTTTCTTTCAACTAAGTTCTGATTTCCAGCTTAAGAAAACTGCGCATAAAGTGTGCACTAACTGCAAACAAATATTTCTCAGAATGATGTTGTAGTAGTTGTAAGTATTTATATTATATTACTCACTAAGTAGACTAGTGCCATTAAAGTTCTATGTCAACACAATTCAGCAGAGCGAATTTGAACTGAAAACAGTTTTCTTATGAATATGCTGAAGCTACATCGAAAAGTAAAACTGATGTTAATTTGTTTGTTCACTCGAAGCAGGAAGACCGAATAATTAATGTGGATTTTCAGTTACTACGTGCAAGATTATTTGTTTCATATTTCCAAAGATGCAGTTTAGGCGAGAATAATTAAGTTTAGAGTTAATTAGTAAAGAGTTTCGCGTTGATTTTTCCAGAATCGTAAGTTTGTATTATATTCCCAAAGAATACATATCATCATACACCAGATGGAAAAGTCTTTGAAATTATTGCATATTTTCTGCTGTTGGCTCGAGACTTGTTGACATGTAGAGATACTTGTTACATCTTCTTGATAACTATTACCAAACTATTTTTCTGTATTTGTACATTGTGTTTTAATTTATTTTGCGCCATATTACTACTCATAATTTTAGATAATATTCAAAAAGAATGTACAATGTAAAGTTTTAAATTAAAAGATGAAAATATTTGAGGCTTGTGAATTAGTAAATCAACAAATTTTATGACAAATAGATTTGTTGTAACAAAAGCTAATATAATACTGCTTAAAAACATTCTCGCTTGTGAATAAAATGTAAAAATGTACATGAAAACGCTTATTTTCTGCTGGCTTAGCGATTGTCTGTGAAAATAGACATGCTATACGGGGTGTCAATTTGAAAACTTTCCATAGAAACATGAAAAATCGGAAAGATATCAATTTTATTTGTAAGGGGGACACTTTAAATTAATATTTTTAGCTTTCTTGTTTCAACCCCCTTGGAGGGGTAGATGTGACACTTAGAATCTTAAATGGGATTGGGGGCCAAGTGGCACATCGTTTTAAAGGGCCTTCAATTCTCTTTTCGTGCGTTCTGCGTTCATTCGATGTCTTAGCGCTGAAATAAAATGCATAAAGTGTGAGAATGGTTTATTCTCTTCACGAAAGAACTGAAATTATTTTCTTTTATGGAGAGGTTAGAAAGTGCGCACGAAAAACGGCATTGGTTTTCAATGAAAAAAATCGGAATCATGAAGTAAGTAACAGATACCTATGTGCTGGATTTGTTAAAAGAGATCCCCGAAACAGGTTCGATGAGTATTAAAAAAAAACAACCTACGAGTTATGAATGAAGGAGCTCAAAATGAGGTTTTGGGATTATTTCCTGCAGAGCCCACCCTCTCCTTGCAGACAGTAGCAGAACAGACAGCAATATCACACGATACTGTAAGAAACGCACTGAAAATGCCCAAAATCCATCCATACAGAATGCAGATACTTCGAGACCTTTATGACTATGATTTTGATTGAAGAATAGAGTTCTGCGAATGCATGGGTCGTCAAGTCAACACCATCCCCAATATTCTGCCGAATATCTGCTTCAGCGATGATTGTTCATTTTTTCAAAATGGAAATGTTAACAAACAAAATTGTCGATATTGGAGTGACGAAAACCGGCGTATTTTTCGAAAAAGACATACACAATATCTTCAAAAAGTTAATCTTTGGGATGGTATTCTTGGAGATGCCATTATTGGTCCTTTATTTATTGAAGGAAACTTGACAGGTTATTGATCCTCTTATGACGCATGAGCTAGAAACTCAAATTGATGCTGAAGGCAATTCAGGTTTACAGGAGGATTGGTTAACATTCCAGCAGGACGGTGCTCCACCTCATTATTTTCTTCCGGTCCGACAATGGCTAAACTAGAGATTCCCGAATAAATGGTTTGGCAGAATAAAGAAACACACCATAAAGAACTTACTAGAAAACAGACAACTACAAGTACGAATTGACAGAACACTGTCGTTTTCTTTTTCCCCTGAGCAAGGGCTCCCTCAAGGATCCCCGCTCTCACCGTTTCTCTACAATATATACTGCCATGACATATGCAATTACAACTTACCAGACAAAAATCAAATCGACAGATCGGCATACATATTACAATACGCAGACGACACGGCACTTATTGTACATGACAAAACTACTGAGAGAGCAACGCAAAGACTCCAAACACTAACAAACAACACAATGACATGGTTTTATAAATGGAGACTAACACCAAACCCGTCAAAAAACCAACTTCTGCCCACAAACCGCAGACTCAACGCTGATTCCCCTACAATAACAGCAGACGGCCAAATGACACAACCAAAAAACGACGTAAAATACCTTGGAATCACAATCGACCACAAACTTAGATTCACTAAACACATGCGAAACATCAGGGCAGAAACAATGAAGAGAGCGAAACACTTCCGATCACTAACCTACAAAGACAGAGGAATTAGCACAAACACCGCCACCAAAATATATAAAGCTATTTGTAGACCCTTGCTAGACTTTGGACATGTACTCATGACCAACGGAACAGAAAGGACAAAACGTTATACACAAACAACAGAGCAAATTGCACTAAGACTAATAACACGAATAAGACACCCCCAAAACCCACTACACAACCCCCCCACCCAACTACTATACGAACGCACAAACATGACAAAGATCTCTGAGAGACTCATACAGCTACAGACAAAATGGACAAACAACCCCTACAACTGGACCATACTGAATCCCCTTTGTCTTACAAGACCAACCAGACAATCCCGCTTCCGTTTCCCTACATTAACGCTACTCGAACACTTACAAACGCAACGGACTAGTGGACAATAAAATAATTTCTTCTTGCCACTGAAATCTTATTTATTCAATAACATTGTTAACCTAGAATGGGAGAATTTTCATATTTGTTTTTTATCTGGATTGGGACTGCATGTATTAAACAAGGGCAGAAATACCGATAGGTCGATGGCCTTTTTTAGAAATAAAGATGTTTACTACTACTATTGTTAACCTAGAATAGGAGAATTTTCATATTGGTTTTTTATCTAGATTAAGACTGCATGTATTAAACAAGGGCAGAAAGACCGATAGGTCGATAGCCTTTTTTTAGAAATAAAGATGTTTACTACTACTACTGGTTTGGCAGAAGGGGACCAATTGAATGGCCTCCAAGATCTCCTGATTCAACACCCTTAGACTTCTTTCTTTGGAGACATCTTAAGCCCATTGTTTATAAGACACAACCTGCTGATATTGATGAGCTTAAATATAAAAATATTTATTTAATGTGTCCCCCTTACAAATAAAATTGATGTGTCTTTCGGATTTTTCATATTTCTAACTGAACGAAAGAAATTAATAGTGGGAAATTTTCAAATTGACACCCCGTATAACATGTCTATTTTCACAGACAATCGCTAAGCCAGCAGCAAGTTTTATTTTAAGTAAAATTTTACTACGTAGCTACCTTAATTTATCATAAATAAACACGGTGGTTCAAAATTGGCGTTATTTCGTTAAAGGTATTACCGTGGCTCACTTGGAGGGTACATAAAACACATTGAGTTTATTTCTGGAAGATATGAGCTCTTGAGAATATCATTTGAGAAACGATTAGGTTGTCCAAACTTAAGCTACATTTCCATTCGGAAAAATTACCATTTTCGTAATGAAAAATCACGTCCCACATACATCCCAGCAAATACATGTTGCCGACGTAGCTTCGGCTAACATCTTTGCTGAAATGAGATGTTTTTGATATGGTTCGTCCTGATGATCTTTGGTTAAATATGAAAGAGTGTTCTTCGAAAGTTAAAAGGGATGCTAGGAAGAATTTCGATTACACCTCTATACAATAGCCGTTACGCTTTTTCCGTCGAATGCCTGATGCTGGTGAAGCCTCGTACCTATCTGAGAATAACATCCGAATTAGCATTCAGCTGTGGATTGTGGTCTGAACCGCGCCAAATAGCCTCATATGGCGCTACATCCGTTCTAAATTTGTCGGTCCATCAAAAATAATTCGTACTCGGTGGGACCAGGCTCTAACATGCAAACCCAAACGAGACCATACAAAAAGATTAATTCCCTAAAACATGCCTAGAAGAGTTAATTCCATTGAGAAATACGAAACTTGCTAGAATTTGTAAAAGTGAACTCACCCAAACTAACATTTTAATTAATTTTATATGGACAGACAAGATGCTGGAGCAAATAATTAACGTAAAAATGGGAGGGAACAAAAAATCAGAAAGCTCGAAAGCTGAAATTCTTTCTAGGCATTCTTTCAGAGTGATTGCTCTTCGAAAGTAACTAACTTGTATGAATATCAGGCGCGATGGACGACAGGCTTATGCGTATTCGCTCCGAAATAGATCCTTTAAAGGCGCTAAGTTTATTGCCTCATAAGCCCAATATAATACTTGGACAGTTGGGTCTTATTGGAGTTAATTCCCTTAAGCCTGTTATTTAATGCTAACACATACGTAGGTCGAATCGAAAGACAACAAAGAAGCCTTGCATTTTGTTGTTACGATAGTAGAGTCTTTCATATATTCCGGAAAAACTTGTTTACTGTATAAAGTTGTTAATAACAAGCAATTTGAATTGCATTTCATAAGAAATTAACCCACTGATCTTTCATAAATTAATAAACTGCGTAAGTAAGTTTTTCACAAGAAATTTTTTTAGACGCGACTCACTTTGCACTTCTGCTTCGCTCATCAGCACATTGAATTATTGCATAATTAAAGAAAACAATAATCACTAAAGCAAAACTCCTAAAATGGGGCTGACTAGTGGCATCCCTACGTTGCCTAAGTGGTAATTCCACTTATAAACAACAACGTAACAATTCAATAATACCCACGAGTCCTACTCAACTTACTGGTAAACAAAACCAACAAGAAGAAGTAATCAGCAGTATATAATAGCATCTTCACTATATATATTTTTTAATTTATTTAACCTTTTTCAAGTTTCACATATGCGAAGCTTAATATATCTGTACATAATTTACATGTACAGTTGTACCTCGATTTACGAGTGCCTTAATATACGAGTATTTTGAGATACGAGCCGCTGAGCGAGCGATGCATTTTGCTTTGAGATGAAAGCAAGATTTGAGATACGAGGAATCGCGCACTACACCGCTGCACACGACACCAACATGCGGGCTCATGTTGGTGTCGTGTGCAGCGTCTAACAGTTTCTCCCACCTTAGACTAGACCTCAGTCTGTGTGCTTGTTTCCCTCGTTTTCGAAACATTTTTGATAAGTTGGTTTCGCGATTTTTGCTTCTTGTACATTTACAAAACATTATCACATTTATGTTTATAACCATGGGTCCGAAGCAAATGCTGATGTTTATTGAATTAAAGCACGAAATCATAGAACAATATGAGCAAGGTGTGTGAGTAACTGACTTGCCGAAGATGAACGGGCGTAGCACATCAATGATATGTACTGTGCTTAAACAGAAGGAGTTGATAAAATGTATAGCATATTAAGGACATTGGCCTTCAGGTGATGAGCAAGGACGAACATATCCGGGAAAAGACTAGAATCTATTGTCTAGAGATTCAAACCTCAATCCCAACTTACGTGTATAGTTCACTACATGGCAAACACTCAACTGGTTACTGAATTTTCCATATTTTATTCGATATCAGGCGAGCGAAACAAAAAAACCCGTTTATATTACAGTTTTTTCTTTCTTTTTGGTTTTTCAGGAATGCTTGGCAATTTTTCAATATCAGATGTTTATATTTTATTTACCTGGTCCAATCAGTTCACCCACGCGATCTTCCAATTAGCGTATGGTACACATAGCTTAGATTGTCTGTATCTGATCTGAAATTTATTGCATTTTGATGTTTCTTAATTTGTATCATTTCATGGATTCTTCTCTTATTATAGTTGTCTTCATTGACCAATATTTGCGTGTTATCGAAATCAAAATCATGCACCTTTTGTTTTGCATGTTGTGCTAGTGCTGTTGCGTTCTCGTCAACCTTTCTTAAGCTGTACTTATGTTCGTATACTCTTTTCTTTAAATATTGCCCTGTTTGTCCTAAGTATGTGCTGTCACAGTTCAAACAGTCAATTTTGTATATTACGTTTGGTGTGTCCAATTTATCGTTTTTAGGCTTAAATTTTGTAAAACATTCTCTTGCCAAGTTGTTTTTAGTTTTCTCTGCTACAGCAATATTATGTGGTTTTAAAATATTTTTTATTTTTGTGTTGATTTCTGGTATGTGCGGTAATGATATATACCTGATTTCACCTTCTTTTTTCTTTTTTTTATTATTTATGTTGTTCCATCTATCTGCATTGTATATCCTACCAATTCTCTGTTTCATAATTGGCTCGAAGAATTCTTTGGGGTAGTTGTTCATTATTAGTACTTTTTTTATTTTTTCAAGATTTTTTTGTCTGTATTTATAATGTGCCAACTTTATCGCTCTATCAGTAAGAGCTGTTACCACACTTTTTTTATATTGTATAGGTGCATATGATTGGTAATTCAAGTATCTACCAGACCACACATCCTTTGTGTACCAGTTTGTTTTTATTTTCCCATCATTGTCATACATAATCGTCACATCCAAAAAGTTTAATGATTTGTTCTTGTCTTCCTCAATGGTGAATTTTATGGTTTCATGGAATGCATTAAACTTATCTAGTGTGTATTGAACTTTTTGGTTTGGCAGGCACATTATGCAGTCATCAACGTATCTTTTAAAAAATCTACATTTATAGTTTAAATCAGGTATTAGTTTTTCTTCTAGACTTTCCATTACAAGGTTTGCAATTGTTGCAGCTATGGGAGATCCCATAGCTACTCCATATATTTGTGAATAGAATTTGTCTTCATATCGGAAGTAAGTGGACTTAAGGCATAGCTCTACCGCTCCAATAAATTCATTTTCGGGTAACGATGTATGTTCCCTAATTTCAGCCCATTTATTTTTTATGCACTGTATTGAGTAATCTACCGTGAATAAAAGTTATAACGCCAGCGAATGGCGTTACAATAATTTCTAAGCTCCAGACCTCTCTCCATGAAAAGATGAAGAAACTACTGATGGTGTAGGTGACAGAGAAGCAGCTTCAAGGAGGAACCTTAACACAAAGCATCATATGTCAGAAGGCACGAGCGAATTACGGTGATTTGCTGAATCAGATCCCACACACTTCCGCCAACGAGGAATCGGAAGACTCGTTTAAAGCCCGTTGGCGCTGGTTTGATAACTTTAGGAAAAGGACCGGCATTCACTCCGTCGTCAGACATGGTGAGACAGCAAGTCCGGATGTAAAGGCAGCAGAGGTTTACATCAAAACGTTTGCCGAACTGATAGAAGTCAAAGGATGCATCCCCCAGCAAGTCTTCAACTGTGACGAAGGGCTTTTCTGGAAAAGAACGCTGAATAGGACTTACATAATGGCAGAGGAGACGACGATGCCAAGTCACCAACCCATGAAGGATAGATTAACTCTAGCACTTTACGCAAATGCAACTGGCGACTGCAAAATCAAGCCTCTTAAAAGAAAAACTGCAAGGCAAATCCGAAGACGTGGGTCACCAGGAATTTTTTTGTGGAGTGGATAAACTTGGTGTTGGGCCCTTCTGTTAAAAAATATCTACAGGAAAACAACCCACCCACGCAAGCTTTTCTCGTCCTCGGCAATGCCCCTGCTCACCCAATAAATCTCGAAGATGATTTACTGGAAGAGCTCAAATGTATACAGGTTCCTTACCTACCACCCAACACCACTCCTATCCTGCAGCCCATGGATCAGCAGGAGATATCTAATTTTGAGAAGTTGTACACCAAGTACCTTTTTCGGCGCTGCTTTGAGGTGACGGCGAACACAAACCTTACCCTTCGAGAGTTCGGGAAGAATTATTGATCAGGTCTGGCTGGGTGTTACAACGAGGACCTAAACCTCTGCATGGAAGAAGCTGTGGCCTGAGACTGAAGCTGAAAGGGCCTTTGAAATATTGGAACCCGAAGTGTCAGTGGTAGAGGAGATTCTTTCTCTGGGAAAATCCATGGGTCTAGAGGCGGATGAGAGAGATGTGAACGAACTCGTCGAGGAACAGTCTCAGGAGCTGACCACCGAGGAGTTACACGATCTACATCCGCAGCAGCATGCGGTGCAGCAGGTTCAACGTTCAAAATTAGTTTTGAAGAGGAGCCAGAGATGTACTAGGTTATCTCAACATGCGATATAAAGGAGACTTTGGGCATGTGGGAGAAAGTTGTAGAATTCGTGGATAAAAATCACCCCAAAAAGTTGCAACTAGTTATATTCACGCCATACATGGAAACCACGAACGCAGCCGCGCAATTGTAGATATTCTGTCTATAAAGCACTTTCTACCTAGACTATAAGTACGCCGACATGCCCAGTCTCTGAATCCTCTGTCAAGCCTTCAGCACGCGAAATCTTGTACATCAAAGAAAAACTTTGGTTTTTAAAAAGGACATTTTCATTTGGAAATCTATAATTGGCGCAGTCGGTAGGATTGGATTGGTGCGGCGTGATCAGCCGCTTCCTGAATCGTTCAGTAAAAATCAGACATAACGTGATTAGTCGAATCGTGCGGCGAAAATCAATTTTGTGCTCCGGTTAAGTGACCCAAATCTTTCGACAGCACATCACGTATTGTGTTTCAATACTTCAGCACTATCCACACCTTGCAAATTGATCCATAAAACGTCCCAAGACTACAAGAAGCTCCCACGGAGAATCGAGGAAGGAAGAATACTGTAAGTGCTTGCTTTTCCTTTCTACCCCATCTTAGACCCTATGAATAAGGCATCTGGTTGGGATATTTAAGAATTTTTTGTTTTTCTTTGAATTTTGAATGAACAACTTCGACGATTTATTTCAAGCAATAAACGAAATAGCGAACGAAGCAAACAAAATGGCACAAACTGAATCAAAAATAAATTGGGATTTACTAAACAGTAAATTAGACAACAGCAAACCTTACAATGGAGACGTAAACAGTTTAAACAAATTCGTAAAAAGATGTGACAATGTAATATCCACATATCGCGAATTCAATGATGCCGATCTAGACCAACACATTTATGAGTGTGTTCAAGAAAAAATAATTGGTAGAGCAGAATCTATGGTAGGCAATAGAGCTGAACTAGATAGCTGGCCTAAACTAAAACAAGCCCTGTTACAATGCTTTGCTGATCGTAGAGACTTAGACTGTTTAGTCCAAGAACTCACGAGAACGCGTCCAAACAAAAACGAACACTTAATTGACTTTGGAAGCCGTTTACAGCTAATCAGAAGTAACGTAGTGCAAAAAATAAGTAACGACCCAAACATCAGTACTAACGAAAAGTTATGCCACATAAACTACTATGATAAAACAGCATTAAAAACTTTCATTGCCGGATGCACTGGTGTACTAAAAAACAATATGTACATCAAGAAACCTGAATCTCTAGAAGATGCTATCTCATATGTCAGTAAATTCGAAAATTTCGAAAGGCTGTACGGTAACTTTTCAGATCCAAACAGAAATTTCAAAATTTTCAACAAAGACCAAACAATTTCCAAGCTTTTCAAAATGTAAAACCAAACTTCAACCATCAACAAAATCCCTTTGGAAACAACAACAATTTTAATCAAAACAATCTTCCAAACTTTTTGGACAAAATCACAATACCCCTCCAAAACCAAATTTTCCTTGTCAACCAGTTTATGTTCAAACCAGAGAACTACCCCCAAAAAGATACGCGACGAACAGAGAAGTGTTCGGTCGTCCTCCAAATGTTTTCCAACCAAAACACACCCCGCAATACATGTTGCCAAGAGCAGTTCCAATGTCTGGAATATCGAGAAACTCTTCCATTCAACGCCCTACTAACCAGAATTTTCAAACTCAAAACTACCCAGCTCGAAACTTTGCTAATCAGAACTACTTTAGGTCACAACCCAATCAAAGACCAAATTTCGTTTCACAGGAACTTTTCAGTAATGAATACTATGATGAAAATTCTACACCCGAAAATAACTGTAATTACGCTAATAACTATTATCACGATTACCAACTACCCAATGACGACAATCAACTATCTAATCCAATTTCCAAGGAAAACAATTCAAAAAGTTTCTGCCAAATTCAGGAAATTCCGGAAGATAATAAAGAAAATTCCGAAAAATTTCAGTCAAAAGCCCAACAGGAAAAACATCCCTAGTAGAAATTAATATTTCTTCTACAAACTCCCTTCCCTATGTTGAAATCCAAAACCCTAAACTGAAACTTCTTATAGACACAGGAAGTTCACGATCCATTCTCAACCCCTCAATTGCAGAAAAGTATTTTCCAAACCACATATATCACACAACCAACACAATCAAAACCGCAATTGGTAGCAAAAATATACGTTTTGAAGCCGAAATTCCCGCATTCCCAGAATTTTGTTCCAACAGCAATATCAGCGTCATTCTTTTCAACTTTCATGATTTCTTTGGCGGAGTTTTAGGATTAACCGATCTAGCAAAAATGAAGTTCAATATCGATCTAATGAACAAAAAAAACACAGGACAAAACACCAGTATTCCATTCAAGTACAGAACACGAAATGACGTAAAATTTTCAATAACTCTAAACCCCCATGAAAGAATAATAAAGAACGTAGCCGTAAATATACTTGAGGCGAAATTCTAACGAAACCATCAAAAATAAATAACAAACTTTTTGTTCCATAAATTTTAATACAAGCTTCAGAAGGATTTACTCCTATTGAAATTCAAAACAACACCGATGAATTTGTATCTTTCACTTTGAATGAACCATTTCCAGTCGACACTTTTGAAAATGTAGTTCAAAATTTCCAAAATTTCTCCAATGAGAAAAACCCAGATATTGAAAATCTTCTTCGAACCAACCACATGAATTCCGAAGAAAAATCAGCAATTTTTGAACTGTGCAAAAACTTTTCTGATATCTTTCACAAAACAAATGACACATTAACTTTCACCTCAAAGGTAAAACACATAATTAGGACAACGGATGATGTTCCCATACACACAAAGTCGTACAAACACCCGTACGTACACAAGGACGAAGTGCAACGCCAAATTGACGAAATGCTTGAAAAAGGCATAATAAGACCCACATGCAGCCCTTGGTCATCACCCATCTGGATAGTACCAAACAAAATGGATGCTTCCGGAAAGAAAAAATGGAGATTGGTAGTAGACTACCGAAAACTCAATCAAATTTGCAAAGATGATCGTTATCCCATTCCGAACATATCAGACATCCTAGACATATTAGGCAGAGCGCAGTACTTTTCAACCCTCGATTTAGCGAGCGCTTTTCATTAAATTGAGATGGAAGAAAAATCAATTGAGAAAACAGCTTTCAACGTCAACAATGGACACTTTGAATACCTAAGAATGCCCTTTGGATTGAAAAATGCACCCGCTACTTTTCAACGCGTAATGGATGAAGTATTCAAAGAAGTGCAAAATAAAATTTGCATGGTTTTCATAGATGACATCATTATCTTCAGTACTAGTCTTCAAGAGCATATTCAAAATTTAACTTAAAAATCCAACTTGACAAATGCGAACTATTACAACGAGAAGTCGAATTCCTTGGTCATCTAGTCACACCTGAAGGAATCAGACCAAACAACAATAAAATAACCGCAATACAAAACTACCCGATCCCCAAGACACAGCAAAACATAAAATCATTTTTAGGACTCCTAGGATACTATAGGAAGTTCATCAAAAACTTTGCCAAAATCACAAAACCTTTAACAAAGTGTTTAAAGAAGAACGAAAAGGTTGAACACACAAAAGAATT
The DNA here is from genome assembly GCA_024550625.1 of Dendroctonus valens. NCBI lineage: Eukaryota > Metazoa > Arthropoda > Insecta > Coleoptera > Curculionidae > Dendroctonus > Dendroctonus valens. The sequence goes on from JAJTJO010000096.1 coordinate 4,060,469, forward strand.
TATAGAATGTTTCAACACATGTAAAAATCTGCTAACTTCAGAACCAGTATTAGCTTACCCTGATTTTTCCAAAACATTTGAACCAACAACCGATGCTTCAAACTTTGAAATTTCAGGAATTCTATCTCAAGACAACCACCCAATCTGTTATGCATCAAGAACGTTAAACACAGCGGAGATAAATTATTCTACAATAGAGAAGAAATTACTCGCAATCGTATGGAGTTGTAAATATTACAGACCATATCTATTTGGCAATAAATTTACAATCAATACAGACCACAAACCCCTACAATGGCTAATGTCTCTGAAAGAACCAAACTCAAGACTCGTTCGCTGTCGTTTAAAGTTAGAAGAATTTGACTACGAGATCAAATACAAGAAAGGCAAGAACAACCAAGCAGCAGATGCTCTCTCAAGAAACCCAGTCGATACAAACATGTTTGAAAACGAATCAATAGCCAATAACTTAGGCGATGCAGACGAAATAATCGAAAATTTTCTAGAACACCCAGAAACTTTACCGGGTATAGACAAAATGACGCTAGAAGAAATACTACAACCAGTAATTTCAACAGAAAGAGCGAAAATAAACATCATTACCGATATTCAAATTAAACCACCTTCTATGCAACAACAAGATGAATCAGATTTTGACACAGTACACTCATCAGCCGAAAATCCTATTCTAGAAATACCAATTTCAGAAAGACCCGTCAACCAATATAAAAATCAGATTATTATCACCGACGGAGACATCCAGAAATTTCAAGTCAAACGACAAAGAGTTTTCGAAAACAATCGCCTTTACGTAACCATATCAAACACAGATCCAGTTTCACACATAATAGGCGTATTAAAAGAATACATCAACCCCAAGAACTTATACGCAGTGTATTTCAAGAACCAAAACATTTCAAGAATCTTCTGTGTTACACTTCAAAATTTCTTCAAGAACTCAGCCTATAAAATTGTTCATTGTCCAAACATACTAAATGACATTGAAACACAGGAGGAACAAAAAGAAAATCTTCAAATTTACCACACCACCAAAACCATCATCATCAGTCATCGAGGAATTACCGAAATGAAAACCTCAATCACACAGAAATTCTATTGGCCAAAAATAGCGCAAGATATAGAAAACTACGTTAATAATTGCGAAATCTGCCAAAAGAACAAATACGACAGAAACCCGCCTGTAATAAAATTCAACTTAACACCCACAACACCCTTTGAGCATATTCATGTCGACACTTTTAGATTGAATCATGATGCTTTTGTAACAATTATCGATCCTTTCTCACGATATGGACAAGTCTACCCTCTTAAAAGCATAACCGGCATTGAAGTTGTTGAAAATATCTTTAATTTCATAACTCATCACGGACTACCGCTAAAGATTACCGCAGATCAAGGAACAGAAAGAAAAATAAAGACCTCGAAGATTTTTGCAACCTTTACAAAATAGAATTGCATTATACAACATCAAAGAATATCAACTCAAACTCACCCGTAGAGAGATTTCACTCCTCAATAATAGAAGCCTATAGATGTTTGCAAGAGGAAAATAAAGAATTGAGCATAAACCAAATAATGAAACGAGCAGTCCTTGGCTATAATAACTCTATTCACTCAGTCACAAAGTTTACACCATTTGAAGTTACCACCGGACAAATCAAATCTATAAACCCATTTGATTTAATTGATAATGCTATAATTTCCAGCTATACTCAAATCCATAAGGAAACTTCAAACAAACTGTTTCAGAAGGTAAAAGAAATTAACGAGCAGAGAAAAGAAGTTATAATAACCAAAAGAAATGAAAATCGATCAGATCCACCGGACTTTGAAAATCAAGACAACGCATACATCAAAACTAAATACCGATCAAAAACTCTACCGAAGTATAAAAAGGTTAATTTAATAGGTCAAAGTGATATCAAACTTAAAACAAGCAAGAATAATTATCACAAAAGTTGCGCACGTAAACCAAAAGCTAATAAAGGAATGTCTTTTCAGAATAATGAAGAGCCTGAAGCTGACATTGCCATTCCTAGTCGTTCATACCCAGCAAGCGAGTGACGTGACACTGACCCAGTTAAATAATCCGATACTCCCTGTGCGATTAAATGATGCCCGAATCATTTACAGCAAGCACACATTTATTCACTATATAGACTTAAAACCCTTATTTAAGCAAGTAACAAGACTAAGACAATATTTGAAAACCATAAGTAAGTATTTTAAACATTTGACAGAAACGAACCAAAACATTCTTTTGAGAACTGAATATCTAGTCCAGACAGCCCCAGAGAAATTCGAGAATTTACACCCACATGTTCGTAAATAACGAGGTTTATTGAATATAGTAGGCAAAGTAAATAAATGGCTTTTCGGATCGTTAGATTCTGACGACGGTCAAAGATACAACAAAGCAATTACAACATTGCAAAACTATCAGAAAAACATTGCCAACGAGCTTAAATTCCAAATGTCCCTTTCCCAAAATCTTATCAAAAATTACAACAAGACAATAAGCATTTTAAGAGAGAATCAGGAAAAACTCCAAACAGGAATTAACAATCTCCAAAGTACAGTACAACGAGCTATGAACAGTTTCCAACAAGATCTAGAATTTCATGGTATTGTAACCCAATTAAACCTAGATTGCCAAAGTATGATTATCTTTCTAGATAATTTGGAAGACGCTATTATGTTCGCGAAAACTAACGCCTTACATAACAGTATTCTTTCATATCCAGAATTATCAAACTTACTAAATCATGTAAGCAAGATTTATCAAAAATTTAACATTCCAAATTTCAAAAATACACTATCGTATTATCAATTCTTTGGTACTCAAGTTTCGTTTTCAGAAGACAAAATTATCTTTGCGATACACATCCCAATTCTGAAACCAGAAACTTATTCATTTTTCCTCATCTACCCAGTGATCCATAACAAAACACTATTGATCCTCAAATTCCCATACATGGCTAAAGCACAAGCAAGAAAACAATTCTCGATCGACGCATGCCCAGTAATCGAAGACAATTACTACTGTCCAGAGCAATTCCACCCAAAGGACAACTGCATTGAAAACTTATTGGACAATTTACCAATTACCGATGGTCCAATCTTCAAAATCAATCTGCAAGACCCAATAATCGAACAAGTTACTCGAGAACTAGTCCTAGTACTTCCAGGAAAACAAGAAACCATGTTAGCCAAATGCCACAGCGACCAATATCACCAAATCAAAGAATCAATGTTGATCACGATACCAGATGGATGCCAAATTGAAATCAACAACAAAATATTTTCCAATGACGTGAAAATTCAAGATGGAAAACCTTTGTTGCTACCCACAGTAATTTTAGCAGCTTCCAATTCTACTAAAGTATTGGAAACCCAAAATATAACCGAAATCAACTTTGAAGAAATCCCCCAGTTGCAAAATATGGCCAACTACTTAGTACCCCACAATGGTTACAACCCCGATTCAACCCAAAGTTACTGGTCCTGGATACTATTTGTCATAATAGTCGTCGTGTTCTTCACAACCCTCGCTGTTAAGAAGAAAAAGTCCACAATCATTCTGGAGATCCTGGAGGACCAATCGGCAAGAAGCACAAGATGAAGAAGTCACCACCCATCAACCCTGCCATTCGAAAACACGTCCCTCAATTTTCGAATCTTAAGGAGGGAGGAGTTATATCCACGCCATAAATGGAAACCACGAACGCAGCAGCGCAATTGTAGATATTCTGTCTATAAAGCATTTTCTACCTAGACTATAAGTACGCCGACTTGCCCAGTCCCTGAATCCTCTGTCAAGCCTTCAGCTCGCGAAATCTTGTACGTCAAAATAAAACTTTGGTTTTTAAAAAGGACATTTTCATTTGGAAATCCATAATTAACTGGTCGTGCATAGGGCTTGTTCAACGAAATTTGCCTAACTCATTTCCGGAATATCCTGAATGGGAGGAAGAAGCAAACCTCCTTGGACAGTTTCTTTAAACGATCTGCAGGTGAAAATGAGCAAAGCGTGACAAAAAAGCGAAGATTAGTGACGAAAATTAGCGCTTCCGTAAGCTCTTCACTTTTTCCTTAATCATATTTTCATAGAATATGTATTTGGTGCTTATAAATAATTTCGATGGGGAAAATTGCTTAAAGATACGAGCAATTTGGGATACGAGCAAGGTTACGGAACGAATGAAACTCGTATGTCGAGGTACCGCTGTATATTACTTTTTTAAACAGCATTTGATAATTTTTTGATTAGTTTTATATGTCTAAACTGCATTTTCAAAGAAGTTACAAATATATTCGCATGTTCTAATATTTTGCGTTTTAATCAATTCTTCAATGTTTAGTGGTAAACATAATTTGATTTTTTAAAGTTTTTCTATCAAGTGCAATCTATCAGCATCATATCGTATACATTCCCATGATACGCGATTTAAATCCTCTCGCTCTCATTGCATGCACAGAGCGTGTTGTCAGTGATATAAATTCGTGCGAGATATGCTACAAGGTTTATAGTTACAGCACCTCCGCGATTTAGACGAACATTCGAACACCAGAGTTTTTAAGTGGTTGAGTAGTTCAGTTTGAAATACTATCTTTCTTTTTCCTTTCCTTTCCTCTTCTTTGGCCTGTCTCTTTAACAATGGTTTCGGTTTGTGTGTCATATTCTTTCTGAATTGTTCGGGTTATCCGTGAATATTATAATCACAGATTGATCTTCGTCAAAAGCTGTTGATATTTCAGCTGTTCTGTCTTCTCTTTCGTGGCTTACAATGCCAATGTGCGAAGGGATCCAGAAAAATCGAATCGAGCTACCTTATTATTCTTTAGATATTCGTTATATTTGCGCTTCATTTCGAAAATATGTGGGTTTGTTGATGGTGCACACTTGACTGATTGCAAGCTTTGGAGTACGAATAAGGAATCTGAAAATATAAGGTAGTTTTGATGGCGATTTTTCAAGGATATGTCGAGTGCGTTTGAGAGAGTGAAGCATTCAGCTGTTCCAACACAAACTAAACTGCTCCAACATGGTTGATACCCTTGCATAGCATTTTTTTAATATGCAATAGGGCTAGTTGCAACCCCGCGATGCCTTAGTGGAAATCCCAGTTATAAACAAATACAACAAAAAGAAGAAACAAACTAACAACAGGATTAGTGACATCTCCACGATTTTTAGGGAACAATCCCAATCGAAAAAATACGTAACTTGCATTCGAACGCTAAAAATATGATAAATAGATTTTATGTTTGCAACTTGAGCAAGTTGCCGAAGTATTTAAGAACTTAAAACACTCAATCAGCAGGATGGTCGTGCTAACCACATTCCTTATTCAGTCACATTCTGCAGAATGACAGACGCTGCTAAAGTAGAAGCAGGCCTACCGAAGCATGTCGGCTGCGCGATTTGACCGGAAGCAACCCTTTAATATCCTTATATAATCTTATATAATATACCTTGATAAATCTCTAAATCGGTAAAATATGCTACATCAAAGACGCGCCACCAGTCTGTTGTTCATTTCAAGCAACATAATTTTTCGGAGAAACTCAAAGTTGTCGAACAAAGTTAGTGACCGCAGCTAAACTGCTGGTTTTTGAAGTCACAGTGAAGGTACTTCTCATAAGCAGATATTAATACCGTGTTGAGTTTCATACAAACCCGAGGAAAACCAGTCCTGGAGAGAGTTGAACTTGATAGAGTCAATAACTTACACAGGTTTAATTTTAATGTTGTTTTTAGTCTTATCTAATCTGAAACTTTTGAAAGAACTCCATATTAAGTAATAGTTGACGAAGGACTACCCTACCTTCCTATCAACTTCGTATATTATCATCCGCAAGATCTACATTAACATAAATCAGTAACCACTTAAATTAATTAAATTGTTTTTTTCTACAATCGTATGTAAGGTAGTGAAACGCTGCAATTATCGCTGAGTAGAACTTTTGTACGTAACATTTTTCCCTAAATTTCAAGTTGGATGCAAAAACGGGGTGGTCAAAGTTCAATCAAAATTGGTTATTAACCCAAAAACAATAGAAAATCGAAATATAACATTTATATCGAATAGGTCTAGAATTTTGCGTATAATTCGAATATGAAATAAAAAGTAGTTTTTTCGTATCATACAGAAATGGAAAGTGTTGTAAACAAAATGTATGTATTAATAAGATTGGTTCAATATCTTTTGATATAGCTACATTCCTACAACTGCCTAATGCTAAGGAATATACTGGGTATTGCTTCCGAAGGACTTCAGCGACATTGCTAGTTGACGCGGGAGCTGATATAACCGAATTAAAGCGTCATGGAGATGGAGATCAGGTCCTGTAGCCGAGGGATACATAGATGATTCGCTGAATAACAAATTGGAAGTTGGTAGTAAAATCCTAGATACTGAATTACTGACCACAAAAACGGCTGTAGAGGTTCTTCCAATTCCACAGAAAATAAAACCTCACACAATAACATCATCGAAGCCTTAAGATTCGGTAAACCAAAGTCCGGCAGCTGAAATAGAACATAGATATGTTCCAATTGCTGTTGAAAGCTTCAATGAAAATCTTTCGCCACGACACACCAACACAATGGAAAATATTGCTGTGGACTTAAAAGCCTTAACAGGCCTATTATATTCAGAATTGTACAAACTGTACTTTCAATATGACAGACCTAAACTAAGTTAAAGTGTTTTTAGTTGCTTAATAAAAGTTGATTATAAAAATGTTGGTTTCAACTTGAAACACTTATGTTCTTGGTGTGATGTATGTATGTTGCATACTTTGCATGACATTTGCGCTTTTTAAAAAAATCGTGTTTTGCGTGTGGCATTATCGCAAAAGCAGATAAGTGGGCCATTAAACGACTTATTATTCGTGTTGTCTTTCATTCGAACAAAAAATATTGTTCGATACGAGGGCCAAAATCCGTTTTTCGAACTCCTGACGGATTTACAATGCCGTCGTCGTTCGAAAAACAACACTTCTCGCCCTTGAATCGAAAACTACTATTGCACACACACTGTGCGTAAAAGTTCGTGTGTAAAAGTAAAACAAATCAACACTAAAGAAAAGTGCTTCTTTATGATCATCGCTTCTGATCGTAAAATGGCAGTTTTTGATTCATTCGAATAAAAAGCATTGTATGCACCACAGGCGTTACGGAGACAATAATGCCCATCAGGCAGAAACCTAACCCTCGGGCCAAAGACCCTTGGGCTATTTCGACCGTCAGGGCATTATACAATCTGTAACACCCTTGGTACATAAATCGCTATAAACCAATCTCAAAGTAAATACGAGAGATAATTTTAAAAATGATGTATCAGACCAAGATGCATCCAATACCCAGGCAGCACAAGACATCTGCAAGACGTCTTCTTTATGTCGTTATTATGTCCGAACGTCTTATGTCTCTTGAAGACGTCTTTAATGCATCTTTAAGATGTCTACTACAAAAAGTCTTCTAAATACACAGGACGTCTTTAAGATGACTTTTAAATATCTAGTACAAGACGTCTTATGAATGCCTTATAAAAGACCCATTTAAGACGTTATTTTCGAAGTTTTATAAAATGCTTTCCTTGCAGTTTTACGAATTTGTCGAGTGCTTCCGATTGCATTGAAAAAATTTAATGCTGTTTATTAAATCGTATATTGCGGTGTCTATAACAGGTCAATAATAGTGTGTAGTCTGGGTTTCCGATTTATACAGAACCAAACATAAAGCGAACATGGTGTAACTGGAAAACGAAACAAGCATTACATGAGGGTCGAGAAAGCCAACGAAAGACAACTTTCCAATTCCCTTGTCAGTTCCGTTAGTGGTGACATCGTTTCACATCCTGGGTGCAGCTCAAGCAACTCAACGTTGCTGGCACAACATGTTGAACCATATCAAAATGTGAACCAAGCACTAAATCCTAATTTCAGTGATAATAGTGAGTATTTTTGGCAATAAAAACGTAGAAATGATAGGAAAATACCATGGAAATCAGAAGCCACAAAACGCCAATGCATTTTTGTCCGACTTTGTGCACGATGCAACTGAAGTTATCAAGAAAGGTTTCTTCAGGATCAAGAATTTTCAAGATTGTGGTTCGCCTCCGTATACCTGGTGAAAAGGCCATGTTTTAGCTAACGAATAAACGATCAAATACAGTTGGCTGGCGAGAAATGGGAAAAAAATATTTAAAAACTTAAATATTTCCAGAGTGTTAATAGGTATACATTTTATAATGATTTCTATTCAGATGAGAATTCAGAATCCATAAAAATGTAAAAAAAAAAATATTTGCAGACAATGATATTTGAAAATAATTTTTTAAAAAATTTGACTGTTTTAAAGATTACAGTTTAATATTACGTATGACATTTAGATGTGTTTTTATTAATAATGTGTTTATTTGTTAGGTTCAGTGGAACAAGTAGGGTTGGCAAAATTTGTCAAGGTGACAAAATAAAAAAAAAAATTATCAAATAAAAACATGTTATTTTATTTAACATTCCCAGTAGTAAGAACTATTTTGTGCCAGGTAAAACCCTTCAAGATGTCTTTAAGTAATCTCTTCAAGATATCTTTCAGTCATCTCTTCAAGACGTCGTTAAGTTATCTCTTCAAGACGTCTTTAAGTCATCTCTTCAAGACGTCTTTAAGTCATCTCTTCAAGACGTCTATAAGTCGCCTCTTCAAGACGTCTTCAAAGACGTCCATATTTGTAACAACCAATGTCTTTAAGACGTCTCATATATCTTAGTTAGACATCTTAAAAATGTCTTTAAGACGTCTTTGTGCTGTTTGGGTAATTCGCTAAATGGTCCCCTGTAGGGCGGTGGAGAGAGCAGGTGGCAAGAAGCGATGAAGAGAGACTGGTGGAAGGGTCCTACCTCTACATCCCAAATTCATGTAATTTGAATCAGATTTTGACTAATACAATATTTTCAGAAAACGCATAAATACTCAGGGCGTATGTTTTTAATTTTTTTATGACAGTTATTTGTGAGTGTGATTATTTCTATAAAAACAAAAACGCGGACTTTTTATTTAATTGTTTATTAAACAATGAAGGTTCCTATATTAACATTTTGGTATGCTTCTTTAAGAAGAATATTACCACGCCTATCCGATTCGCTTACTAATCGTATGTTGGACCTTTAATTCAAAAACGAAATTGGAAATAACTCCATTTCTGATTTACGCTTTGGATTTATGATTTAGGATAGAATTAATTCCACATTGCAGCAATATTTTATTTAAAGGTTCTTATATTTTGAAGTAATATTAAAATATCGGACTATTTTTAACGAAACCCAAATTGCAGTCAATGTTTTCTAAAATCAGGAATGTAACAAAAAAATGTCTGTTAAAAGTAAATAATTTATTTTTAAATTAAACTCACCGATACATGAGAGATAACAACAATTTAACAAATAAATTAATATCACACGCTTCACAAGCAACCGAGCTAAGGAGTAAGTCTACTGGAAAAGTGGAAATATGAGAATATAATAAAAGTACTTCGCAATTATTTTTTGTTCAATCTCGAAAACACAAAAGTATTAGGATCGTAGGTATAAATAGGTCCTCGAACGGGATCAACGTTCTTGTATTTAAGTTGAGCAGAAAAAGCCATATTTCTCTCATCATCTTTAGTAATATAAGACACCTTCTGCAGTAACCCAGTAGGATGGTAAATATAATATTGTCCTTCAGTTAATTTTTCGCTGGCATTTTGCAATTTTTCTGTCTTTCTTTCAGCAGAATTGGTGGCGTTTTCTTGAAGAACTGTGGTGGTAGTACTGGGATACTCGGTGGTTATGGACACCTGATCAGGTGGAACGACTTCTGGAGGCGGTGGGCCATTGGATGGTGATGGTGGGCCATATTGCAATGGCGGCACGTTATTAGTTTCAGATTGTTGATCTCCTATCCACGGTACTTCATAAACCTAGATAAATGATGGCTTTGTTAAATACACGCCAAAAGCAATAGCCAACATACAGCAACTCATTCTACCTTAGAATTTTATTATTAGAATTTTTAAACATTTCTCTTTAGGTTTCTTCCATTTGAAATTACTTGTTTTTGTCTGCAATCGGATGTGAGTTGTGAAAAAAAGCGATGATTGTTGGGAATTAAGTCAGCAAAAAATTATAGGCATATTAACACAAAATTTTCATTCGGATAGAGCAATAAGTGAGACGCCCAAGTTTGAACGAATTCACTTATAATCCGGGTTTTGTTTTTTTCTGAAAAACCGCTACCGTACGTGTCGAGTTGCCCACGTTTCTTATGGTAATTTAATTTATACAAAGTTGACAAATAGACATCGCGACATTTAACTGTATTTGGCCAAACAAACCAATCTATATTTTCATTTTTGAAGCGAAAAAGTAAAAAAGAGTTGTTGAATAATTTGCTCCTTTTTTTAGATTTAAAATCCTATTAAGAAGCTACAGAACAGAAATTGAAAATTTTCTGAACATTCACTTTGCATCTTCCCACAAGTTATGTGTCATATCTAATTAGATACTAATCGTAACATGTAATATCATCTTATCTTACGATTTATTTGTACAAAATTCTGAAACCTCAAAGTAATGTGGAATTTCGTTAGTGAACACGGAAAAACATTTTTTTCACTTATTTTAATCATTATTGTCTTCTTCAAAAAACATTTCTTGAATATTTGTACTTAAAGTGAAATATCAAACCACAGAACCAATTGGGTTATTCTATCTTATAGACCTTGTTTATTATTTCAAAAATCACTGAGCAAATATCTGGGAATTCCTAGCTGCACCGATTTTATATACTTAACTAGTGTTGAAACAATTCCCGAACAAACAATTTTGCTACTGGAAAATAGTAGGAAAATCAGTTTCCATTGTGAGGTATGCACTGCTAAAATTTCTATGCAAGCACATCCGTTATTTGAATTGAAAGCGGAAACATTTTAAATATATTTGAAAAAGATTTTACCTAAAATCGTATGAAAACGAGTAACTCTATTTACATCGGAAATATTTTACTCGGGAAGTAATTCGCTGATTTAACATCGCCTATTTGAATATTCAAATTGTATTTCACTTACCTCGACTTTTTGGATTTCTACTTCAGTTTCTTCCTTTGGTGGTGGCCCGTAACTGCGCCCGACTGGTTCGCAGGATGCCATTCCCAGGAAACACAGCACCAAAATTTTAGTTACACGTTCCATTTTGTAATGTTGTTGTGCTAGCTGATCGGATATTATTTATACTGCTTTAATATGACTTGTGTTATTGAGAATCACGAACCGATAAGTTTCTATGCGTGTCTCGTATTATGATTGACCCTAACGTACTTCATTGAATCGCCTTCAAACAATCAATAGTTGAATTGAATTTTAAATATGGTTTTAGACTATAATTCAATAAAGAGAGCTAGAGTTTATAATAACATTTTACGCATCGTTTTATCAACGCTTGTAGCTTAATATTTTAGTAAATATGAAAACACATTTAAACTAGAACACACTGATTAGAGCTATGAGAAACCCAATTCGTATGGGGTTGAAAGATCTATTGCTTCCCAGTAAAATTAAAGCACGCAATTTCTCGCTAATGTTCGGTTGTTAGGAAACGTAGCAGTAAAAAACTTTAACTCGTAGCATGTATCAACGTCATCCTTTTGTCAGTTAAATGTAACATTATAAAAATAGTTAACTCTCTCTTTTCCGCTTTTTCACATTTGCCACATTTTGCGATTGTTTGATGCCACGCATTATTGGCTGCAATAAAAAGTTCGCCACAGTTCAACCAGATTGGAACAAGATATTCAATGTTGAACCCTCCAAAGTGCCATCGAGGAAGGACAGCAAAAATGTTGAAGCAGCTTATTAGACTGGGAAGGCCACCAATATCACCAAAGATGAATATTCGATGCATGTTTCTCGGGACAGTTAAATCATGAACTCAAATGAATACATAAAGGGCCTAGAAAGGAAATTCTAATCTATACAGATAGTGATGCGAATATGGTCTGCTTTCCATAACTATACTATAATATAATATATGTATAACTATGAATATAAGTTGTCCTAAGGTTTTCAACACCTTTTCTATCGATAAGCTTTAAAAAATTGTAAAATTTTCCATTTCGAAAATTCGACAAACTCACGTTTTTCAAATTGTAACGTAGTTGTAATTACGTTACATACAATAATTAATTCTAAATAAATTTATTACATTTTTTGCAATTGTTAAGTAACTAATAACCTAAACGTTTTTTCTCTCATAAAGCATGGGCAACTTAGTGATAAATCATTCTACAGGGTGTTAATGTAAACATTGCTGCAATTTGAGGGTATAATCCTCTCAATAAACGATGATATATATTTTTTTAATAAATTTTTCAATATTTTTTTCCTACTCTCCAAATGAGTCCCTATAACTCCTTAAAAGGAATGACGGGAATTTTGAATCACCCTGTATATTTAGTAAACAAATTTCTCAGCTTACGGTTATTAATATTTTCGATATTATTTATATTTCAATAATTAAATATTTGTATCTCGCCTCCGACAATCCGCCGTCTTTGTCATGGTATTGTCTGGCAATGTGGTGGCCGCCCCACCTTTACTGACCATAGTTTTGAATGGAGGGGACGTTCAAGCGATCCAGAAAGGGTGAACCAACGAAGGGCAGTCAAGTACCAACCTTTGACTAGTAAAGTCGAGAACACGGTTCTTGAACCAAAAACCATCGAGTCCGCCATTTTCTGCATCTGTTATGGATTCTTCCACATGCTTCAATTCCGCTAGTAGGATCATCAGCTGCCTTTTGGTTCCCGACTGGGGATGGTAATCACGGAAATCGTGGATTGAATTGCCAGTGACAGTCTGGATGAAACTGGAGACTGAGAACAGGTGGAGCGGACGTTACTAGCACGAGGAGTCGGCCACCAAAGAAACGAACCAGTACCGAACGACTGGAATACTCACACTGGATGTCGAAAGAGCGTTCGACAGAGTGTGGAGAGACGGTCTCATCTACAAGATGATGGAAACAGGTATTAACAAGAAGCTGTGCCAGTGAATAGACAGTTATATTTGCAGAAGGAGCTTCAGCGTCAAAGTTGGAGGTCACCGGTCAGAAACCAGAAGCACTGAGGCAGGAGTACCACAAGGAGCAGTGCTCTCCCCACTGCTATACAGCATATACACAAGCGACATTCCAAGACCTGCAATACGACCCTGGAACTCTTTGCAGATGATACCGCCCTTCGGACATCCTCATGGCGCAAGAACTGCATCAGGCAACAGCTCCAGCTTGCAATTGACGAGTTACATCAGTGGTTTATCAAGTGGAAGCTGAAGGTAAATGCAGAGAAGAGCCAGGCTATACTTATTGGCAGGAAGCAGGACAGTGTCGATGGCAACATCACCATAGAGGGACAAAACATCAAATTTTTTTTATTAAACTCCCCGTAGGACATTTACTAACATTACGATCTGATCAAAGTTGATCAATGAGTAATTCTGTTCTAACCTAACTTAACTATGGATAAATCTTCAAACTAAGGTCCTACTCACTATTGTACCTTAAAGTCTGGTGGTCTAGTGACATAGCTACACTAATTACCGTGTAGCACAAAACCGCACAATGTTCTCCTTTTGCACTGACATAGTGACGTACATAGCTCAAAAGGCTTTACCCTCTTGAGTCTTCTTGTCAGGTTGGTATTGTCGGGGAGCTGAATCGCCTCAACATTCACGTGTTGACGAAGCCGTTGTTCGTGACTCTTTGCAAATCTCGTGATAGTCTGGTCAACAGTATCCATCTGAAGGTCTCGATGAATATCACTATTTCTTATGTGCCAAGGCGCAGTAAGAATGTTTCTCAGTACTTTATTCTGGAATCTCTGGATAATTAGGATGTTACTCTTGCTAGCACAGCCCCAGAGCTGTAAGCCGTAAGTTCACACTGGTTTGAGGATTTGTTTATACAGAAGTACTTTGTTGTAGGTTGATAGTCTAGAGTTCCTACCCAGTAGCCAGTACATTTTCCTATATCTTATATCGAGCTCTTCCTTTTATTCTTAACATGGGCTTTCCAGCGCAGTCTTGCATCTAATGTTATGCCCAGATACTTTCCTGAGTTTGCATAAGGGATCTGAGCATTACTTAAGTGAATTGGTACCTGCTGGTTAGTTTTATTTGTGAAGTTAATGTGTACAGACTTGGTCTCGTTTAGTTTGATACGCCAGCTTTTGGTCCAATCATATATTTGGGAAACTGATGTTTGCAGTTTAATTGCGGCTTACTCATGGGTTTTCCCTACCGCCAATATAGCGGTATCGTCTGCAAAGGTAGCTATAGTATTAAGATCTGAGTAGAGTAAATCACTGGTGCACATCAGGTACAGGAGAGGTCCTAGGACACTTCCCTGTGGCACCCCTGCTCTGATTTTTTTTATTTTAGTGAATGCTTCTTCTTGTTTTACTCTGAAGGCTCTGTCCGAAATGTAGGATTCCAATAGTTTCGAGTATTTTTGTGGGAGTAGCATATTTAGCTTATGTTTTGGCCCATCATGCCATACCTTGTCAAAGGCCTGCGATACATCAAGGAAGATGGCTGAGCACACTTCCTCACCTTCCAGTGCTCTCTCAATCACATCTGAAATTCTGTGCACTTGGTCTATCGTTGAGTGGTTTTCTCTGAACCCAAACTGATGATTTGGTATTACATTCCTTTCTTCGATGATGGGTTTCAGCCTTGTCAGGAGTATTTTTTCGAACAATTTCGATATCATAGGCAGTAGAGAGATTGGCCTATACGATGAAACATCGTGAGAGGCTTTGCCTGGTTTATGAATCATAATGACTTCAGCTACTTTCCACATCCTAGGAACATACCTTAATCTGAATGAAGCATTAAAAAGATGTATAAACAGGTTTTTTCCGTTCCCTCGCTCGATATCGAATAAAATAGGGATTTCAATGTCCAATCAAATGTGAAGGTAGAAACATCTAGACATGTAAGTTAAATTTAGATCTCTAAACAATAGATTCTAGTCTTTTCCCGAACATGTTTATCCCGACTCATCACCTGAAAAGCAATGTCCCTAATTGTACTTTTTAATGTGTGTGATTTGTATTTTAATATGTGAATTTTGTGAAAGTTTTTTTTATTTAAATTGATAATAAATGTAAAAATGTATATTTTAGACAAACTGATGATGGTGGAGAAAGACACTGAAACGTATTTGTAACATTTTAAATAATAAACAATAAAATTGACTGAAACCCAGGAAATTTTGAAATTAAAAAGATGTGTAAGTTTGGTTATAGCTTTTTTGGGGAGCTGTTTTAGCACTTCACCAGTAATTAAATCAAAGCCAGGAGCTTTCTTAGGATTAATGTTTGTTCTTATTTCCTTTGCTACTTCTTTTGTGAAAGTTGGTCTAATGTTCGTGCTATCTCCGTCAGAGAAGTCCCAGTTCGGCAATTCTTCGCCATCGTTTGGTTGGAAGATTTTTTGAAGATGATCTGCAAACTTGTTGGCTTTCTGAGTATTGTTTCTAGCCCAGCTGCCATCTGCATTCCGGATTGGTGCGTTCTGTAGTATCGGACTTTTTAATATCCTAATGGCTTTCCAGACTGAGTAGTCGGTGCTTTTGTCATTTGTCAACTCACTCAGATACGTCACTAATATATTCATTTTTTATTATTTCTATTTCTCTCTTTAACTGTTGAGTGGCATTATTGAGTATGGTTTTATCTGCTGGAGCTCTGGTCTGGTGCCATTTCCTCCCAAGTTTTCTTTTCTCTGAGATCAAGTGTCGTACTTCCATGGGGTATTTGTTTCTTTTTGTCCTCTGAACAATGGATGGGGTGTTATTCCATGCTGCTTGTTGAATTAGGGTAACAAGATTTTCCACTTCATCATCCAACTGTTTTATTTTTCTTAATGGAACAGTTAAATTAATAGCATTTTCAAGTTCTAATCTGAAACTTTGCCAATCTGTTCGCCTGTTTGTTAGTCTAGGAGAATTTTGTTTTTGGATAATAGAATCGCTAAGACTGAGGAGAATGGGAGAGTGGTCTGAGTTCATGTCCCACGCCTTATCAACTTGAATATAGTTTGCTGATATATTCCGCACAACAAAAAATCTATTAGGTTAGGTGTTTTATTTCTATCTGTGGGCCAATAAGTTGGTTTCCCAGTTGAGTGTGCTTCGCATTTCATCTGTCTTATTGCTTCCATCAATTGTTTGCCTTTGGTTGTGGTTAACCTAGATCCCCAATGGGTGTGCTTATCATTGAAGTCGCCTCCAATGATAAATCTAATTCCTTGGCTATTAAAGAAATCCATTTATTGCTCATGCTGTATGGCATGTCTTGGAGGACAGTATACGGATGTGACCATGACATCCTGAGTTTTGGTTTTGATCATTACCGAAGTTGCCTGAAATTCTTCAGTACTGTATCCCATCTCTTGATGATGCATAATCGCTTCTCTTATTATCACTGCACTACCTCCTCTGGCTGAATTGTGGGGATGAGTGGTGTGGTACACTTTGTATCCCTTGAAACTGATGAAGGGCTCATTCGTGAAGTGAGTCCCTGAGATAAGACATATGTCTTTTTTTTTTCTATGTCCAGGACTGCTTGCAATTCTTGTTTGTGTTGCAAGAGTCCATTCGCATTCCTCTCTATAATCTTGAGGCTACTTAGCATTAAAAAATTTTTGAGATAGCTCCTTTGGCCCTATAGTCAAGTCTGCAATCCGTTCATCCATTTTTATTAATTTCTCCATTATTTGTTGAAGATAGTTTTGGATGGAAACGTTTTGGTCTTGTTGTTGTGGTTGATTTGTACTAATAATCAATTCAGGCTTACCAGTAACTGCTTGACTGTAGGTGTTTTGTCCTGCACTTATGTTGCCTTTCTGCACTTGTACGTTATTCCTCTGTGGCTCCTTAGGAGGAACTGGTTTCTTGTTGCGTTTTTCTTTTAATTTTTGCATTTCTTTTGCAACCATGCATCCTCTGTAGTTGGCTGGATGCCCTTCACCACAATCAACACATTTCGGTTTTTCATTCTTTGGTTTTTCACACTCCATTGTTAGGTGCTTACCAGTACATCTGACGCAGCCTGGCGCCATGGCACAGTATGTTTGTGTATGTCCATAAGCTTGGCATTTTTTGCACTGTGGTACAAGCCTGGACTTTATTAATGGAGTGATTTCAACTCTGACCCCTAATATGTCAGTTATTCCGTAAATTTTATCAATACTCTCGTCATGCCTGAATGAAAGCATGAACATGTTTCGACCTATATTTTAATTTAGGAGTGACTTCGATAAGTTTGTAGCTGCGTTTTCTAACTGCATGCAATATTTTTTCTGGAACAATGAAATGATACAGTTTTTTGGCCATAACTTTAATTGGCCTATTCTGCTTATTCTCATAGGAATGCCAAGAGTATCCTTTTTCAGTTAGCGTTGCAGTAAGCATTTTATAGTTAGTCTCATCCTGTACATTAATTTTAATATTTTTATCATGAATTACTTTAATCTGGGCACCAGGAAGTTGGGTCACGATAGCATGGAGTTCATTAAAATTTATAATATTGTCCACTATGATAGGCGGCGGTGCTTGAATTTTTTTAGGCTTTTATACATTCGGCCTATTGGTTTGTTGTTGTGGTGGTGTCAGCGAAGTATCCAGTTTCCTTTTCTTCCAATTTTTTGTCCGAATCCATTCTGTCTCCCTTGCTAACTCCTCTGCATCGGTATCATATTCCCCTGTCCCTCTTTCTTCGACGTTGCTAGACAGTTTCTTTTCTATATTTGAATATTTTGTGTTCAATTCTTCATACCTTTTATGTATTTTATCCAACTGGGATTGTAGTTGTTCCACCTTGTATGTAGCATTCATTTTTTCTTGCTCAGCTGATTTCCAGCTTTGTATAAAATTTCCTCATTTTGGGTACGTTGATATTTTTCTAATAATATCTGGCTTGTTTGCATTGCTGGGGACTAATAAAAATGCATTCCCTTTATCAGTGTTTTTTAAATATCTCGCGATAGCTTAAATGACCTTGGCACGGTCGCCGGACACCACTCGCCGTCGATGATATCCTTTAATATCAATTTTGTTCACGATAGGAGAGCGAACGAATCACTTGTTCACTGTTCAAACGTCGAGAATAAACTAAAACATCGAATGGGAAAGAGATATTAAATATTTAGATATATAGATTAAAGTTGTTTTAGATAAACAGCTGACCTGAAAGAAGCACATAAAAACAGCCATCGGCAAGGTTAAGGCAACAACTGCCAAGTTGTACCTACTCCTCAACCGAAGAAGCCAGATGAGTATTAGGAACAAGCTACTCCTCATCAAGACCATAATCAGGCCGACACTGGTGTATGCCTCCACTGCATGGGGATATGCAGCCGCGTGTCACTTGAATGGACTTCAGGCCACAGAAAACAAACTTCTGCGGATGGCCATAGAGGCGCCCCGGTTTGTTAGAAACTCCCAAATCTACAGGGACCTGGTGTGGGAGCCACTAAGAGAGTTTCTCACAAGGAAAGCGAAAGCAGACTTCGCGAAAGCTGGAAGGCACTCGAACGAAGAGCTGCGAAAACTCGTAAGTTACACGCCAGAAGATCTGGGGCCCACGGAAAAAAGGCCCATACACCAACTAGCCCACTAGGGCAACAGGTAGCAAACGGCGTAAGCTGTAAGTGTGGTAATAATGTAGTGTTTGTAGTAAGTATCATGTATGTATAAGTAAGGCGTTAAATTAATAAGATGCCCATGCTAGCAAGCAGTTAGCACGGAGAGAATGCGATGCTATGGCATACGGATGCCGGAGCTGACAAATTCTTAGAGAGGACTACAAGTTTTAAAGGATAACTCCCGAAAACTCGTAGTACAAAAAAGGGAGTTTTTAAGCTGGTAAAAATCCAACATTACCCATGGTTCAGAACACTGGGTGTCTTCGCGAAGATTTTTATTCTTCCAGCCGCCGGGTAAAAAAAAAAAAAGAGGAGTCTGCGATTTTTGAAGGCGACGTACGAGACGTAGAGCGGATATTCGAGCAAGCGAATTTTGAGTCATTAATTCTGTCATTTGTCATTAAATTAAATAGTTAGATTAGGTTGTTGACAAACGGTTAGCAGACGATAATTTGTGGTCGTCAAACCACGTGCTTCGTGTTCTTGTTAAGTTTAATCGTGAACAATTTCAGACAAAGGCCTTGAGTAGGTATTTTGGCAGCATACCACCGCTGAGCGTTATAGCGTTGTTGCGAAGGCTAGTGGCGCTTCAACGAATCCACCCTTCGGGCTTTGCACACAACCGCCCTAAATACCTGCTCATGTGAACCCTCTCTTTTTTTCTCGTGTTAACTTGTCAATATTTAAATTTAAATCATTAAATAACTTTCATTTAACGTTGCGTTTTATTTTTCTTTTCTTTGTCTCTGTGAAATTTGTCGTGTTGCAAGTAGTAGGAATTAGGGTGATACATTTAAAAAAATGTCCCTGAACAGGAGTCCATTGCTGCGAGGACTGGATTCCATCTGAGTCCAGCATTTCCGTGGCCAGGCCCCGAAGACCAAAAGTAAAGTTTTGGAATTTAACTGATTCAAATCACAAGCACGAATTTTCAATTGTAAGGAATTTAGCGGTATTTTTTACGTTGGCTCGCGTCTTATCTGTATACACGTCCAAACAGCACGACTGTAGGATCGAAACTGAATGCATCATTAATGCGATCAAATAAGTTAGGTCTGGTTTGGAAAACTTCGGCTGCTGCCAAAATTCTGGCTAGCAGATCTTCCTCTGAACGCACTGGTGTTTCATAGACTAATTAATGCTTTTATATGCCCCCCAATCTGACCAATTATTCCGTTTCTCAATCTTGACACCGATTTCATTTTTTGTTGATCGAATTTTACGCAACTTTGTCTATAATATTCTGAATATAACTGTGGATACAATAACAATTTAGGATTCTTCGAGAAAATTACCAAGTAAATAAATAGGCTGTTCTTGGATAAGTCGTTTCGCCTGAAAAGCTCGCATGGCATGAGGCTATTATTCGTAATGGTAACACAAGAGGTTTTTTATGTCCTCTTTAGGCGGTGGAAAGATACTCGTAAACACTGGGTCTACAATCTCAAAGGCCTCCAGTTGAGTCTTCCATTTGCTTTATTGAGAGGCTTCCAATACTAAAAGGTCTCATAACTTAAAAGTATACAGTGTGATAGAGATGTGTTATCATTCCTGTGGAGGAAAATACTTAGACAATTGATCCTCACACAAATTTGAAGAGCAAACACACATTGTTGGTAAACTACACCGGTAACTTTACGTTTGAATCAACAAATATAACAGAAAAATCTAAAAGACAAATTAAAATATAATATTATTTATGTACATATACGGTGGCGCAGAACACTGCGACAAAACGTACAGCAATTGTTGAGTACAATAATAGAAAACTTTTGCGAAGAAGATGCCCTGTTTGGAATCGATGCGTTTCATTTTAATTCGTTTGAAAACGATAACAGTTATAATAATTATTGTTCAAAATGTCGTCTTTCAATTTGAATACATGGTTTCTGAGGACTAAAATTTTGATACCTAGTCGTTTCGAACGACCACCAGTAAAGCAGTAATTCTCGCATTGAGCTCCTGTTCTGGTCCCACGGGCATTTCGTAAAGCAGACACATGTTGTCTTCCTACAAAAAGAAACTTAAAGATGCTAGATCGGGTTGCCTAGAGAGCCACAGAACTAGACCATATCTGCCGATACTATGTTGTCCATATTGATGGCCCAAATATCAAATTAAACGTATGCATTTGTTTAAATTTATCTATAACGTAGTCTACATTGCCAGCTTGATAATCAATCACGCAAAAGCGGCCGAAAGTAAATTTTGTGTATTAAATTTGTTTATGTTGTAATATCATAGAGGTGAAAGGGGTGATAGCATTATCAAATGCCAACTCAATTGACAATCTTACCTGCTCGTGGGGCACCCTGCTAGAGAACTGAAGAGGCTCCGTGGACCGAACCACTGCTGCTATAAGCGGGTCGCTCCTGTTGGTCAACAGATTCGGGTGAAAGAACCGACAGGAGTAAGGGCGCTTCCTTGTACTTCGTATGAGACATCGTCCCTAAAGGCGGAAGAACCTGCCAGTAGTCAACGGCAGGGGAATGCAGAAATCAACGGGCACCACTGCATTAAAGATCTTTCTAGATATTCCCAGGATATCCATCCGATTTCCTATCATGTTGGAAACGCAAAAACAAATCGCCTCTAGTCCCGGGCAGATCTTAAGTGCGGACGTGCGAAGAATCACCCGGTTACCATCGGATAGGATACAAAAATAGCGACTTGGAATGTAAAAACATTTTTTGCAAATGCTTTTGCTGGATAATTTAATAAAAGAGATGAACAGAATGAAGACTGACATCCTTGGCGTGAGTGAGGTCCTGGGAAATGCTCACATCGAAAGGTAACCTTTTTACTATTCCGGCAACAATGTGGATCGAAGCCATCGACATTGGAGTTGGTATCTTGATGACTGAGAGCCTAGAAAAGTCAGTGAAAAACTTTGTTTTCATCTCCGAAAGAGTAGCTTTGGATCAGCTACTTGGTTGGCCTGTTAACATTAACATTGTTCAGGAGTACTATAAACCACTAGATCAACTCTTAAAACTCACAAAGAAGATTGAAATAAATATGTTTTTTGGGGATTTTAATGCCAAGGTTGGCAAGGGCAGAATGAGATCGGTGGTTAGGGCTTGGGAGAGAGAAGCGACAGGGGTAAAAGGTTGATTATGTACTGTGGGAATTATAAGATATAATGGTAAACACGTGCTTCAACCTCCTACCAAGGCGACAATACACCTGGAAATCACATCACATTTTTCGAAATCAAATAGATTACATCACAATCAGCCGAAGGTTCAGAAACGCTTTCACCAGAGTCACAACAATACCAAGGGCCGAGTCGTATCAGACCACAACCCAGTGTGTGTCACAGCATCGTTTTACGCCTTGCCTAAACCTAAACGAAAGAGCTTCAAGAATATATTGGACGTGCAACTGGTAAAATGACTGGCAACTGGTAGTTATCACTGATAACACCCCACAATGATAACTTATCAGTACAAGCGACGTTAGCAAGCATTGGCTCAATCTTAGACAAGCTTTTAAAACCACGAACGAAAAGTTTCGCTCAACGAAAAAAATACCAGCTAAGAATGACTAAAGACATACCAGCATTAATGGAGGAACGAAGGAAATGTAAAAGCCGGAACGACCATAACGGGTATCGAGTTTTTCAAAGAAAAATACGAAATGAAATTAGAGGAGCAAAAGAAAATAGGCTACATGAAAGGTACTAAGAACTTAACAGTCTTGGTGATCGTTTTCACCTACATAAATAGGTCAAGGGGATAGATGTATTGTACAATAATAGACCACTGAGTAGTTTCATTAAAACTGAGCACAATGAAATAGTGACAGAAACCGGGGAATTGTTGCAAATCTGGAGAAAATGTACAATTAATCTTTTCAAGGACGACAGACCGGAGAACCGTAAAGCCGAAGTGTCCACTCTATCAGAACCAAGCATATTAAAAAGTGAAATGATACATGCCATCAATTTAATGAGAAATAACTGTACTCAGAAACGTTTCACTTGATCAATGAACATAAGCTGGAAACGATCGCAAGACTCTTTATTAACATATACGTCTATCCCCTCTTCGTTTATCACACTACCAAAATCTAACAACGCAACTTCGTGTAAAGATTAATGTCTCATCAGTTTAATGAGCCACTTTAGGAAGCTTTTCCGTCGAGTACTCCACACAAGGATTGTCGAAAACTGTGAGGAAGTAAGTGGAGTCAGTCAAAATCAGGATTTAAGAACGGATTTGGAACTAGATAAGCGATATTCAATCTCCAGGCATTAGTTCAAAACTGCCAGGATCAAAGAAAATATGTATTTATATGTTTCATAGACTACGAAAAAGCATTTGACAATGTTAAACACAATCTCCTGATACCATACCTTAGAGATTTAGGACTGGATGGAACGGAATAACTAAAGATTTTGAAATTAAAAAAGGCATTCGCCAAAGGTGCATCCTGTACCCAATGTTATTCAATCCGTTCGTAGAAATAGCGCATACTCCGAGTCAGTCTCAAACAATCCCTTTGGAGTTAAACACCACGTGGTGGTGTGTTCGGTGTAGGTCTACTAATTTGAGTCAGAATTTAAATGGCAACTGTCCAATCCTACTTGTGAAGAGTGTGTGAAATTGTGAAAGCTTCAGACAGAACTTTAGGAAATAATAAAGCTTGTAATAAGTTGCTGTTCCTCAAAAGTTTCCCATTAATTGGTTAACAACGTTATTACTACCACACGGCAACAGCGCACGGAACCGGTTCAGTTAATAGTTAATAGACATTCGTGTAAAATGCCGCCAAAGAGAGGCCCAAACAAGAAGACAAACTGATGATGGTGGAGAAAGACACCGAAACGTATTTGTAACATTTTAAATGATAAACAATAAAATTGACTGAAACCGAGGAATACATTGGAATGAATTAAAGTACAGTCAGGAAAATATACGAAACGATTACCAGTATTGTCTACGTGAACATGGAGCAAAAAAATATCAGTTTCCAAGGTTCTCTCTCTCTCGGTGCTGTTCGGAACAGCTGCTCCACTCCCAGTCCAGTCCCAGTTCTTATGTTTCGCAGCTATATCTTTTTGCGGCCTATCCATCTTCTTCTTCGCATTATTTGTCCAAAGAAGCTGACCTTTCTTGTTTTTATAGTATTTAGGAGTTCCCGATCTTTGCCTAGCTGTACGAGAACTTCCTCATTGCTGGTGTGTGTAGTCCAAGAGATTATCAGTATTCTCCGGTAACACCACATTTCAAAGGCTTCTATTTTATTTATGGTGTCTATCTGAAGCATCCATGTCTCATATCCGTACAAAAGAATGCTCCATATATAACCTCGAAGTGTTTTAGGCGCGTTTGTACTGGAAGGTTTCTGTTGGTAAGAATGGTCTTCCATTTACCAAGCGCCCTGCGTGCCATTTGACCTCTTACTCTTTCCTCTTCGCCACATGTTATTTCATTATTCAGCCAGCTGCCCAAAAATCTGAAGTGTCTTACTTGCTCCCACTGCCATCCACTTCGTTTTCTTCATGTTAATTTTAATACCCCATCTTCGTCCAGCCTCGTACACTCTATTCAGCAACATCTGCAAGTCATCCATAGATTCTGCAATGAAGGCGGTGTCATCCGCGTACCTTATGTTGTTTATAATTTCGCCTCCTATCTTTGCTCTCTCTGTCCTACCATATAAGGCCTTGTAAAATATGTTTTCGGAGTAGAGGTTGAATAACATGGGCGACAAAACACAACCCTGTCTCACACCGCGTCTTATTGATATATCGTTAGTAACGCTGCCCTCCAACTTGATGCAGCCGTCTGGTTTTTTATCAAAAGACGCATATCATTGCCTATTCCACATTGCATGCCTTTATACATTGGAATAGTTTTGTGTGTTCGACTCGATCAAACGCTTTTTCGGAGTCAATAAAGCACACATAAATGTTTTTTCCAAATTCACAACTCTTCTGCAATAATGTCCTCATGCAGAAAACGGTTTCGCGTGTCCCCAGTCCGCTACGAAATCCAAATTGTTCCCTGCCAATGCCCGTATCACACACTGAATACACTCTACTGAGTACCATCTTTAAGAGTATCTTCAAAGTGTGGCTCATTAGGCTAATCATTCGGAAGTCATTGCACTTGCTTGCCTTGTTGCTTTTGGGCAAGGCAATGAAAATCGATTTCTGCCAGTCGTTAGGTAGTTTTCCGATCTGGTAAATTTCAGACTGGTAATAACAGAGTCTCCGGCGCTTCGCGGGATTTACTGTCAAATAGTTGTTGAATATGTTGCCACTCTATACTTTGATCCTCCTTTGTTAGTAGTGCCTTTCCGTTATTGTTATACAGCACTGTTGTGTTTTTTCTTCTGTATATGCCACAATGTCTTTTTAGCTTTGTATGTAAATTAAAATCCTCGTGTATGGACTGAAGATGTTCGATTTCTTTACAGGATTCCTGAAGCCATATTTCCGTCGCTTCTTTAATTTTTTTGCTAATTATACGGTGTATTTTTGTGTACTCGTTATTATTGTTGTTCTTGAGTTTGCGTCTTTCCTCCATTAGATTCAGTATGTCTTGTGTCATCCACTCTTTTTTCACTTTCCTTGCTGTAGGTTTTATTAACTGCTGCGTTCTCTCATTCAACATCTCGAGTCGCTTTCCTCTGTCGTTACATACGCCTAGGCCATACCGTCCGGTGATATCTGCTGTCATTTCTTCGCGCATTCAGTCTTCCATAATTATAGTAATTTCGTGTTTTTTCGTCGCCTTCCAAGGCTAGTTTAGGGCAATGTTATTTTCTTACAAACGAATATTAATAAAATTCGTTAAAGATCGAGAAAATATATTTTTGCATCTGAGGGTATTAGAGAATCAAAGGGCCGTAGCGCTTTACTAAAACATTATCGAGCATGGGTTCCTGGTTATTATACGCAAATATCTTCTATTCTTGCATTGAACCATCCATAATCGTTTGACCTGATAGTTCATCAACCAGCCAAGAAGTAAGATGAACAATAAATGCGTGGGTCTAATAAGTTCAGGGATTCATTTAGTAACGTTGTCTAAATTATATTGCATTTAGTTAGGGGAAAAAATTATTTTTTTGTAGATTTTCCAAAACAATGTTATGCTATACATCAGGTTTACCCAACTCTATCTATAATTTACTGTTGAACACATTAACAGACACTTTATAATATTATATTTTTGCGTGTTACAAGAACTAACGGTTGGTTCTAAAAACACAGTAGTAATATTTAAATTGGTTTGCAATTTTATAACTTTCAGAGTAAAGAGCTAATATTTTTGAGACAAAATCTTTCGTAAATTTCAGTAACCCTGTACAGAAAATTCCGCCAATTTTGAATCACCATAATATACCATTTCGAACAGGAATGGCAATTGAACCGTCACTCCATTGCAAGCATCTGCAATCCTATTAAATAACATGTAGATGACGGAATAATGGAGAAGCTGAATACTCTCTAAAATAACATTTGGATCTTGTTAAGTACATTGATCCAATAATTGAACGAACACCTGATATTACTGAGAAATGCGTGTTATTGTACTAAAAGCCGCGAATGATAGCAAATCCGTGCTATCAATCATGTTTATTTGCCAACCGACAGAGCCCAGATTTGCAAATTACTGATCACATGCACTGAATACAACTGAATACAGATATTTGGAAAATTGCAACATTGGAAAACAGATTCGATTTCAATCCTAGCATCCCAGAAGTCACGCAGCAAATAATCGCTACATGACTGGCAAGAAAAAAAATATTTTTAAAAATTTAAATTTACTTTGTTTACATGGCAC
Source organism: Dendroctonus valens (assembly GCA_024550625.1). NCBI lineage: Eukaryota > Metazoa > Arthropoda > Insecta > Coleoptera > Curculionidae > Dendroctonus > Dendroctonus valens. The sequence goes on from JAJTJO010000096.1 coordinate 4,087,041, forward strand.
CTTATATAAATTGTGCAATTTCTCATTTCTACTCTAATTTTTATTATAAAAACATAGTGATTTTTAAATGTCCTTATACCGGTGAATGGCCTCAACGAACTTTCGAAAAGTACCGAAAACATATTTTTTCGGTATTTTGCTTATTTGTTGATTGCAGTTGGAGAGAATGGTTTGCAAATTTTATGTGATTATTTCTTGAAAAATTAGCTTTTGAATATGCAATTTTACTCATCCATATGTTAAAAAAATAGTAGTCATTTCGTAGTATTAAACTAAACTTGCTTGAACTTGCAGAAATGTTTCAATAAAAAAAATGTAGTGTATATTAATATTTCATAAAAATTGCAACGGCGGCCATGCCTCCAGGCAGATACATATATTGCTGACAATCATGTCAGACTTACAACATATTTGTGGTTAGTTTCTAAATGTGCTTGTCCAAACTTAAAATATATGACAATGTCAAAAATTCATCAAGAAGGTGTCCTTCGTCAAATTCAAAATCTGTCCCCCAACGACGCTCTACTGGAATGCTTCTGAGGAAGCTCTGCCACCAAGACAAATCCCCGAACGCACTGAAAAAATCAAGTCCACACCCATATACTTCCCACCCATTGGCCCCATCCTAATCCCATCCCACACCATCTTCCAACCCGTCTTGCCAACGTGGAAAATAAGGCTAAAAATCTCTCAAATAGAGAGTACTAAAACGACGGAAAGTGAACCTCAGGTGGCTGGATCATTAAATAGCGACTCCCACACCTGGAAAGAGGTCTGCCTCAGGGATTCTGGGGAAGGACCCGCCAAACACACCAAACATAAACAAGACAAGACACAACAAAGAGTACAAAATGTTGATAGCCACATACAATGCTAGAACGCTGTCCATCCACGATAAAGTGATTGAGCTGGAAGCGAAACTTTAACATAGAAAATGGGACATCGGACAGTAGGACAAAATCAGGCTGAACTCAAATCAGTAAACATCTTAAATCATGCAGGCGAAGAAACTGCAGTAAGAGGTACTGGTTTCATAATTAATAGAAAACTCAAAGAACAAATTGTGGAAATCAAAAGCATCAGCTCATGAGTCATATACATAATTATTCAGAGTATTTAAACATTATTATATCAGCAAGGAACATTCTATAAAGGTTGTGCAGGCATACGCACCAACTAGCAACCATACAGAAGACCAGATGGGGAGTACGTCTCCAGTGCTGTAAAAACAGGAAAATCACATTACACTCTTCTAATTGGCGATTTCAACGCCAAAATAAGCAACAAAATCGACTAGGAGATGGAAACATTAGAGGAGAGAAGCATTAATAGAATTTCTTCACAATAACAAAATCTTCGCAATCAAGACCTTCTTTAAAAAAATCCCAATAGAAAATGGACATGAGCAAGCCCGGATGGAAAAACTAAAAATGCCATAGATTTTATAATTAGCAATATAAAGGATATTGTATACGACGTAGAGATGTTAAATAGATTCTCGACGGGCAGCGACCATCGGCTAATAAGAGTAAAAATAGCAATACATCAAAGAAAAGAACGAAACAAAATGGTTATAAGGAAAAACTACAAAAGACGTTATACACAAGAATTAATACAGCAATATGAATATGAGATAACAAGCCTATTAGAATACATCCACAATATGACAGTAGACACTCTCTACGAAAACAAAATCAAAAGTGTGAAAACAGCAGTGGAAAAATGTTTCCCGAAACAAAAGAAAGACCTGAAAATAAATCATAAAACAAAGCTCCTAATGAAGCTAGACAAGACTAAAGGGGAATATACGAACATCAATAAGGAAATAAATAAAGAATAAGGAAACACAAAAAGGAAAAGAACACAGAAGACATCTGAAATATTATAGAGGAAAACAGAAGTTTAAAAGTCCTGAGAGGAAGAAGCGTGATAGGAACGAAAATAATACATAAGGTCAAGAATTAAAAGGAAGGGAAAATAATAACAAACAAGATCGACATTATAAAAACAGTAGAAACCTTTTATAAGGAATTATACTCATCACAAGAGGCAAAAAGAAATGTAAATATTCCAAAAGTTTTAAATCAGGGGCCCGAAGATATCTCCGAGATAACGGAACAAGAAAGCTCATCTGTACTAAAAGATATAAATGACAACAGAGCCCCTGGTGAAGACGGAATTGTGATAGAAACCATTAAGAAGGGTGGTCAAGGCCTCATGAAAGCCTTAGAAACCCTTTTTAATAAGTGTCTCCTGGAAGTGACGACCCCCTCACAATGGGACAATGTCATAATTATCATTTTAGATGGAAAAGGTGCCAACACTGACCTTACGAATTACAAATCGATAAGTCTTCTTAGTCACATATGCAAAATGAATACAAAAATCATAACTAACCGTCTAACTAGGAAACTAAAGTTCTTCCTTTCGAAAGAACAGGCAGGTTTTCGTATGGGACATAGGACAAACGACCACTTGTTAACATCTAAGGTTCTTATCGAAAAATACGTCGAGAACAACAAACCACTGATATTAAAATTCGTCGACTTCGAAAAGGCGTTTGATTCCATACATCAACAGAAACTCTTAGAAACACTGGCTGAGTGCCGCATTGACCATCGCTACTCTGCAGCAATAAAATATATATACAAGACAGCAACAGCAAAGGTCAAAATTACAGAGCATCAATATACAGACACATTTAAAATCCAGAGATAATTGAGACAATGAGACTCGCGCTCTCCCAAACTCTTCGTACCTTTGTTGCAGAGTATGGTAAATAAAATAAATTGGGAAAGCACAGGTATAAACATAGACGGAGAAATAATAAATCACTGATGCTTTGCAGATGACATAGTGTTGATATCAGATAATATTCAAGAAGCCCAACCAATGCGAGAAATGCTAAACAACGAGGCAAGCAAGATGAAGAAGGCAAAAACACAGTTCATATCAAATCTGGTACTAAATGACACATTAAAAATTAAAAACGAGTATAGAACAAATATACGTATATAAATACCCAGGACACGAAATCAGCATTGGACGAGACAACCAAACTCACGAGATTCGACGAAGGATAGGTTTAACATGGGCGGCTTTTGGTAAGTTAAACTCAGTATTAAAGTCCAAACTGCCAATATGTCTTAAGAGAAAAGTCTTAGTGCGTTATTCCTGTATTGACATATGGCGCGGAAAAGCTAAGGTTAACGAAGAAGAATGCTCACAAAATGCAGGTGATGCAAAGAAAAATGGAAAAAGCAATGCTAGGAATCAGACTCTCTGACAAAATCCCAAATCGAACCGTACGAAACAAAACAGGAGTACGAGACGCTGTCGAGACTATTCTACATCTGAACTGGAACTGGGTAGGCCACGTGGCGAGAATGAAAGAAGATAGAAGTAGGTAGAAGGAAGGACCAAAAAATTATAAAAGATCCGAAGCCTTAAGAAGTAGAGGCAGTCCACCCACACACTGGGCAGACCTCATAAAACGGATTGCAGGAAACTGAATCCAATCTGCAGAAGATCGAAAACCGTGGCAAAATTTGAGAGAGGATTTTGTTCAACAGTGGACAGGATAAGCTCGAGATGATGATGATACAAAATTTTCTTATCGTCCCCCTAACGGAGATATCGGGCGTCTAAAGGTTACTTCAAACGAGTTCCGATTTCTAACTTTTGAACGATTTTGTATATTATAATGATGTTTTGGCTAAATGTATTTATACTCTAATGTATGCAGTTAACATTTATCATGGTAAATATGAATAAACGCCCTATAGTAAAATAACCTACTTTTTTCCAGTTGTCTTCTAGTTTTACTGCTATCTTTGTCGACTTAATACCGGAACATTGTTGCTAAATTTATGATTATTTTTTTGGGAATTTCTCAGTCGTTAGTGCGAATCGAAGTCAGTCTTTAGTGTTCAAAGTGTATTTTCTTTATTAAATTTCGGATATATTTAAGCAAATTGTTTAATAGGTACACCAACGGCTCTCAGATGACTAACAATTTTCAAAGTAATGCGCTCTATATTAATCTATTTAGCTTTCAATTTTTTTAAACAGATCAACAGTGTCAAATCTTTAATTGTTAGTAACATTGTTTTCATAACTGCTTTTCTTCAAATGTATTTTTAACTAATTTAAAAAGAAGTTGAGACATCTAAAAGGGAATTTTTATAAATTTCATATCGTGCATTTGAATCTCCTTTTCGTACCCGTTTGCTCCGTTTTTGCTGAGGCATATTGTTATTTCCAACAAAACTATTCAATCAGAAAACACATTTTATTTTATTGGAATTCAGTCGTATGAAAAAGGGAACAATATCCCCACGTTGACTTTGCTTTTATAGTTTTAGTTCACATGACCGTTGGTTTTCAGATCTTTTCTTCAGTAGAGAGTTGTATTCTTATTCATTCAATATCCTTGTCAGACATATCCCAAGTCAACTTGATAAAGAAAATATAAAATCTCTTGGCGGAAGTTTACAAATTGCTACCAGTTTTTAAATTTATGAACGTTCAGGAAAGGAACATTTTTGTTGTCTATAATGTCATAGTACTTTCCACTTTTGTGTTATTTTTAGTTCTTATATCTCTAGGATCGATGTCTGCAATGAAAGACAATGTGTTTTGCCCAATCTTTTTTATAATGTGATTATGGAAACAATTTATTTTTCTTAATATTTTAAATATATTTTTGGTTGGTTTTTTATTATCATTCCGTTCAGGCTTGTTGCATGATCCGACTACTAAAACAACTTCTTTATTTTACCAGTAAATAAAAGATGGAATTTATATATTAATGTTGTATTAAATGAGTGTATAAATTAGTACCGAGCCCAGAATCTGAAATTTATATTTTTTGTTGAGACTGTTGCTTCAACACTTATTCTTCTAGACACCGAAACGTATTTGTAAAATGTTTTGAATAATAAACAATAAAATTGACTGGAACCCAGGAATTTCTTTTGAATTAAAATAAATTTAACTTAAATTTTAGATGTAACCTAACACCACATTCAATAATCCTTTGTCATCTGCAGGAAACTGTATTTTCAAACCACCAGCATTACGAAACAGCCAGAAACTCGGTTCAGGCCTAAGTGTCACTGACAGACTAATAGCTAACTGCATAATGCTTGTTTCAGAATTCCATGTCAGTCAGTGCAGCTTCTTTGTTAGATTTACTGAGTCGTGTTCTGAATTCAATTGTTGGTAAGTCATATGGATAAACTCGGTAATGTTAATGTGGGACACTAAGCAGAATATTAAATGTTATATAATCTTAAGAGCTAATGTAATTCTACTATTGCAATTGTACAAGATTAGCATTATACTCGTATAAGAAATATACAATCCACATAATTTCCTAAGCAGAAGTCAAGACAGGATAAAGTTCTGTTGGGAGAGATAGCTAGACGACATCAAGCAGTCGATGGGCCGGAACTGGGACCAACTTGCCCTAGATAGGGACACATGGAGAAATTTGGAAGAGGCCGAAGAAGAAGAAGACAAAGAAAGTTCTGTTATCCACAGCATGCCTGATCAATAAGACTTTTTGTAAAATTATATTTAATATCTAGATTACTTTTGGAGAAACTGAACTTAAACAGGTTTTTATTACCAAAGCTCATTGTTTTCGTCAGGTTAAAGTAATAAGCAAAAATGACTTTTTGAGAAATGCAATTGACTTAATTAACACTGCAATCTCAAGTTGAACAAAATCTAGTTCTTATGAATATATGTATTCTTATAAAGACAGTATATTTTAGTGGCGGGAAAAAGTAACTAATAGTTACTCGAGTACTCGTTACTCATCCGTAACCGAAGTAACGATTACCGACCCAAGCTATCAAACGAGTATCGTAAAAGTACAAAAAAGTAATCGCTCTCGGAAAATCAAGTCACCCATCCTAACCTTCCGAGTCCGAATCCGAATACGTTACTAGACTTTACTACTCAAATAAAAACTTTAAATACATTATTTGCACTCTACTACGGTACTTAAACAGCTTTCAAGAGTGGGCCGACATTTGAAAAATTAAAATTAATACCGATAAACCTAAAGCCATGATCATCTCTAAAAAGAAAATCACTAAAAATACTCCTAAACTTTCGATGAATAACACCGAAATCGACTTCTCAAAATCTTCTCAAAATTTTAACTTAAATAAATATATTTTAAAACAAATCAAACCTAAGGCTAGAGGCCAAGAACGTTTCCATTCTGAATGAACTAAAACTTTCAAGTAACAAAATTTTTTTTAAACTTCACTCTCGGTTAACGTTCAAAAAATTGTTAATCTCGACATTAACGGGTTAATCTCGAGAATAACATGTTCCATTAGTTAAATTGTATTCGCGTAAGAAGTATTCCTGGTAGAACGTGATAGATTTTTCACAATGTTTCTAATAACACATTCATCATGGACAAGCCAAAATGGCTGAACTCCGCTTTTCAGATAATGTTAATTATCAGAATTTCTTTCGACATTAGCATTAGATTTGTGTTAAACTCGAGATTAACTTAGATAGAACTAGACCTCAATAAAATATTTGTAAGTGGCTGTTATATAATATTTGGCTTTACAACGAGGCACATTGACGAGTTGTGGGTTCTAATGTATATGTTACGGTTAAACTTCGAACTTGACTAATCCCGACATTAACCGTAACATATACATTAGAACCCAAAACTGGTCTATGTGTCTCGTTGTAAAGCCAAATATTATACAAAAGCCACTTTACAAATATTTTATTGAGATCTACAGGATGATTCAAAATTGTTGTCATTTTTCTGAATGTGTTGTCTAGAGGCATGTAGAGAGTACAACAAGAATGTGAAAGGGCATGAAAAAAAACTGATCCAGCAATGTAACAACAATATTTCTATTCGAGTTAGGATATGGTGAGATCATTTGTTGATTGTTGATTCACCTGACTTTTTCGGACTGAATTATTAGAGCCTGCGCCATATGTGAAGTATCCGGTAGATTGTGACCCACTGGGGTTTTAATTTGGTCTGCCCATCTCTTAGGTGATCTCTCACGCGTTCGTGTTTCTTCTACCTTTCCTTCTCTCACCAGCCTTTTCATTGAGGAGTCGCTCCTAGCAATATGTTCGAAATATTTTACGATTGATTGATTTTTGTGATCAGACGTGCCTCAATTTCTAAGTCTTCGATAATACAGGTGTTTGTTCGGAGAGTCGCCCTTGGTTTGCGTAGCTTCTGTTGATATACCCACATCGGCAAGGCCACGACCATAAAGAAACCGTTTTAATATGTTCTGACTTTGCGCACGGACGCATGTAATTTGTTTTATTTTCCATATTGTACAACACGACAAATAAAAAAAGACACGACAACGTTAAATGAAAGCTATTTAATTAGTGAAAATAAAAAAACGGAAAACACTAAAGAACTCACTTGAGTAGACATTTCGGACTAAGTCGTGAGCAAAGTCCGAAGGGTGAGTCTGTTGGAGCGCCACTAGCTTTCGCAGCAAAGCTAGAAAAATCGGCGATGGTATGCTACAGAAATACCTACTCAATACCTAGACTAAAATAATCCGCGAATGAACTTATACGTAAGACTAGAAACACGTGGTTTGACGTCCACAATTACCGTCTGCAACCGTTTGTATCCGCTCTAATCTAACTACTTAAACCAAAAGAAAACCTAATCAATCTGTCCGTTCTCAATCTACCTAACACATCGCTTGCCTAATATATCTGCAGCGTCTGATCCGCCTTTTCCAAATATCGCCGGTACCTCGTGCTACTAATGTCCTTTTCCACGTGCTTCAATATTATCCAGTTTTTTTTCAGACTGCCTCTGTCCGTCGACTGCACAATTTAGGTAGTAATAATCCGTAATCGGTAACCCGGAGGCATCTGAAGATATTTCTGGGAAAATTCAATCGGCGTGGCGAAAATGTATAACAGCAAACAAAGATGGCCTCTTGGCGATGGTTGGAACCAGGAAGAATGTTCTCTCCCTAGGTGGACTTTGCGTCCCTACCGTCCAAAAATTTGCGGCCAACAAAAGTGGACAAGCACCATGTTGCCATACTGCACCACGACAAAGACACTGAACCGCTGATATTTGGAAGCGAGATACAAATAGTAGCAAATGTTTATGAAAAAACAAAATTAAAAATATTACACGCACGGTCCTTACACATTTGTTTACTAATTATACATTACTGATATTACTGATTGAATACAAAAGATACCTACATTCATTGCTAATATCTACTTAAGGTTGCAAAATATCAGCAGACAGGTGGATTGGTAGTTTAAAATCAAATTTAAACCCTCACAGCAGTATCCCTCAAAAGTACTTATAACGGGCGATTTTCATATTTTCTTATTAATACCGCTCCTGATCTAGTCAGTACCAATTTACAATTTTCGGTTAAGTTGCAAATTTTTCTAGATCCAATACATACGCCTCAACATTTGATAACAGTTGGAGGTAGATCTTAAACATGTCCACAACTTTGCCCATTTAACAGAGTCGCTGTGAAAATTAACCCAGTCCCAAAACCAAAATGCTGCTGAAAATGAGTAGGACAATAATGTCTGTTTTATTGGAAAACAAAGCAGAACGTGAGACCTATCGGCCTTTTCGGATGCTGAGATCCACTCCGAGGTGGCACGCATAAGATAAGATCAACCATAACACATACCTAAAACGCAAAATAATTCTCATTATCTGTATCAACGTGTTCCTGTAAAAATCCACCTTGCATAGCGAGATCCACAAATAATTACAGTAAACAAGAATATGATGATGAAAATCATCTTTCTCAACTATCAAGTGTCCAGATATTGTCTATAACGTAAAAAGTATTAGAACTGAACAAACTGAGCTACAGTGCATCAATTATTTCACATATTAAAGGCAAATGTGACATCATGGATGATAAATCCAGGAAAAAATGCTTATAAATAATAACATTGATTTTGTTCGCAACTTCTGGCAGAATATTACAATTTCATTATCTGTCATATCCAGCTGTGCAGCGATATCGGCGAACAAATGCATTTTCTATTTCTGTCACATATCCAGAGGTAAAAGTCATGCACTTTCGTAAAGCATTTTTCGCTGTCAGTCTAACTTTGGAAATATCATTCAGACAAGCAAAACCATCCCGTCTTGAATTCACTATAAAATGTGTGCATTAAAGTTTGGTTCATATTTATGTACGTATTGCAGATGGACTAGGTGGGAAAAAGTATTACTTTTTAATGTATATGAACTACACTGAATATGGGCGGAATAAGTTCGTTAAAGTGAAGAAAGACTAAGGCATCTACAGTATAGAGGGTGTCCCATGACGTAAAGTCAATACTCAGTATATGTAATCTTCAGGCCAAATAGAGTAAAAACTACAAATAAAGTGAACTGTTTTCATCATACAAACGGCTAAATTGTTATAATTCAAATAATTACAATTGCAGTTTCTAATTCATTGAAGTTACGGCCACCTGTTAAGACATAGTCTGGCTCTTAGGAAAGTTCTAGTTACTCCACGTAATATACATGCTGATTAGTAATGAATACGGTAATTGTAGATGATTCGTAATAATTGAAGGTGATTCCTAATAATTACACTATGGTTAAGAGCATATTCTAGTTGTCAGAATAATAGGGTTGAACCAAACATGTCTTAGTAAAATATTGCTCGATTTCGATAACACAGGACATTAAAGTTCCCATTTCAATTCCCATTCCAATTCTAACCTAAAGTTCCCATTTCCAATTCTAACCCAAATTAGTGAAAATGTTGCATTAGTGAGTTTTTGATGGTGACAATTTTGAATGTAAACTTAGTTTTAAGGAACCACACGTTAAGAAGTGGTTATACACTGCCGTTATAAGATCGAGGATCTGTTATGTTTCCGTGGTCTGTTGGCCGGCGGCGGAGAAGGCCTTCATAGCCCGGAAACTGGCGGGTCTGGAAAGACTGGCCTGTCTAGGCATGACCGGCGCAATGAGGATGACATCGAGCATAGCATTAAATATCCTCCTGGATATTTACCTCCTGCCTCCTGCCTCCCTGAGTTACCCCTGTGAATACGCAGGGAGGCCGCTGCGGCGCTACATATGATTGACATAAAAAAAAGGCCGCCATGCGTAGGGATATTCCAATCCTAGGTGCAAAGAAGCTGGAATACCAGGACCGTGACTGCTTGGAAGGCGTTGCAAAGTTGGTATACTGACGGTTCAAGGGCGCCCAATCCGGGACTCTCCGGGGCGGGCGTGTACCGGCAAGACACCAACAGGGGAGCATCCTTTCGGCTGGGAGGCTGGACGACTTTCTGACGGAATTATATGCAATCCCCGAGATTGCCACAGATAAGGAAGTTACAGAAGGAGTATAGGGAGTGATCGAGACCTACTACGATAGCCAGGGAGCCCTGAAGGCACTTCTCAGTGTTAAGATTGGCAGTAGACCAGGATTGTTGAGATGCCCTGACCAAAGTGGAAGAACAGAAATAAGTTAATCAGGTGTGGATTCTGGCGAACATGGGGTTTGCGGGAAACGAGCAGGCCGATGCATTGGCTGGGCTCGGACCTTCTAAGAAGCCAATAGATGACGAGCCTCACATAGGGTTATGTAACAGACAGGTAGGAAGCGCTCTAAAGGATTGAGCTCCTAGAGGTCCCCATTCGGGTCCCCCCCATACTACTACTAGTTTTAAGGTTTCCTAGTAGACGGGGGTACGTGCGCTATGTCTTTTGCCTTTTTTTATCAAAACTTTTTAACGCTGCGTCGCTCGCGGGGTGAGCGCGGCGCTCACCTTTTCAGAAAATCTGGAATAACTGCCGCAATTTGGCAACAATGCACGAATCTATCGATGTAATCCTACGAACACTTCTTCGAAAACAGTTCGCGTTACCAGTTATGGAGTAAAGACGTGTGGTGTGATTTGATAAGTGTTTGAACTTGCGAACCGGTATTAGTGAACATTTGGCTCACCTGCGGGTAACAGTGCTTTACAGTCAACTATAAAGTTTTGGTAAGTTTTATGATTTCTTTAAGGTAAATGAAGACAAATTATTGATTTAATGTATTTGCAGAGCCATTTATTATCAAACATGGATCCGAAAGACCAAGCAAGGTTTCTTAAAATGTTTGAAGAGCTAGAACAAGAAGAATTGCCCCAAGGACAAAACCACCTTCCAGCAGAAGCTGTCGATGATCCAGAAAGTGACCAAGACTGCGTCGAAAACGACCTTGATGGTCGTTTTCGAAATTTTATCCGTCGTTGTACAGAAGATGGTCTAAATTACGTGATAAAAGACAGCAAAACTCTGTGGAAGGTTCATCGTTCAATGAAGTGCGGACGTACAAAGCGCCATAATGTAATATACAAGTTACCAGGCGATAAACCACACGCAAAAAATGCTCGAAGCGTGCATGAAACTTGGAATATGCCAACCAGCGATCAAATGATTGAAGATATCGTTATGTGTACGAAAATATATATCCAAAGTATCCGTAACAACTACTCATGCCCTCGAGATGTTCTGGATACCAATGTCGATGAGATTAGACCGATGTATGGCCTGCCATACATGGCAGGAGTTTGGAAGGTCAACCATACCTAACTTAACCGATTTATGGAATGTGGATGGAACCCCCCAGAATTTTTCAGGATGGTTATGTCAAAAACTCGATTCTGTCTACTTTTACGGGCTCTACGCTTTGACGACATCAGACAGGAAATGAAAAAGCAGGATAAACTAGCACCTTTAAGACAAGTATTTGAAACTTTCCGAGATGACTGTGAAGCTTGCATACCCCTGGTGAAAATGGCACTATTCGAACATTTCGGAGCAGATGTGGCTTCCGCCAATCATACCAAATAGGTAAGACTAGTAAATATGGCATTAAATTTTTTTCATTAGTTGATAGCCGTGTTTTTTATAGCATAAAGATGGAAATTTATGCCGGAGAGCAACCGGAAGGTCCATACAGATAATGATATAGATAATGATTTATTGAGTGTTGTGCGCCGTTCATGTCAAACAATCTATAACTCAGGACTGAACATTGTTTGCGATAACTGGTTCACTTCAATCCCCTTAGCTATTGAGTTAGTCAAGCGTCACAAGCTGACTTTAGTTGGAACTCTTAGAAAGAACAAATGAGAAATTCAACCGCTGTTTGTAGTTTGTGTGTGCTTGTCAACTTTGCATGAGGAGGACGCCATCGGCAAAGACACCGGCGAAACTTTAAAACCTGAAGTGATTACGAATCACGTATCGTCATATTAAAAGTGTAGTTGACACGGTGGATCAACTCAAAAGTATTTATTCCGTAGCGACAATCACTTGCAGATGGCATTTGACTGTGTTTTTCTCCGTTCTCAATATTGCTGGAATAAATGGGTTTATTATTTTCCGAGCGAACAAAATCGATCTGGATATGAAGCGACGGTTCTATTTAAAATCGTTGAGGGTGAACTAGTGAAAAATCGCATGACAAACCGTCTGAATCAAAGTTTGCCTCATTTGCTAATCTTGCAAATACAAAATTATTTAGAAATCGCTCCAACAGAGAATCAAGATCACCCAAACCAGCCTGGAGAGAGAACTGTAGGTATTGTCCAAAAAAGAAAAACCGAAAGACCACTATTAGATGTACCAAACGTCAAGCCGCTATTTGCGTCATAATCGCAAAAGTGTCACACGACACAGTGTTACCCAGGCCTACTATGTATATTTATTATTATTTTTTGTATGCTTTTTGTAAATAAGTAATAAAAACATTTTAAATAATTAATAGTAAACCTATTTTTTATTATCCTCCTTTAGAGCAGAAAAGTTATATGAATATCTATCATCCAATAACTGTATGCACGGCACGCTGTGTTTAATGAGAACAGTTTAGATATCTGATACTGCAAGAGCTACAATTGGTAAACTAATAGTTAAATTAATAACTTAAACGAAAAAAATATCCAGCTTTATATTTAGTGAGGGGAAAGTGTCCAGCTGATGCAGTGAAAGATAATACGCGCCCGAGCGCATCCCATGCGCAGCGGCCTTCACTGCATCAGCTGGACACTTTTTCCGCACAAAATGTACGGCTGGATGTTTTTTCTTTCGTTTAAGTTGTTAATTTAACTATTAATTTACCAAATTTCAGGTTTTGCGGTATCAGTTTACTCAGGGCATATTTTTCACTTCTTTCGGTGAAAAGCTGGGGCATAATCCCCCACTCTAAATTCGGCTGGATACGTTTTTTCATTTATTTATAACATAAACAACATGTTAACAAAGATACAGATTTTGCGGTATTAGTTTTTTTTATTATTATTTTACGTGTTTGGGATGCTGCCGCAGCCACACCACCGGAAGTGCGCCAGCTGAAGGTACACTCACTTACTAGTGATGCCAAGTTAAGCTTAGGAAAAATGTTCAGCTTTCGTGCTTTTGGCCATTAAAAAAGGTCGCGGGATCCCGGACTATTATTATTCTGAATCAGATCAGGCGTCACAAAAATATGTCTCCTAAGATCATCAAGGGCCTTTGATAATGTTTCATGAGTCAATAATTTCAATGTTGCCCCACAAATCATAATAGAAACATGGCGAGGAAATAGATCTTAGGTGCAAGCAATTTCCTTCAAACTGTTGATGTGAGAATTTAATTAATCTTCAGTAGTCTTACGCGTGAAGGAAATGGTACTTGGACACCGCCGTGCTGATACCACATGTCTTGCCTGATCGATTGAGGTAAATTTTCAGACATATTTCCTGGATGAACCTCTGCAAAATTTAAACATATGTCTGCGTTTAATTGGATGTCAGAATCGAATGAATCAATGTGCTTATTGATGATGTTATCCATAATTACACTCAGGCACTCACTGAAAACCGGTGTTAGTGACCTGACTGTGCGGTTTCACGAGTATACGCGAAATCCCATAACTGGTTATTATTTCTATTCGTTAATACATTCGTTGTAAATGTTGCCCTCATCCGTGAATGAAAGTTTTTAAAGTATTTGTCAGTTCTCGATCGTCCAATAATTTAGGGAAATGTGTTACCAAAAGTGCGGAACAAGCTGGATATGGAACAAATGTATATACAGGGTGATTGAAAATGGGCGTCATTCCGTTTAAGGGGCTATAGAAGCTCACTTGGAGAGTACGAGGAAAATCTTGAAAAAATGTTTTTCGAAAATTTCTAGAAGATTTTAACAGTTGAAAATCGAATTTCAACTTTGTTACTAAGTATTTTTTTAAAATAGTCCCATCCTTGATTGGTAGCCTATTGGAATACCTAAGCATTCGAAAAGAAAAATTACGATCTTTGCTTCAAATTACGAAATTTTTTTATATTAATAAAGGACTCTTCTACAATTTTTTGAGGAAAAGTCAAAGCGGCATTGATGTTTTTGGTCATTATCAGATAGTTACAGGTAGATATCCTTTGTCGATAATAAGAAACTTTTGTCAAACTGTGACTTGCATCAACATGGAATTTGCGGATATGCTATTAGTTATGAGGGTAAGCCACATCAACATAGCAGAAGGTGTAAGAACTTACACCAGCGAAGAGCTAGAGACACTGGACGATTGGCTCCAGGAATTGACGCAGATTGTGGACGATCTGGAGTTGCTGGGGTTTCAGACACAGAGGAACAGGGATTGGAGTTAATTGCAGCAGAGCCTTACAGGAGTACTCGGAGCATTCCACAACCACTGCCACTTTCTCAGGCACCGGATAATTGTCCCGATAACTCCCCGGAGGAAGGGCTAGATTCCCACCATGTTTGTGAGATACACAGGACACAAGGACACATTACATTTCTGATCTTCCGAACAGCGGTACTAAGTGAGCAGAAGTTAATTAACCGAATACGAGAAGCTGCTCAAAATCTGAGTCCAGACTGCTACGAAGAGTGCACAATAAAGTGATGTGACACGGGCACAAACAAGTTAGGAGTTAAACGGACAGAACTTCGTCAACCTCTTGTGCTTTAACAACTTAATGGTATTAATAATTTTATTCATCATGCGTCATGGAGGCATGTTCCTACTCAGATGAATCCTACGGATCTTCGGTCTAGAGGTGTTTCTCCCCTATTACTGAAAAATTGTCAATTATGGTGGAATGGACAGTTTTTTCTATTTCAAGCTGAGTGCCTCTGACCTTTCCCCAGCTTCTGTCTGTCACAGTAACCGGAGTTAAAAAAGGAAGTTCAGTGTCTTACAACCACTTTGGACATATCATTTCCAATTTCTCAATTTTCTAGTCTCTCTCGTGTTATGCGCGTACTCTTTATCCTCGCGTTTCGTCGTTTTGTTGCTCGCCGTGGTAAACCATTGCACGTTTACTCAGACAGCGATACTAATTTTGTAGGTGCAAATTCGGAACTTCTAGATCTAGGAAATTCCTCAAAGCATCATCTGAGGCGTGTTATCGGCAATTTAATTTTAACTTTCGAAGAGCTGCGCACTTTACTCTCACAGGTAGAGGCGACTCTAAATTCCCGCCCTATTTCCTCATTGTCCTCGGATCCCAATGATTTACAGCCCTTGGCTCCGGCTCACTTCCTCATTGGAAGACCTATGGCAGCGTGACCAGATCCAGTCGTCATCAACACGTTTGAACCCAGACTTTCAACCTTTCGACGCGTTCAGCAGCTCTATGAGAGCCTGACGAAACGGTGGAGCTTAGAATACATTTCTAACCTTCAACAGCGCACAACTTGGAGATTCAATCGCTCGAAACTGAAAAAGGACACATTAGTTCTGATTCAGGAAGAACAGCAACCGCCCTTCAACGGAGACTTGCAATTGTCGAGGTTCATCCAGGCACCGATGGCATTTTGCGAGTTGTTAGCGTTCTTACCAATCGAGATGTAGTGCGCCGCTCTTTCGCGAAGTTGTGTCCTCTTGAATAATCCATGTCAGTGCCATAGTTTTGTGTCAAGAACAGTGTTATTTTTGTTAGTTGTGTTGTAGTAGTTTTATTTTAATTTTAGTTTTCTAGTGAAGGCCTAATGTAACCTTATTTTGATGAAAGGTAGCCCTTTCAAGGCCGGAGGCATGTTAGCGGCACAAAATTGTATACAGGGTGAGTTTTTTTCGATGACGAGTACAGGGATTTTCGGAACTAGAGCAGTTACGAAGAATGTCAAATGGACAAAGATTTGTAGTTTTGCATGCTCTACTCGAAACCAATTGTATTTTTCTAAAATTTGACAGCTGTCAAGAGATATTTGGGAAAAACTTATTTATGGTAAATTTTTAAATTACTCCTAGTTCCGTTGATATTCATTTGACAGGGAAACATTAAATATAAAACTTGCAGGATATTGAATTCCAAAGAAAATGGCATATGACATTTCTCCAAAATAACTGTCATTTTTGACATATGACACAAATTTGAGTTTTTTTAAATGGCAACCATACTTGATTATTACTTTACCGAATAGAGCATTTTATTACGATTTCTGTGATATATCACATCGTTAAATTTTTTTCGAAAATAAAGTGCCTGCGAACAATTTATACTTTTTCAATTTAGTTGATCGAAGTTAGCCATGGAAAATAGTATAAGACATAGCATTGTTTCCAAATTTTTGTAATTTTTCAAAAGCGTACTTTTGTAAGCATATGCAAGTGAAACAATGAGTGCCGAAAATTCAATGTCCTGTACACCAGCAATGAGAGATACTGCAAATGTTGGTTTTAACTTCCAACGTTGAAGCAGCTGCTTTCACTGTATGGTGTTTGTATAAACTGCATATTTTGCTATACATTTGCGCTTTTAAGAAGATCGCGTTTTACGAGTGGCAACATCGGCAAACGCAGAAAAATAGGCTATTAAAACGACTTTGAGACTGAACTTGCAACAAGTTCTAATTGACAAATTGCTAGTAAGCTTTAAATTAGGATCAATAGTTGTCAATAAACCTACGTAATTAATTAAAAAATCAGCATATCCGTTACCTTTTACAAATTCAGCTGTACTTGTAGACTATATCTCATAAACAAGATACCATATTTTGCTCCATTGAATCCAGGACGGAAAGGCGGTCATAAAGAAGGCAAATAAGATTGTTTGTACAATTTTTGAAAATACCTCGTGACAACGGGCCGTTTATAAGTTAAGAAGCTTTAGCTGTTTTCGTTGTAAATGAAATTTGATATCTTTTTCTAGTTGTTGTAAGCATTTCCATCTGAAACATTAACCAGCATGAATTATGTCAAATGTTTGAATTGGTTTGCCATTATACAAGGTGAAGCCAGGAGTTCTCTTTTTACTTGAATTTGTGAAAACTCTGTGGAAGAAAATAAAAGCTCAATGCGATATGTCTACATGAAATTGCTAAGTTTCATGTTTGCTTAATATTGGTTGTTGCTCAATAATTGTAAATTACATCGTCTGATAACTTTTTAAGCAAGAAATCGTATTTTGTAGTCTAGTAACAATACGTTAAGATAAGTTTATAAGCAAGTTAAATAAACAAGCATAATGTAAGGTGTATGTCCGCTGCTTGCACTAATGACAACAGCCAAGAGGCGAGGTAAGCTTAAAACACTTTAGCCTCCCTAGCACGTCCCATACCTATTGAATTTGGTTTAAGTCGGGGTTGCACTAAGCCCGATTTAAATTTTCCATTTCCTTTTTATTGAGGTAATTATTAACAACTTGTGCGATATGAGGTCTGGCATTGTCTTGCATTAGTAAAAAATTTTGACCAATTAAAGTAGCGTTTATGTTTATCCGAATTAAGAAGTTGATTTGTTCCATTCCATTGTAAATAAATGTTACATTTTAGCCTAGTGTTTCCACACGGTGACCACCATTTTTTCAAAAAATGCTTCAAATTAAAATCAAAAATGTTTTTTGTGAAGTTTTTACTCTAATATATCCCAAAAACTAATGAGGAAGTATTTAATTAAAGGATATAAAATTCCGTCCACAAAAGAGAGAGATATGAGCAAGCAGCAAGCTTCATTTAAAAAGGTTATTTTAAGTTTTTATGAAATGTATGTTCTTTGCAGTTTATTGTTTAATCTGGCTCTATACAGTTCTTTTGTACTTTCCTGTTACAAACTATTAATGTTGTATCTTTCCTCTGTCACTTTTTCTTTTTCGACATTTTCCTGTTTCTTCTCCTGCTGGTACCCTGCTCTAATAGGAAATACTATTTGTGCCTTAAGTAGGTGATGGTCACCACCACATTAGACAACCCTTTTAACTGTTACGTCTCTGAACTTTAAATCACTTTTTTGTTTTATGATTATACAGTGTGACCAGTATAAAATGATGTACATGGGGATATTGGAAACCGTTAGAGTTACAGGGTGGACCAAATGGGGAAAAAGTTGCGCAATCAAGTGCCTATAAATAATCTGTCATCAACTTCTTTGAACTCGGAATAGCAACGGATATACAGGGAAAAAAAGAAAAAAGTGCGTTTTATAAAATCCTTTATGTCGTGTTTATTATAAAAGATACAATAACGAAATTTTCAGAGTGGGGGTAAGAAATGAGCGTCAATTTGAAAATAAAGTATAAAATAATCTAGGCCCACTATGTTCAATGAGGCCGAAGTCAACTTTTGTTTTTCTTATGGGCGCCATATTGAATTTCTGCATTTTTAAATTCCCCTTTAAATATGCTCTTCAACCATGTATAACATGTTTATGTTCGGTCAAGATAAATAATTAAAATTAACAAAATTAAGATTTTATGGTAGTAGGCATTGATATTTCTCTTCAATTTCCTCATAGTGACGTTCGTTGTCTGTTTTAATTACCTAGGTAACTGTCAAAGTAGAATTTATTGTCAGTGTCAAGTGTTAGTAATTAATTGTGTGTTTCAAAATGAATAACTTTTCAAATTATGAAAAATACGATATGTTGGAGTGTTTTATTCTCTGTCGTCGAAATGAAGCGAAAGCTGAAGAAATGTGTATTTAAATAAATATCCAGAAAGGCGACAACCTGGTAGAACTATGTTTAGGCGTCTGAAAGACAACCTTGTATCTTAAGAAAGACCAGTTAGATGGCCTGCGAGATCCCCTGACATAACACCGCTTGATTTTTTTGCATGGGGTTTCCTCACAAATGTGGTACACTGTAGATCATACGAAACCGAAGAGGAGCTGAGACACGCTGTCAACAGAATTACCCCAGAAATGATCAGAAAATCATGTGAAGCAGTAATGAAACGATGTATGTTGTGCGTGCGAGAAAACGGTGGCTTATTTGAACACCTACTTTAATCCTAAAATGTTACTTGTTCTTTTGCAGTGTTCGATGTATGATCAATAATAATTTAAAGTAATAATTAATAGAAATATCAATGCCTACTACCATTAAATCTTAATTTTGTTAATTGTAATTATTTATCTTGACCGAACATAAACATGTTATACATGGTTGAAGAGCATATTTAAAAGGGAATTTAAAAATGCAGAAATTCAATATGGCGCCCATAAGAAAAACAAAAGTTGACTTCGGCCTCATTGAACATAGTGGGCCTAGATTATTTTTTACTCTATTTTCAAATTTACGCTCATTTCTTACCCCCACCCTGAAAATTTCGTTATTGTATCTTTTATAATAAACACGATATAAAGGATTTTATAAAACACACTTTTTTCTTTTTTTCCCTGTATATCCGTTGCTATTCCGAGTTCAAAGAAGTTGATGACAGATTATTTATAGGCACTTGATTGCGCAACTTTTTCCCCATTTGGTTCACCCTGTAACTCTAACGGTTTCCAATATCCCCATGTACATCATTTTATACTGGACACACTGTATAGTCAATAACAATTTTTATATTTCTTGTTGCATATTTTCATGCATTCTTTAAAACAGCAAGTTTTTGTTTTGAATATGTAAAATAATTTGAGCACGTTGGGTTTGAAACTATACCCTAAAACACTGTAAGCACCAACCAACTTTCTGGTTCTGTCTTTATCTTCTAATGCAATATTTAAAAATCCTAATATCAGCCCAAGAATCATTGTACCGAAACCAGCAAATACCTGAAAAAATATGAGCGGACATCATGAAGAAACAAAATATTGCCCATTAGTTCAAAGTACTAAAATTATTGTTATATCGTTTTCCAGAAAGAAATTTCCTTATTGGTACGAGGGGCAACAATGTTCAGTTTTTGAAAGAATATTTTGCATTTACTGGAAACACATTGGATTTGTTTTACACACAATTCCCAGTTACTAATCTCGACGCAAATTATACCGGATCATCTTTTAGTAGCAATTAAAGCATTACGTAGCATACGGCCCTTAATGTGTCGATTGTGGGAAACTCAATTTTGCTTTGTTCGCTTTAAACCCGGTTTCCGTTCTGAACTAGTTTCACAAAGAATTAAATCCGAATATTACCCAAAGTGTATTTAAATAGCGTCCAATTATATAGGATTTTGATTTCGTTGATGCTTGTATTTCTAAATGAAAGCTTGTGAAAGAAATTACATAATCATTTACATCATCTATTTTTGATTTACACATAATTAAAACTGTACTGAAGGACTTCACTGCAATTAATTATTGACGAGAAAACTTGTTTTTTCCGGGTTTGTAGGCCGTGGTCCATAAGGTTCAGAACCTGGCGTTTCGTCTGGAACTGCGGCAGACATTATCAAAGGCGATTATATAACTGTTAAAGTGATTTCCCCCGTGACAGCGCTCTGACTGATTCAACACCTGTTCCCACTGTCTCTTTTATATTGTCGAAACCACTTACTCCTGCTGGTACAGGTGCTGTGGTAATCAAGGGCTCTCTGCCAGTCAATGACATCTCTTCGTCTAAATGGTGAGATATGTGTTCTTTGGAGGGCCTGTTTCCATGTTCTACTTAAATGCAAACCCTCATCCTTTCGATTGAAATTTTCCATGTGTTTTTGGATCTCAATGTCCTCCCTAAAAATCCTTGGATAGCGCCGATTTCCCTTATCCAGCACCTAGATTTTCGCGAACAGAATCGTATGATTGTCCCTGGTTAACGTGTATTCTGCCACGGCCGATTTATCCTTCTGCGCTGGTCTGCAACTCCTCTTGTGTTCAGTTATCCTTGCCTGGATGCATCGTTTTGTAGTGCCTATATAGATCTATGCACAGCAAAATGGAATCCGGTGGGCTCTGGGACTAGATAAAGGAGACCTCTACGAAACGGTAATGAAGCAAATTCTTTCTGCAGCTTTACCTCCTTCTCAGTGGTTCTGCGGTTGGGATGAAGTGCTCTCCTTATAGTTTCATGTCTCGCATAACCCTTGTTCGCAAAGGCTTGCTCCAGATGAACCTCCTTCTGAAGGTGCTCCGGTTGGCATGTTTTATGAGCTCGTGCCGCCAGAGTCTTGATGACTCCTCTCTTCTGCCTTGAATGATGATTTGAGAGTATGTGTAGGTATGTGGCGATATAAGTCGGTTTCCCATATACCGTATATCCTAGTGTTCCATCGGTCCTCCTTTCGATTAGGACATCCAAAAAAGCAAACGTATTGTCCTTTTCCTGTTCCATCGTGAATTCGATTCTAGGGTTCTGAGAATTAAGAATTAAAAAAAAAATCAGTTCTTTATTTCCGTGGTCCCCCACAACTAAGGTATCATCTACGTAACGGAACCAATACTTGGGTTTCTTCGATGCCACTGCCAGTGTGTTGCCTTCAACACTCTCCATAAAGAAATTGGCGACACCATCTGTTGCATAAAATCCATTCATCCACTGAAAATAGGTCTTTGTTAAGCAGTGTTTGAACAGTGCAACAATTTCCGATAATAATATTTACGCCAACGATGTTGGGGGAAAAGGGTCTCTCCCACCGGGATCGTGGTGACAAGAGCTACCACATCCAAGCTGACCAGCACATCTCTCGGACCCAGCTTGATATATTTGATGTTTTCAATAAAGTGAGTTGAGCCTTTGATGAATATTTCTGTTTTTCCAATTAGTGGGTTCAGTTGTTGAGTTAAGTATTTGGCCACTTCATAAGTCGGAGAAGAGATGGTGTCTCAATGGTATATTCTCTTTGTGTATTTTAGGAAAACCGTACAGCCTTGGAGGAAGGGCTTCATATTTTATAATTTTCTTCCGTTATGAGACGGCCTGTTTTTATCAGCTGGTTTGTTTTTCGCACCAGATAAGCAGTTGGGTCTCGCTTAAGTTTTTTGTGTGTTGATGGGTTTAAGAGGGTAGTCATTTTCTCAATGTACTCATCAGTGTTAGTGTGGTCATGATGACTGCCGGGTACGTATCCCGCCCCTACATTTGCGATAATGTACTCCACCTGTACTGAGGTCCGTGCAATCGCAAAATTTCCTTCTTAGGCCAACACAGTGGTTTGATGTTGATGAACATGGAAACCGACCCTTCAAAGAACACAGATCGCACCACTTATACGGAGAGATGTCATTGACTTTG
The DNA here is from genome assembly GCA_024550625.1 of Dendroctonus valens. Taxonomy (NCBI): domain Eukaryota; kingdom Metazoa; phylum Arthropoda; class Insecta; order Coleoptera; family Curculionidae; genus Dendroctonus; species Dendroctonus valens. The sequence continues at coordinate 4,109,483 of JAJTJO010000096.1, forward strand.
CGCAGATATGAACTGATACGGAGCCGTTGATTACCACAGCACCTACACGAGTAGGAGTAGGTGGTTTCGACAATGTAAAAGAGACAGTCGGGACAGGAGTTGAATCAGTCAGAGCGCTGTCACATGGGATATCATTTCTACAGTTACATCGTCGCCTTTGATAGTGTCTGTGGCAGTTGCAATCGAAGCGTCAGGTTCTAAACCTTATGAGCCACGGCCTACAACCCCGGAAAAACAAGTTTTACTATCGAGTCCGGCTGTGAAAGCCTACATTCCTTGATAATTATTAATTTTTTGTTGTTGCCGATTTGTACACTTGTTTTGTAAGTAAAACATTATACAGTATAGCAGAGTTCATTCGTTTCCTATAGATGTCTTTTCAATTTAATATATTTTAATAAGGAAAAAGATCTTCTCGTATCATTTGTTAATTCTAAAAAAGTATTCCTCTTTGAAGAAACACATACATAGGTATGATTTAGAGAAATAAATCTCCTTTCTTATAGCATGTTTTGAGATATGGATGAAACAGGACTTGGCTATATCCCAAACAAACACTCCCAGGATCGGTTATGGACATCTATGGCCTTCATCAGCTTCGTTTAAATCCCAAATCACAAATCCAAAAAATCGCCTGTAGTTTAAAAGCGGAATAATTAAGAAGCCTTGTTCCTTATTCTCTTTTGAATTGATTTTTTGAATTATTTGACGGGCGAAATTTCTATACAGATGTATAAGAAATCTTAATTTTTGCACGGTTTTTGCACGGTTTTTGAACGGTTTTTGCACGTTTTTTGCAAATAGCCAAGCTTTTCGTGAGAATGATATTTTTCTTAATCTTTCCTCGATTTCCAACATTTCCGCAGACAAACCTGTGAGGGTAATGACGTCAATTTTAAATCAACCCATATATTTAAGTTCGTCGGTGTACCAGTCAATGGATGGTGGCCCAATATAAACCACAACATTAAAATTTCTATTGAAAATCTAAATACTTCTCAGCACTCAGCACTCAATATATCCTTAACAAGTGCAAATCAGACAGGCTTTATTGGTACTGTCAGCCTACACACATAGAGTAGTTTTCTTGTTTAAACTATGTGTATCAAAATAGTTATTAGTGATCACAGAATGAATCAAAACGACGAATTATGATGCAATTCTAATTTTTTAAATAATAATAATAATAAACCTCCTTTAGTTCAATTTAACAGAAAATATTGTGATTGGAATACGTCCATATTAAATTAATAAACTTATATGAAATTAGATAAGCAAAATTGTACCAAAGTAGAATCCAATACAAGAGTAAATCAGGATTCTCGAAAATAATAATCAGTTTTACCACTGAACACATACGAAAAATGAGGGCAGAAACAATAAAGAGAACAAAACACTTCCGATCACTAACCTACAAAGACAGAGGAATTAGCACAAACACCGCCACCAAAATATATAATGCTATTTGTAGACCCTTGCTAGACTATGGATATAGTCTAGCAAGAAGAATAGACTGACCAACGGAACAGAAAGGACAAAACGTTATATACAAACAACAGAACAAATTGCACTAAGACTAATAACACGAATAAGACACCCCCAAAACCCACTACACAACCCCTCCACCCAACTACTATACTAACGCACAAACATGACAAAGATTTCGGAAAGACTCATACATTTACAGACAAAATGGACAAACAACCCCTACAACTGGACCATACTGAATCCCCTTTGCCTTACAAGACCAACCAGACAATCCCGCTTCCGTTTCCCTACATCAACGCTACTCGAACACTTACAAACGCAACTGACTACTGGACAATAAAATAATTTTTTCTTGTCATTAGAATTGGAAAGTTTATTTACTAAGATTATTATATTAACCTAGAATAAGAGAATTTTTATCTTTGTTTTTTTTATTTAGATTAAGACTACATGTATTAAACAAGGGCAGAAAGACCGATAGATCGATAGCCTTTTTTAGAAATAAAGATGTTTACTACTACTAATCAGTTTTATAACACTCTCTTTCGACAAGAAATGTTTTTAATATAGTTTAACCGTTCGAATGTACGAAAACCGCACAACTTAGCAAAAACAAAACTGTTTCGAACCTGCATCGTTTCAATTAGGAACAATGAAACTTTTTGTCAATAATTACATCAATCAATCGTCGATCTAATCCTGGAGGATGTCGATCGGATTTGACGTGGATCAAAAGCAGTGATTCGAAAGTCGATCGGTCCATTATTTTACTTGCCCCCAATATTTACGTCGGCCAGAATGAAAGTCGTTTATAATCTGGTTTTTCCACTTAGTGCTATTGTATTGATTACAGTATAGCTGAATAGGGATTAGACAAATAGGGAAAGAAAAAAAATTATAAGAGGATCTCTAAAATATGTAGGAAAATATTTATTGCTATTTATTATATATAGAGTTAGGCCTCTGAAACTGGTGAGTTTTTCGGGTTTTAAGGCCGTCGTAAAATGGAATTTCTTCCTGACGTTCCGCCAGCGCGAGTTACTTTCATCTTCAGAGGTGGTTTGCTTGAGAGCTTACACTGTACTGATGCGGTTTCTCGGGTGCAGTCCGTATTTATGCACCGGTTGTGATGACGTGGCCTGTGTCATCGGCGTCGACGCACTCTGTTGTTTGTTTTTCGGGTGTAGTAGATTCTTCTTCTTGTCCTGTGCCGTTTTTGCGTTGGTGAGTGCCGAAAACCATATCCGGTTTAGCGCCATTGTCTCCACTTTTCTGTTAAACCTGTCGCTGTGCTTGTGTATTTCGATGGCTTCTCGTATTAGTCGGGGGTGATGCCTGTTGTTGTGGCTAGGACTTCAGTTTCTGCAAATTTGATGCTGTGCACTCCCTCGCTGAGGTCTTGTTCCGCCACTGCCGCCTTTTCCACATGTCCCAATCTGCAATTTCGTCGATGTTGTTCGATCCTCGTTTTAACCGATCTCTTCGTGGTTCCTATGGAGACGCTTCGACTGGAGCATGGGATTCGGTAGATACCTGTAGTGGCGAGGGAAGGTCTTCTGTCCTTAACCGACTTTAGATATTCTTGGATATTTGTCGTGGGCTTGTAGATCAATTCTGTTCGTAACTCTGGGAATGAAAGGCAGAAAGACCCTTAGAGTGGTTTCAGTTATTTCGGCACGGTCCATCCTTGCTGCTCTTTGGATGTCAATATGAGAGTATCCGTCTGGAAGGAAAGCCCTTTCTATATGCTGTAGTTCCTCTGATAGGTGCTGCGGTCCACATATTTTCCTGGCTCTATCCGTGAGAGTCTTGATGATTCCTTGCTTTTGACTCAGGTGAAGGTTGGGTAGCTTGTGGAGGTCTGTATATGGTTTCCGGCACTCACCAACGCAAAAACTGCAAGGAAAGATAACGGCACAGGACAAGAAAAAGAATCTACTACACCAGAGCATAAATACCGATCATCACAAACCATAACATCGCATAATCACAACACATAAATCATTACACCCGGTGCATAAATACGCACTGCGTCCGAGGAACCGCATCAGAACAGTGTAAACTCTCAAGCAAACCACCTCTCAAGATGCAAGCCACTCGTGATTGCGAAACCTCAGGAAGAAATTCTATTTTACGACGGCCTAAAAACTGGAATGGAACTAGGAATGGCCTCGAAACCCTAACTCTAGGTATACAAGCTGTAAGTTGCACAGTTTTGTCATCCGGAATTAAAATTAAGTGATTTTTGCATACAGTTCTTGTTGTAACGTGTGCAGAGTTAATACTTATAAGAATTGCACATGATGCCCAAGTTCGAACTTCACGAGTAATGTCTCGTCGCGTTAATGCATCGTAAAATCAGAGAATATTATTATGTCCATGATATGGGTACCAGGGTACCGAGGCATACTAGAGAATGAAAATGTGGATAAACTGGTTCGACAGAGCAGTGGTGCCACTGTATGTCACAATATGCGGTTTAAGCCTTAAGGATCACACGTTCAATACATTCTAAAAGCATGTATTGGCTGCTGAGAAGGGATTCGCAGCTTTCGAGCAAAAACAAACTACTGGTTTACCAACAAGTTCTTAAACTAGTAAGGACATTTAGCCTTCCGTTGTGGGGTTCTACCAAACAAAGCAATTACAATTGCCTACAAGTGTTCCAGTACCGGGTACTAAGGAACATTGTTAATGCACCCTGGTACCCTGGTATGTTCCGATTGAGGATTTGCAACGTGAGCTACAGCTGCGGAAAGTCAAAGAAGAAATAACGATAGCATCCAGGAGACAAGAAGAGTGACTTCCCAACTATCCGAATTTTGAAGTGCTTCAACTGCTAGATAGCCAGAACACAGTGAGGAGGCTCAAAATGACTAACCGTTGGAGCTTGTGAACAGTAATGTGAAATGAACCGAGAAAAATCAGAGTACAGTGCAGGTTAGCCACAACATGTGCATTTAGTGCGCGAATACATGTGGAAACCTGTTATGGACCGCTGGGAATATCACAGTTAACTAACTGTAGTAATTTAGGTTATATTTAGGATGCTTGTTAATCTAAGGTGGTGCATCAAGAAAAAACAAAAAAAAACGTTCAATACATTGCCAGCCGAACCTCAAAACCATCACCGTCCCCAACAACCAAAGATTTTTATTGAACAGCCATTGAACCTAAAGAAAACCAGGAAACCATTAAATCTAGCCAGAAAACAACAAAAGCATTCTAGAAAGATTCACGGGATTTCGAGAATCAAATATCACTGTAGTACATTGGAATTGCTGATAATGCGATGTGCAGAGTTTACGGAGAAGGATTCCTCTTGCAAGAAGCATACTTCTGCTTTTTGGTGACAAGTCCCTTGTCCCCAAGACAAGCCAAAGGAGTGGCACGTATGCCAATGAGTAACGGTGTGCTCATTTTTCACTAGAGTGGAGCTGTGAAAACAGCTGCATGACATAGACATGTTCAGGGTGAGGCATTACGAGTTTGGCTGTGTATCAGAAACTATTAATCGTATACATTTTGGACACAAAAATGATTAGGAAAGTGACCAAGACAAATTGCTGGAAATTAAAAGTTCACAAAACTTTAAATACGTAGTTTCAGCAAGACTACGATATATTGAAAATATTTTTAGTCCCTTCCGGAGAAAATGTTACTTAGTTCGTGTTTGAGTCTTATTGTTCTTGTTAATCAAATAAAGTGATGGCGGAAGACCAAATATTGGTTCAAAAAGTTATTGATCAGTATTGGCTGAACCAAATTCGTCGTGTAAAATCTAATTAAAAAGCTCTTTACTTAGTTTAACTCCTGCAGTAAAATATTCGCTCTTGTGATTACTTCTTTGGCCGCGAGAGGACGCGTTTTCAAAGATCGACAAACTTTGTCGTTTTTCTTCAATTTTTTAAATGGAATGATATATAATATTTTACCTGGTTAGAAAAACGACATTAAGTGAAACAAAACAGCGAAAACCACATTGCGTTATATGTTGTCTAACTAAAGATAAAAACAATGATATAAAATAATACATAATAATTGTTGATACTGATAAATACCGATTGTTATATTTCACGCATTATGAGCATTCCTGCGTATAAAATGCAGCCTTGGGATTAAAACCTGCTTAGATGCTCAAAATGTTTTCCGTCATTGTGAATGCATTGCTCAAGCCTATTTCTCGTAGATAAAACGCACTTTCTACTTCTGCGACAGCAATGTGATAAATCGCACCCTTACTTTTGCTTATTAAGTTCTGTTTGAAAGTTGGTCTATATTGGAAATTAATCTCCCCCACAAATAGAACTACATACACGTAAGGTCAGGTGACCTAGTTGGCCACGCAGATAATCTACCTCGCTCTATCCATCTATCGCAATAGGCTTTGTCTGAAAATTGTCGCTTATTAAGGAGAACCGAGACGGGCACCCATCTTGTAAAAAAATGTTTAGGCGCGATTGCTACGGTATGTCTTTTAGAAACAAAGTTGGTTCGTTTTGTAAAAAGGCTACGTATTTCCTACTCCAAGGCTAAGTACGTATTTCGATTTACCATATGTTCAAATATAAAAGGACCAATAATTTGGTCCCCCATTATTCCGCACCAGACATTGACACTAAAGCGACTTTAATGCTCAACTTCCTACATTTAGTGTAGATTTGTCCTGAACGAATAATGTATATTATGTAAATGCAAACAATGTATATTATACCCAAAACTCTATTAAAAATAGCTTCATCGGTCCAAAAAATGTTTGTTAGAAACTGACGATTGTCTCGAATCATAATTAATAGCTATTGGTAATGATCCGGGCGTCTCTCAAAATCCTGATGTGACAAAGCCTGGTGATAAACGACGTGTTAAGTATGAGTCTAAGAACTTCAAGTTTGACAAGACCTTGAGTTTGACAAGAATATCTTGGGAAATGCCGCCAACAACTTGGATGCAAGGGATTGCAAAAGCGATATCACCCAGACACCTCGCAGAGGACGACTGACAAAATAGACAATCCTTTCGAACGGAAACCCAATGGCGTGTAGCGCTATGAACGGGATATACAGGGTGATTCCAAATTGGCGTCATTCCTCTGTCATGCGATATTAAAAAATTCGAGGTTAGGATAACGTTGTCACTTTTCCGTCAGCGAACTCCGCCTGCATGTTGCGGGGTGAACTGAGTAGCCTAGCTTCTGTTTAGTTCACCCCGCTCATGTTGCAGGTCCCAAGCCCAGATAAAGTAGGATGGAGCACACGGGGGGGTGGGGATAGCAAGGGCGGGTTCAGACTGATCGCGGATCGGGTCTCCAGAAGGCGAGGCCGGGTCCAGGGAAGGCCGATCCGGAAAGTAGCAATGTAACAACCGGTTTTCAGGCATTTTCCGAGCCGCTGAGCAGAACGAGAGCACACTCTTGTAACAGTCAACGTAACAGCGAAAAATCTTGAGGTTAGTAGGAGTGCCAACTGGCCGCTGGATAGGACCCTCTTGCCATCCTTAAGGGAATTTGAATTGCGGCTGCCGGACTTCACGAACTGGAGCAAACTCGACCATTCCCACGTGGGACACAGACGCGCATAGTCTGTAGCCTGATTCCTGCAATCAGTCACCCACATATACACGTACCCACACAACCCACACATACACAAACAACTCCAACCAACCACAAACCAAATGGAAGAAAACGCAAAAGAAGAAAAGGTTCTGAAATTGCCTGAAGCTAAAACCAAGGGGCCTCCTGACCCCGCGATTAAATCACGACGAAAACTGAGGCCTCTACAACAAAGCAAGGAGAGACGTTAAAAATGAAGTTGGCACCGAGGGCTGGGAGGTCAAGGTCTGTCCCAACGAATGGGACTGGTGTCATAATTATATCACAGGGGTCATATAATTATAATTCCTCTCTCCCTAAGTCTGAGAAAAGTGAGGTTTGAAATTTTCGAAGAGTTTCAATTTTATATCCACGTTTACATTCTTTTACTTTTTCTTAAAATAAATAAACAATACTATAATTGCAATGATTATTATTACAATCATATTAACATCAAGTTAAAGATATTAACAGTTGAAAATTGAATTTCAACTTTGTTAGTAAGTATTATTTTGAAATGGTCCCATGTTTGATTGGTAGCCTATTGGAATACTTATCCATTCGAAAAGAAAAATTACGATATTTACTTCAAATTACGAAAATTTTTAATATTAAAAATTGCTCTTCTACAATTTTTTGATGAAAAGTCAAATCGGCAATTGTTTCGTGTGTTAAGATTCAAACCAGTATTCCATCAATAGCAACAATTGTTTCGGTCTTTATTATTGATCAAGTGCACATGTGTATGAAAAAGCGTCGTTTCTGTTCGCGCGTGTTGCCTATTCGCCTTCTTGGTTATCTTGTCGCGCATCGCCACCCTGTCACCCATCATCCCTCTGGTCGACCATCGACATATACGAAACATGCCCCCGGCCTTGGAAAGTCTAACTGACAATTGGTAGAGGGCGGAGTCGGATAACAGCCCGTGTCAGAATCCCGTCAGCCGTCTTCAGTTTTGCCACTCTGGATACGCCGTCTCTTCCACTGATCAATTGTAGGATTCGTCCCATTCGCCATTTGACTGGAGGCAGATTGTCGTCCTTTACGAGCACAAGTTGGCCAGGACTCAGAGCACCCTCGTTCGTCCTCCATTTCTTGCGTTGCTGCAGCTCGCTGATGTATTCTCTACTCCAGCGTTTCCAAAAATGCTCGTATAGCCTTTGCACATGTTGGTACTGCGAAAGACGGTTAACCGGGATACTGGATACGGATCCTTGTGGCGTTGTCGTGATTACTCTTCCGATCAGAAAATGAGCGGGGGTAAGAGGGGTGAGATCATCGGGATCAGCACTGAGAGGAGATAAGGGTCGGGAATTGAGTATTGCTTCAACGCGAGTAAGTAATGTTTGAAAATGATAGAAGAATAAAGTATTATTACCCATGACCCGTTTCAGATGATGCTTAAGACCCTTAACACCCGCCTCCCAAATACCCCCGAAATGTGGGGAGTTTGTTGGGATGAAATGCCACTTAATACCTAAACTGGTTACTGATGCACAAAGATTCGAATCATTGTTTTTTAAGAACTCGCCCATTTCTTTAAGATCTTTATTTGCCTTAATAAAATTTGTTCCGTTATCAGAATAAACCTCGGTCGGTTTTCCTCGACGGCTGATAAACCGATTGAAAGCCTGTAAAAAATCGTCAGCGCTAAGAGATAGTATCAGCTCTAAATGAATCGCACGCGTAGAAAAGCATATAAACAAAGCAACCCAGCATTTGATGGGCTTACAACCGCGGCCAGGTTTATCCTTCATCATGAATGGTCCAGCATAATCCACGCCAACTGTGGAGAAGGGACTGCTTGGTTGGACTCGTGCCTTCGGCAAAACGCCTATGATTAGGTGAACTGGTCGAGCATTAAATCTAGCGCATCTTTATCGCAATTTTTAATAATTTTTCGAGCAAAATTGCGACCGGATATGGGCCAGAAGGTGTCACGAATCGATGCTAAAAGCAATTGAGGGCCGGCATGTAGCAGTTTTAAATGTTCGCATTCAAAATATAATTTTGTGAAATGATGCTTAGTAGACAGCAAAATTGGGTGTTTTTTCGAATAAGGAAAGTCAGAGTTACTCAATCGACCTCCAACACGAATAATGCCGGTCTCGTCAATAAACGGATGTAGACTTAAAATTGAGCTCTTGCTGGATAATGGTTCGCCGTTCTTCAGACACGCGTAGTCCACAGAAAACGACTCCTGTTGAACCAGTCTTACTAGTACCATAAAGCTGTCGTTAATTTCGTCAACCGACAGTGCAGACACCTTTCGCAACTCCTTTGGGACTCGACAGTTGTGAAGGAATCTACGTGCAAATGCAAATGAGCGCTTTAAAATAGACAACTTTGAGAAACGCTCAAAGCGAAACCCGATTGGTTTACTCGTACAGCTACAGCAAGTCTTGCGCTTCTCAGGTAGTTCCTTTACAGGGGCCTGAAGAATGTTTGGCCAATTAGTTGAATCTTCCATTAGCCAATCAGGACCATGAAACCATAATCGTGAAGTTAATAATTGTTTTGGATTGAGAGCACGTGAAACGATATCAGCAGGGTTGTCAAGAGAGGGAACATGCCTCCACTGATATGACTGAGTCGAATTCTGGATTTCTGCAACGCGATTGGATACAAATGGCTGCAATGTGCTTGGACTTGTTTGAAGCCAGGCTAAAACAATGGATGAGTCCGACCAACAATAAGTTTGGTCAATTTGAATATTGAGAGATTGCCTAACCTTTGAAATAAGCCTGGACAATGTTAAGGCGGCACAAAGCTCTAACCGAGGAATTGTTAAAGACATTATTGGCGCGACCTTCGATTTTGTACACAATAAATGAGATATAATAAGTTGCGGATTTTTGGAGACGATGTAGATGCAGGCTCCGTAACTAGCTTCGGAAGTGTCCGCAAAGCCGTGCAATTCGATACGTGTTGGATTGCTGCAAATAATTCGCCTGGAAATGGTCAACTCATTCAATGAATACAGGTCCTCAGAAAATTCTAGCCACGATTTAAGGATGTTTGGCGGCAAGGGTTGATCCCAGCTTAACCTTTCCTGCCAGAGTTTTTGCAAGAATATTTTTGCCACTATTACGCACGGGCTAATCAACCAGAGGGGATCAAATATGGAAGCAATTCTAGAGAGGATCATGCGTTTGGAGATTGTCTCCGGTTTTGAGTATTTTACGCCTTGAATCTCGTATAAGAGCGTATCCTCTTTGCACTGCCACAAGAGTCCTAACGTTTTTGAATTATTTTCCTTATTGGCACCGAAAGACACTTCATTTGAAGTGGTATCGATATCTGTTTCGGATATGATGTGAGCATTATTCGATTTCCATTTACACAATTCGAAGCCTCTTTTTTTCAAGATCTGCGACACATTTTCGTATACGTATTTAGCCTCTGAGGGTAACTACACAAGTTAATAAATCATCGACGTACATATCATTTCGAATGATGTGTGATATGCCAGGGTGTTCCTTTTCGCATTCCGCAGCGATTTCGTGAAGACAGCGTATCGCTAAAAATGATGCGGCTGTCGTTCCGTAAGTAACCGTATTTAAATTATATGTTTTTATGTGCACGTTTGGGTTTGAACGCCAAACGATTTTTTGTAAGCTCCGATCTTTTGGGTCCACGAGCACCTGCCTATACATTTTCTTTATGTCGCTTGACAAAACAATATGGTGAATGCGAAATCTGATAATGATTGATAACAAGTCTTGCTGAATGATTGGACCCGTCATTTGCAAATCATTTAATGATAGACCGCTAGAAGATGGTGATGATGCGTTAAAAACTACACGTAATTTTGTAGACGTACTCGATTCCTTTAGTACTCCATGATGAGGCATGAAGTATTCCGGTCTCTCATCGACTTCGTGTTCCGGAACTAATGTCATATGACCCAATCTTTCGTATTCGTCTAAAAAATCCGTATAAAGTTTTCGCGTTGTATCGTTTGACATTAGTCTCCGTTCCAATGCTAAAAACTGTTTTAGTGCAATGTTGAAAGATTCCCCGAGTTTAGTTGCAGGTTCCTTGAAAGGCAAGGAAACCACGAATCTATTGTTTGAATCGAATGAAAAATTGTTAACAAAATGCTCCTCGCATAATCGCTCCTCTGCAGACCACGGCTGTTTGATTTGCACTTCTTCAACTTCCCAAAATTTTGTCAGTTGTTCTTGAAGGGAGATTGTTTGACTTAAATGACACCGAGATTTCGGAATAGGAATGGACTTGGGTTAGGTGGATTCAACTCACCCAAATTAGGGCATAAAAGCTCCCAAAATACCTCAGCACCGATTAAAATATCTATTGAATCCGGAATGTGAAAATTTGGGTCAGCAAGCTCTATGTTTACTGGTATATTTAATTCCTGTATATTTATTCGCGCATCCGGTAAGTCGCTTGTAATTTTATCAAGTACATAACAAGATAGGTTGAAGGAATGTGAATTATGAATCGATTGTATGGTTATGTTACATTTATAATCGGAAAATGACAGTCTCTCGCTTATACCGGAAACCACCAATTTGGTCTTCGTTTTTTCTAAATTAAGTTTTTTGCAAAGATCTGAAGTAATAAAACTGGATTGTGAGCCGCAATCCAGCAAGGCTCGAGCTGTCATATAATTTCTGGACCCGCATCTGCCAACCATAACTCGTGCGGTGGATAAAATACAACCCTTGGTAGTGGCAGAGTGGCAGTTCGTGGTATTTGTAGTCGTTGTGTCATCTGGAGCAATTTCACGTGGTTGATTCACAACTGCTATTGGATTTGCGCTTTGAAGAGGTAAATGCAGAGTAGTATTGTGTTTTTGACCACAAATTTTACAACCTGTCCACTTGCAATCTTTAGACAAATGTCCTTTTCTCAAACAATTTAAACAAAGCTGTAAGGATTTGACCTTTGAGATGCGCTCTTTAACGGATAATTGCAAGAAATCAGGGCAATAAAATAGACTGTGATCTTGGTGACAAGACAAACAGGAATATTTTTTATTACCTTGTTCGTTTTCCCCGCTGTGACTAACGAGGCCCCTTGTGTAGCTGTTTGCTTTTGAAACATTAAATTTGGACGTTTCCCGAGATTTTGTTACGTTGTGTTGAAGATTGGTCTCGACTGTTTCTAGTAACTGTGCCCTATTTTTCAGAAAACCCTTGAATTCGTCTAGCTTTACTGAATCGCGACTCGCTTTGTACTTTTCCCACTCTTGGGCCGTATATGAATCAAGTTTTCTGGACAAAACGTATATCAGAACTGTGTCCCATGCATCCACAGGTTCGCCTAACTGTCGAAGACAGCTTAAATGCTTGAATAAATGTTCGTATAAATACCGAAATGGCTTTTAGGTGATTTTGAATCAAAATTTGCTTATTATTGAATCTGTCGCATAATGTATTCCAAGCAATACTGTAATTATTAGCACTGAATTCTAATGCGTGAACAACTTGCTTAACTGAGCCAACCAGTGAATCTCGCAAGTAGTGGAATTTCTGAATAGGATTTAATTGATTTTTGTCGTGAATCAGGGACTCGAAAATATCGCGAAATTCCATCCACGCTTCATAAGACCCATCAAACTTAGGGAGCTCTATCTCCGGCAATTTGACTGTTTCCAGTGAGACCGACTGAGTAGCGGAATCTTCTAACAAGATTTCAGAAGCTTCGTTTTGATTTTTGCAACGTTTTGATAAGTTTTGTTTTGCTTTGGACAGAAGTTTATAAAATTTTTGTTCGAATTCCTCGCGTTCTTGATATTGCGCCTCCGAATCTTCCGCAACAAACTCGATCTCGTTCTGGATATCGTCATATGCTTTCAAAATGGCTTCAAAACCCGTTACTCTCTCCCGAAGTTCCACTATCTCCGTTTCGCTGACGCCATTATCCGAGCTTTCAAATGCCTCTAGAAATCTGTTGAATATGGTTAACTTCGCTTTTAGTGATCCACGTTTTTTTGTTAAAGCTTTCAAATGATCGTCATTGGTGGCCATTTTGACGGAAGACTCGTGTTACTGCTCAAAAATAATCTGAATTTGGTGACGTCTAAATGTGTTATCAAATGAATTGTTTCGCATAAACTACGCAATACGCGACGAATAATGATTTCAAGTACCCCAAATGAACGCAATACTCGGTAGAATGGACAAATGGTAAAAGGGACTGACCTGCTCGATCTTGATTTGGCACTGGTTTTCTGCACTTTCTCCTGGTTCACTGTTGTTTTATCCGGCTCGAAGGACCAATGTTTCGTGTGTTAAGATTGAAACCATTATTCCATCAATAGCAACAATTGTTTCGGTCTTTATTATTGATCAAGTGCACATGTGTATGAAAAAGCGTCGTTTCTGTTCGCGCGTGTTGCCTCTTCGCCTTCTTGGTTATCTTGTTGCGCATCGCCACCCTGTCACCCATCATCCCTCTGGTCGACCATCGACATATACGAAACAGCAATGATATTTTTTGTCATTAACAGATAGTTACAGGTAGATAGCCTTTGTCAATAATAACAAGCATTTGTCAAACTGTGACGTACTTTGAAGCTCCTTTCATAAAATGTACACCAATATCGAATATGCGAATATGCTATTAGTTACGGTGGAATGCCCCATTAACATAGAAGAAGCTATAAGCACCAAAGGACTAGAGACACTGGAAGATTGGCTTCAGGAAGATAGTGGACGACAAGAGATGCTCGGGTTCCCGACCTAGAGGAACATGCTTTGGAGATAATGCAGCAGAGCCTTCCAGGGTTATTCCGAGCATTGCACAATAACTGACACTTTCCCAGGCACGAAATACATACCGAGGAAGGGCCCCACTCCTACCTACGTATGTCACACAGTGTACACAGAACACAAGGACACATTAAATCAAATGGTTTACTGAACACCGGTACAAATTGAGCACGAGATATACGATAATACGAGAAGCTGCTCGAGAAGAGACAATCAGGCACTAACTAAAAAGCCATTAATTATGTACTCTTTTTACTTTTATACAACTATGACTTTTTGATTTACACACGTATTACTTTACTTTTGAATAATTCCCTGAAAAAGTATCAACATATATTTTAATTAGGACATATGACGGTTTCCTTACAAAATCACCATTGTTAAATTTGTCTCTCGTATGTGTTACAACTGTCATGTTTATTATATCTTGTTCCTAAATTATAAAAATTCGAATAAAATATAACGTAAAAGTGTAGTGAAATTTGTAAACTAGATAGTAACACTTTATTGGACCGACATGTTTCAAATGTCAATTTTGAAAAAAATCATAAGCAAAACATGTTACATTTGTACCCGATCTCCCCTACTCCGGAAATGGCCTAATTGGAAGCGCACGTAGTTTCTTTGTAAAATCGGCATTAACGAGAAATGGATCTGTTGCAAAAAAAATTACACGTGCTTACACGTTTTATGAATGGTTTAATGTGCCCTATTTCTCCTTCTTGCTTTGAAATGACAACATAATTTAAAAGCTCGACGTCGCACCTTTTAAGAACCGGCATTTATCAAGTTAATTTTTAATTTTGCCTCACGCAGTTTTTAAAATATAAATGTTAAATTTTACATAGTTCTGTTGCCATATACTAATCCATAGGTATCATGCAAACTTTGTTTTGTATGATATGAATGATCATTGAGAACTTCATATATTACTCTTGGAGCTCACTGGAGCGTACTTTACACCAAAACTAGATAATCAAAACCTGACGTTTACCACTCCCTTAGGCTGATTTGTAAGGTTTCTAGGAGCAAAAGGACGATGACATCGGGATTAGCCCTTAGACGGACTAGCTGAATACAAACAACGGAATGTTAATGACACTGGTTCTCTAACGTTAGTCTTAAAAAAGAAAGACTTTACGGTCGCTAACCGGTATGTAATTAATCAATACATTTATTGTCGACAATCTCTTTAGATTTAAAATATGTTGGTGACGCTAAGCTTCTGATGGCGTGTGCAGAACTCATTTGACGGGCCTTTTGTCCCCAGGAAAACCCATTCTCCATTACCATTTTTACATCCTTCAAAGTATTTAATGCAGAGCCGCCTTGAGAAGTTCGAAAACTCCACTGTTTATGGATATTTTAATCCTGTGGTACTCAATTGGAGCAGATATTTACAAAATAATGAATCTCATAGGTCAGATGTACATGCTCACAGCTTTAATAAAACCCATGTATACCACATTCAAAATACTGATGTAAATACAACATTTCTAACTCACATTTGTGCGCCGAAGTAAGGAATTACTTGTTAAGTTAAATTTTTTGACTATTTCAACAAATTTAATGTATTAAATATGACCTAAAAATAGTTGGAAGCTCTTCCCATCACTAGAGCAATCAGATGATTTTCTGGTACACTTTCGAGGGGTTAAGTAGTAACTTTCGGAAATAACAGGGCTGTGACCCTCCTTTTACAATTACTGAATAATTCAATACTCAGTAGCCGCTTGAGTAAGTATCGAGTTCCAAGCCATTTATCGGCAAAGTGCTCCAGAAATATTTCAAAGGGTGGTGACTAGCTGCTGTTCTTTACAAAGTAATGATATTTTTGTTGCGTCCATAATAAGTTTCTCATGTGTTGCAATAACCACTTAATGCACATAAATATCTTTTATGATAATATATACGAAAAAATTTTTACATTAAAAAATTCTAAATCAAATGTAAAAACAGATTCACAAATGAGTGTAAGATTTTAAACACATATTTTATTTTTGCACCTCATTGTATTACCAGAATTTGATGACAACGTTTTAATGTTGTTAGGTCCTTGTTTAAATAACATATTACCGTGAAACAGTGTTGTTGTAATTTGGTAATTTAATTTGAAAGAATATTTACCCGTTCCTGCTTAAATTAAAATTTCCATTCCACTCGAGTTTTTCCAGGCTTTCAACGTAATTGCTTTATATACCTGCTGAGAATTACTGCGCTTAATGACCACCCTGGAAGTAATTAAATAAATTAGATTGCTTACCAGAATCCATGATCACTTTCGGAGCAACGATAATCTATTGCTGATTCTGGAAAAATAATCTGAATTAGTGTTAACTTCCTAAATATTATTGATGAATTTTAAAGTGTTACAAGGCTATATCTGAGAAACAGTTTCAAATATATTTATAAAACTTTGGTAAACTAAGAGAAAGATAGGCGGGCATGTTTCAACATGCGATTGAGAGCACAATTAGTTTGATAGATACTCAGACGACCTCTGCAAAAGCAACTTCGGAAATTCAAATAGAATGATATATTTTTGATTATGAATTTTGCTATTGTGGGCGTAAGGATGTCTTAACAATTCAAAATTACACATGGCTTTTAAGACGGTGGTGACCAGGGGTGGCACTACTGGTACTTAAAAAAAATCGAAAACGAGGCGAGTCTTAGATCGATACAAAGACACAGCATGCACTACTGGGCAACAGCAAATCCTTACTGGATTAGAACTGTGCCTAATCAACGTCTTTTGTCGATTAGTCCTTTGCGTCATCTAACTGGGGATCTCTCGGGAGAGTCTGTAACTTCTAGAGAGTTACCCCGGGAGCTTCCCCAGGTGGCGGAAGGGGTATGCTTCCCAGATATGGGTGTCAGGACGCAAATCAAATACGCCCCGCTGACCAACAGGTAAAATCTGCAACGTCTGACCCAGAGTGAGCGACTGCAAACAGCGACGGTTCCCCAAGTTAGGGGCGGCCTCACTCACCAGGAACCAACACTCACCAAGACGTCTGGCCAACGTGCTATTTTGCAACTACTGTTATCAAATCACACCAAAAACAATGGCCCCCAGTCCCCAGCGGCTCAAATCACCCTGGCTAAGGCGGTGGTCAGACCAGTCATAGAGCAGGGGGTTCTAAAAATCCCTGGGGTAAACAAGGCTGCCAACTTTGCATTGCAACTTATGACGCTAGGTAAGTTGGAAACGAGGAAAGGCTAACGGAACTACAATATGAACTGGACAGAATAATCTGGGTTATTCTGGGAATATCAGAAACAAGGAGAAGAGATGAGGAAGCCATTAGACTAAGATCAGGACATAACGTATTATACAAAGAAAGTGAAGACAATAGTACAGGTGGTGTGGGTTTCATTATCAACCAACGAGTTTCCCCAAAGCTTCAAATACTTACAGCCATATCAAATATACATAACACTTAAGATTAACTCCAATATAACAATTAAAGTAGTTCCAAACTATGCACCAACAAGTAACCATGAGGAAAGAACAAAAAAGTTCATTAATAGCCAATACCGTTTAGATCCTGGCGCAATAAGAGACAATAAGTCAATATAAATCAAAAAGTAATTACTTTATTGGGCATTCCTCGCAGCATTCTGGGCTCACACTTTGATCAATTTGTACCGGCGTTCGGTAGATCAGAGATTTAATGTGTGATTGTGTCCTGTGTATCTTGCCTACATGGTAGGAATGTAGCCCTTCTTAGGTAATTATCCGGTGCCTGGGAAAGTGTCAGATGTTGTGTGATGAAATATTGGACCATTTCCAAATAATACTTAATGTCAAAGTTGAAATTCGATTGTCAACTGTTAATATCTTCTAGAAATTTTCTAAAAATGCATTTTCAATATTTTTCTCGAACTCTTCACGTGAGCCCATATAACCCCTAAAAATGAATGACGCCGATTTTGAATCACTCTGTATAGTATACAAGCGTACATAATCAAGCTTTAAAAATTTTGGCTAAATAATGATTCATTAATTTAAAGTTTCGGTACAATATATCTATCAGACAGCTCACAGTCTTTGTTGCATTCCTCAGTTGCACGTACTAATATTATGAGGATAATTACGACCTAAATGTTATCATTGAAAACGTTTTTATTTTAGCTCATTACTCTGTCATAAATGGAAGAAAAATAGAAACAAGATTACCTTTGAAGAGTACTTATTTACTTTCTTTTCCCAATATTTTATAAAATACAGCGTTATACGCATAAAAGATCGTTCTTTACCGGATCGTAATAGTATATTCTTAAAACTATTCTTTGTATTCTTTCTAATAAGGTCTCGCAAGCAAGAAAGATGCCTGTCGCACCTGTTGCCGGTTCTATGGTTTCTATGCTTTTCGTGGGCACTTTCTAACCTCTCCATAAATAAAAAAAATTTCAGCTCTTTCTTGAAGAGAATAAACCACTCTCACACTTTATGCACTTAATAAAAGTCATCACTGAACAGCCCAAGGAGCAAAAGTGATGTAACAATAACATTACGATTTTGGCTACATATTTTAAATTTTTTGACGTATTTTTAGAATTTCTTGATAGAATTTAAAGGTTTTTGTGGCATTTCAGCGATAAGACCATCGAAATCTTATTTACAAATAATTGTTTTTCAATTTTAAAGTTTGAAACGGTGCCAACCAAGGGCGCAGCGAAGAAGAGGCAGGGGAGAGTCATGCCACTGAAAGGAGAATTGAAGGCCCTTTAAAACGATGTGCCACTTCACCGCCCTTTCCCTAAAAAAAGCCGAAAAAGCCTTAAAAATTAATTTAAAGTGTACCCCTTACAAATAAAATTGACGTGTCTTTCCGATTTTTCATATTTTTAACTGTAAGAGAGATATTAAGGGTGGGACGTTTTCAAATTGACACCCCGTATGTATTATAATTGCGGTTACGCAAGCCGAAACTGTGCTTTAGAGACTTGATTGAAGAATTATTCCGCTTGAAATAATGAATGTGTTGTTGACTTCCTCTTAAAAGAAGAATATAGTTAAGAAGCTGTAAAATAATCACTGATCTATAATTAAGTTCCATTTCGTGTAGGCCATTCCTAGTCTAATAGTAGTCAATAATAGCGTCCCACTTGATGGATATATTCCGGACGGGATACTGGACACAGCCGCCCAGAATTCAAAATGCTAATTGGAAAGCCTTGATGGTTTGGGCCTACTTCAAAATTTTATGGGCCACCTCAGTTCAGAAAACCCAAAAATCCAGTTTACTATAGAGGTTGAGCAGAACAGGCGGCTCCCATTTATAGATCTCTTGGTAGCCAGAAAATCGAATGAAAAACTGCTCCAAAAGGTGTAGCTAAAAGACTCAGAAGCATTTGCGAGTCATCAGAAGGGATTATCTTGAAAAAACTACGGACGAGCAAAACGGATGAGCTTATTTGCCATAGATCAATAGAATGATAGACTTGATAGGAAGATTCCTTTCACATAGTGAAAGTGAGAAAAGCACAATATCAACACAGTTTTTAAACCCATTCGTGCAATGTGACAGATTCTTAGATCGGCTGACAAACAAGCGATATTTTCTATCAACTCAATCAGTGTAGAGAGCTCCATGTAGTTGTGGTTGTGTATATATCGGTGCCACCAAACGTAATATTATTGCAAATTGCAAAAAGGAACTCGGACTACGATATTAAGAAACAGGCGAAGAAATTAACAAAACAACTTTCGGAAATATAAATTAATAGATGGGAAATATTTCTGGAAAACGCTGGTTATGGAACTATCCACAAAATTCCAAGAAAAATCCGAGTGTCTTGCCGTCTCTCTGGAAAATCAGTTCGAAATTGATTACTCCCTGGGTGATGATATGGACTTCGAAAAAGTCGAAAATCATTATCAATATCTAAAAAACAAAATCATAACTGAGACTGACAAAGCTGTCTCCCCAATCACACTAAACAAACCAAAAACTGAACTAAAACATCTAAAACCAAGATAAGCACCAGACGAGAACAAAATCACGAACAGGGTGGTAAAGATGCTTCCTGGAAATGTCCTAAAGCCCTTACTAACACTAATGAATAATGTATTTGCACTCTTAAGCTTCAGTTATCCTCATACCAAAATCATACAAAAACAAAACTTTTTCTCAAAACGATTAGCCTCTTACCTAGCTTCTCAAAACTTAAAGAAAGACTGCTGGAAAAAATTGCCACTACCAAGGAGTCCCACACGAGCTGTTCGGTTCATAAGAAATTATGACTCCGAGATACAAGCGACAAGACTTACGGAGGAAACGAACTAGAAATTCAATGAAAAGCTTCCACAGATGGTACTCTCTTGAATATAGAAAAATCTTTCGACAGGGTCTGACGCGAAGGGATAATCTGGATGATGAGCAGCCTCCACAAATTGCCGAATACTTTTATGAAATTTGTGGCAGGATTATTGGGACAGAGAAGATTTTATCTCCTGCTAAATAATCTGCAATCCTCCCGAAAACTTTCAGAGGCATGCGTCCCACAAGTATTCCTCTCACCACTTCTTTAAAGCATTAATACCGCCGACATCCCAAAAATCCGCATACGAAAATCGTCCTGTTTGCCGTCGACACTAGTATCCGCAACACTTATACAAACCTTTCGTTAATTCATGCAAAACTACAAAGACACAACTGGACAAACTACCAAACTGAACAGAGGCGTAAAAAATCAAAATTAGCTCGGAAAAAATCAGGCCTTAATGATGCCAAACAAATGTTAACAACAAAATGAAAAGGTTCGAACTAAATTACAACACAATAGCCTAGTGCAATTATATTTTTTAATGATGATGACATTTAATTTATGTAATACTTTAAACAAAACACTAACATTCACTGAGCACATCAGGCACAACATCGCTAAAGGAAGAGCTGAGGCTGCCACTTTTCACGTCCAAGCTACCACTAAAGAATAAACTTCTTCTATTCTAGCAAGCACTCTGTCCTCAAATTCTATACGCTGTCTCAGTATTTTCACAAACCAGCTTCACTATCATTCCTGTACGAAAACATAGAAAAACAAAATAATCCGCAATATATCCATAGCCCCCTGAGATGTACGGAACAGAAACATCCACAAAGACCTGAAAATAGACCCAATCCAAGAGTTCCTCTCCAAAAAACACTCCACGCTTAAACCCAAAGTCTTAATCCATCCAAATCCCAAAGTAAAAGAAACCTTCACCTCTAGTCAGTCTTCCGAAACCGTACGGGGCCAAAAATTCATCATGACCGCCCTAGAATGGAAAGCCGTTCTTAGATCAAAAAAAATCAAACCAATAAACCCTTAACGATCAACTCCCATCATCCCCAAAATGTTTGCCTCTACACTTCCTCTTACACATCCCCTCGCACTTTCACACCCGACTCTTTCTAACCCCTTCAGTTCACTCTCTTTCTCTCTCCCACTCATCCTTTTCTTTTTCACCCCCCACTCCCATTCTCAAATTCCACCTTATAAGGCAAAGGTATAAAGGGGAAGGGGGAGCACACTACATACTTCAGTTCACACACTAAACAAACGTCCGTAAAAAACAAAAAGCTGAGAGGTAATCCGGAAGGAGCAAAAGTTCAAGCAAACTTGCTCTAGATAAAAATCAACCACAGGGAGTTGCTGACCCAGCCGTCGTTGAAAAACACAAAAGATTAAATCGGACCTTGCCACATTGTCTTTCAAAATATCCACCACAGATGTATGTCCACGAAATGTCAGCAAGAAATTTCAACTCACCACGGCTTGTAACCCCGAAAATCATTTCTGAATATAATTACAGATTCTACCCGTTTATTATTACAATTTGAAGTAAATTAAAGTCTTCATTGTCTCATTTGAGGCAAATCATATAGGGTGATTCAAAATTGGCGCCATTTCTTGTAACGAGTTATAAGGACTCACTTGGAGAGTGAAAAAAAAATATTGAAAAACTTTTTGAAAAATCGAATTTCAACTGTGTTTTTAAATATTATTTTGAAATGGTCCAATCTTTGAAGGGTAGCCTATTAGATACTTAAGCATGAATACTTAAACTTTAATCAAAATTACGATCTTTGCTGCAAATTATGAAAGTTTGTGATATTAAAAAAGTACTCTTCAAGTAAAAGTTACAGGTATATAGCTTTTGTCAAGAATAACATTGTCTTAGAATAGCATTTGTCAAATTGTGCCTTATTTTTGTAGCTTCTTTCACAAAATGTACTCCAATGTCGAATATGCGGATATGCTATTAGTTATGGAGGAATGCCACTGTAATATAGCAGAAGCTGTAAGAACTAACATCAGCAAAGAGCTAGAGACACTGGACGATTGGCTTCAGGAATTGACGCATGTTGTGGACGATCTAGAGGTGCTCGGGTTCCAGATATAGAGGGACATGCATTGGAAATAATTGCAGCGGAGTCTTCCAGCACTTCTCGGAGCATTGCACAACAACTTACACTTTCCCAGGTACTGGATAATTGCCCCGATAACTCCCCAGAGGAGGGGCTACATTCCTACCATGTATGTAAGATACACAGGACACAATGACACATTAAATATTTGATCTTCCGAACACCGGTATAAATTGAGCACGAGTTAATTAACAGAATACGAGAAACTGCTCAAAATGTGAACCCAGTAATGCCGCGAAAAGTTCACAAAAACGTGATTACACGGGGAAAACATGTTTGGAGTTAAACGGCAGAACTTCGAATATGTCTTGTGAGTTGTCCACTTTTCAAAAATGTTGTATTCAGACCCATAGATTCATATCTCAAAATTTTGTTTTACCGCCAATCACCACAATGTTTAACCTAACTTTTTATATGTAGTTTTGCTAACGTTCGTTGAATGTACGAGTTACCCTAACCTATTTCAAGAACGAAAACATTGTTGTCGACCTTCGGATCTAGTTTTTGCAAATATCTCAGTTTTTGATATGAATTACTTTTTTTTACTATTTTTACTTCCTGTACTCTCTAAACACCACCAGATAAATTACGCCAATTTTAAATCACCCTGAGTTTTGTATGTTGTGTTTTCGCCATGAAATCCCATTTCAACTAGTGAGTGGTACTTATTTTCTGTAACAACTACCATGTCTATAACTACTAGTGAGATTTAAATACATCATAATTTAAAACCCATAATTGTTTTAGACTTGCCAACAGAGTTAACTAGAGCTATTCTAGGTACCAAAGCATTTCACGTTACGGTCTATAATGTCTGTTCCGTATCATGCAAAGAGGAATAAAGTCAAATATGAACAGCGTTAAACAAATTTCGCATGTCTGTTCTGATGAAGCTGCCCTTGTAAATTTGCGGCCATTGATTTTACACGGGAAAGCTATATAACTTACGATGTTTCAAAATTGTGTTTTTACAAATTCATGTGAATATTGACAATATTTTTATTATATATTATTATTTATATAATATATTATTATACAATATATTATTATTTACAATATTTTTATAAAGAGTATACCGGATAATTATGTGAAAAAGGTAAGTTTAGAATTTTAACTAATTGATACATTTAGTGCGAACTTATGCTAATGCGCAAAAAGGCAAGCCAGATTTAAAATCCGAGTATTTCATCAGCGATAGAGATATTTAATAGGTATTTTATGGGTGAGAAAATCATTATGTTTGTAAAAGAGTAGTAACGGAGCTCAGAAGTGAAATAACTCGAATTAAGCTAAATTTATGGCTTCGCTGCAACAATTATGTGGTTAACATCACTTGAGTGATGTGTGATAAAACTATAGAGCGCTGATTGGAGCAATGGTCAGTAGAATTTTTAAGAATGACAAATTCAAATCCGTTATCAATGTTACTGTCTAAAAAGTACCTATGTTAGTCGTAATTTCGCATTAATTCTAAAATCAAAATTTCGGTTCAAAGTATCGAAAGATCAACACTACAACCACGCTGTCTGTTTGAAAAAAGGTCTAACAGTTTTTCAGTAAATAATTATGGGCAACGTTCTGCTAGAGAAGAGCGGCAAAATGTCTACACATATGGCGGCCGAACCAAACAGCCGGTCTCTCATTTCCATTTAGATCTAGAAAACCAACAATATAACGGCACGTGTTAAAGTCAAGTGACATGAGATATTGGATATCCATATATTACAACTTAACATTGAAGGTATATCTAGAGACAAATGTGAGCATTTGAGCAGAATGGCTGGGGATAATAACATTGACATCACATCACTGCAGGAAACACACCTGGTAAATGACACCCAGCTCCAGAGCGAAGGTGCCAGGTTATAAGGTAGCTGCAAAAATTCACTCAGAGACCTATGAATCTATAATGTACCTCCGACAGGAAATTGACAAGTATAAAATCACTACAAGCATTGAACAGAATAAAACTGAGATTTTAACTATCGAGATATCACGAACAACAATATCAGCTGTATACAAACCTACCAATATTAGATGGCCCAATCCTCTACTCCCAACCCTACAACACCCAGGATTATACTTGGAAGACTTCAATTGCCATCATGCCAGCTGGGGATACTCAACTAATGACGAGAACGGAGAGAGCCTATCAAATTGGATGGATGGGGATCGGGGCACAAACCCCGATCTGTGATTTGTTACAACTGACTCATCGCGAGTCCCCCTACCTCATACGAGAAAGGGTTGATAGATATGATATTGAAGATACTTGCGAAGCTTTCCACGCAGCCAACACCGGCCAGATATTATGAATATCGGAACCCAGGTACCTTTGACGAAATCTATACCAAAATCAAGATGGAATTTTCGCAAGGCGGACTGGGCGTCATATTCCAAAGAAGTCGATTTGCACCTACGGCGGATCCTACCAAAATCAGAAAACTATGGAAAATTCGTTGACGTACTGATCGGAAGCACTAAGCGTACCATACCCCGCGGATACAGAAATTAATACATACCCTGCTGGAATAAGAACACGGCAATCTTATACAATGACTATGAGAAAACCCGAAATCCGGATCTGGGAAGCCAGATATTGCAATCGCTCAACGATGAAAGAAGGCAGCTATAGGGAAAAATTCGCCAGAAAATATGGATTTCACAGCCTCTAGTCGAAAGAGATGGTCTCTTCTACATCGACCAGGAGCTGCAACGCCTATACTCACAAAAAGACATGAAGTAACCCATTTGCAAGTATCGTTACACATTAAACAAGGCTCAGACAATGTCCCGAGTCATAAAGAGTTCGCAGAAGCAGTAATGGAAGAACTTAAAATAATTGACAGTCGCCTTGAAGACAACCCTCTTTTCACTTCCTCTTTCACTAACTCTGATATGAGCAAGGTCATAAGTACACTCAAATTACGAAAGGCAGCAGGCTTGCATGGTGTATTACCAGAATTTATAAAGCACCTAGGACAAACTGCGAGAGAATGGTTTAGGCAATGTCTCAGAGACAAACTAAATACGGGACAAATCCGAGAATGGTTCAAGATAGCTCAAACCATAGCAATTTTTAAACCAGGGAAACCAAGCGACGACCCAGATAGCTATCGTCCAATCGCAATGCTCAGTGTTTGTTATAAATTGATGGAGAGGCTAATAAACAATAGAATATATCAACCTGTCGACGATATTATTCCGCTAGACCAGGCTGGTGTCAGATCCAACCGAAGCTGCTGTGAGCAAGTGCTAGCCTAACGTCATACATCGAATCGGGATTCCAAGGGGGACTAAAAACGTCAATGGCATTTGTTGATCTGATCGCTGCATACGACACCGTATGGCTGGATGGTCTAACACTAAAACAAAAGAAAATAATACCCTGCTCCAAGTTAACTAAACTTATGGGAAGCTTGTTAAGAAACCGATACTTCAAGGTAACGCTTGGACAATCAACCAGCAAGTAATCTACCATCAGAAATTGATTACCCCAGGATTCAGTAATAGCCCCTATACTCTTTAATATTTACACCAGTGACATGTCGGCAACCAACTCCCAGAAGTTCTGCTTTGCTGATGACATCGCTAGTGCTACCCAAAGCATGCACCTTGAGGATGGCGAGGAAATCCTAACGGCAGACTTGGAAGCTCTAGGGACATACTACAAACAGTGGTGACTATGCCCAAATCCCAGCAAACCCGAGGTATGTGCATTCCATCTTAATAACCGTCTTGCAAAAAAAGAACTTAACATTACATTCTGTGGAACAAGAGTAAAACACAACAACCACCCCAAATACCTTAGCGTTACACTGGACCGGTCCCTAACATATAAAAGACACCTGGAGATGACTTGAAAAAAACTAAAAACCAGGAGCAACATAATCAGAAAACTGGCTGGGACTACTTGGAGAGCTAATGCAGAAACACTGCGAACGGCAGCACAATCACTTTTTTTTTCAACGGCTGAATACTGTGCACCAGTGTGGTATAGGAGTTCTCACACTAACAAAGTCCTTGCAACGATCCTGAACACCCTAGAAATCTGCCAATCCACATGATATTGGATAATGCTCCGGGCCGCCGTCTTAAGTCCCGAAATCCCATTTGGCAAGATAAGGTACTAACCCATAATGAACCATTTCGTATCAGAGAAGCTTGGCGGACCAGATGGATATTCAATCATGATTTTAACCAAAAAGACGATCGGGATCCCACCGTTCCTCTCTCAGGAATGCAAATGGCTAGGAACGCATGGTACAGATTTCACCACATTAGAACTGGGGGGACTCTCGAACACCCGGGAATGCGACTGCGGAGCGCCAGATCAGACTGTAGATAGTAGAATAAGATTTGAAGGAGAATGGAACGAGATTATGAATGCCACTCCTGCTGCCGTGGATTGGTTGACCTCCCTGGATGTCGATTTATAACCCATTTCAGATATTCTTTAGCCATTTTTATAAGTAAAGCTGTAGATCGCCATACGATAAATAAATAAATGGTAATGGTAAATGGTAAACCTGACTGAAAATGAAATAAAATTTATTTCGCAGTTATTCCAACTAAAAATAAATATTTACGATATAAATGTTGAATTCGTCATAGCACTAATAATAACGTTTGTGTTTTATCGTTTCGCATTTCCATTTTTAATTATATCACCAACTTATAAATATAAAAATATTGAAAAATGCAGATATTTTAAGTCAGCAGTAATTGATAGTACGTAAACACAGATTGAGCAACTCGGGGAGATCGTCTGCTATATCTCAACGGATGTGAAAAATACATATTTTAGGGAAGGAAATTAATATTTAACTGACCAGGACAAAATGCTGGAGATTATTTTAAAGCTTCCAAAATGGCCACTAAGGGACGATACTGCAACGATAAATTTAAAAACTGTTTTTTTGTAGTTTTAGCATAAGTAAAAGGTATATTCACAGTTCCAGTTAATCACCCAATCTAACACCTTTAGAATAATTTTTCTGGTGACTCATAAAGTATCTGCGTTGCGAAACGCACGTGGAAGCAACAAGACATGAATGTCCAAAACAGGTATCAAATTTTCTCTTCAGTCAACAATTATCTACTTATTTTCGTGAGAGATTCGTGTCAGTGAGGCTGAACGGCAAATGAGAAGATCCGATTGAAATTTGTCAAAACAACCAAATAATTGCAGTCTCAAATTTGGTGATGTAAAAGGAAACTTACTAAAATAACGATTAAAAGTGGTGAATTTACCATAACCCACGTTTTTGCACCGAGGACTGCGAAGGTCGACAAATTCAAACATAAAGGGAGGTAAGCTGCAAGGAACAATACGTGATTTGGTTACTAAGGGAACGGGATCTAGCGAAGGGTCTGAAAATTGCTCAATCTCCACTTATTTAATTATATTTTGACGTAGGATGTCGGATTTTTATGTAGCCTCAACAGTGAAGCAATTGCTTTATTTACATTTATTCATATATTTTTTTTACTATATAAATGCTTTTAGTTTATAAGTGCCAGGCTGACACAATCATTTGAGTGTCTCTTTGTTGCACTACATTCTTAGATATACAGTACAAGCATTCCACAATCTTTTGAAATAATGCTCATGACATGCCATAACTGCTGATTTTAAGAATTCATTTAACGAAGTTTAAATTTGTTAATTCTTAACAAACATGAACAAAGGCAGCGGTTTAAAATGTAAATTAAATAAATTACCAACAATAATGTCAAACAGATAAATATACAGAGAGTCTCAAGGTGCAAATAAACATCCATAGAAAAATGTACCCTAACGGAACTACGCCCCTTTAAAGAGGGACTACTGAGGGCCTTCATCATGGATTCTTAATTTAAATTATTTCTAAACCGTTCAAAGTAAATACGTAATTTTTTACACGTCAGTATATTTCAAATACCTGCTATGGATCTACAATGGAAAGTTTGATATTTAAATCATAGAGGTATCATTAGGGGGTCAAAATACAAAAACCGCTCTAATTTCCACCAAAAAGTGGTACTCTTAATTTATATTGCTCAGATGCTGTGTTGTCGAGAAAAATCATTGTAAAAATAACACTGTTTTACATACATATTTAATTTTGTTAAGCGTTATTAAAGGGACTAATTCATTGGAGTAATTGGACAGACAAATTTCCATTTTTCCTATACCCAGTCAGTCCTTTTCTTAATCTGCTTATTTCTTTCATCTTCTGGGCTAACTACTCCATCCGCATAAATAACATTGCACATATTACGCCAGAAATAATAATCTAATGAAACCCATTAGATTATTATCAATTGACGGATCGATGGCTCAAGAAGCAAGAAAACTCATCAGGGGAAAAAATAGAAAACATCAGAAGAAACAAATACAAGACATCGAAGATAGTGGAAGACATAACAACAGCGGGGCATTCTTTAGAGGAACATCTTGAATTAAAATGGGCTTTAAACCGCAAACCAGTAATTTAATACGAAAGATAACCAGTGAACTCACCACCGCCATTACAGATGGACTAAACATATGGAAAGAACATTTTCAGACACTCCTCAATGTAACAAAGGATGAGACAACAAATATACCGGTGTATTTAACCGCCGAAATAGAAACCGACAAACCAACACTAGAAGAAGTGACGAAGGCCATACAACGCCTAAAAACAACAAAGCACCAGGAAATGATACTATCCCCTCTGAATGTCTCAAAATGGGAGGTCCAGTACTCTATCAAACGATGCATGAGTTGATAGTACTAATATGGGACAGCGAAACATTATCGGAAAGCTGGAAACAGAGTGTTATTACACCCCTACATAAAAAAGGAAGCTATCAGGTATGCAAAACCACAAAGGGATATCTCTCATCAACACCGCATATAAAGTGCTTGCAAACGTGATTCTAATCCGCATAACACCATACGCTGAAGAATCGATAGGTGATTATGAGTGCGGCTTTAGACCGGGCAGGTCAACGGTAGATCAAATATTCACTATTCGTCAAATCCTCGAAAAACACTGGGAATTTGATAAGGACCTCCACCAACTATTTATCGACTTCCAACAAGCCTATGATGGAGTGTTAAGAGACCATGTATAGGCAGACATGGCAGAATGTGGAATCCCAAAGAAAATAATCAGTATTACAAAAGTGTGCATGGAGGGTAGCCGGGCTGTGTTAAAGTTGACAACAACATGCCAGAAAACTTTGTGGTGGAGAACGGCCTGAAACAGGGTGATAGTTTGTCTCCAATACTGTTCAATATCGTTTTGGACGCAGCGATCAAACGAGCTTACATTGACGTAGAAGTTTTTTCAAGCAGTAGACCAAACCTTATACTTGTATTTGCAGATGATATAGATCTTGTCAGTAAAACAGCCACTGAAATCAAAGAGTTGTTTGGAAAAATTGAAAAGGAGGCAGACGCAGTAGGATTGCGTATTAATGAAGACGAAACAAAATATATGTATAATTCCTGGAGACTGGGAAGAGATCGACTAGGACAAAATGTAACCATTGACACTTACAATTTTGAACGAGTCTCAGATTTCACATACCCCGGCGTAGTCATCACAGCAGACAACAACATGAATAAAGAAATTCAGGTCCGCTCACAGAGCGGTAATAGATGCCATTATACACTCAGAGAACTATTCCAATCGAGGATAATGTCATGATCCTCAAAACTAAAATTGTAGCATGCTACTATGAGACCGATAGTCATGTACGGATGTGAAGCTTGGACCCTAACCAAAGCAAACGAAGACGTCTAGCGGAAATTCGAGTGAAAAATACTTAGAAAAATATATGGACCAACCCAGAATCCTAGTTCAAGGCAATATCGAATAAGAACAAACGCGGAGTTAGAACAATTGTACCAGGGAGATATTGTGAGAGAAGCAAAGTCACAAAGACTGAGATGGGCAGGACACATACATAGCACCGGATGACAGAATGCTGAAAATTGCATGGCAGGAAGCACCGACGAGCAGATGACCACCGGGAAGACCTAAAATGAGATGGAGGGACAATGTTCTTTCGGGTATGCTGAAGATGGGGATTGAAAATGAACAGGAAACAATGCGGGATAGAAGTCGATGCAGGCAAATTGTTGCAAGTCAAGACCCACATAGGGTTGTAGTGCCACTTGAAGAAGAGGCAGAAGATGGATCAGGTGATCTATTGTCCGTTCATTGGTCCACCTCGACTTAATCACCTGCTTGGAGAGGTTTGGTTTAGCAAATTTCTCACGGCTGACCAAAGTGGGCTGAAGCCCCATCGTGCTGGAAGAACTTATTCGAGTACCGAATATACCCTATCAATTCTGTCCGCTCATTTTGCAGAAAAGTTTAATAATAATGGACGTTGAACCTAATTAGTAAAATACTACGATCTATTAATGTTTTCCCGAGGAAGATGATGGAACAGTTTATTCGGAACTCCAAAAATGAGTATTATGACTGTTAAAAGATTTGCCTCTTTAAAACGATGATACGAAATCCAACCATCGAATGTTTCTCAGATCCTTTTAGTGTCTTAGAACTGAATGGCGAAATTATACAATAGGTGGTAAATTAGTAGCTCTTAGATCATAAAGGGACCCTTTATAATAGAAAGAATATAATCCTGGCATTTAAATAAAGCATTCCCCCAAACTGAAAATATGTTTTAAAATAATCCCTATGTTGAAATGACCCCGAATGCCTCAATTATTATGTATATCGAAAACCGATATCACAAATACTTATCATTGAGGCGGATTTTAGTAACATTTGCCAATGGATTTAATGCTAATTGAGGATTTTCTGAAATTCTACTTAAGGTTCCTTCTTGACCATTATTTTACGACGACCGCTCTTGCCTTGGTGAACCTCTAACTGATTCCTTATCGCGTAAATTTCTATGTACCGGGGCAAATTGGTATTTTAATTTTTTTTCCAAAAGCCGCACCTTCGTTAGCATTACAGTAGAAGCTCGTTCACACGGTGACATTAATGTCGTGACGTGAACGCCGCAACAATGTCATTGTCTGAACAGTTGAATGTCACAGTATCGTGACGTTAGTGTCACATATCAAAATTGTTTGGAATACGACACCGTGACACTGACTGCTGTCACGGCATTAGATGTCACGACAATAATGTCACCGTATGAACGAGCTTTAACCGGAAATAAAATGAATATCTGTTAACTCATAGTAAGAATAACGTTTCATAGTCAAAAAAATATCCCTAAAACGGACTAGAGAATGGAAATAAATGGAAAATTTAAACCTTTTCTTCTACATCGTTCTTCACAAATGAAAACTCTGTCATATATATTTGACAGTTTTAATTTCAAATCTTGATGAGCAAATGAAATACACTGAAGAGTGAAAAAATTACTTTATGCGACTAAGGGCGCCCAGAAGAGCAGTCATATTGACAGATTAGGATAGTGGGCAGACTGTGTATTGAGAACTGACACTGAGACTGTATATTGAGGTGTCGTCTCGCATCGTTGCTTGCAGAGTGTGGACGTGCTGCGAAGCTGAATCGTGCGATATTTTACAGTTGGAATCGAGTGGAAATTGTGTTCGTTATTATATTGTGCGTTTTTTGAGACAACGTTTGGAACATTCCTTATCGGGCAACTACCGGGTTTGCGCGATAAGTGTAATGAATTCCGGAAGCTTTCTGGAATCCGAGTCGGACCAGGGCTCCCAAGGGAGCTACTTTCTTAGGCCCAGGACCAAGAAGAGGGGAAGGGTGCCCAAGTCTGATCCAACATCGCCAGCGTCACCAACCCCGGCTCCAAAAAAATCAGCGATGGAGGAGGCTGTAGGGGTGTCGCAGGCGAATTCAGCGGGCGCAGCGGATGACGGGTTCGTCGTCCCGCGAAGGACTATGGCGTGGAGCACGCTGATTGTTGCTCCAAAGGCCACGACGCTAAAAAACCGCTTTACGCCCATCCAGCCGCCAATCGTGGATGAGCCTCCAACACTTCCCAACACCAGCGTAGGGACTGAACGGGAAGCAATTGCTGAGAGCCCTACAGCAGTTGCAAACAAGCCCAAGAGGGCAGAAAAGCCGCCGCCAATTGTGATCGCTGGAAAACCCAGCGACCACACAATGCTGATTGGTGGTCTGAAAACCATCACCAGTCAGCCGTTCACGCTGAAGTACACGAAGGCTTCGTTAATCGTGTACTGCAGCAGCATTATGGACTGGGCGGCGGTAAAACGATCCCTGGAGGAGGACAAGAGCCAGTTCCACACCTACGCCCTTTCGTCGCAAAAAACACACGCGTTCGTCCTGAGGGGCCTGGAGGGGAATGTCGATCCGACTGCCATCAAGGAGGATCTGACAGACAAAGGACTGGAGGTGAGAAGTGTCTTCAAAATGAAGACACTCTTCAGGCCGCTCTACCTGGTCGTCACTAGCGACAACGCAAAGACCCTGACACAGTGTCGTCGATGCCATGTCTCCGGGAACTGCCACCGGGACTTTAAATGCTCCCGATGCGCTGGGGGGCATGAAATCACCGCCTGCCCCGTTGGAGCTACATTAAAATGCACTAACTGCGGTGGGCCTCATCGTAGCTTTGACGAGGCTTGCCCAGACTACATTTACAAACAGGCGCAAGTCCCGGCGGAGAAGCAGCGTTTCGTCCCTGCTCCTCTTCCAACGAGGCCAGCCTGGGGCCAAACCAGTCGAGCCCCTGGCCCGATCCACCCTTCACCCCTAAGCAGCAGACCATGCTGCCCCCGCCACCGCCTTCATTAGCGGAGTTTCCTCCGCTGAGGCAGCACGAAGCTGTCCCGACGAGCTCCGCCCACCCAGCCCATGGTATAAATGGGAACGCGGTGGCCATGCTGGGCAGTGTCCAGCGGGAATTTGCCGAGCTGTCGTCTCAAATCAACTTGGAGGAGCTGATCAAGGCGGTAAGATTTTACAGCGCTGCATTGAGGGGTTGCGTCTCGAAGACAGACAAATTCCTAGTCTCAGCGCAGTTCTTCAATGAAGATATTAACAGCTTCGATTTTTAAGAATTGATATTGTCAACTGTGTCCTATGAGGATTGGGGAATGGAACTCATGTGGACTCCGGAGTCGTCTCGGTGAGTTCGAGCAGTTCCTCGGGTCTGAGGACGTCGATGTCGGTCGTTAATCGTGGAAACATGGTTGCGCCCCGGAGACAGAATCACAATCCGAGGGTACAGGCTCGAGCGTGCCGATAGGCCCGGTCTAAGGGGTGGAGTGGCCATAGCGATCAACATAAATAATATAAAAAAGAAAAAAGAGGGTGAAGTCAGGTATGTATCATTACCGCACATACCAGAAATCAACACAAAAATAAAAAATGTTTTAAAACCGCATAATATTACTATAGCGGAAAAAACTAAAAACAACTTGGCAAAACAGGGTTTTACAAAATTTAAGGCTAGAAGCGATAAGTTGGACACACCTAACGTAATATACAAGATTGACTGTTTGAACTGTGACAGCACATACTTAGGACAAACAGGGCAATATTTAAAGAAAAGAATATACGAACATAAGTATAGCTTAAGAAAGGTTAACGAAAATGCAACAGCATTAGCACAACATGCACAACAAAAGTTGCATGATTTTGATTTCGATAACACACAAATATTGATCAATGAGGACAACTATAATAAGAGAAGAATCCATGAAATGATACAAATTAAGAAACATCAGAATGCAATAAATTTCAGATCAGATACAGACAATCTTAGCTCTGTGTATCATACGCTAATTAGAGGATCGCATGTATGAACTGATTGGACCAGGTAAATGAAATGTAAACATCTGATATTGAAGAATTGCCAAGAGTTCCTAGAATGCAAAGAAAAGACGAAAGATAAACAGTTTTTTTGTTTCGCTCGCTTGATATCGAATAAAATATGGAAAATTCAGTGACCAGTCAAATGTGAAGTTGGTAGCAACTATATACGTAAGTTGAATTTAGATCTCTAAAACAATAGATTCTAGTCTTTTCCCAGACATGTTTGTCCTGACTCATCACCTGAAAACCAATGTTCTGGATGTACTTTTTAATATGTGTGTGATTTGTATTTTAATATGTGAATTTTGGTGAAAGTTTTCTATTTAATTTGATGATAACTGTAAATATATATTTTAGACAAACTGATGATGGTGGATAAAGACACCGAAACGTATTTGTAACATTTTAAATAATAAACAATAAAATTGACTGAAACCCAGGAATACATTAGAATGAATTAAAGTACAGGCAGGAAAAGAATATACAAAACGAGACAGGAGACTGCCATGCAGGCAGTCAGTAATAGAGAACGTTGGCGTTGAGCTTCATGATGGTGTTTTGATCTACTGTGGGTATTCTACTTCTACTCCCTTACAGGCCACTGACGTTGATCCATTTTTTTCAAACACCAATAGGGTGTTGCTTATGGGAGATTTCAACGCTCGCCATCCACTATTTAATAACCCTGGACGGAAAAACGCAGCTGGCAATTTCCTAGCCAGCTACGTTCGCGACAATGGCCTACTAGTTATGCCCACTTCATCTCCAACGCATTATCCAAACAGTGGAATGAACCCATCTTTCCTTGATTTCGGAATAGCCAAACGACTCGCCAATCTCACGGAGATGGTGGTTATAGACGCCCTCAGCAGTGACCATTTGCCCATTTACCTGGACATTAGGGATTTAAAGCGCACACAAACTAACGACTTTCGATATTCATACGAAAATTTCGATTTTCGCGAATATCGGAAACGACTACAAGACCTGACGTGTATTCCGGGCCAGATTGATACTGTCGAAGCTCTAGAGCATGCGGTAAAAGGTCTGACCAGGAATATACAACGGACACAGCAAGCTTTGGCCAAAAAAGTTCCGAACAGACCGCGGCGCGACAACCTTCCTGAGGAAATATTGAACCTTATTAAGGCGAAAAATAGAATCAGGAAGCGTTGGCAGCGATTCAGGCAATCTGCCGATCGCATAAGGGCAGCAGAACTTGCACGAGACATCCAGAGCGAAATTTCCGCATACAGGAATTTTACCTGGGCGGAAAAGTTGCGAAACTTATCTCCCCGTGACAATTCTTTGTGGAAACTGTCGAGAAGTCTACGAAAAGGCTACGAACAAGTCCCCGCTCTTGAAAAAGAGGGGCGGAGTTACATTACCACCAGCGACAAATGCGAGCTGCTCGCCGACTTTTTGGCAGAAGTACACAAAGTCCAACCAGCCCTTCAGGATAACGAAATAGAAAGACAGACCGCTGTTTTCGTAGAACGGAAGTATCCTATACCACCCTCGATTTTGTACTACAACGTACCAATTGTCTAAATATCTATCAGCTGTGTTGAGTTATTTATTGGGAAAGTCACAATATCACGTTAAGGACTAATGGGGTTTTTCCGAATTTATAAAGAAGCAAAAAATACCTGAGAACCATCGCATGATATCACTTGATGTGGTACCGTTATACACAAACATCCCGGTAGATTACTCAATACAGTGCATAAGAAATAAATGGGCAGAAGAGAACATACATCATTACCCGAAAATGAATTTATTCGGGCGGTAGAGCTGTGCCTTAAGTCCACTTACTTCCAATACGAGGGCAATTTCTATTCACAAATATATGGAGTACCTATGGGGTCTCCCATAGCAGCAACAATTGCAAACCTCGTGATGGGAAGTCTCGAAGAAAAAATAGTACCTGAATTGAATTTTAAGTGTGGATTTTTTAAAAGATACGTAGATGATTGCATAATGTGCCTGCCAACCCATAAAATTCAATACACACTGGATAAATTTAATGCCTTCCATGACACCATTAAGTTCACCATTGAGAAGGACAAAAACAACTCAATAAACTTTTTAGATATGACGGTTATGTATGACAACAAAGGGGAAATAAAAACAAACTGGTACACAAAGGATGTATAGTCTGGTAGAAACTTGAATTACCAATCATATGCACCTCTACAATATAAAAAAAGTGTTGTAACAGCTCTTACTGATAGAGCGATTAAATTGGCACATTATGAGTATAGAACAAAGAATCTTGAAAAAATAAAAAAGATACAGATACAAATAAAAAACATAAAGGCAGTAAGCTCAAGAAGCAGAATTTTTCTCTCTCAAAACTTTGGACCATTTAATGATAAGATGAAATGAACATATTCAAAAATAGAGTGGAAATTTTCACTCTGAAACAGCAATGTGAGGAATTAATTTTCTAGCATTGCTTAAAATCATTTGTCATTTTAACAATTTCACTAATTATTTTCCTCAAATATTAATTTTGCTGTTGTGTATATTTTCCTGACTGTACTTCAATTCACTCCACTATATTCCTGGGTTTCAGTCAATTTTAATGTTTATTATTTAAAATGTTACAAATACGTTTCGGTGTCTTTCTCCACCATTATCAGTCTGTCTAAAATATATATTTACAGTTATCATTAATTTACATAAAAAATTTCCATCAAAATTCACATATTAAAATACAAATCACACACATATTAAAAAGTACATTAAAAACAATGGTTTTCAGGTGATGAGTCAGGACAATCATGTCTGGGAAAAGACTATAAACTCTTTAACACTCTCAACAGACTCAGAGTTTAAACTTTTTGGATATGATGGTTATATATGACGGTAATGGGGAAATAAAAACAAACTGGTACACAAAGGATGTATGGCCTGGTAGATACTTGAATTACCAATCATATGCACCTCTACAATATAAAAAAAGTGTTGTAACAGCTCTTACTGATAGAGCGATTAAATTGGCGAAAGGATTAAACTGGCGTATTAAAATGAGTATAGAACAAAGAATCTTGAAAAAATAAAAAAGAACAACAAACAACGAACATATAAACATAACGAAAATTGCACTTAACGATTGGGTAAAACACTTCTATAGCGATGACACAGACGCAGTAAATCCTGACACAGAACAGCATATTAACAACACTCAAGAACCGTGGACCGTGTCCGATGAGAAACTGAAACATTCGATCACCAAATTGAAAAACCGCAAGTCCGCGGGAATATACGAAATATCCCACGAATTACTGAAGCACGGAGGGAACACACTATCCAAAGAGCTACACGTTCTTGTTAACAAAATCAGAGAATCCAAACAAATTCCAAACAAAAGGAAAGAAAGCAAAACCATTCCAATCTTCAAGAAGGGAAACAACAAAGACCCAGAAAACTATCGAGGAATGACGCTATTAAGTTCAATATAAGTTCAAATAACGAGTGGCAGCATCAGCAACACGGGTTGCCAACATCTCACCGCACAAGAGCTACGCCGGCTCGGTTCATTTACGTCCGAACGCGTATAACCGGTGTCCGGCGTATAAGGCAGGGTCTACCTAAGCCTTACTGACGAGTCCAATAGGTAGACCCGGGACGAAACGCATGGCTCATCACATAACGCCATAATTGGTAACAATGAAATTGACTGAAACCCAGGAATACATTGGAATGAATTAAGTTCAATACTAAAGATATTCGCTAAAATACTGACTGAAGATATACCCTCTCATGGCATATGCGAAGAGCAACAAGGCTTCAGAAAACACAGGTTAACAGTAGATGCCATCTTTGCTGTCAGGCAAATTGCCGAAAAGGTATAGAATGCAACAAAACAGCATATATGTGTTTTATGGATCTTACGAAAGCATTTGACCGAGTAAAACTCACTGTTGTTGTGAAACTTCTCAAAAAGAAAAACGTGCACCCGAATATTTCAAGCATTGTTGGGGAGTTAAACAGTAAGAACTAGACCCAAATAGAAGTGGGAGGCAGGAAGACACGCAGACTACCCATGCAAACTGGAATAAGACAAGGCGATATCCGAAGCCCCATCCTCTTCAACTTGATTATGTACGAACTTATAGCGGAGGTAGAAAAGGTTGGAAAGGGATACTCACTAGGGGACAAAGAACTAAAAGTAAGTTGCTACGCGGACGATGCCGTGCTGTTGTCAGAGGGTGAGGACAACCTGCAGAGAATGCTTTAACAGTTCGAAAAGGCAGCCACCAAATACAACTTGGAGATATCGGTAGCAAAATCAAAAATGCTAACCATCTCAAACGAGCCCAGAAGATGTAAATTGGCTATATACAATAAACCAGTAGAACAAGTTATGAGCTTCAAATATCTCAGCTTCAACATTACAAGCAGCAGAGACCTCCATGAAGAAGTAAAGTCTCAAACAACCAAAGCAGCTTTAATATCAAGATTCTTTACAGATATAATATGGCGAAACAAGCACATGTCCATTAAAGCAAAGTCCGCAAATATAAGACCTGTGTGAGACCTGCTCTGACTTACGCTGTAGAAACAAGAGCTGAAAACTGCACAACAGAAAGGATTATCAGAACAGCAGAGACGAGGTCTCTCAGATCCATAGCAGGCTACACACTAAGAGACCACAAAAGAAACGAAGACATCCGAGAACTTTGCGATGTCCGAGACATAGTTAGATGGTCTGGAAACAGACGTCGCGAATGGAGAGATCATGTTGAATGGATGGACGACAACAGATTGCCGAAGATTGCAAGAGATGGTCTCCCAACATCCAGCAGACCACCTGGAGGTCTACCCATACGTTGGCATGAAATCTGGAATTCATCATCCCAGATACAACTCTTAGAAAGTAGAGAACAAGGCACATTCCTTACAAAAATGAAGAAGAAGAAGAGAGGAAAAAATTGAGTTTGCACGTAAAACAGTGTTGAGTGTCTGAGCAATATAAACTAAGAGTGCAGTTATTTAGAAGAAGTTAAAGCCGTTTTTGTACTTCGACCCTCCAAATGATTAGTCTCCTTAATAACGATTAATGTAAAAAATAAACATGTAAAATAGTGTTTAGCGTCTAGGCAATATAAATTAAGAGTACAGTTTTTTGTTAGAAGTTTAAGTAGTTTTTGTACCTTGAACCCACAAATGATGCGTTTATTATTTAAATATGATATTTTTCATTTTATGTCCGGAGTCAGCATTTGAAATGAAACCTATATGAAGTGCAAAAAAGTTACGTATTTAATCTAAACTGTTTGTGACAGCATAGGGGACATTTTTGTATGGACTTTATTAGCAACACGAATATTCATAACTTTGGATGACCTATGTATTTTCGAATAATCAATGCTTATAATGACTGGACTGTCAATTTTTTTATAAGTTAATTCTCACAATTATTGCTTGTTTTGTGAGATGTGATAACTGAATAGTTTTTAGCAGTTTTCTTGTTCAATTGATCGCTTCAAAACATGTGTTTTATGACTAAAACTGGTTTGCGAACAGTTCTAAACAAGTATTAAACTATGAAGCAATGTGAAAACTGAAAAACAATTTTGAAAACCATCCAAAAATTATTAGCCCGGCCTGTATTCATATTTAACTTTGACAAACGATGTCTAGACGCTTAGCATCGTCACTGAGGCACTTCCGAGCTTTGCCTTAATCTTAGTGAATTTTGTGAAGAGCGTTTACTGACTGAAACATTCAGTCTCCGCACGTAGCAAGTATGGCTTTTATTTGTTTTGGTATTAGATAACTGCTACTTCTATATAAATATACCTACTAAACATAGTCGCAATAGACAAAGGCACTATTATATCTCTCACTGAAATACATCAATCTGCATTGTAAACTTTATACATGAGCATGGCGCTTTAGGTGCTCTTTCAGCTATTAATATGTGCAAAAATCTGTATCTTTCTACAGCTATTCTTTGCTATGATTCTTTAGATGAGGTTTACTTTTGAAGAATTGATCAAGACAAAACCAGTAGGTACGGGATAAACGCGTACAGTGCTCGTTAGAAACTGACCAATTTTCGAAATAGGTATACTTACATATGGATATTATACATTCAAGCACATTAAGTTAGCGGAAGAGTGTTTAAGATAGTTTTACTTGTTTAGATAATTCAGAAAAAAACGCATTGATTACTTTGCTGCTAGCTACATAGGAAAGATGTCGAAAGAGGAAACAGGACTTTAACAATCGACACCAAGGAAATTTCACAGGATTCAAAAATATTTTATTGTTTAATAATAGAAGTGAAATGTGAGCTTCCGCTAACTAGAGTCTCAACATGTTCATATTATCTTTCGTAAAATATCCAGGCAGCACATTTACATGGCGCAGACATTTAATTTTCTTTCTCTGTATGTCTGCTTGCACGAGAATACACACGTAATATTACCTTTTTTGCGTTTACAGTTTTAGACATTTCAACGTGAATCTTGAACACATTCCGTTTTTTATTCAGGTAAGAAGGCCAAATCGTTTGAGAAATTCCAGTTAGCTGAAAGAAGTTATAAGTGATAGAGTGTTCTGGTATAACTAAAATACAACTAACCTGTTAAATAATATAGCTAGAATATAGATAGCTGGATCACATAATTAAAACAATTTGGCTTAAGATGACAAAAACAAATTAAGGAAAAAATTGCACTTGATGGTTAATATTTTTAATCAAAATTG
Organism: Dendroctonus valens; assembly: GCA_024550625.1. Taxonomy (NCBI): domain Eukaryota; kingdom Metazoa; phylum Arthropoda; class Insecta; order Coleoptera; family Curculionidae; genus Dendroctonus; species Dendroctonus valens. The sequence continues at coordinate 4,150,236 of JAJTJO010000096.1, forward strand.
AAATAATTAAAAGCATAATATATCATTTAATCAGGAATTTAATGTTCTTCCGAGTATCAAATAATATACAGGGTGTTTCATTTGAAAAATATAATTGAAGCCGTTTTTATCTCTAGCCGAAAGATCAAGAACTTCAAGAGACATTTTGTCTAAACTAAACCAAATTGTTGCAGCCGAGGCTCAAGCACTGGATCCAGCGCCAAAATTTACGTACAAAATGTAATTCAATAAATCTTGATGTTATGTTTTGATTGGAAAATATGAAAATTATCTATTATTTCGGAAACCGCTTCAGTATAACATTTGTTAAGCAAAAACAATCAGACCAATAAGACCAATCTGAATTTAAAATGAGCAATACGGTATGAGCCTCATTTCAAAGTTTTACGTTCTTTTTGGAATAAGCCGAAAAGCAGCATTACTAAAAATTGGGGATCAATTATTTTGGGTCGATAGAGCATACTTAGTTACACCCTGTTTAGTTTTCACCAGTTAGTTATAATCAATAACAAGAACGCACTGAACATCTCATTTGAATAGTAGAAATTTAATTAAACATCAACTTCAGATTCAAACTTTAATGGCTCGAAAATGTGTGCTGCATCTCAATGTTGAGTCTCGTTTAACTGCGTCTAGCAGAAAATGTGTTGTTCCTCTAAAATTAAAGTGTTAGCACTTACCTAGATAGCTGGAGCACATTGGCGCAAAATTGTAATTGCAGATACTTTACTTAGTTATTTTAGACGAACTCCTTTGTCAATAGAAAATTGCAAATAGCAACTGGGTGAAGGTTTACTTAGACTAAATCAAAATACATTGAAAAAAATTATTAATACGGTACGTTCAACTGGGCTGCGCGATCTGCAGATCGCGAAAGCACCAGTTGATTTTTTATGGAGTTTTATGAAATATTGCATTATCGCGACTGCTCCCACAACCCCAGATAATTTGAACGAGAGAATTCGCTCTGCCTACTTGTTAGTGACACCTCAAATGATAGCGCAAGTGCGAAATCTTTTTAGAGGAAAAGTACTAAACCGCGATCGATATCTAGCAAACGATAATTGGGAGAAATATGAAAATTGGACAATCTACCGAAGTCTTGGGGGGCAAGCGGCCTAAAATATTTTCAAGATGTGCGCACTTCCAGTTATATCGGAAATGAGCATCAACTTGCTTATTTTAAATGGAACACCCTATATTAGGGATGGCGAACCAATGGCACGTCACTGATCACAAAATTCAATATGATGTACTACGAGAAAAGTGTGTAGTGAGTATCAGTGAAAGGAGTATCGGACAATTTCTCTGGGTGGGAGTATCTCCCAATTTTGGGAATCAGCCCCTTCGAATAAACGACAAATAGCATCATTTTACAGGCTTATATGGTAGTTTCCAATCTATAACCTCTGTGATTTGTGGGCTCTCGCTCGTTTGTTTTCGTACCTACAATCCACATGTTTGTTTATGTATTTCATAACAGTGAATTTCGCTGATATAATTGTATTTTAAAGTTTATTGGAGTTTTATCTGTGATTTTAATCTGTTATTTAATATGGCTAGTTCAACAAAATAACAAAAAGTGCAAAATAGTAAGAGTATCAGACAATTTCAAACTTGGTGGACAGAGAAATATGGCATTATTAGTAAAGGTGACAAGGCGGTGTGTGTTTTATGTTCTGGAACAGTGGTATGTAGAACATCGTCTGTGAAACGGCATTTTAAAACAAATCACAAATCCGTTAGTCAAAAAAGCGAACCAAAGGAAAACATAATTAATTGCATGTATTAAACAAGGACTACATGTATTAAACAAGGGCAGAAAGACCGATAGGTCGATAGCCTTTTTTAGAAATAAAGATGTTTACTACTACTAATTAATTGCAAGTACATTGAAAGACAGAAATAAACAGTCAAGATCAATGATTAAATATGTTCGCAAAAATTGTCATACGAGCACGGCAAATTATGCGGCTGCAAATGTGATTGCTCGGCATCGTCAACCTTTTCAAGAGGGAGCGTTTTTGAAAACAGCCTGGTTAGCATGAGCGCCTTCTATTTTTGATTATTTCGATAATAAATATAAGATAATTCAGCGCATCAAAGATGTTCCTCTGTCCAGAAACACAATAAATAAAATAATCTTAAAACTGGCCGAAAGTCTAACAGATCAACAAAACATTGACCTTGACGAAAGCACTGACCTTACTAAATCTGAACGTTTAACTGTTTTTGCTTGATATTAAGGAAGAATTAATTGCGATAAAATTGTTGCTAACAACTACAAAGGGCACTGATATTTGTACGGCTGTTAAAAATTCGCTTGCTGAAAAACAAATTGATTTGAAAAAAAAATTCCGTAACAACTGATGGTGCTCCAAGTATGGTGGGTAAAAAAATGGTTTCATAAGTTTATTTCAAACAGACGTTGGACATTGGATTCTTCAATTCCTCAGCATCATTCATACATTATCAAGAGATTTAACATCTCATGATAATGTAATGGCTGTAGTCACACAAATAGTCAACCTCATCTCGTCGCACGCTTTAAACATGCGAAAGTTCGATGCTTTGTTAGATGAAGTTCGAAGACGAAAGTTCGATGCTCTGTGTTCAATGGCTTACTGATGTACAATAATGTTCGCTGGTTGAGTCGCGGGAACGTACTTCAAAGATTTGCTGATTGCTTGGAAGAAATCAGACTGTTTCTGCAAAATGAGGGAAAAGTTGAAGAATTCCCACAGTTGTTGGATGTTATGTGGCTTTCAAAATTGATGTTTTTTACAGACATATGCCAACATTTAAAAAAGTTGAACATGAAGCTTCAGGGCATAAATAAAACAATTATCGTCATAATAGATCTCTTCGTGCGTTTGAGGCAGTTGCAGAAACTGCAAGTTTACAGGAACGATATTATCACAAGAAACTACAAGTATTTTCCAAATTTGATAAAATATGTCAACGATTTAGAGAGAGAAAAGAACATGAGAATCCAGATGAAGACCAAGTTACTGAAGACTTTCTTTCTGTGATTGATTCTTCAATCAAGGAATTTTCAACGAGATTTTCTCAGTTACAAGAATCGAAAATACTCAAGTTTATTATGTACCCTGATGTGGCGTCATTTGATAAACTGAATTTGTCACAATTCGATTGGTTGGAAATTGAAGAATTTGAAATGCAGCTGATTGACCTATCTGTCTTTCTGCTCCAAGACAAGTAATATAAGTGAAAATGCTAATGACAACATTTTGGAAACATTGAATGCGTTACCAGACACATTAGTTGTTTGAAGAAGCTGGCGCATGCTATTTTAACAATATTTTCATCAACCTATGCATGCGAGTCATTATTTTCAGAGATGAATAACCTGAAAGACTCGTTTAGAAACCGTTTGACAGATGACTCCAGTTCAGCATGAATTCTGCTGTGTGCATGTGTATGCTGCTTCAAAAGTAACATCTTACAACCCTAACATATGTTATTTGTCATCTAAGCGGCAACAACAGAAGTCACACTAATTTTACTTTAAATTAAATTAAGCGTATAATTGAAATGTTGCAAAATGTTCCTATTTTTTGTAGTAAATAAAGAATTTTGAGTTGATAGTATTTTTCAGTAGTTATTATTATTCTTTTCCCAATAATCTCAAAGTCAAAGTAAATTATTTGATGGCACGTCTATGACCTCATTAAAGATTTCTTTAGAAAAATGGCACGTTAAAACGTAAAGGTTCGCCATCGATGCCCTATATATTATTAAATGTTTTAATTCTACTGCAAATTATAAATATTTTTCACGTCTAACGTCCTATATCTTGGTCAAACCGTTTTTAATATACATATATTAAATTTTATGTAAAGAATTACAGTTGCTGACACTAGAATAATTTATTAATGTTTTCTATAAGAAAATACGTGTTACTTAATTTCATTCGCATTTCTTGTTGAAAAGAACTTACTTTAATGAAAATTTGACAACATTTTGATAACTACTAAGATAGAGATTGTTACAAAAATAAATTGCAAAATGAAGTTGAGAAATCCGCCCAAAATCATTTATTTCTGCGATAGTTGCAGGTGTTCAAGGTGTCGCATCCCTTGTATATTCCTAGTAAAATGTTTTATTATAAAATATGATCTTTTATATAAAGTGCTAAAATACTCTCAATTCTTCTGAAGTCACAACTAAATCGGTTTTCGAAAAATTGCTTTACATTTTCAACATTAGTGGTGCTATTTGTTTACATTAACTTCGCATTCGTTCCTTGACATTTTCTAGCGCTGCAGCTGGCGAATAAAGAGTGTCCTTTTAAAATTCCTACAAAAAAATCGATGCAAGTTAGGTCGGGTGAACTGGATGACCAAAATTGAACACCCCATTTCCTATTCATTTGCCCGGAAATGTTACCATCTGTAATTGCCCACAATTACAAAAATTGTGCTTTAATGTAAACCCAAATAAGATAGGTCTAGAAAATAATAACACTATTTGAAAAAATTTGGATTTATTATGAATTATAATTGAATAATAATGCCTTGTGGCGCTCGCTGTAAATTTAGCGACAACTTGGATATGATTGGATGTGGCGTTGCGAAAAGCCCCCGAATGTAAAATTTTTTAGATTAATCTTTATCTTAATATTTGCGTGAATTATTTTCAAAAATTTAAATAAATGTTGGTCTGCCAGTCTGTATCTAAAAACCGAAGAGGTTTTCAATATACAGGGTGTTGTCTGGGGGTGTTTTGGGAGTACAGGAAAAATAGTAAAAAAAATAATTCTTATCAAAAACTGAGATATTTGCCAAAAATTAGATCAGAATTACGGCAACGATGCTTTTCGAGGTAATATGCCTAATTAAGATTACGTAAATACCAGTTACTTCTTAATTATTGAAAATTGTAGTAATCATGGATAAACACAAAACAAAGAAAGAGAAAGCAATAGAAATATTTTGAGGTTAGGATAACTCTGATATTTTGCCGCCAGTGCTGCCACCCTTTTTGGGACAGATGAGTGATATACCTAAACTCGCCTCACATGTAAACAAACATCTCCTGTGTAAGGTTATGTATCAATGATTAATATTAGTCAAATAAAATACAATTAAGTTGTTAAATCACAAGAGGTTGACGAAGTTCTGCCCGTTTAACTCCAGACATGTTTGTTCCCCAATCACTTTATTGTGCACGCTTCGCAGCAGTCTGGGATCACATTTTTAGCAGCTTCTCGTACTCGGTTAATTAACTCGTGCTCAATTTGTACCGGTGTTCGGAAGATCAGAGAGTTAATGTGACCTTGTGTCCTGTGTATCTTACATATATGGTAGGAATGTGGCCCTTTGCTGGTGTAAGGTCTTACACCTTCTGCTATGTTAGTGTGGCATTTTCCCATAACTAATCACATATCCGCAAATTCGATGTTGGTGTACATTTTCTGAAAGGAGCTTCAAAGTAAGTCACTGATTGACAAATACTTGTTATTATTGACAAAGGCTATCTACCTGTAACTATCTGTTAATGACAAAAAACATCATTGCCGCTTTGACTTTTAATCAAAAAATTGTAGAAGAGGTCTTTTTGAATATCAAAAATTTTCGTAATTTGATGCAAAGATCGTAATTTTTCTTTTCGAATGGTTAATTATTCCAAAAGGCTACCAAGCAAACATGGGACTATTTTAAAATAATACTTAATAAAAAAGTTGAAATTCGATTTTCAACTGTTAATATCTTCTAGAAATTTTCCTAGTGAGTGAGCTCCTATAACCCCTTAAAAGGAATGATGCCACTTTTGAATCACCCTGTATAGTAGTAGTAGTAAACATCTTTAATTCTAAGAAAATGCTTTCAACCTAACGGTCTTTCTATATAAATTTCCATATATATTTATGTGATATTTTCATTTTAAAACCGGATTTTCTATCGACGCCTATAAACAAATATTACCCCAGGAAATATGCATTTATGATCTTTAATTATCTAGTGGATTCGAACAGGCAAACAAGATTTAATTAATAAGATTAATACCGCCAATTGTAGTATGTTCAAAGCTTTATCAAGTAATTTAAAGATCCTTACTGACTTAACACAATTAGGAAGAACTTGAAATTATTGACTCTGGCACTAATTGATAGATTGTTACGTAATGCAATGTTTGCATTTCTACCCTAACCGGATCTAGGAGCATGTACGCTACTGTACCTATTCTTTTGATCCCAATCCACCCCTTCAGAAAGGTCTTACTGGTTCACCCTCACCCCCGATTTCGACAGAATGTGTGGCTGCCCTAATAAATCGGGGATGGTATAGTTGCATGCGTATTTAGGATACGTTATATGGATTTAGAAAACCCAGTTTTATCTAACTTGTTTTATTTAACTTGAAGATAAACACAGAATAATTGGCTATTATAGTCGGCACACTGGTTAATATAAAAAATATATATAATTTCAGTTATAATTTAAAAACGTAAGTAAAAAATGTCGACTAATATTAATGCGGCTTCAAACGTGCTTCATAAAAAACGAAACATTTACCACCCACTGTGCCCAACTGATGAAAAATCTGGTGTTATTCATACTTATTCTAAATATTAACGTAAATCTTTACAGGTTTTTTCCTGATTTTATTTTTGAAGATAAAGTTTCAAGAATGTATATGTAGTAGTAGTAAACATCTTTATTTCTAAAAAAGGCTATCGACCTATCGGTCTTTCTGCCCTTGTTTAATACATACAGTCTTAATCTAAATGAAAACAAATATGAAAATTCTCTTATTCTAGGTTAACAATACTATTGAATAAGTAAGATTTCAGTGGCAAGAAGGAATTATTTTATTGTCCACTAGTCCGTAGCGTTTGTAAGTGTTCGAGTAGCGTTAGTGTAGGGAAACGAATGCGGGATTGTCTGGTTGGTCTTGTAAGACAAAGGGGATTCAGTATGGTCCAGTTGTAGGGGTTGTTTGTCCATTTTGTCTGTAGCTGTATGAGTCTTTCCGAGATCTTTGTCATGTTTGTGCGTTAGTATAGTAGTTGGGTGGAGGGGTTGTGTAGTGGGTTTTGGGGGTGTCTTATTCGTGTTATTAGTCTTAGTGCAATTTGTTCTGTTGTTTGTATATAACGTTTTGTCCTTTCTGTTCCGTTGGGCATGAGTATGTCCATAGTCTAGCAAGGGTCTACAAATAGCTTTATATATTTTGGTGGCGGTGTTTGTGCTAATTCCTCTGTCTTTGTAGGTTAGTGATCGGAAGTGTTTTGTTCTCTTTATTGTTTCTGCCCTGATGTTTCGTATGTGTTTAGTGAATTTAAGTTTGTGGTCAATTGTGATTCCAAGGTATTTTACGTCGTTTTTTGGTTGTGTCGTTTGGCCGTCTGCAGTTATTGCAGGGGAGTCAGCGTTGAGTCTGTGGTTTGTGAGCAGAAGTTGGTTTTTTGACGCGTTTGGTGTTAGTCTCCATTTATAAAACCATGTCATTGTGTTGTTTGTTAGTGTTTGGAGTCTTTGAGCTGCTCTCTCAGTAGTTTTGTCATGTACAATAAGTGCCGTGTCGTCTGCGTATTGTAATATGTATGCCGATCTGTCGATTTGATTTTTGTCTGGTAAGTTGTAATTGTATATGTCATGGCAGTATATATTGTAGAGAAACGGTGAGAGCGGGGATCCTTGAGGGAGCCCTTGTTCAGGGGAAAAAGAAAATGACAGTGTTTTGTCAATTCGTACTTGTAGTTGTCTGTTTTCTAGTAAGTTCTTTATGGTGTGTAGTAGATATGTTGGTGTGAATGTATATGTTTCATGGGTAATATTGAAATAGTAGGCTGGTGACAAAACGAATTTGAAATAATAAAAAATAATAATAACATTCAAGGACCAAGTGGAAAATGTTGCTGAAGTTCCAGCTTTAAGAAAAAAATTAATTTAAACACGAAAACGCTGGAAATGGTGAAATGGGGACACAGTTGAGGGGTTGAAAACGGTTTCTTGTGATTTGCGGCGAAATATGAACTCCTATCGGAAAACGTTCAATGCAATAGATGTAGCTAATGAAAAAGTCTAAAACTTTTGTATTTAACACTTTTTGACATAACCTCAAATTAACCGTCCAAATGGCGAAAAATCGATTATTCAGTATTTAAATCTTGGCTCGCGCATAAATTATTTAAATTACATGAAAATTTGTAAAAGTTTGTCTGTTTTGTGTTGAATAAGCAAAATTTTTGCGGTTCAGATTACTACCAGTTTTCGAGTTATGTACATTTTTTCGAAAAAACTACCCACTATTCCCCACTAACAATTGTCTTCCTTATTCATAAAACTGAATTTCAAATAGGTTTCTAAACATAGTTGTACTTATTTTTTGCAAAGATTTAATTTATTTATTTAAACCTTGCAAGATGGTTTGCGCAACTTACTGTAATAAAATTATTTCAACTGTAATAATCTTACATGAAAGCAACTTATATTATGTAAACATAGTCCATTATAAACAGAAATAATTCATTCCAATGTATTCCTGGGTTTTCAGTCAATTTTATTGTCACAATTATGGTGTTATGTGATGAGCCCTGCGTTTCGTCCCGGGTCTACCTATTGGACTCGTCAGTAAGGCTTAGGTAGACCCTGCCTTATACGCCAGACACCGTTTATACGCGTTCGGACGTAAATGAACCGAGTCGACGTAGATCTTGTGCGGTGAGATGTTGGCAACCCGTGTTGCTGATACTGCCACTCGTTCCATTCTGCTTTTGTTCCCAAGCATCTGTCTTTGTATATTCTTTTTTCCTGACTGTACTTTAATTCATTCCAATGTATTCCTGGGTTATCTACATATATGGTAGGTTATCATATATGGTAGGTTTACCCAGGAATACATTGGAATGAATTAAAGTACAGTCAGGAAAAAAGAATAAACAGAAATAATGAAGAAAATCGAAAATCATTGAAGAAATCATAATTCAGGCTTTTCAGTTTTTCGCAATTTTAAGCAGTTTAAATATAAATAAACCACCAAGTCACATTGGACATTTTAAAGTAGAAATTACAACGGTTAAAATGACTGCTTATGGACTATGGAATTACAAATAAAGATAAAGACAATTGTTTGTGGAAGATAAGGGTAGCTTTTTCGAAAAATGAACTACTGAGAAACTAGTGGTCTTCTGAACTGAAAAAAATGCGTCTTTAACACCAAAAAAGACATACTTTCGCAGGTTTTCATGTGAATTAAATCTTTTATGCGCGAGAAAAAAATTTAATACCGAAAAATCGGTTTTTAGCCTTTTTGACGGTTTAATTAAAGGTTATGTAAAAAAGTTTTATATTCAAGAGTTTTACATTTTTTTATTATCTACAACTAAACTGCATTCCGATTTCACCGTTTCCAGTGTTTTCGTGTTTAAACTTTATTTTTCCTTAAAGTTGAAACCTCAACAACATTTTCCACCTGGTCCTTGCCTGTTATTAATTTTTTTTCACAAACATTATTTGCACTAGTCCAGAGAGTCATTCGATGTGTGTATAAAAACCACATTATATTGTTTTGCTAAAAGTTTTTAAACCGACTTTTACGAGTTTTACGAGTGTCATCTGCAAGCACTCTGAGACCCTGTTTATAATTTGTTAGTTCTTGTCACCTGGCTTTATTGGGTAAATAACATAACAAAAACCAGTTCTTTACCCAGGTAATTGTGTATTTCAAAATTGCTTAAAATCTCTTTATTTAACTTCAAATGCAAAATTTGTTTAAAACTAGACACGTTGCATTTTAGTGTTTATCTCTTTATCTCTTACATTCGCGCACTGTTCTTTGAATTAATCTTGCTTGTATACTTGCAATATACAATAAACCTTTTAGTGGGGCCTGCAGGTGACACCCATAAACATATTTTGTCCAATCTTTGGGACTTTCTCCAATACTTATGTGCTAAATTTAAAATTTTAGTGACTTGCCAAAAATATACTTAATTAACTGCAGACGGCCAAACGACACAACCAAAAAACGACGTAAAATACCTTCGAATCACAATTGACCACAAACTTAAATTCACTAAACACATACGAAACATCAGGGCAGAAACAATAAAGAGAACAAAACACTTCCGATCACTAACCTACAAAGACAGAGGAATTAGCACAAACACCGCCACCAAAATATATAAAGCTATTTGTAGACCCTTGCTAGACTTTGGACATATACTCATGACCAACGGAACAGAAAGGACAAAACGTTATATACAAACAACAGAACAAAATGCACTAAGACTAATAACACGAATAAGACACCTCCAAAACCCACTACACAACCCCCCACCCAACTACTATACGAACGCAGAAATATGACAAAGATTTCGGAAAGACTCATACATCTACAGACAAAATGGACAAACAACCCCTACAATTGGACCATACTGAATCCCATTTGTCTTACAAGACCAACCAGACAATCCCGCTTCCGTTTCCCTACATCAACGCTACTCGAACACTTACAAACGCAACTGACTACTGGACAATGAAATAATTTTTCTTGTCATTAGAATTGGAAAGTTTATTTAATAAGATTGTTAACCTAGAATAAGAGAATTTTATATTTGTTTTTTTATTTAGACTAGGACTACATGTATTAAACAAGGGCAGAAAGACCGATAGGTCGATAGCCTTTTTTTTGAAATAAAGATGTTTACTACTACTACTATACTTAATTCATTCGTCATAACTCCAATTGCTTCAAAGTAGGTCGTTAATGAAACGACTTCTAAAGAAAACTTTTTTAATTTCCATCCAATTAATTACACAACTTTTACATAGAATGTCGAGCAAACAAATCGCCAGTACCTAAAATAAATTGCACAAATGTCTAAGGAGTTCAAGAGTTTCCGCTTAAAGGCGAAAAATCACACAGAAAAATGAGAACTGGCAAAATCAACAAAGAACTTTTTCTCTAAACCGCTTCTTGAAAATTAAAAGTTGAGATAGGCTAGCTGGGCCAATTTTAAAGCATTGTGCCAACTGACCTAGTTTAGAAGAATTGATTTCGTTCTGCAGAATAATTTAGATAGCATTAAGTCAAGGGACAAAAGATTACAGTAAATGGAAAAAGAAATATTCAGTGGCCACCAATGGTTTTGCCATATTCCACAATGTAACAAAAAAATTTGAAATCCAGCTCGTTGAAAATACTTACAAGGAAAGGGGATTGTAAAAGACGTAAACCATAACTGAAAAATGTCAAGTTACGAAATTAAAAAATGTTCAACTAAAATTACTGTGTATAGTAGTAGTAAACATCTTTATTTCTAAAAAAGGCTATCGATCTATCGGTCTTTCTGCCCTTGTTTAATACATGTAGTCTTAATCTAAATAAAAAACAAAGATGAAAATTCTCTTATTCTAGGTTAATAATCTTATTAAATAAACTTTCCAATTCTAATGCCAAGAAAAATTATTTTATTGTCCAGTAGTCAGTTGCGTTTGTAAGTGTTCGAGTAGCGTTGACGTAGGGGAACGGAAGCGGGATTGTCTGGTTGGTCTTGTAAGACAAAGGGGATTCAGTAAGGTCCAGTTGTAGGGATGTTTGTCCATTTTGTCTGTAGATGTATAAGTCTTTCCAAAATCTTTGTCATGTTTGTGCGTTCGTATAGTAGTTGGGTGAAGGGTTGTGTAGTAGGTTTTCGTGGTGTCTGATTCGTGTTATTAGTCTTAGTGCAATTTGTTCTGTTGTTTGTATATAACGTTTTGTCCTTTCTTTTCCGTTGATCATGAGTATATGTCTATAGTCTGGCAAGGGTCTACAAATAGCTTTATATATTTTGGTGGCGGTGTTTGTGCTAATTCCTCTGTCTTTGTAGGTTAGTGATCGGAAGTGTTTTGTTCTCTTTATTGTTTCTGCCCTAATGTTTCGTATGTGTTTAGTGAATTTAAGTTTGTGGTCAATTGTGATTCCAAGGTATTTTACGTCGTTTTTTGGTTGTGTCTTTGTGTAAATTTTCCTGACTGTATTTCAATTTAATCCAAAAAAAATTCCTGGGTTATAGTCAATTTTATTGTTTATTATTTAAAATGTCACAAATACGTTTCGGTGTCTTTCTCCACCATCATCAGTTTGTCTAAAATACACATTCACAGTCATCATTAATTAAGAGACTCGTGGAGTTTCTGCGAATTTATAAAAAAACAGAAAATACCTGAGAACCATCGCATAATATCACTTGATGTGGTATCATTATACACGAACATCATTGTGATGATTACTCAATACAGTGCATAAAAAATAAATGGTCTGAAATAAAGGAACACACAGCATTACCCGAAAATGAATTTATTGGGGAATATAATTATAATTAGAGCTGTGTCTTAAGTCCACTCACTTCCAGTACGAGGGCAATTTCTATTCACAAATATATGGAGTAGCTATGGGGTCTCCCATAGCTGCAACAATTGCAAACCTCGTAATGGAAAGTATAGAAGAAAAACTAATACCTGATTTGAATTTTAAGTGTGGATTTTTTAAAAGATACGTAGATGACTGCATAATGTGCCTGCCAAACCAAAAAGTTCAATCCACACTAGATAAGTTTAATGCATTCCATGAGACCATTAAATTCACCATTGAGGAAGACAAAAACAAATCATTAAACTTTTTGGATATGACGGTTATATATGACGGTAATGGGGAAATAAAAACAAACTGGTACACAAAGGATGTATGGTCTGGTAGAATTACCAATCATATGCATCTCTACAAAATAAAAAAAGTGTTGTAACAGCTCTTACTGATAGAGCGATTAAATTGGCACATTATGAGTATAGAACAAATAATCTTGAAAAAATAAAAAATATACCAATAATGAACATGTATCCCAAATCATTCTTCGAACCAATTATAAAACGAAGAATAAATAAAATCTACAATTCAAATAAATGGAACAACATAGTTAATATCAATAAGAAAAAAGAAGGTGAAAACAAGTATGTATCATTACCGTATATTCCAGAAATCAACACGAAAATAAAAAAATATTTTAAAACGGCATAATATTACTATAGCGAAAAAAACTAAAAACAACTTAGCAAAGGAATGTTTCACAAAATTTAAACCTAAAACTGATAAGTTAAACACACCTAATGTAATATACAAGATTGATTGTTTGAACTGTAACAACGCATACATAGGTCAAACAGGTCAATATTTAAAGAAAATAATATACGAACATAAATATATAGATTAAAAAAGGTTAACGAAAATGGAACAGCATTAGCACAACAAAATTTACATAGTTTTGATTTTGATAACACAAAAATATTAATCAATGAAGACAATTATAATAAGAGAAGAATTCATGAAATGATACAAATTAAAAAACATCAGAATGCAATGAATTTTAGATCAGACACAGACAATCTTAGCTCTGTATATCACACACTAATTAAATGAGCGAATGCATACACTGATTGGACCAAGTAAATAAAATATAAACACCTGACATTGAAGAATTGCAGAGCAATTGATATTCCTAGAATGCAAAGAAAAAGCGAAATATAAACAGTTTCTTTATTCTCTCGCTCGATATCGAACAAAGTATGGATTTCAATAGCCAGTCAAATGTGAAGGTAGAAACAGCCATACATGTAAGTTAAAATTGAATCTCTGAACAATAGATTCTAGTCTTTTCCGAGAGATGATTGTCCTGACTCATCACCTGAAATCCTATTGTTTTTAATATACTTTTTAATATGTGTGGAATTTGTATTTTAGTACTAGTAGTACTAAAAGTTTAGTACTTGTAGTATTTATGTAATTAATGATGACTGTGAATGTGTATTTTAGACAAACTGATGATGGTGGAGGAAGACACCGAAACGTATTTGTGACATTTTAAATAATAAACAATAAAATTGACTGGAACCCACGATTTTTTTTTGGATTAAAGTTAAACTAAAAATCAGGTCTACGCTACTGAATATTACTAACACCCCAGTTTTCAGCTACCCTCTTTTACGGCGTTTTGTTTTTATATGCAGTAATAATTTGGTTTCCAAACAATAGCGTAGTCATTAAATTGGAGGACCAAATAAGATTTTAATCGTCGCTTGATTTTTTAAATTGCTGTTTTTAATTGGAACTCTGAAAACTTTAGAATGATCTAAATTGGTTTAAGGGTTATCTAATTCAAAATTGTTTGCCTTATTTTGGGCAAAGCGAATGTGTTAAAAAGCGGTCAATTGCCAGAGAAACTAGTATATGAATAATCTATGCTAATCCGTTTTTCTTATATCTTTCATCAGTTGACTTAACCTGAATTCCCATAAAACAATTCGTTGCTTGCTTAAGCTGCTACGCCAGATACGTTCTGATGGAGTGGTTCTGATATCCACTAAATGGGCGTCGCACTGCAGTATTATGAAAACCCTAAAAAAATCAAAGACTGGCTGAGCCAAACGATGATCTGTTTTTTGGGTATCGTGATTGAGTTACAGAAACACGGTCTAAACCGCCGAATTTCATTTCTTATGAGACAATTTTTAACTTATTTCAAAAAAATTCCTGGGTTTCAGTAAATTTTATTGTTTATTATTTAAAATGTTACAAATACGTTTCGGTGTCTTTCCCCACCATCATCAGTTTTTTTGAAATAAATTGAAGTACAGTCAGGAAAATATACACAACAATTTTTAACTAAAACTACAATTTACAGGAAGTTTTATAAACAGATACTAAGCACATATTTTTTAACCTCCGCCAAGGGGAGAAGAACAACCAGCTCTCAAGGAAATCAGAAGGAACACAAACAACGTTGTTCTGCCAGCTGACAAAGGCAATGGTACTCTCATTATGAACAGAGAAGAATATGAGCAGAAGATTCAAGACCTACTGGATTCAGCTACCTGCACAAAGCTCAAGAAGCACCGGACTCAGACTAAGCTTAGGAACATCAACCGCCTTATAAGAATGTCATTAGACGAGACCGTCATGAAGATCATTAAGTCAGAAGCCCTTCCACCACGTTTGTATGCATTACATAAAATTCAAAAGGAAGGAGTCCCACTTAGACCTATTGTCAGTGTTCGCCAAAATACTATGTGGCAAAATATCAAGCCTCTCTTCTGCAGCCACATATAGAATACACAGACAAATCTTACTTACATCAGAGACTCCAGTTTCTTAGCAAAATCAACGATCTGAGACTGAAACCAACAAACATGCTAGTCAGTGTCGATGTCGTTTCACTGTTCACAAAACTACCCGTGGACGAATCCATAGAACTAGTGTCTGAGCTATTTGAGGAGAGGACCGCAAATCTCTTCAAAGCCTGTCTAAAAGGCACCTACTTCCTGTGGAATGGAGACTTCTACGAACAAAAGAGAGGAGTAGTACTCCTACTCTCAAAAGGAAGGAGTTATAGTAAAGAAGTCGGAAATTAAGCAAACCTGGGAAGAGTACATTAAACAACTGTTTGATGACGTGAGTACGGTGCCACCCAATATATATGATATATGATACGGGCGACATACCCACGGAATTTGTTACCCTCCCCAAGAAGCCTTATGCTAGAAAATATAGCGAGTGTCGTACAATATGCTTGACGAGCCATCTACTGAAGATATTCCTGAATATAATTCACAGTAGAATATTTATACTGTGTAAGGAACAGATGTCTGAGAACCAATTCGGCTTTAGAAGGGCTGTAGGGACTAGAGAGGCTCTATTTTCGAACCAGGTGCTGTTTCAGCGCTGCAGAGATGTAAACTGCGACCTATACGCATGTTTCGTGGATTACAGGAAGGCGTTTGACCAAGTGCGACACTCAAAAATGATGGAAGTTCTGCAAAAAGGTGGCCTGGACCTCAAAATCATCAGAAATCTCTACTGGAATCAGAGGGGTTGTGTCAGGGTAGACAAAGAGACAACGGAAGAGATACAAATATTGCGTGGTATGAGACAGGGATGCATACTGTCTCCTGTAATTTTCAATCTGTACTCGGAAGGCAACTTCAGAGAAACCCTGCAGGATACTGCTGCCGGAATCCTGCTAAATGGAGAACGATTGAATAACATAAGGTATGCGGATGATACCGTTATTTTTGCGGACAACCTAGCTTCCTTTCAACTCCTAATGGACGGTGTTACATCATACAGTCGACAATATGGTTTGGAAATAAACACCAACAAAACAAAGTTCATGATAATCAGTAAAAACCAAAACACCCGAGGTACTTTATTGGTAGACGGAGCTCCTTTAGAGAAAATCAACAAATATACATACTTGGGCACGAACGTAAATGATAACTGGGACCATTTGTTACGTGCAAATATTTTGCCGTAAACCTGTTAATTGTTTTCGACCTCGGCATGCGTGTGCAAGTTATTTGCCAAGCATATCTGTTTTGGTTTTTTTCATCATAGAGTTAAATTTTGGCTGTAAAATCCGAATCTAGCAAATTTGGCGATTTTTATCGCAGTTTCGATTCTTATCGCAGGTGAAAAAATTGTTTGGTAGATTGCGGGATCACGTGTCCGTTAGGGCCAATGAAATTGGTGATTTTGATTCCTGCTCCAACGGAAGGTTGGGGGGAGGAAAAACTTCTACTGGTGTGACGGTAGATTTTTGGTGGTTGAAGAATTAATTAGGCCGTGCCGGTCAGATCGGCAGGTCGATTTTTGAGTTTGTCCCGCACGGTCGGGCTTTGAGATTTTCCTTGTGTTCAGCGTTACCGCATGGTCGGTTTTTGAAGGGTTTTGGAATCGAGAAGTTTATTGATGATGGTATTGATGGTTTGCAAGAGGCCTTGATTGATGGTTTGCAAGAGGTTTGCAAGAGTCGGCGATTTGAAGTTTTGGGGACCCAAGAGCCGGATGGACGAATCCATGATGGCCGTTATGACCACGTGGAATTGATCCGTGGAGCAATTCAAAACCAGCTCTTTTGGGGAACTTCAGCTGGACCTTTGGATTTTTGACGTGGAGGCTGGTTCTGGTGTTTTCCATTTTGGTAGAAGTTGTATGCTACTTGGAAGCATGCTGGCGCCCAACTTTTGGTGAAGACTTTGTTTTTTTATCAGTTTTTTATGACAGTTTTTTTTTATAATAGGAATTACTAACGTTTTATAGTTAATTGCTTGTGCTGAAACATTCAAGTTCGACTGCATTCAGTTCATTTTGTTTCTTTTTACTTTAATTGCGATTCACAGTCGGACCTGAGTGATTTCCCTTATTTATTTTGGTACCCCTTTACTGTGGATTTTTTTATTTTTATTTATGATCACGACCGATCCCCATTGGAAGACCTGCGAGGCCACTGACTGAAGTGATCACTCCAGCAGGTCCCCCTCAGGGCCCTTCCCCTTCACCATCCAGGCTTGATTGAAGTTAAGGTATCCATAGATTAAGGGTGCTACCAAAAATATCCGAGTGATACACTCGAAGTAAATTTATATATTTTTTTACCTTTATTACTCTCAGTAAAATTGTTAACTTGTTTAAATACATTAGTTGTGCAGTTGAATTTGAGTGTGCATAATTTTGTATTGTCCATTGAGCGTTCCAAAAATTGTTCACTAGCCGCAAAGTACTAGCTCTTGCTCTAACTCACGCCCGAGATAAAATAAATATAGTTGGAAGTAAAATTCATAACAAATTGGCGCCCAACGTGGGGCACTATTTAATTTTTTTGGAAGCGCTAAATGGACACTTACGATTCAGGTTTCAATGCAGGATATTTTTGGTCCGTTTAGATATAGTTTGATCGATTGAGGGTTGCCGGTATATCTTGTTATATATTTTCGATATTCTTTTTTTTGGTACTGCGGTTATTTTTTTATATATTTTGATTCAGTCTGTTAAGTATCACGTGGGTGACTGTGTTTGAAAAAAAAATTGTTTTGTCAAAGGCCATCGATGGGTTTGCCGCAAAGTTAGCCCCTAAATTTATTCCCTGTATTTTAACCAAAGTTATCTCAGATTTGGTTTATCGGTTGAGTGACCGCGATGGTCGTGATTTGGGGAACTGGCACGTTTCGGATATTAAGCCCGATGTAACGATTGATGATGATTAACGATGATGAACAATTCCGCTCTACAGACAGGGGCGTACCTTGGTGTGTGTGATCAGCTTGGCGCAAAACTTGATGATCGCTCACATTGAGGTTGGGAAGAATACTTCTGTTCAGTATTCTGGAGGTGGTAAAAGTCCACCAAGTGTTAGTGCGGAGTAATCTTCAATCGCTTCGCGCTTATTGTGTCAGCTGTGTAAATGGCTGACCGTATCTCAATGTTGTCGTTGGTTATTTTGCGGTTTTTAGTTTAGGGTTGTTTGGTTTTGGCTTGAATTGTGTGATGCCCATTTCTCCAGAATGATTAGTGTCGATCATCACAGGGGTTTTCTTTTATTTCCTCTGTTGGATCAACCTCAGTTGATCCAACAGCTTCATCCTTACGGGTCGATAAATTCAGGTTGATGTGGTGTTGATTGCTGTTGGTAGAGATATTTTCTTTTTTGTTTTAATGCCGTCCTATGGTCTTTATTTTTTTTTGAGACCCGTAGGATTTTTGTTCATGGTCGATGTTTAAGGTTCCGACGTTGCCTCTCCGTCTAGCTAGCCTTCAGCGGTGCGACGGCTTAATTGTAAGTTTTGGTATTAACGCTAGTGGTCTGGTTCGCCATTGGTGTTGCTCTTTAGGACTTAAATTGTAAGTTTTAGCATTAACGCTAGTGGTCTGGTTCGCCATTGGTGTTGCTCTTTAGGACCTAGATTGTAAGTTTTGGCATTAACGGTAATGGTCTGGTTCGCCATTGGTGTTGCTCTTTAGGACATAGATTGTAAGTTTCGGCATTAACGCTGATTGTTGAGGTTCGCTATTGGTGTTGCCTGTAAGGACCTAGTTTTAAAGTTTAGCTCAACGCTTGTCGTCTGGATCCGTGACAGGTGTTTGCTCTTCAGGATCTAGTGAGTTTATTGCGAGAAAAAAAAATTAAACTTGGGTGTTTAAATTTTTTTTTTTTGGTTACTTAGGGGAGTGTGTTACGTGCAAATATTTTGCCGTAAACCTGTTAATTTGTTTTCGACCTCGGCATGCGTGTGCAAGTTATTTGCCAAGCATATCTGTTTTGGTTTTTTTCATCATAGAGTTAAATTTTGGCTGTAAAATCCGAATCTAGCAAATTTGGCGATTTTTATCGCAGTTTCGATTCTTATCGCAGGTGAAAAAATTGTTTGGTAGATTGCGGGATCACGTGTCCGTTAGGGCCAATGAAATTGGTGATTTTTGATTCCTGCTCCAACGGAAGGTTGGGGGGAGGAAAAACTTCTACTGGTGTGACGGTAGATTTTTGGTGGTTGAAGAATTAATTAGGCCGTGCCGGTCAGATCGGCAGGTCGATTTTTGAGTTTGTCCCGCACGGTCGGGCTTTGAGATTTTCATTGTGTTCAGCGTTACCGCATGGTCGGTTTTTGAAGGGTTTTGGAATCGAGAAGTTTATTGATGATGGTATTGATGGTTTGCAAGAGGCCTTGATTGATGGTTTGCAAGAGGTTTGCAAGAGTCGGCGATTTGAAGTTTTGGGGACCCAAGAGCCGGATGGACGAATCCATGATGGCCGTTATGACCACGTGGAATTGATCCGTGGAGCAATTCAAAACCAGCTCTTTTGGGGAACTTCAGCGGGACCTTTGGATTTTTGACGTGGAGGCTGGTTCTGGTGTTTTCCATTTTGGTAGAAGTTGTATGCTACTTGGAAGCATGCTGGCGCCCAACTTTTGGTGAAGACTTTGTTTTTTTATCAGTTTTTTTTTATGACAGTTTTTTATAATAGGAATTACTAACGTTCTATAGTTAATTGCTTGTGCTGAAACATTCAAGTTCGACTGCATTCAGTTCATTTTGTTTCTTTTTACTTTAATTGCGATTCACAGTCGGACCTGAGTGATTTCCTTATTTATTTTGGTACCCCTTTACTGTGGATTTTTTTATTTTTATTTATGATCACGACCGATCCCCATTGGAAGACCTGCGAGGCCACTGACTGAAGTGATCACTCCAGCAGGTCCCCCTCAGGGCCCTTCCCCTTCACCATCCAGGCTTGATTGAAGTTAAGGTATCCATAGATTAAGGGTGCTACCAAAAATATCCGAGTGATACACTCGAAGTAAATTTATATATTTTTTTACCTTTATTACTCTCAGTAAAATTGTTAACTTGTTTAAATACATTAGTTGTGCAGTTGAATTTGAGTGTGCATAATTTTGTATTGTCCATTGAGCGTTCCAAAAATTGTTCACTAGCCGCAAAGTACTAGCTCTTGCTCTAACTCACGCCCGAGATAAAATAAATATAGTTGGAAGTAAAATTCATAACATGTGTTCAATTCATACTGTGGAAATCAGAACGCGTATTGAAAAAGCCAGAACAGCATTTACCACGATGAAAAAACAGCTGGCAACGAAAGTTCGCCTATTGCGATGCTAATTGTTTTTGACCCTTTTTATGGGGTCGAAAAGTGGACGCTTACGGAGGCCTCCTCCAAAAAACTAGAGGCATTTGAAATGTGCCTGTAGCGACGAATCCAACGAATACCTTGGACAGAGAGAATGACCAATATGGAGCTGTTGAGAAGGATGGGAAGGAAAAAAGAAGTCCTGAATACAGTTAAGACTCGAAAGTTACAATTTTTGGGACATATAATGCGCAATGAGAGCAGATATGTTTTGCAGAAGATCCTACAAGGCAAGGTATATGGAGCTAGAGGAGTGGGAAGAAGGAGAATATCGTGGTTGAAAAATTTAAGAACGTGGTTCAACCAATCAACCACTCAGCTATTCCGTGCCCCTGTTAACAAAGTTCGAATTGCCAACATAATAGCCAACATCCGGAAGAGATAGGCACTCTAAGAAGAAGCCAATGGCAGCCCACTGAACCCGATTGTAGCAAATGTCTTCATGGAGAAATTCGAGATAACAGCTTTGAGAACCTCACCTTTTAAGCCAATTATCTGGTATCGATATACGGGTGACACGTTCGTGATATGGAGACATGGACGCGATAACCTGGGCAAGTTCCTCGACTACCTGAACAAACAAAATCCAGAGAAACAGTTTACCGTGGTAGTTGAACAAAACCAACAGTTGGCTTTCCTGAATGTCTTGATATCTAGGATGGACCAATTGGACCATCGGGTATATCGAAAAGTCACCCACACGGACAGATACCTCCACAAGCTATACAACCATCACCCGGGCCAAAAACAAGGAATTATCAAGACTCTCACGGATAGAGCCAGGAAAATGTGTGGACCACAGCACCTATAAGCGAAACTACAACATTTATAAGGGGCTTTCCTTGAAAACGAATACTCTCATATTTACAGCAAAAGAGCAGCAAGGGTGGACCGTGCCGAAAAGAGCAAAACCACTCAGAGGGCCTTTCTACCTTTCATTCCCAGAGTTACGGACAGAATTGGGAAGATGCTAGGGAAACATAATATAAAAACGATCTACAAGCCCCTTTCTCTAATATTTCCGTTAATCTTAAATTTCTTGCATTTTGAAACTCGTCCAATTAAAAGTGACTTGACCAGATGTTTAACGAGTAGGAATCTTGCCAATGGACCTTTTTTAAATAAACAACTGGTTTTGAGCTTGCAAGTTGCTTAAGCCGCAGTGCGAAACAAACTAAAAATATTAAGGGTTTAAGTCCGTCAATTCACATGATCGTGTACATGAAACAAGCATTTATAAAATAAATTAATACCAATTGGTAAATTTCTATTAATGAATAACCCTTTTGTAATATATTGGCGCACTTTCAATCTTTCTATAATCGGCGTCTTCATTGAGTTCATGTCCAAGTATTACCTTGAAAGGATAAAACTTTTTAAATTTGGTTTTTTCAATCTAGTTTATATTGACTTGAGAGAAACTTCTGAGGAAGTAGAGGGATATATTACCTAGGGGTAATATAGGAGGGTACCTTGGATATTGTCAAATAGTAAGCCAGAGAAACGTAGGCGTCCCAGTAACACTTAACTGTGACTGGAACCCCATTCGCGCTATTTTCGACCAAACGTGTTAATAAGTCGACACCATTTGTGTAACAAGCAACGCTAATCCTATTACAAATTATGAAATTGGCTACAAACTTTAAGTAGAAAGAAAAAAATACACAAAATTTCGATTTTATGTAAAAAAATCATTAGTGTAGTGGTGGTCAACCACTACTTTGCGCCACGTTGTATGTATGTAGTATAACGAAATCAATGCGTTAAAGCTGTTCTTTCTTAATCGGCCTGGAAAATCATAAAAACAAGCGCGCGATTGCGATAGAGCCATCCTATAAAAAACATTAGTAATTATGTATATTTGCTTTATTTCCCTATTATAATATCGCACGCACTGTCGACTACCAAACATGACGGTATACGGATAATGATAAAAATTATTATAATTTTAATAAGCAAAAAAATGTTTGCAATGCAACGAAATCTTATCTTTATTGGAAAAACTTTTACGACTGGTGGCAGATGAATGATTACTCTGATTTTTAGTACATGGCAAATTCAGATTTGGCTCACTCTTAACGAAACCCTGTTTTTCGAGTTTTTAAAATCATACTCGCATCATTTTCCGTAATTTTAGCTTCAACATGAGCTCTTGATTTTGAAAATCAGTCTATGGTGGATTCAGGTCAGAAGTGGAAAAATATTATCAGCCTAAAGCAAAAAAGTTGCTTTTTCGAGAACACCATCTAATTAAAAGACATTTGCGAAAAAATTAAAAAACCGTTTCGAGGTATGAGGTCTCTCTTTATGCCGTTGGTGTTAAAATCCAAAAAAAAATTTTTGTTCAATTGGGAGTATGTGGAACTTTTCATTTTTAATTTCAATTGTTGCATTTTCCAGTCTGTAGGAACTTTATCTGGAGCACTAATTTTTTTCGAAAAGGCGGACTGGTAGAAAGAGAAATGGAATAGATTTAAACAAAAATCAAATCGCTTGCAGCAATCAGAATTTATCCTGTTCCAAAGTTGGTGCAAATTTGTCCGTGTAGTGTTTTTGTTGTTGAGCAGTTTATATATAGGGTGTCCTTGAAATGACTGTACAACGCTTATACACAAATTTCGTTCGCGAAAATAAGACGATCTAAGCAAACTTACTTATAACCAATATTGCTTCATTTTGTGGCTACAGGGCGCCAAAGTTCTCAAATTAATATAGCTTTTTCCAAATAATTTCTGAATGCCCATATCGATTTTCACTAATTTAGCAATCAACAATTACTACATAAATTGACGTGTTTTGACATAAGCCTAATCTTTTATTAATGCGTGGGACTATTAAAAATGATTCTCGGTTCTTTCATAAATGTTTCAATTTTTATTCCCCCCTGTTCAAATAATTTATTTTTTTTCTGCTACTAGCTGATTTTTTTCTCTTCTTTCTCGTAAAATTTTCGTGATAGATATCCTATAAAAATATCTAAAAATAATATAATGTTGCAATTTTATGTCGAAGTTTAAAGTTTATTTGTATGTAAAAAGCTGTTAAATTAACATGTCGTTTTATTATTTAAAATGGGGATGCCCTCGTTTCATTAGCTTCAACATATCAATGACTCTACATTGACGTATCTACCAGACCATACAAAGAAGCATGCACAAAGGTTAATAATGATAATGGATTTGGCCCTTTCATACGGTTTAAATTTTCTAACGATATATGTATGTGCAGCATTATAATATAAATAATTAAATATAATTATATTTATATGATCAACTAAAGGCTTACTGAGTGTAAATAACTATAAAATTTAAAGGTTTTATTGCAGAGAAATAATCGAAGAAATGAGGATGATAAATATACATTCTTAAATATAGATATTTTTTTATAAAATGATTCCTAAGCCCAAAAATGGACTAGACAATACACAACCGAGCAATTACAGACCAATTACACTTCTACCAGTACTTAGCGAGGTTTTTGAGTACATAATAAGGCAGCGACTGGCAAAACTGGTCGGAAAGTACATACCATCGTATCAGTTCGGATTCAAACATCACCACTCGACTATTCACCCACTCTTCACTCTGACTAACAATATACAAACAACCCACCTAACTTACAGAAAGATAGCTTGCCTGTTTATGGACATTAACAAAGCTTTTGATAGTGTCTGGCATAGAGGCTTACTCTACAAACTATACAAACTACAAACACCAACATATCTACTACACCATAAAGAACTTACTAGAAAACAGACAACTACAAGTACGAATTGACAAAACACTGTCATTTTCTTTTTCCCCTGAACAAGGGCTTCCTCAAGGATCCCCGCTCTCACCGTTTCTCTACAATATATACCGCCATGACATATACAATTACAACTTACCAGACAAAAATCAAATCGACAGATCGGCATACATGTTACAATACGCAGACGACACGGCACTTATTGTACATGACAAAACTACTGAGAGAGCAGCTCAAAGACTCCAAACACTAACAAACAACACAATGACATGGTTTTATAAATGGAGACTAACACCAAACGCGTCAAAAAACCAACTTCTGCTCACAAACCACAGACTCAACGCTGACTCCCCTACAATAACTGCAGACGGCCAAACGACACAACCAAAAAACGACGTAAAATAACTTGGAATCACAATTGACCACAAACTTAAATTCACTAAACACATACGAAACATCAGGGCAGAAACAATAAAGAGAACAAAACACTTCCGATCACTAACCTACAAAGACAGAGGAATTAGCACAAACACCGCCACCAAAATATATAAAGCTATTTGTAGACCCTTGCTGGACTTTGGACATGTACTCATGACCAACGGAACAGAAAGGACAAAACGTTATATACTAACAACAGAACAAATTGCACTAAGACTAATAACACGAATAAGACACCCCCAAAACCCACTACACAACCCCCCACCCAACTACTATACGAACGCACAAACATGACAAAGATTTCGGAAAGACTCATACATCTACAGACAAAATGGACAAACAACCCCTACAACTGGACCATACTGAATCCCCTTTGTCTCACAAGACCAACCAGACAATCCCGCTTCCGTTTCCCTACATCAACGCTACTCGAACACTTACAAACGCAACTGACTAGTGAACAATAAAATAATTTTTTCTTGTCATTAGAATTTTATTTAATAATATTGTTCACCTAGAGTGGGAGAATTTTCATATTTGTTTTTTATTTAGATTAAGACTACATGTATTAAACAAGGGCAGAAAGACGGATAGGTCGATAGCCTTTTTTAGAAATAAAGATGTTGACTACTACTACTACTGATTCCTAAGGGCTTTATTTTTAAACATTGTTGTGTATATTTTCCTGACTGTACTTTTACAATTTATTTCAAAAATTCCTGGGTTTCAGTCAATTTTATTGTTTATTATTTAAAATGTTACAAATACGTTTCGGTGTCTTTCTCCACCATTATCAGTTTGTCTAAAATATATATTTACAGTTATCATCTATTTAAATAGAAAATTTTCACCAAAATTCACATATTAAAATACAAATCACACACATATTAAAAAGTACATTAAGAACATTGGTTTTCAGGTGATGAGTCAGGACAAACATGTCTGGGAAAAGACTAGAATCTATTGTTTAGAGATTTAAATTTAACTTACGTGTATAGTTGTTTCTACCTTCACATTTGACTGGTTATTGAAATTCCATATTTTATTCGATATCGAGCGAGAGAACAAAAAAACTGTTTATCCTTCGCCTTTTGTTTGCATTCTAGGAATTGCTTTGCAATTCCTCAATATCAGGTGTTTATATTTCATTTACTTGGTCCAATCAGTTCATACATGCGATCATTTAATTAGTGTGTGATACACAGAGCTAAGATTGTCTGTGTCTGATCTGAAATTCATTGCATTCTGATGTTTTTTAATCTGTATCATTTCATGGATTCTTCTCTTATTATAGTTGTTTTCATTGATTAATATTTTTGTGTTATCGAAATCTAAACTATGTAACTTTTGTTGTGCATCTTGTGCTAATGCTGTTCCATTTTAGTTAACCTTTCTTAAGCTATATTTATGTTCGTATATTCTTTTCTTTAAATATTGTCCTGTTTGACCTATGTATGTGTTGTCACAGTTCAAACAGTCAATCTTGTATATTACGTTAGGTGTGTCCAACTTATCGCTATTAGGTTTAAATTTTGTAAAACATTCTTTTGCCAGGTTGTTTTTAGTTTTTTCCGCTATTGTAATATTATGTGGTTTTAAAACATTTTTTTTTTGTGTTGATTTCTGGTGTCGGTATGGTATATGGTATCTACCAGACCATACATCCTTTGTGTACCAGTTTGTTTTTATTCCCCAATTACCGTCATATAACCGTCATATCCAAAAAGTTTAATGATTTATTTTTGTCTTCCTCAATGGTGAATTTAATGGTCTCATGGAATGCATTAAATTTATCTAGCGTGTATTGCACTTTTTGGTTTGGCAGGCACATTATGCAGTCATCCACGTATCTTTTAAATAATCCACACTTGAAATTCAAATCAGGTATTAGTTTTTCTTCCAGACTTTCCATTACAAGGTTTGCAATTGTTGCAGCTATTCCATATATTTGGGAATAGAAATTGCGTTCGTACTGGAAGTAAGTGGACTTAAGGCACAGCTCTACCGCCCCAATAAATTCATTTTCGGGTAATGATGTGTATTCTTTTATTTCATCCCATTTATCCCTCATGCACTGTATTGAGTAATTTACCGGGATGTTTGTGTATAACGATACTACATCAAGTGATATTATGCGATGGTTCGCAGGTATTTTCTGCTTTTTTATAAATTCACAGAAACTCCATGAGTCCCTAACGTGATATTGTGACTTTCCCAATACATTACTCAACACAGATGACAGATATTTAGATAATTGGTAAGTTGGGGCATTTATGTTGCTAACTATCGGTCTCAATGGGTTTTTTCAACTCTTCTCAACTCTTTTTTCTTTCTTTCTCAACTAATTTTTAAAAAAATATCACACTTTTAATCTTGGAAATCAATATGTTCATAATGCTTAACTGAACCCTTTATGAAAAGTTTTAATTTATTTTATTATGCCACGTTCTAAGTATGTTTTTGTTATTACATTATAATTAACTGTAGTTGTCAATAAATAAAGCAAAACTAAAGTTCATACGGCATAAATTATTTTAATTTTAATAGTAAATAGAGGCGCAAATTTTGAGACGTCTTTTGCAATTAAGCAATCGAATTAACATGCAATAAAAACTAGAACGTTTGCAATTATAAACTGTACAGCAGCAGGATCTGCAACTATTATTTTCTTTGTCTTGAAGTAGTTAAATGTTTATTTCATCTAGCTCCTAGAATATAAAGGGTGTTCCAATAAGAACGACGGATTTAATTTCAATTAAAAAACATATATATTTGTGGCATAAGTCTGAAATATTTATTGAAAAATGAAGTACACATCATGAGTTTATGATTGGAATAAATGACCGCCTCGGTTTTGCTGGCACAGACGTGCTCTTTTCATAAAATTTTCATAAATGTTACGGTATTTCAGAGATACAGGGTTGAATTTCTTCAGTTTGTTCACATAAACTTTTGACTTTAAAAAACCCCAAAGAAAAAAGTCCAAAGGCGTTAAATCGCATGATCTGGGCGGCCAATGCCTATCTCCAAAACGAGAAATAACACGACCAGAAAATGACTCGTGCACTAATTCAACAGTTTCTCTGGCTGTATGGCATGTTGCACCGTCCTGAAAAACCACATGCTGTTGAGATCCATATTTTGAAATTTTGGCACAAAAAGTTACTTAACATTTCACGATAACGCACACCACTCAGAGTTAATGCATTTTCGAAGAAAAATGGTCCGATGATGTCTCCAGCCCACAATGTACACCAAACAGTGACTCTGTTTGGATGCATCTATTTCTGAACGATCACCCGTGGATTTTCGAAATCCCAAATGCGACAATTTTGTCGAATAACGAAGCCATCAAGATGAAAATGGGCCTCGTCACTAAAGATGATTTGCGTTGAAAAATCACCGTCCAATTGTCATTCCAAAATCCAATCAACAAAAGCTCTCCGTTGCCCATGGCCTTCCGGCTTTAGCTCTTGAGCCAACTCAACTTTGTACGCATGAAGCTTCAAGTCTTTTGTTAAAATTTGATGTATATTGGTTGCAGAAACACCAATTTCCTGAGCTGTATGCCGAATTATTGTGGTTGGAATTTCCTCAACATTTACACGAAGTGCTGCGATATTTACAGCCGTGCGACCAGGACGAACGCCTGTTTCTGTTTTCACTTCATTAACAGACCCAGTTCGCTGAAATTTCTTGATTAATGGTCTCACAGTGGCTTCAGTTGGAGCATTCCGATGGCCCATAGTTGTACGCATTTTGCGAACTGTGGCTGCAAAACTTCCACCACTTTGATAATAATTTTTCACAATG
Organism: Dendroctonus valens; assembly: GCA_024550625.1. Classification (NCBI taxonomy): domain Eukaryota; kingdom Metazoa; phylum Arthropoda; class Insecta; order Coleoptera; family Curculionidae; genus Dendroctonus; species Dendroctonus valens. The sequence goes on from JAJTJO010000096.1 coordinate 4,178,718, forward strand.
ATATTTCGTTGTTGTGTATTGAACCGCTTCATTTTACTTAACCTCCTGCTGTCTACTAACGAACGGCTTTTTCTTTTAATGTCAAATCATGACACACAAATGGAGCGCAATTCAAAACCGTCGTTCTTGGAACACCCTTTACAACGTTAATTTTCAATTTTATAAAACTATTCTTTGTAGGTGCCAGAAATACTTGCTAATGGATTGTTCATTGAAATTAATCCATGAACAGGCAGCAAATGCAGAAAACAAAAAATGAACAGAACAAATAAATAATTCGGAATTGTGTTTACTGACTACCAAGTGAAGTTGCCGTACATTATTCCGTTATAATGAGAATTGGGCCATAATGAAATGCACATTCTACAATGCAGATTTGAATTGAAACACAATCAACACTAATTAGCCATTTAATCTACTCGATTTCCAATTTATTATTAAATGTTGCTGGAGGTTATTTATTTTTGCCATCCATTTTGCTATTGCAGCACTCAGGGAAGCGTAAATAGTACTTAATTCGATTTTAAACCTGCTAGTTAAACAAACCAAAACGAATAATGAATAATCGATAATATCTAGATGGTTTCAAATTTATTGGCAAGTATTGTTAATTCTTTAGATTATATACCTCATTTATGTCTGTTTATTTGCATATCATCAGTTACAGTTTATAATTTTTTAAATTAATAAAACACTTTTCTAAGAAAATAAATTCCTCAAGAAGAATGAGAATATTTTGTTGCATTGCATCACCTACATACACGATAAACATTAGCATTATAGAGCTGTAATGTATCCATTCTGTAAACGTTCAACGAAATGAAATGTTTAAATGTTTTACAAGATTAATTAAAAATAAATGTTTTTTGATCACGCATAATAGAATTTAATAAAATCTTCGTTATTATGACTCTGAATAGTAAAGGACTAAACTAAATAATTGGGACTAATTATTCAAATTTTATGCTCTAAATGACCTTTTAATCGAGATAGTCAACAGAAACAAGCTTGTTCGCAGTTACATGTAAGCATATAAAGTGCTTCTGTAACATCTCATTCCATTTGTTAAACCTATTATTGGACAATGCTGAAAACTATATTTAGTGAACTAATCCGCCATTTGCATTTTTTCAAACAAACATATATTTTCCACAAATGACAGAATTTTGCGTTATAATAAATAAATTTAATAAAATATTTTTTCTATAATTAAAAATGGAAAATCACAGAGATTTACTAAACTGATTTGTGTAAAAACTGTAAGTGCGGGTACCTGATTTAGAATAAATTTTATATACAAAAAACCGGGTTTTCTATTTCGAAATTGGTTCAGGCACGTCGATTAGTATCTTAAATTCTGCTTTTTTGTTCTAAGAAGTGAGGTGGCCTGATTCGGAAAACGTGAAAATGAGCATGTCAGTGGTGTTCTTGAGTGACAGCCCACATAGCGAACATGAGTTTAGAACAGGATTCGTAATGGCGTAGCAAACGGTAGGGTCTCTGATCTCAGTTAGGCCAATTAGTGCATGAATCTGCTATATGAGAGTTAAAGGCAAATGATGTACCTTTTCGTTCATGACAGCACATGTCCCAAGTGAGGAAGAGTCCCGAAACACGACATGTTACTGATGTGCGGAGACGTTAACGCAAAAATCAGGCAGGAGCATTATTTAAGACCACACGTTGGCCAACATAGCTTGCACGACATTTCAACCGATAACGGGCTACGGTTCGCAAGATTGGCATCGGCCAACAGTTTGCTAATGAACTCAACTATGTTTCAGCACAAGAATATACACAAGCAAACATTGGTGTCAAACGATGGACGAACTAGAAATCACATAGACAACATAGTTGTTGATCCAGGACATGGAAGCAATGTGCTAGACGTAAGGAGTCTGAGAGGATGTGACACAGATGGGGTTTAACTAACCATTTCTTAGTTAAATCCTAAGTCAGGGCAAGAATTTCCATTCAGAAAAATAATACAGTGGCCCATAAAAGGAAATGGAATTTCCTATGAAACAAACTATCAGAAGAAACTATCAACAAAAGCTACATTCTGTGCTTAGACAGTCAATTGGAACTTGCAACAAGGCAATAACAAAAAAGGCTGATAATATACTAGGAAAACAGCCCAAAAATAAGTACAACACCTGGTTCGATGAAGAATGCAAGAAGATCTTAGAAGAAAGAAACCGTGCAGGACAAAGTGTGGCACAAAGAAGAACGGACTAAAGGATAATAGTGGCGAACTAAGAAAAAAGGCTAGAAAACTAATGAGAACAAAGAAGAGACAGCACGAGCAACGAAAACTGGAAGCTGTGGAACGAGATAGCAACCATAACCGGTTTTGAAAGTTCTATAAAGAAATTTCAAACACTAAAAAGGCTTCAGACATAGATCGGAAACCATTCTTAAGAATGGCATACTGGACCATGTACAGACATTTGGAACTACAGACCGATAAGTCTGCTGTCCATATTTTAAAAACTTTTTACAAAAATTATAACGAATCGTGCCAACGAGTGCCAAGTTTGGCTTCTGTCAACCGGCGGAACAAGCCGGATTTAGAAGGGGGTTCAGTACCACCGATCACGTCCAAACTGTCCGAACGGTGATTCAAAGATGTATTTATCGACTATCGGAAAGCGTTTGACACGGTGGAAACGTAGGCGGTGTTGCAAGCCATGGACCAAGTTAGAATTGAGCCCAGATACGCAAAAATCATCGAAGATCATTACAGTCATGCTACCCTTCACGATAAAATTCAAGAAGATCTAGTTACCGAAAAAATCCTAGTCAAAAGAGGTGAACGCCAAGTTGATACAATTTCACCTTAATTATTTATTGTCGCGTTGGAGAGTGTTTTTAAGAACTTGATGTGGGAACGAAAAGGGATTAGCATAGACGGAGAGTATCTAAGCCACCTTCGATTTGCAGACGACATCGTACTGGCAAGTAGTGATGAGGATAAGTTAGAACAGATGATTCAAGAATTGCACCACGCATCTATGGCTGTGGGTTTGGAGATGACCCTGGGAAAAACAAAAATTATGAGCCAAAGTCATATCGCTGCGACCATTCACGGACACCCACTAGAAGTTGTTGAAGAGTACGTATATCTTGGACACACGATTAAGCACGGGGCAGGAAATCAAACGGCTGAAATTTCGAGGAGAATCGGGCTGTCCTGAGCTGCATTCGGCAAACCAGGGCATATTCTTAAAGAACAAAAAATCCCCATAAACCTTACGCGCAAGGTATGTAATGCTTGCATACTTCCAGTTACACGTACCGACTCGAAACTACAACATTAATAAAGGGCAGTGCAAACCGCCTCAGGGTTTGCCAGAGAGCAATGGAAAGAGGAATGCTGGGCGTGAGTATTAGGGATAAGATCCGAAATGAGGAAATCAGAAAGAGAACAGGGGTCATTGATGTAATGAAGTAAATGCCAAAAACAAATGGCGATGGGTGGGCATGTTGCTAGGGAAGACATGAAGTGGACGAAAAGGTCATGCAATGGAGACATCGACATTCAAACCGGAGCGTAGGTTGATCCAAAACAAGGTGACGAGACGATATCTAGCGCCAAGCGGGGAAAAACTGGATTCAAAGAGTTCAAGACCGACAAACATGGAGACTTATGGAAGAGGCCTACGTTCAGGAGTGGACGTATACAGGCGGATGATGATGACGATGACTTAAGGAGGAAGATGGAAGCATAACGACCAACTAAAACTAAATAGTGGATAAGTGGAAGCGGTACTTTGACAAGGTTTTAAACATAGATCAACAAAATGAACAGACTACAACCGAGTGCCAACCTGCAGAACCGCCGGTAGAACAACCCACATACCAAGCAATCATCACAACTATCAAAAAGCTTAAAAAAAACAAAGCTCCAGAAAAAGACAACATACCGGCCGAGATGCTTAAATATAGATGTGAAGCACTGCAACTGCAATTACATAGACTTATCACCCTTATATGGATTGAGGAGAAAATGGCAGATGAGTGGCAAGGGAGACAGAACAAAAGAAAATAAGAAGGGAGGCAGAGCAAATTGTAGTAACTATAGAGGGACATCCTTAATCAACGCGGCACACGATCTTTGCAAACATACTTTTGGAACGCTTTAAACACATCGTAGCGTCAAGCTTGGGGGCTATCAGTGTGGATTTGGAAAAATAGATCCACTGTCGACCAGATATTTACAATAACGCAAATGTTAAAAAAATGCTGAGAATTTAACAGAGTGATTCAGCAACTGTTCATCGACTTTAAGTAAGCATACGATAGTATCCTAAGAGTTAAGCTATGAGACGCAATGGTAGACATGGGAATTCCCAAAACGATAATCAAGCCAACAAGTATATTATATGTGTCAACGACTCCAGAAGTAGCGTTAAAGTGGGTGAAATACTGTCAGACTCGTTTGAGGTGTCTAGGGGCTTGAAACCAGGGGAATCTTCCTCCCCAATATTATTCAATAAACCAGTGAAAAAAGCCTTAAGAGCGGTGGAATTAACCACGGGGGTTTTTGGTATTGATGGCCCAAAGGTTGGCCACCTTGACGTGGTTGTAGACACCGTAATAATGGTAAAGAAGTTATTTAAAAAGTTGAAAGTAAGGTGGACGTAATGGGTCCGAAAAGCAGCGACGACGAATCGAAATGTAAATGTATGCCATGTATGTTGGCAAAAGAACGAGGAGACATGGGATAGGGCAAAAAGTTGCAATGGGAGAGTAAAAGTTTGAGAGGGCACCAAGTTTTAGGCACCTGGGGGCCACAACCAACGAGGAAAGCAGTATATCCGACAAAGTCAAGATAAGAATCCAGTGCGGCTGTAGATGCATGTACGCTATAAAAGAAATTATCACCAGCAAAAATCTATACCGAAGATCAAAAATTAAAATATATACGTCAAACGAACTGTTCATATAAGGGAGTGAGACTTGGACAATTACTAAGAAAAACGAGCGCAAACTGCAATGTTTTGAGCGAAAAGTTCTGCGTAAAATTTTTGCACTATACAAAGACCCAAAACAGGCAGTTCCGTCCAAGAACAAGCAACGAACTCATTGAGCTCTAGGAGGAACTAGACTTTATCAAAGTAATTAAGACCGGACGGATGAGATGAGCTGGACATGTACACCGTCAACCAGGCCCTCGAGTGCTCAAAATGGTCTGGGAACAGAGCCCGGAAGGGCAATGATCTCTGGGGAGACCGCGTATGAGATGAAGAGACAACATCGTTGCAGATCTGAGAGCTATGGGAATAGAATACGATCGCGAATTCATACAAGATACAGAAAGGTGGAGAATGATCATGCAGTCAGCCAAGGCCCACCAAGAGTTGTGGAGATGCAGAGAAGAAGAATTAGACGTGAATTTAGATGGTCTGTGTTATGATCCTGATGAAGATGATGTATCTAGGAGAAACAGTATCTGGATTATGTAAATACATCAAAATGGATTGGTAGAACATTTTCCGATCCATGGAACGGCCTTCCAAGTCGCCGGATTTAATACAAATGGACTATTTCTCAAGGGCGGTACTTGAAAAAACAAAAGCGGAACAAATGACGAGAAGTTGCAAGAACGAATACAAGAAGAGTATAGGCTATTTTTTTCGAATTAATGTTCAACACGAGTTTCAGGTAGGTTTAGGACATTGTCAATTAGCTAGTGGACAACATTTTGAGCCTTTATTGAAGAAGCATTGTTGCGATGAATCTGAAGAATTCGTCAGTTCTCGAATTCGTTTTGGAATTTTTAAATATCTCCTAAATCACTAGAAATTAAAATTTGGTATTTAGTACGCATGTGTAACTTGATGTACTCTTTAAAAATAGTCAGTAAGAAATTAAGATTTTTATTTAAAAAGCAAATATTTCCCAAATAATAAATAACTAATTAATAGTGAATTTCCTGGTATAGCAATTAATAGCGAAAACCAATAGACAATTACGAGAGCTTCCGTTTAACACTTTTACTTCCATTAGCTCCGATCCCTATTCGTGGACTGGATTGAACGAGGCGCACCTTTCTAAAAGTTTTGTGATGCACAAAGATTGCTGGACAATTTATTTTTCTCAAAAGTTTCGTGTATACCATTATTCTTCGTTTCGGCAAGAATGTCTTCAATATTTTTCAATACAAAGTTTTTGATTTGTGGTTGTGAAAACCTTAAGCCATGATCCTCTGATTTTACTCTATATTGTATCAAAGCGTTTATAATAGCAGATTTCTTCGCATTCAAAATCCTGTTTTATAACTTTCAAAACGTTTAAAATATTAGTACATTGCTTGTAAATAAAGTTTCTTTCAACAAAATAAAGCCTAATAAACTAGTAAAACCCTGAATTTAGGTTACAATATTCAGGGATGCATTATTAGTTTTCTACTGATGAAATAATTATTTCAGTTTATAATAGGTATACTTTAGGCCGAAAAGTACGTTATGCTGTACCGGGCTCTTTAAGGTAGATGGAATGGATAAGCTTATAGCAAAGTGTTCAATTATTAGTTGCAGAAAATAAAACACTTTGTGTTAAAATGTTTTCTGGAGCTCGATATTAATCCGATCGGTCCATCTCTGTTCTCTGGGCATGCACAGACTTTATGAAAATATAACCATATAGGAAATCGCATCTGGCAAAAACGTATGTATTGACTGGCCCTGAAATTGGTTCAATTGCAAACTTGTAAATGGATTATTTCTAGCAAAAATCTTGCCTTTGAAGTCCGTTGGGGAAGGATGTTCCTTTCACTTCGTTAAAGGTTAGAGAGCCACTCGCGTGACCAACACTCTTGCTTCCGAGACCTCAAAAAGGCATTTTCCAGAAGGATCTTGCGTCTTATGCTAATTTCTTCAAATTGTGCTTCACCCAATTGTATTTCTCTTTCATCCACTGCGAATTATCTAAATTAGCACTTTTCTCTATTTTCCTTTTTAAAGTCAGATAGCTTTCTATCACTTTCATTCCGTTTCAAGAATTTGACGCTGTTTTTTTTAGATTATTCTAGTAGTAGTAAACATCTTTATTTCTAAAAAAGGCTATCGACCTATCGGTCTTTCTGCCCTTGTTTAATACATGTAGTCTTGATCTAAATAAAAAACAAAGATGATTTTCATATTTGTTTTTTATTTAGATTAAGATTCTTCAATTCAAATTCAATTCTAATGACAAGAAAAAATTATTTTATTGTCCAGTAGTCAGTTGCGTTTGTAAGTGTTCGAGTAGCGTTGATGTAGGAAAACGGAAGTGGGATTGTCTGGTTGGTCTTGTAAGACAAAGGGGATTCAGTATGGCCCAGTTGTAGGGGTTGTTTGTCCATTTTGTCTATAGATGTATGAGTCTTTCCGAAATCTTTGTCATGTTTGTGTGTTCGTATAGTAGTTAGGTGGAGGGGCTGTGTAGTAGGTTTTGGGGGTGTCTTATTCGTGTTATTAGTCTTAGTGCAATTTGTTCTGTCGTTTGTATACAACGTTTTGTCCTTTCTGTTCCGTTGGTCATGAGTATATATATGTCCATAGTCTAGCAAGGGTCTACAAATAGCTTTATATATTTTGGTGGCGGTGTTTGTTCTAATTCCTCTGTCTTTGTAGGTTAGTGATCGGAAGTGTTTTGTTCTCTTTATTGTTTCTGCTCTGATGTTTCGTATGTGTTTAGTGAATTTATGTTTCGGGTCAATTGTGATTCCAAGGTATTTTACGTCGTTTTTTGGTTGTGTCGTTTGGCCGTCTGCAGTTATTGTAGGGGAATCAGCGTTGAGTCTGTGGTTTGTGAGCAGAAGTTGGTTTTTTGACGCGTTTGGTGTTAGTCTCCATTTATAAAACCATGTCATTGTGTCGTTTGTTAGTGTTTGGAGTCTTTGAGCTGCTCTCTCAGTAGTTTTGTCATGTACAATAAGTGCCGTGTCGTCTACGTATTGTAATATGTATGCCGATCTGTCGATTTGATTTTTGTCTGGTAAATTGTCATTGTATAAATTATTCTATTATTTGCTATTTTATTGTTTGTTCATTTTGTTATTATAATTAAGCTTAGATTTATTTTTCGAAAAAAAACCAGCCATGATTCAAGCAAATGATACAATCCAATTGCTAACATTTATGGATAGTTAATAAACTCCTAGGCGTTATCCATCAACGGTCTGCTAAATTAAAAAATAAATCTGGGAGTTACGGATTATTCTGGAAATTTAACTAATATGCTCAGTTTAACAATTCTAGGATTCGCAGCAACGTCCAGAGAATTTAGCAGCTCGCTTACTATAACCACATTATACATTCCTGATGACTGAAATACTGGTCAGTTTGCATTCTCCAGTCTAACACTTCCAGTAGGAATGATGGGGATCATTCCTACTAAATAATTTTAGAAACTGGTTTTAGAACCGATTCCGCAAGATGCAAACGTTTTATTAACCTTTCGTATTCGCCTTCCTGTCAACTCTAATAAATGGTAGCAAAAAATGTATGTTGATGACATTTTCCAGTCAATTCGTATTTTCCTTTATACAGGGTGTCGCCACCAGGACCCGCCGCGATTGATGTCTGGCAAACTGTAATTATGAGAGATTTGAAAATTGGACAGTATACCGAAGTCATTGGGGGCAAGCGATATAAAATATTTTCAAAATGGCCACATTTCCGGTTATACCGGAAGTAGATATCAACTTGCTTGCCTTAAATGGAATATCCTATATATTATTACATTTTCTTATTTTATTCCAAATTCTAAATATATTTCATGTATAATGTCCTATATCTAGGCCTAATAGTTTTTGATATAGTTGAAATTTTATGTAAGAAATTACAGTTGCAGCCACTCGAATAATTATTCATTTTTCCTATAAGGGAATATGTGCTACTTAGTTTTAGTCGGATTTCTCGTCTCGATGTCTCGAAAAGGACTTAGTTTAATGGAATTTCGACAACATTTTGATAACTATTAATACAAAGTGTTAAAGAAATAAGTTTCAAAATGAAGTTGAAAAACCGCCTAAAAACCATTTCTTCAAATGCAAACCCTCATTTTTGGTGATTTTATCGTATTCAGTAATAAAAATAAAGGTAAGTTTGTCTAAAGTTTTCTATTCAAAAAGTGTTTAGTTTTCGAAATATTGTCAATTTAATGGTTTTCATATGGCTATTTTTCCGCATCTAATTTCGTGACCTGAATTCCGGAACAATGTCACTGTCTGAACACTTAAATGTCTGAATGTCGTACTATCGTGACGTTATTGTCGCATATCAAAATTGTTTGATATACGGCACCGCGATACCGTGACACTGGTGAAGTCTCGGTGACATTTTAACATTACTTGAAGGTCATCAATCTTTGGCGCGATATTTTCCTTTAGTTTGGTTTTAAATCATGGTCTCTTTTGATTTGATTACATTTCTGGAATGCTATCAATCATACCCATGTCTATGGGATAAATCGCTTCGCAGAAAATTGCAAAAAGACTTTGGGTCTTCCAATTGCAATTCCCTTAGCAGTGTTTCTGATACCCCTAGTGTGTTCTTCTAGTACCCCTAGTGTCTTATCCATAACCGCTTTTTAATTTTTTTCCTCATTTTCAAAATAATTACTTCTTCTAACACATCCGTTACTGCAGACAGGAGTCCTGACATTTTGACATGAGTCTGTCGCGACACTATGTGTTGGTGCGTGTGTACACCTAGTTTCATGACATGGAATGTCGAAAACTGTCACCACATTAGATGTCACGACTTCGATGTAACCGTCTGAACGAGTCTTTATTTTCAGTGCATTCACTCTTAGTTGTCATGACGAAACTGTCCGTTTTTAATACAGTGAAATGCTAAAGGAATGTTCACATTTGTCAGATACTTTTAGAAAATAATTAATAATCATGCGCAATCGCATAAATTATACAAATGAAAATTATTTAAACTTATTTATGATTTATGGGGAATGTGATAGAGTACTATCAAGAATATGTGACACATTTGACATTCGATATCCACAAAAGCAGAAGCCCCTGTGCCGTTAAACAAATTTTAGAATGTTTCAAGAATTCTGGATATGTCTAAATAACAGTGCAATTTATAGAGGCAAACAGAAAAATTGGAGAACGCTAGATTAAAAAAAACGGTTTTTAGTTCTTGCTATAATTATATTTGATATCACAATAATTACTAATGTATAAACGGTTCTTGACATAACTGTATCACATTCTCTATAAATAACAAATAAGTTTAAATAATCTTCGTTTGTATAAGTTAAGCGTCTCGTCATCATTATTAATTATTTTCAAAAGGTAACTGACAGTTGTAAACACTCCTTTAGCATTTGATTGTATTCAAAATGACCACTTTCGCAATGGTAACTAAGAGTGACTGTGTTTAAAATACGACGCGGCAAAATAACCAGATGAAAACCATTAAATTGACAATATTTCGAAAACTAAACACTTTTGGAATAGACAAGTTTACACGAACTTACCTTTATTTTTAATACTGAATAAGACAAAATTATCAAAAATGGGGGTTTCCATATGAAAAAATTGATTTAGAACGGTTTTCTCAACGTCATTTTGAAACGTATCTTTTAACATTTATTAATAGTTATCAAAATTTTGTCGAAATTCCATTAAAGACAGTCCTTGTCAACAAGAAATTAGACTCAAATTAAGTAGCACATATTCCCTTATAGGAAAAGTGTATAATTATTCGAGTGGCTGCATTTTTCATTTTTTATATAAAATTTAAAATATATAAAAAACGGTTTGACTTAAGTATAGGAAATTATACATGAAATATATTTCAAACACCCTGTGTATTCTCCAAACATTTTATAAAACGAAGTTTTTGATAAAGTTTATTATAAATCAATCGAACAAAAACCTTTAAAAGTGTTGTTATTGACACGGATTGCCACATGAGACGAAGTCGACTTAGTCTCGCGTAGGAATCCATAAGAAGTTACAAAAGCGGATATTTGCCATCGCCTCGAAAAAAATTTTTATCCCATAAATTTAATATGAGTTAAAATTTGCCACTTTCTTGCCATGTTCTTCTTTTGCTTGTTTTGTTTCTCCGCATAGTATGAGAAAATAGTAGTATTAGATACAAAAAAAATTACTATTTTAATCGAGTGTAAGAAATAACACGAATAATAGTGCAAATTTTATATTTGAATTTCTATGCCAATGCTATTTTTCAAATTATATCTTTGCCAAGTCAGTTTTTGAGATCATTTTTTCATGTTTGTAGTTTTTCAGTGTTCCAAACTCGTAATTTTCCTCAAATAGGTTGGTAGGACGATATTTTCCAAATAATACCTATTATTACTTAAAAGATAAACTCCCCGAAATGCAACGAATATCGAAAATTAGTAGTCAAAAACTTCAGCTTGACATCTTATTTACTTTTCCACACTGTGCGGAAACTGCTACAGAGAAGAGATTCTTGAATTCGGTATAATATCGAAGTCAAGAAAAAATTTCTAGGGAATCTTAGTTATTTTTTCTGCTACTGAGAATTCGGAACGCTATTCTAAACCTCAACCATTCCATCTCTCTGAAAGAGTTCGGTAAAGCATTACTTACTTCTTGGCTTATATACCGAATAAAATATTATTTAATAAGTAGCGAACACACAACAATAAAGCTTTATGACTGCCGTATGTTTTAAAGTAAATTTTCGGTTCTGCTGGTTAGTTTAAGTTTTATTTTGTTCATCGAAACTTCGTCCACAAGCAGTGTCCTAGTATTACAATCGTTTGTAAAGCTTTCAATCGCCATTTAAAAAGTTGGACAACAATGTAACACCTTTCTGCTTTGGAGCTGCATCCCTACAGGAGAAGTACTATCCTCAACGTTCTAATGTCCTGAACTTACGAATAAAAAGCATGAATATTCCTGCAAAAAAACGTGACTGGAAATATGCCAATTTTTTGTAAATATGAGCTCGTAACGAAGTATGAATCTTACAAAGCCCTATTGTCAAACCGCTGTTATGCGTGAGATACAATATAGAGTTAAATCAGTAGGTCTAAGCTGAAGATTTTCAAAAGCACAAAACTAAAACTTTATATTGCAATATAGATATTTATTTTGATCAAGACATTCATGCCAAAACGAAGAATAATGGATCGTAACTTTTATTAAATATAAATTGTTCAGCTATCTTTGTGCACTACTTACAAGATAGGTACGCCTTTTTCAATTCAGCTCACGAATAGTTAAGAGATTTTTCGCAATCAAATATGCTCCTTATGCAATAAATTACGTGCTAAACAACATGATTTTATTTTTCTCAGACAGGCTCCAGACTTCAGACTGAATGTTGCACATTCTACAAAGACAAGTGGCACATATTGAAATGATAATCGTAACATTTCGGCAAACTTTCGATTCATTAGCAAACTGTTCCTCCCATTTTGTCTGTCCGAAAATACTCATTGAGATTTTGGAATCAATTTAATTAATTAGTTTCACATACCCTGCTCTTCATTGATGTTCCTAATCCGCAAATCCAAGAAAAAAAACGCAGCAACGATATACCGATTGCCTTGTTTAATTATTATTAACAGTATTTTCTCTTCAAAGCCATTACTCCAATAAGGTGAAATAAATCGTCCTTTTCGACTCCAATAATAGCAGAAATAAACAGAATGCAATTTTTTGTTCAGTTTTATGGACAGCGTTATTAGGTACTTAATACCGATAAATATGAATTTATAACCTGCTATTTTGCGAAAATTATTCCAAATTCGTATAACCCTTACCTAACCTTGTGCCGAAAACACTTATATATCACAACAACTTGTATACAATTCCTTATACGAAGTTAAATTGCGATATACGAAGAAGAGTGTGAAAAAATCTGTAATAGAAATAGAGCTTTATGTTCAAATAATTAATACGCTAGCCACGTCTATTCAAGACCCTCAACTGTTACTTTATCAAGACAAAAATCTGCAATGCTAAATAATGCAAAATGTATTTTCAACGTTGAAATTACATAATAATTAAATATTACCAATATTAGATGAAGCTGATCAGTAATAACTCCTAAGAAGTCCAAGGGCCAAGAGTACGCTTATTGAACAAAATATGCACAAGAACATGCTTTTGAAAAAGTTATATTAAGCAATTTTCGAACAAAATCGACGAGCAAAATTTAAATGACAAGGAGTTTGTTGCAAAATCTAAAACCGGTAGATCCTTCCCGAACTAAAAGCAATTGACATTAACTTAAACTTAAAACTTAAACTGTAATTCTACAAATATAAAAAATATTACCACTTTATTTACCCAGAACAATCGGGCAAACCACTGATACCCAAGATATCAGATCACTAATTGCATGTGAAAAGTTCGTTCTCGAAGTTGATTTTACAATATCGCATTTTCACGAAAAAACTCGAAATATTTCGAAAGTTTTGCGCAAAACGCGTTTCCCGATTCTACTTCATATACCGCGAGTCGAGCGAGGACTGTGGCGACGCCAACACAACGCTTACCCTCTTTTGGACGCCAAGGAGCGTCCGTCTAGTCATGCACCCTCAGTCAGTAGCGTAGGGTATTGTTATTTGCTTTTATTAAGTCTGCTAATTTCAAATTAAGTGAAGCGTGTCTGAGACAAAGGCAGCTGTATGTAATATAATGGGATTATAGTTCTAAAAGCACCAAAATTTATTTTCAATGATTGTGGTATCATAATTAAAATTATGGAAAAGGTTGGATATTTATGAAATTAATAAAAATCAATTATATTTTTATTATTATTTGCCTGTATGTAAATATACGTGCAATGCAAATGATCCTTACTTCGCCATTTTCCATACATTTTCTTCATTGTGACACGATCCTTATTAAAAGTCTTCAAACAGCAATACAAATATAATTTAATTCGAAAGTTAATTGAAAACGATCAGACAAAGCGGTATAAATAAAATAAAAGATGCAATCGGTTGTAAAACGTAATCATTTTAAACCTGCGCTGGACTAGAAACGCAAAATCCGTAATTATTTATTTCGGTCTTCTATGTTTCAATATAATTAATTTATTTACAAAATTCAATTAAAATAGCACACAGCGCTTTTATACGAGATTTTTTCTACACTGATAGAAATATTGGCATGCAAACATGTTTATGTATCAATGCATTCTCATTAATAACAGTACATTTTTAATAGATATTAATAATTTTAAAATGTAGACATTTGAAATATGTAACGGGTAATAATGCTTGATCTGTATAAGTCGGTTTAAACATCCTTTTCCAGTCACTTTTGGTCATCCTTGTATAGAGCAAGGAAAGCAACTACAAATCGATCGATAGGTAAAAAATCACACCGGTGGCCCTTAAATGGAACGCTTAACTCTTTGAATATTTAATCTAATTCAAACTTTTGCTAAAATTGGGCAAAAAAACATAATTAAAATGTGGTTTCGGTTTTCGATTTAAAACTGCAACTGTTGCCGTGTCGGCAAGACAATTTGCGTTGGGTTGTTCCAAGCGATTCCGCCGGTACTGCACCGGCTCTTGAAAATTCGCTGAGTTACCCATCTCTAATAGCTTGTTTTTAAGTTATGTTTAATTTCGTATATTTTCCTGACTGTACTTTAATTCATTCCAATGTATTCCTGGGTTTCAGTCAATTTTATTGTTTATTATTTAAAATGTTACAAATACGTTTCGGTGTCTTTATCCACCATCATCAGTTTGTCTAAAATATACATTTACAGTTATTATTAATTTATATAAAAAATTTTTTTATGGTTCTATAAATGGAGACTAACACCAAACGCGTCAAAAAATCAACTTCTACTCACAAACCACCGACTCAACTCTGACTCCCCTACAATAATTGCAGACGGCCAAACGAGAGAACCAAAGAATGACATAAAATACCTAGGAACCACGATTGACCACAAACTTAAATTCGCTAAACACATACGAAACATGAGGGCAGAAACAATAAAGAGAACAAAACACTTCCGATCACTAACCTACAAAGACAGAGGAATTAGCAGAAACACCGCCACCAAAATATATAAAGCTATTTGTAGACCCTTGCTAGACTATGGACATATACTCATGCCAATGTATTCCTGGGTTTCAGTGAATTTTATTGTTTATTATTTAAAATGTTACAAATACGTTTCGGTGTCTTTATCCACCATCATCAGTTTGTCTAAAATATATATTTACAGTTATCATCAAATTAAATAGAAAACTTTCACCAAAATTCACATATTAAAATACAAATCACACACATATTAAAAAGTACATCCAGAACATTGATTTTCAGGTGATGAGTCAGGACAAACATGTCTGGGAAAAGACTAGAATCTATTGTTTTAGAGATCTAAATTCAACTTACGTATATAGTTGCCTTCAACCTCACATTTGACTGGTCACTGATTTTCCATATTTTATTCGATATCAAGCGAGCGAAACAAAAAAAAACTGTTTATCTTTCGTCTTTTCTTTGCATTCTAGGAATTGCTTGGCAATTCTTCAATATCAGATGTTTACATTTCATTTACCTGGTCCAATCAGTTCATACATGCGATCATCTAATTAGCGTTATGTTTAATGTTGTTTGAAACGATTTTATCAGTTCCCCCGTAGGCATTATTATGGGGATGTTTGGTTTTGTGCATTGCATATTGGGGTATCCATATACCATGTTTCGCAGTAACAAGTGTTTCAGAGATTAAGATATTTTATGAAAATTTAAAAATCTTTTTAATTGTTGGATATGTTGCTCGTGGGGATCCTGTGCTATGCGGACGACGCAGTTTTGATGGCAGAGAGCGAGGACGATATACAGAGACTCCTGCACAAGTTAGAAATAACAGCGCATGGTCACAATATCCATATTTCGATAGAAAAAAACTTATAAGAACCGATACGAACTGGTGGCGAGCAACCAACCTGTCAAACAAGTATCACAATTTAAATACTTACACGCCAACATATCAAGAGACAGAAACATACCAGAGGAAGCAAGGGCACAAACAAACAAGGCCCCGCGAATATCCAGGTGCCTAAGAGATGTGATATGGAGAAACAAATTCATTTCAAGGCAAAGCAAAGTCCGCATTTACAAAACATGCGTCAGACACATATTTGCCTACGCCAGAGAAACATCAGCAGAAACATCAAATACAAAATCAATAATCAGAACAACGGAAATAAAAGTACTAAGAGCAATACGAAGAGTACCGTTGGAGGATAGAACATCTTAAGAGAGGAACTTGAGCTGCAGGACATAGTGAGGTGTGTGAGAGCAAGAAGATGATCGAGGAGGAGGAACATGTCACTAGAATGAACCCGAACCGAATAGCATGGGCACGAAGATAAAAACCCGACACGTCCCGACAACTTGGGAGATCACTTGGGCAACTGGGACAAACAGGAGCAACGGAAACAAGATTGCTGCCTGCGGAACATGCTAAGGCAGGGGCCGAGCAACCACTAACGAACCAAGAAGCTGCTGGTATATCTCATGCCCAAGTTAGGGCGGGAGTTGGGCAATGGATCTTGGAAGAACATAAAAAGTACTGGGAAGAGACACCGCGACTCCTTACCGCAAGGCAGTTGGTGGGACTTCCACAACCAGTGCGAAAAAACGACCTGCTAGATCTCAGCAGGCGAAAAATAAGGAGGATAGTGGCCTTTTTAATAGGACACACCCTCTGCAAAAAACACCTTTTCAGGATGGGACTTAGCGATCAACCGCCCTGCAGGGGGTGCGAATTAGAGGACGAAACTACTCTACATATTATGTGTCACTGCACGTCATATGCAACAGGTAGACGAAGACTCCTGGGAGGGGATGAAGTTCTACCAGACCAGGTCATGCGTACCCCCCTCATAATTCTTCTGGAATTCATTGAAAACACAGGGATAATAAGGGAGTAAAATACGAAGACACAATAAGACCGCGGTGCTAGGCCAAACACCACTTCGGAGGTGAGAAAGGGCTTTAGTGGGTAAAAGAGCTAAGTTGGAGTCCCACGCAACCCAGGGCGCCAGAACATCAGCTCTAGGTGTGCGTAAAAGACCATTCCCCAAAGCTGACCGGAAAAAAAATCCATTATAAATCAATCCTCTGAATGACTGATTGATCATTACCGCAGTATATTAGATAAATTCAGAAATTCTTGTCTGTAATGAAGAGATAAAAATAACGCCAATATACGGTGTGTTTATTTAAGTTCGCACCATATGGGAAACGTTTTTATTCTAAATTAAAATAAAATTATAAATGTTTCGAATAAACATTATTCTTCATAAAAAGTTCTGCTTGGTCCAAAACCTAAAATGCAACCATCAGAGTTAAATTTTATTCAGTCGTATACGAGGTATATCAGAAAATATGAATTTTGCTCAAGTATAAAGTACCTTTATTTTTGTCAATATCGAAAATTGTAATTTACTAAAGTTGATTAGAGTTGCAAAATACATTCAAATATCTAATTGCACTTACTAATGATGAACATCCAGTTTTGTTATTTTTAAGTTGGTTTCATATGGGAAACTTTTTCATTATTAATTCAACGAAAAAATGTTAGTCTTCATAAAAAGTTCTCCTTGTCCTCAAATCTAAAATACAATCATCAGAAACCAAATTTTTCAGTTGTATCCGGGGTTTGTCAGAAAATATGAATTTTTATTTTTGTCACAGAATTGAATGTAATTGCATACTTGAATGTAAATATTGTCAAAAAATGAAGTACTTCATTCTGGAGCAAAATTTATATTTTCTGATAAACCTCGTGTACAACTGAGAAAAAAAAATGCCTGACAGTTGCATTTTAAGTTTTGGGCCGAGCAGAACTTTTAAAGAAGAAAAGGTTTTCTTCGTCAAATTAGTATTAAAAATGTTTTCCATATGGTGCGACCTTAAGTAGATACACTGTATTAGAACGCGGACTTACGCAATCTGCAAGCAATAAGTTTGCACAAGGATGTAAAAGAAACAATTTATTTATTTCACTACTGTCTTTGATTTCAAACTTAATTAATTTGGCTTGATTCATGGCCACCAATGAAAATCTTCCAGGTCTCGTATAAAACACTGAAGTCACCAACATTTATAACCCTAAATTAACTTGTTTTTTATTGACACTAATAATGGCGTTAAATTATATTTTATTGAAAATTTTGTTAAATTAATTTTGTTTTTCTTTTGATCAATATCCTGGCAGCCGTCTTTAAGTGAATATTTTTGATATTGAAAAAGTACTGTTCTAACATCCTTTGAGGAAAATTCAAAGCGGCAATGGTGTTTATTGATGTATTTAGTAATGATGAGTAGGAGTTAATTAACCGAAAACGAGAAGTTGCTCAAAATGTGATCCCAGTAATGCTGCAAAAAGTGCATAATAAAGTAATTACACGGGTGCAACATGTTGGGATTTAAACGACCAGAGCTAATGGTAACAAGACAGCTTACCTTGAAAAACATTCTTGCATAATTTCTGACTTAGTTTTTAGAATTATTTTTTAAATTATTTTTCCTGTACTCCTTAAACACCCAACACCCCTAGATAAATGGTACCAATTTTGAATCACCGTGTATACACAATTTTGCATTGTAAAAAAATTGTATGCTTCGAATTCAAATTAGAAATGTTTCGGAGTAGAGAGAGTGGATACTAGATTTAACAAAATAATAATAACAAATAATATATGTATATTTTAGAAAAACTAAACATTCTGATTATGATTAGGAAAAGCGCTATGGCTTCCGCACTGTCTCGCAGACTGTAGATGTCAGGAAAAGCTGGTGATGAAACGCAGACAGACGGTTTTTTTCGCTAAGCTAGTTCTATTATCAAAGCGGCCTTTAAATGTAAAAATAGCACACGCCAAGCCTCAAAACTTCTTTCAGAAAACGGCTCTACCATCCCTAAATCGATACGTACAAACAAAACGATTTTCTGAAATGCTTTGCTATCACTCATTATTTAATGATTAATGAGTTTTACGGTGGATTTTAATTTTTAATTCCCGGTCCGCTTTCAGTCTGTAACTCCAGAAAATCTGCTTTTGTCCACGTGGCTCTACATTCATTAAATTTAAATGAAAGGTATTCGACGGAAATTTAATTTGACAAGTGGGTTATAATTTCCTAAGAAGTTTTCTCATGAAATGAAATGCGTTTGACAATATATGGGGATATTAAGATGGGAGAATAGAAGCGAAGTTAACAAGTTTTTTTGGTATAGAAACATGCCTCACTAAATAATTTAATGACCACCCAAATCAAATGTGATTCATTTTGCTTGCAGGGGTAACTTTGCAAAGTTTGTTTTTTAAGGATTTTGATGGCAAGTTTTGAGTACAATGGTACTAGCGATGTTCTATTGTTAGATTATAGACTGCACGCAGCTGAGCCATAAAGATAACGCCTCTACTTAACCCGTAAGTACTACTATCCAATTTTCTGTTCACAATTGCTTCTATCGGGCCCCACGGACCCACTACTTATTTGTACGATAAATATATATAACAGAAAATAAAAAATTTATTGCTAAACACAAGTTGAGATAAACATACATATAGTTTTAAAAATTTAAGGAAGCAGATTAAAAAATTAAAAATTTACAGCTTGAACATCGATTACTAGTTTTTCGATCCTTGCTTGGACGACATATGCCACATAGTCGGTCTCTTGGCTCTCTGCGGCGCTTCAGCAGGCATTGGAGATTCAGTTGAGAAAGGGAGAAGGAGATGAAAGTCAGCTTTAAGTTATTAGCAGCGTTCATGGGAATTTTGCAGGGCACATTTGTATTGTAAATTATAGCCGTCATGAGGAGTCTAGAATTGCCTTCCTAGCTCTTGGTTTTGGCCTTTCCGTACCAATAATTATTACGAGCATCGACTTCTTTGCCTTCTTCAGTTGAATCCGATTCTAATTCATTATCAGAATCATGCTGGCAAAATATCTCTTCATCTTCTTCGTCGGCATCACTGTGATCAGAGTATCTAATTTATCGTTTGCGACATCAATTTCTTCATTATCGATTATATCACTTTCATCTCAGAATTCCTCATCTTCCAAAAGTTGTCTCAGCTGATCATCAGACAGCTTTGGATTTGACAAACCAGCCATATTTGAAAATAATTCCAATGTAAAAACATGAATTTCAAACGCAAATAAGTGTGGATACACAAGAAAGTAACAGCCATTTTCAATAGCAGCTAAAACACTAATCATGAAAATCTATGATTCATAAAAACGTTAGTCAAGAAACTTTATAATCTCGTCACTTTTGTCATACTTATCGAGTAACATGTGCATTGTTTTAAAAATATACAGGGTGAGTCAGCTAAGCGATTCCCCATTTAGATCGTACAGAAATAGTGACAGTTTATTCAAGTTCTAGATTAAATTCGAAGCATTTTTGTAAAGCATGCTATGTGACTAAATCCAATAGTTTTGAACATAATGGCGTTGAAACATGGGAACTCAACAAATCAGTTGGAGGAACTTGGTAGACTTTTCCGTCGACGTATCCTCAAAGAAAAAAGTCACAAGGAGTGAGGTCAGATGATCTGGCTGGCCAATTAACATGCGAGCCATTTCTTATCCATCTATGAGGACATGATCGATATAAAAAGTTACGCACATTAAGGTCAAAATGGAGGGGATAATAACGCCAAAAGTTATAGTATATACGATCCTAATTGAACCAGCATAAAAACTGAATCTGGGTAAACAGTCGGTGTTTTCTTTGTCAATCATGGGCGTGCGAAATATATCTAAAAAAACGCGTTTTAATTAGTTCACTAATTTAATTTATTGAACTGATCTGAACATATTTAATTTATTGTTTATATTTATTTTTTTTAATTCCAAATGTCCAATATAAACATGGCGAAAACATTTTAGAAGCTGAAAATTTACACTTACCTATTCATCACTCTTAGAGTCTTCAGAACTTCTTACGTCATTAACATTAAACGCCAAAATACCATCTTTTAGCTTATAATAATAAAACACAGCTTAAAAATATGGCATTAACACTTAATATACCCGCGATGCAACGACACTGCCTGATAAAAATCAGGTTGTTTCATGGAACCGAAATTAATCTAAATAAGGCAAACAACAATATGACCAATTAAGTTCGAGTAGATAGATAGATAGATAAAAATTTATTGAACATTCCCATTAATAAAATTCACAAACAAAGTTAAAAAAACATAACTCCCATGTCTAGCCAGATGTTCGGCCGGTTGCTCTTTGCCCATGGTCTAAATAGGCGCGCTAAGTCGTCCATTACCTGGGCAGTACCCTAACATGGACATTCCCGAGCTAGCCATACGCACGACACCGCCAGGAGATAGTCTTGAAGTGGCGGTTTTGGTTTTATTCGAGGAGCATTCATTAAGGAAAAAAGGTCTTCCTGAAGGGAAGCCAAAAACCCCTTTTGCTTCGACCTTTAAGTTTGATACTGTCAGCCGTGGCGTTAACCGCCGGCAGTTTCAACTAGATGACCAAATCCATCCGCCCCCGCCCCGATCGGTGCAAGGACCAGCAAACACCAGCCAGAACGAGGCAGGACGAACCCGTCAAGTCACGTTATGTTGGATTTGTGCGTTTCCAGCCTGCTAGAAACGACTGTCTGCAACTGGCAGGCAATGTTTGTTTGTCGTCACATACTGTGAGAGACAAAATCCTCATAAAATATGGGAAGTCGCTTATACAGGGGACCATGGGTTGGGCGATCGTTTGCTCTTACTTGGGTGATATTTTGCGTGAGGACTAAGCCTTGCACTCCGCTATGATAAAATTTTTCAGCGATGGTATTTATATAGTCGGCTATATAGGCCATCCCTGTAGCTTCGTGCATTTCGGTTATTCTGGTGTATCTGTCAGCCGATAGGACGCCTCTTAGGAACCTATTTTGGGTCCTTTGAACACGTCGTCTCGTGGAATCACAGACAGAGTGCCAGACAAGGGAGCCGTAGGTCAGTATGGGCCTTATGGTGGAGGTGTAGGGCAGAAGTTTATTTCGAGGTGATAGGAAAGAATTTTGCGCCAGAAGAGAATACAACTTTCTTCGGGCCATGGCAGTCTTTTGTACAGCATAGTCAACATGCTTATTGAAATGGAGTCGGGCGTCTAGTTTGAATCCCAGGTATTTCACCTCTTTTGTTGGTTTGATAGGAGTATTTTGGACCACGAGTGGTGATAAGATTTTGTTGTTAGTGAATTTGCGCGAAAAGATAATAAGTTGCGTCTTCCTGGGATTCACTTTAAGTTTCCATTTGTCAAAATACGGCGTCAATAAACTCAGGTGATGTGCAATGCGAGATTTCGCAGCCTGAGCATAAAAAGACGATGCGAAGATAGCCGTATCATCAGCGTATAGTGCTATTTTTGTAGTGGGAAGTTTTGGAATGTCTGCTGTGTACAATGTATACAGCAGCGGCGAAATCACTGTACCTTGTGGTACTCCTGCCGCGATGCGTTTTTTGGCAGAAGTGGAATTCTCCACTTTCACCTGGATGGTACGGTTTTTTAGGTAAGCCGCTATAAGGGAAACTAGGTAGAGTGGCAGTGAATGTACGGCAAACAACTTATACAGCAGGCCTGTGTGCCAGACTGTGTCGAAGGCCCTTTCCATATCGAGAAGCAGCATTACCGTACTTTGAAGCTTATTAAATGCTTCATAGGCATCCGTTGCGATCCTAGCAGTCTGCAGCGTTGTGTTGTGTCTTGCTCGAAAGCCAAACTGCTCATCCGGGATTAAACTTCGAAGCTCGGCTGCTGCCTGTAAGCTCGATAGGATAACCTTCTCGGTTATCGGAGGGTTATAACCCTTCAAAGGACCCTATATTTTGGGTCCTTTGAACACGCCGTCTCGTGGAATCACAGACAGAGTGCCAGATAGAGGAGCCGTAGGTCAGTATCGGCCTTATAGTGGAGGTGTAGTGCAGAAGTTTGTTTTAGGTGACAGAAATGAATTTGGCGCCAGAAGAGAGTACAACTTTCTTCGGGCCATGAAAGTCTTTTGTACAGCATAGTCAACATGCTTATTGAAATGAAGTCGGGCGTCTAGTTTGAATCAGTGGCAGTGAATGTACGGCAAACAACATATACAGCAGGCCTGTGTGCCAAACTGTGTCATAGGCCCTTTCCATATCGAGAAGCAGCATCACCGTACTTTGAAGCTTATTAAATGCTGCATAGGCATCCGTTGCGATCCTAGCAGTCTGCAGCGTTGTGTCATGTCTTGCTCGAAATCCAAACTGCTCATCCGAGATTAAACTTGATAAAAGAGAGATTAAACTGGAAGCTCGGCTTCTGCCTGTGGTCTTGATAGGATAACCTTCTCGGTTAATTTGCCGAGGGAGTTTAGGAGGGAAATTGGCCTATAAGAGGCGGGATCAGTCGAGTTTTTGCCCGGCTTTAAGATAGGAATTATTACAGCGTTTTTCCAGTCCTGTGGGAAGTGCTGCAATTTAAGGACTGCGTTGACTATTTGTACTATTAGCACTATAGTTTTCCGCGGTAAGTTTTTGAGGAGTAAATAAAGGATGCCGTCGGGCCCGGGGGCTTTTCGGCTAGGGAGGCGCTGAAGACACGATTGTATCTCCGATGGGGTTGTTATATAGGAATGCAAAATCGAGGGTGGTATAGGATACTTCCGTTCTACGAAAACAGCGGTCTGCCTTTCTATTTCGTTATCCTGAAGGGCTGGTTGGACTTTGTGTACTTCTGCCAAAAAGTCGGCGAGCAGCTCGCATTTGTCGCTGGTGGTAATGTAACTCCGCCCCTCTTTTTCAAGAGCGGGGACTTGTTCGTAGCCTTTTCGTAGACTTCTCGACAGTTTCCACAAAGAATTGTCACGGGGAGATAAGTTTCGCAACATTTCCGCCCAGGTAAAATTTCTGTATACGGAAATTTGCTGCCCTTATGCGATCAGCAGATTGCCTGAATCGCTGCCAACTCTTCCTGATTCTATTTTTCGCCTTAATAAGGTTCAAGATTTCCTCAGGAACGTTGTCGCGCGGCGGTCTGTTCGGAACTTTTTTGGCCAAAGCTTGCTGTGTCCGTTGTATATTCCTGGTCAGACCTTTTACCGCATGCTCTAGAGCGTCGACAGTATCAATCTGGCCCGGAATACACGTCAGGTCCTGTAGTCGTTTCCGATATTCGCGAAAATCGAAATTTTCATATGAATATCGAAAGTCGTTCGTTTGTGTGCACTTTAAATCCCTAATGTCTAGGTAAATGGGCAAATGGTCACTGCTGAGGGCGTCTATAACCACCATCTCCGTGAGATTGGCGAGTCCTTTGGCTATTCCGAAATCAAGGAAAGATGGGTTCATTTCACTGTTTGGATAATGCGTTGGAGATGAAGTGGGCATAACTAGTAGGCCATTGTCGCGAACGTAGCTAGCTAGGAAATTGCTAGCTCCGTTTTTCCGTCCAGGGTTATTAAATAGTGGATGGCGGGCGTTGAAATCTCCCATAAGCAACACCCTATTGGTGTTTGAAAAAAATGGATCAACGTCAGTGGCCTGTAAGCGAGTAGAAGTAGAGTACCCACAGTAGATCAAAACACCATCATGAAGCTCAACGCCAACGTTCTTTATTACTGACTGCCTGCATCGCAGTCTCCTGTATGGGATCGTTGCCTTGATCGCTATGGCCACTCCACCCCTTAGACCGGGCCTATCGGCACGCTCGAGCCTGTAACCCCGGATTGTGATTCTGTCTCCGGGGCGCAACCATGTTTCCACGATTAACGCTACATCGACGTCCTCAGACCCGAGGAACTGCTCGAACTCACCGAGACGACTCCGGAGTCCACATGAGTTCCGTTCCCCAATCCTCATAGGATACAGTTGACAATATCAATACTTAAAAATCGAAGCTGTTAATATCTTCATTGAAGAACTACGAAACTCCAGACAAGTGTGTACGTGTGTAATGACCTTATTGTGCACAACTAAGTCACAATCTGACAAATTCTTGTTATTATTGTCTAAAGCTATCTACCTGCAACTACCTGACAATGACAAAAAAAAAACATTGTTGCCGTCTTGACTTTTCATCAAAAAATTGTAATAGTAGTAGTGGTAAACATCTTTATTTCTAAAAAAAGGCTCTCGACCTATCAGTCTTTCTGGCCTTGTTTAGTACATGCAGTCTTAATCTAAACAAACAAATAAAGGTAAAAATTATCTTATTCTAGGTTACTAATTTAATAATTTTAATTCTGGCAAACAGAGATCTTAGATTTATTGTCCAGTAGTCAGTTACTATTGTAAGCGTTCGAGCAGCGTTGATGTAGGGAAACGGAAGCGGGATTGTCTGGTTGGTCTTGTAAGACGAAGGGGATTCAGTATGGTCCAGTTGTGGGGGTTGTTTGTCCATTTTATCTGTAGATGTATTAGTCTTTCCGAAATCTTTGTCATGTTTGTGCGTTCGTATGGTAATTGGGTGGAGGGGTTGTGTAGTGGGTTTTGGGAAAAATTGTATTATAGTACTTTTTTAACAAAAAATTTTTTCATTATTTGGAAAAAGATCGTAATGTTTCTTTTCGAATGCTAAGTTTTCCAATAGGCTACCAATCAAACATGGGGCCATGTCAAAATAATACTTATTAAGAAGGTTGTAATTCGAATTTTAACTATTCGAAAATTTTCTTTTCTATACTTTTCTCGTTCTCTCCAAGTGAGTCCCTATAACCAACAACTCCTACAATAAGGAACAAGCGCTGAAATGTGACGTCACCGGCCGAAGGCGGTCGAGCACGTCGGTGATCAATGAGAAACAAAACACTTCTTATGGGCCCTAATGATTTTATTTGCTTTAAAATGCGATTATTGAAATAGGGCTATTTTATATAGACATCGGCAGAAAGACGATAGGTCGATAGCCTTTTATTACTAATAAAGATGTTTACTACTACTACTACTATACAGTGTCTCCAGTATAAAATGATGTAAATGGGGATACTGGAAACCGTTAGAGTTACAGGGTGGACCAAATGGGGAAAAAGTTGCGCAATCAAGTGCCTATAAATAATCTGTCATCAACTTCTTTGAACTCGGAATAACAACGGATATACAGGGAAAAAAAGAAAAAAGTGCGTTTTATAAAATCCTTTATATCGTGTTTATTATACAAGATACAATAACGAAATTTTCAGGGTGGGGGTAAGAAATGAACGTGAATTTGAAAATAAAGTAAAAATAATCTGGGCTCACTATGTTCAATGACGCCGAAGTCAACTTTTGTTTTTCTTATGGGCGCCATACTGAATTTCTGCCTTTTTGAAATTCCCCTTTAAATATGCTCTTCAGCCATGTATAACATGTTTATGTTCGGTCAAGATAAATAATTAAAATTAACAAAATTAAGATTTAATGGTTAATGGTTTTATGGTACCTAACGGTTTCCAATATCCCCATGTACATCATTTTATACTGGACACACTGTATAGACATCTGTGTAAACTAATATTCTAGCAATATTACATCAGCATATGATTTAATTAGTAAAGTTGTGACTTGTATGAGTTACTATATGTATATGTATATATCAAGAGACAGTTGCCTACAACTTTCTTCTCGACAAAGTACTTTAATAATTTTCTTTTAGAAATGTTAAGTTTCAATTCCCTCAGACAGTTTTATAGCATACAGATTAACTCAATTTAGAATTAAGTAATGTTTCACTCAAATCATCATTGGATTTTTTAAAACATTCTCAAAGACTATTGACTTATTTCATTGACACTAATACATATGAAATATTAGACTAAAATTAAGTCTCAAGGTTCCGGCTAAAATATTTAAGTGTATTTCCCTATAAATAAGTATTAAGTTTTCTTTTACGTCATTTTCCATAACGGTCATTTCTTTTGCCACAATAATTTTTGATTAACGTATTGGACATACTGCCGAGTGAAATATCAGTAATTACCTTTGGAGAATGTGTATTGCAGCCGTCAAAGTAAATAAGATGTTCTTGTTTCACCAGATATTTATAAATTAAACTACATAGAAATGATTTTTATGAAAAAATGCTTAAAAATCTCTCTTCGTGAGTATTAAGTAACTTTTGAAATGTGATATAAGAGGTGAGAACTACTTGAATTACAGATTCTTTAGGATAAAGAAGTCCACCTCGATTTAAATTATTTATAACTTTAAAGTTGTCTTCCACAATAAGTTCTTCACCTAGGGTTAATAAATGTTTGCATGAGCTGCATTTTACTTTATTTAAAACAATATGGCTGCAATATCCTCTTAAATAAGTAATAACTGGCATCTCACTTTTAACATTGTCTATGTCAGTATCCTCAATGAAATAGTTTCTCAATATGTCGTCAATCTCGTTCGAAGTTTCCTCTCCATTACTGTCATTATTATAATCAGTCGGCTCATAAAACTTGTGAATGTTCAAATTTCCAAAATGTTGATTGCAATGTTAATATGGATTGAATTCTTATTTTTTTTTTCGGATTCATAGAGTTGTCGAATGGAAATGTGATAATGACCGCCAGCTAATTGCCTGTATTTGCCAAATCTATTTTCTAAAGGATCAGTCTGTAATTTTCCCAAAAGAATATAATTTAAATTAAGGTAGTCAAAGCAATATTTAATAATTTCTAGCACCCCATAAATAGTGTGACTTAAAGCGGTATGATTCTGCCTTGTTAATTTGTTACAAAATTTATTTGATTTCCAAGCATCTAGCCATGATAGCATTTCTTTCAAAAAATCCAATTTTGGGTCACTTAATTCGGAATTTCGCATGGGCTCCTGGAAAATCTCACGTAAATGTATTCCCTTTAGTGGTGTTTTTACATTGACTATGTTCCACCAATTAATTATAATCTTTAAAAAGTCTGCCGTATCTTGTGAATAAGGAATGTCCTTACCAAAACTTTGTAAACCCTCTATGACAAAAGAGTTGAAAATTTTCAATGCCAGTTTAACATTTTGCCTTTCCAAGCTTGATGGATATAAAGCTTTTAAGTTTAAACTGTAGCCAAATTTAAGAAATTTATGAGGTTCCAACTCATGTAATTTTTTTTAGTGCTGGAAACCAAGCACATTTCTCTTTTCCAGTAAAAAAATCAGGGTAAGTGAATGCTTGATTAGGTTTTGAATTGAGCCAGTTGTTAAAAATGCACTTTAGTAAATGTACAGAATCAAATAAATAAAATAAGGGTCTTTTTGGATCTGAAGGATGTTGATAGACAATGCTAAGTTCTTTTTTGGAAGAACAATTGGCCATCGCTTTACCATTAATTGAGTTATTTTCACTAATTACGCAAAATACTTTATACCCAATTTCCTCTAATCGTGTTATTATTTTTGTGACAAAACCGAAAAGTAATTCGTGATTTATTTTACAAACGGGTGCAATATGATCCACTTCTTTAAAATTTGAACAAATACTGGTAATCATAAATGTATAAGCAGTTGTGGCTAACGAACTGTTATTTACTGCTGCTCCCGCAATATTACCACTTTTATACTTTAAATATGGATCAATGTGAATTTCATCCATGAGCAGACTAACATGTTTATCTTCATTATTCAAATATTTAAAAATAGCTTCTGCGTATGTTAAGACAGCTTGCTTTTCGTCGAGATGGGAATCAGTTAAAAAGTTGTTACAAACTCCTTTCAATGTTTCAGGATGGGGTAAAATTATAGGTCCACGATTTCCTAAATATTTGTATGCATGCGGGCTGATTGTATATAAAATTGAACATAAAACTAATGTGTTACTCGAATATCTATATCGTTCTTTAGAAACTGTCATCAGTTTGAGTTGTTCAGAAATGAATTCGATTTCTTGTGCAAAATTCGAAGGTATACCATTCTCAAGGGGCAAACTTTTAAGAATATTACAGATAAATAGTATCAAGCACATTTCTGATTTCGTCCAAATTACTTGCCAAAAAAGTACAGTTACTACATTTACTTACTTACTGGAGCCCCATTAGCTGGTTGCTCAACTTTAAATATTGTTTGTTGTGTATATTTTCCTGACTGTACTTCAATTTATTTCAAAATTTCCTGGGTTTCAGTCAATTTTATTGTTTATTATTTAAAATGTTACAAATACGTTTCGGTGTCTTTCTCCACCATCATCAGTTTGTCTAAAATATACAGTAGTAGTAAACATCTTTATTTCTAAAAAAGGCTATCGACCTATCGGTCTTTCTGCCCTTGTTTAATACATGTAGTCTTAATCTAAATAAAAAACAAATATGAAAATTCTCTTATTCTAGGTTAACAATATAATTAAATAAAATTCCAATGACAAGAAAAAATTATTTTATTGTCCACTAGTCAGTTGCGTTTGTAAGTGTTCGAGTAGCGTTGATGTAGGGAAACGGAAGAGGGATTGCCTGGTTAAAATATACATTTTTACATTTATTATCAATTTAATTAAAAAAAACTTTCACAAAATTAACATATTAAAATTCAAATCACACACATATTAAAAAGTACAATTTGGGACCTTGGTTCTCAGGTGATGAGTCGGGATAAACATGTTCGGGAAAAGGCTAGAATCTATTGTTTAGAGATCTAAATTTGACTTACATGTCTAGATGCTTCTACCTTTACATTTGGTTGGACATTGAATTCCCTATTTTATTCGATATCGAGCGAGGGCACGAAAAACCTGTTTATACTTCGCCTTTTCTTTGCATTCTTGGAATTGCTCTGTAATTCTTCAATTCAGCTGTTTACTTTTCACTTACCAGGTCCATTCAGTTCATGCATGCGATCATCTAATTAATGTGTGATACACTGAGCTAAGATTGTCTGTGTCTGATCTAAAATTCATTGCATTCTGGTGTTTTTTGATCTGTATCATTTCATGGATTCTTCTCTTATTATAGTTGTTTTCATTGATTAGAATTTTTGTGTTATCGAAATCAAAACTATGCAATTTTTGTTGTGCATGTTGTGCTAATGCTGTTGCATTTTCGTTAACCTTTCTTAGGCTATATTTATGCTCGTATATTATTTTTTTCAAATATTGTCCTGTTTGACCTATGTATGGTTTGTCACAGTTCAAACAGTCAATTCTGACACCGAAACGTATTTGTAACATTTTAAATAATAAACAATAAAATTGACTGAAACCCAGGAATTTTTGAAATAAATTGAAGTACAGTCAGGAAAATATACACAACAATGAATGGGATGCTTGGGAACAAAGGCATGATATATCAGATGGATGGAGAAGAATTAAGACGGACATATGGGAGATTGCACGCAAAACTGGCAAGAGAGAGGAACAGAAAAAACTTCCTAACAAGATGCAATAATTTGGCGATCATACCAAAATTCATACAGGTGAGGAGAAAGGATTTCAATTTTGGGAACAGACAGAATCAAACAAAATATTTAAAAGTTTTGGACATGTTTTACCTTCACTGCCTAAATATCGTATTAAGTGATTGTTATTCAAAGTTAAAAAGTATAGAGAATGAAACCATTAATGTGAAAAGATATCTACAAGGAAAAATTAATCACAATGAATTAACAAAGTTTTATGAACAACAAGAGCAGAAATACGAAACTGTGTTCAACAATATCAAGGCAAAACAAAAGAACAAATTAGAAACACTGGTAACAAAAAAACATGGTATAAAAAACAAATATAAGACTAATGAAGAATGGATAAAAAATTTAACAAC
Source organism: Dendroctonus valens (assembly GCA_024550625.1). Lineage (NCBI taxonomy): Eukaryota > Metazoa > Arthropoda > Insecta > Coleoptera > Curculionidae > Dendroctonus > Dendroctonus valens. The sequence continues at coordinate 4,209,425 of JAJTJO010000096.1, forward strand.
AATAAACATACCAAACAATGTCAAATATATACTATCACTTGGTCCAAAGTTTTCTATTAACAAAAAACAATACAAACCGGTTCATGAAGTCATACCAAACATCGAACATGGAATCTTCTCTTTAAATAGCTACAAAAAAAAAACGAAACAAGAAGTAAGATATGTAATATATTAACAAATTTTAAGAGTGGAACGTCGAACAAGGGTGTGCCAAATGATATCAATAAGCTTATAGGTGAAACCAACACTTTTTAAAATGAAAACACAAACATCTGTGTACTAACGGCTGATAAATGTAGCAAGACAGTTGTTATGATGAAAAATGAATATAAAACAAAAATGTTAACCTTAATAAATGATTTGAAAACATATAAACCGGAAAAAAAAGATCTTACTAAAAATATTCAAACAAAAGTAAATAAAATAATAAATTCATGGCATAAAAATAAATTCATAACGGATAGTTTGAAACGAACACTGTCTTGCAACAACGGCCGAACACATTATATATATGGCCTGCCAAAGCTTCACAAAGCAAGCCACCCATTGAGACCGATAGTTAGCAACATAAATGCCCCAACTTACCAATTATCTAAATATCTGTCATCTGTGCTGAGTAATATATTGGGAAAGTCGCAATATCACGTTAGGGACTCATGGAGTTTCTGTGAATTTATAAGAAAGCAGAAAATACCTGAGAACCATCGCATAATATCACTTGATGTGGTATCTTTATACACAAACATCCCGGTAGATTGCTCGGTACAGTGCATAAGGGATAGATAGTCTGAAATAATGGAACACACATCACTCCCCGAAAATGAATTTATTGGGGCGGTAGAGCTGTGCCTTAAATCCACTTACTTCCAGTACGATGGCAATTTCTATTCACAAATATATGATGTAGCTATGGGGTCTCCCATAGCTGGAACAATTGCAAACCTCGTGATGGAAAGTCTGGAAGAAAAACTAATACCGGAATTGAATTTTGAGTGTGGATTCTTTAAAAGATACGTGGATGACTGCATAATGTGCCTGCCAAACCAAAAAATTCAATACACATTAGATAAATTTAATGCATTCCATGAGACCATTAAATTCACCATTGAGGAAGATAAAAACAAATCGATAAACTTTTTGGATATGACTGTTATATATGACGGTAATGGGGAAATAAAAACAAACTGGTACACAAAGGATGTATGGTCTGGTAGATACTTGAATTACCAATCATATGCACCTATACAATATAAAAAAAGTGTTGTAACAGCTCTTACTGATAGAGCGATTAAATTGGCACATTGTAGATATAGATCAAAAAATCTTGAAAAAATAAAAAGGGTATTAATAATAAACAACTATCCCAAAGCTTTCTTTGAACCAATAATAAAACATAGAATTAATAAAATCTACAATTCAAATAAATGGAACAGCATGAATGGTGTAGATAAGATAAAGGAAGGGGAAGTCAAGTATGTATCATTACCGTACATACCGGAGATAAACACAAAAATAAAGAGTATTCTGAAGCCACATAACATTACTGTGGCGGAAAGAACTAAAAACAACTTGGTAAGGGAATGTTTCACAAAATTTAAACCTGGAAGCGATAAGTTGGACACACCTAACGTAGTATACGGGATTGACTGTCTGAACTGTGACAAAGCATACATAGGACAAACAGGACAATATTTGAAAAAAAGAATATACGAGCATAAATATAGCCTAAGAAAGGTTAACGAAAATGCAACAGCCTCAGCACAACATGCACAACAAAAATTGCATAGTTTTGATTTCGATAACACAAAAATTCTAATCAATGAAAACAACTATAATAAGAGAAGAATCCATGAAATGATACAGATCAAAAAACACCAGAATGCAATGAATTTTAGATCAGACACAGACAATCTTAGCTTAGACTCAGTGTATCACACATTAATTAGATGATCGTATGCATGAACTGAATGGACCTGGTAAGTGAAAAGTAAACAGCTGAATTGAAGAATTACAGAGCAATTCCAAGAATGCAAAGAAAAGGCGAAGTATAAACAGGTTTTTCGTGCCCTCGCTCGATATCGAATAAAATAGGGAATTCAATGTCCAACCAAATGTAAAGGTAGAAACGTCTAGACATGTAAGTCAAATTTAGATCTCTAAGCAATAGATTCTAGTCTTTTCCCGAACATGTTTATCCCGACTCATCACCTGAGAACCAAGGTCCCAAATTGTACTTTTTAATATGTGTGTGATTTGAATTTTAATATGTTAATTTTGTGAAAGTTTTTTTTAATTAAATTGATAATAAATGTAAAAATGTATATTTTAGACAAACTGATGATGGTGGAGAAAGACACCGAAACGTATTTGTAACATTTTAAATAATAAACAATAAAATTGACTGAAACCCAGGAAATTTTTTGAAATAAATTTAAATATTGTTGCACTGTTTTGATCGTTTCTGCAAATCCACCCTACTTAATAAATCTTTACATGCATCAAATGTAAAATTTACTAGCTTTCTTAAAAAATATTCTCGTTTACTTGCTTCAATAGCTTGTTGAAACATTACTTCGTCCAATTCTTTATATTTTTCATCTTTACTTTTTCGAAAAATGGTTTTCTTTGACAAGTATTTGGGACAATTTGGAAATATACTTGGTACACTAGCATCTTTTAGCCGGGGCAAACTTATCTTAATAGCAACGATCTCACCGGTTCTTGAGTCCTGTTACTAAAACTCCTGTATAAAATCATCAGTACTAAAATGTACTTCACACACTCTACTATTTACACTTGGCACAAAGTTCTTTTGGGGAATTGCGTCAAGCCATTTTTGGTTCAAGGTTTTGTCTTTGGGGAAACTAAAGACCCGCGCTTTATTATTGTTTGTATAGTTCGCGTGGCACCCAGGGACACAACACTTATTCGGCATCGTAAACTAATCACCTAAATCACTAAATTCACTCACAAATGACAATAAATTAGAATAATGCACAGAAAAAAATGAACAAATCTCGGCACTATTTGGGTGGTTTTAACATAACCCAAATTCACACCGTGATTGTCGACGGCCCTCGGAAGGTGACTTCAGAGGCATTTCTAAAACCACCGCTGAGTCCTTATTGTAGGAGTTGTTGCTATAACCCCCTAAAAGGAATGACGCCAATATTGGATCACTCACCCTGTGCGGTCGGCAACTATGTTCATGGAAGTATGGCAACCATGCATGTAGAAATGACATTATATATAGACGCTTCTTTGACTTTTGTCGTAGTAACGTTTTTTCTTATATAATTGTTGCATATACCAATTAAGGTAGAAAATGTGATATTGAATCACAAGTATTGTATCATTAAATATACTCATTAAAACGAATACAGTCCACTTAATAAACCCGCAAGGAGGGAGATTTATGGATCGCTGTATAGTTGGAGCCCCATAACCCCACACACCCTGTATATAACTTCTAAACAAATGTTTTCATATGGCAATTTTAAATGCAGTCACTCTTGCTTTCAAGTTCGAAGTTTAGCCGTAACACATACATTTTCATGCAGCTATAACATAACCAAAATAATTTAAAACTATATAAAAACAATTTTCAATTATTATCGAAGCGTGGAAGTTTAACGTTTTATGTTCATATAAATTTTAGGATCCCAGCAAATAAATTGAAAATATAGCTTTTTTAGGAGATATCAGAATAAAAGTTACGATCATAATAAAAAATCGACAGTTTCGTTGATTATTAGTTCCTTTGAAGCACAGAATTATCACTAGAAGTTTAACGACTCTTTCGGAATTTTTTTAAGGTCTGTCTCTTATGTCAGACATTGCAATAAAAATTTGGGTAGAAGCCGTGTTATAAATTTTAAAATATTGCTTTCTGGAATCAAACTCGCATAAAACGAAAATATATAATTATCTTTTGTTCGTCGACGTCTTTTCGCCGTTTGTCGTATGTTTTCTAGTCAAATTTTAATGAAATGGAAAAGTTCAAATAAGAACTGGACACTTTTGAATGGAAACTCCTATTTCTAAAGCAAATGCACGAAAGCTGTTGTCGGTATCTGAGCCTCGATTTTTATGAAAAAATTAATGACGAAAACTGTATGTCAATATCTCGTTTCAGACCCAGACGTTTCTCGACCCGTTTCAGAATTACAGGGTCTTTTCCAGAAATTTGCACTTTTGGAAAGGCTCTCTAACTCTTTTCCTGTGAATTTTTTTTTAACTTTCTACGGAAACATTTCCAAATCACTTTTTCCCGTAGTATCCAATAATGTAAGTTTCATTTGCGATAAGCAAATACTTTCCGAGTTATTAACCTAAAAAGAATTTTTTAAATGGGACACTGTATATTTTATTACATTTACTTTGCGCTTGAAATTATATTTCCAAAAATATTGTACTTTCTATATTTTGTTCAATTATTCAATGATATATCTCAACGAGTAGGCTTTGACGACGAGGCGAATGCCAATGTCAATAATGGCAGTTGTCAAAGTTTTTCTTAATTAAATCCTGCTTATTCCTGAGTTTTAGTGGAATTATTGAAAATGATCTGAAATGAAATATGCAAATTATGAAAAGTGCGGTAGGCAACTTGTACCAGGAACGATATCGAGAGAGAAGACAACCATTCAGGGATATTTTGGTAAGATTGCAATATAATATAAAAAATTATAATGAATTTGAGATGAAGGGACCAAAAAGCTATAAATCAAGTAGGGATAGAGTATCCCAATAATAATCCCAAAACATCAACGCGAAATTTAACGGTATCAGCAGGTCGGCCGAGAACTAGTGTTAGACGAACTTTGAAAAAATATATTTTCAAACCGTATAGGACGAGAAAAGTTAATCATTTCAGACCTGGAGATTTTGAACGCCGAATTAATATTTGCCGTTAGTTTCTGGAAAACGGCAGCCAAGTGCGCGATTTTCCGTTTAATTGTATTGGGACAGACGAAGCATATGTAAGTAGTGCTGTTATTTTCAACAGCTACAACTCCTACACATGGGCAGAACATAAGCCTCATTCAGTTGTGGAGCAGAGAAATCAAGTGAGACCACCGTCTATAGTCTAGTCGGGTGGTATTGAATATCCAGATTTGGATTTTCCACTGTGGTGAAGTCCCCAATGGCTGATTTTGATGGCTTCTTGAGGACTGCATAACAAATGTCATCATGTCCCGGAGTCCTTTTCTGCTTGGTCCCTGTGATACTAAAAATCCTGCGTTGAAAGCCGGACTTTCTTTGAAGTGATCATCTACGTGCTCCACTTTCTCCTCGGGATCTACAGTGGTAATTCCGTTATCCTGAATTTAGCAGCATTGACTTCTATGATCCCGAAGTGAGGTCTGGCGAGTTTCCAAGCCGCCTGACCTGTTTCGTCAGATTCTATTTCGTCCATTCGGGAATCCCATAATTGCGCTTGAAGGCGCTTTCTATATCTTCCTTGATCGCGTTAGTAAGGCGGTTGACTCTCCTTTTAAAGTGTGACTCTACAAATCTTATGAATTTTAACACCCTGTGGATCGGGAACGACGCGTAACATGTTAGTATGATATTTTTCTCAAAAATCAACTGAGGAATATTCCCTTAAAAATGATTGTACTCAATAAGGAAACATACAGGTGTTTCAATTAGGAAATATTGATCGTCGTGGTTCCCGGTGGGCCATCATGTATAGTACGCGACTATGCATTGAAATATAGGTATGTACATATGAACACAGACTTACGCAGATATAGAAAACAGTTTAAATATTTCGCGCAGCTTTTCCTTGATTCAGTTTATCAACTGTAAAATGGTCCCATTCTTTCTAATTGCCTCTTAGTTTCACCTGCTACATTCCCATAAAGCAGCAGTTCTATACATAACGGTAATGAGGGAAACGTTATTTGCAGGTGCGATTCAACAACACCGCTGCCTAACTTCTGGTTTCGTGTTTTCCAAATATCTTAGTTTTTAGCGAGAGTTATTTTTATAACCCTTTTCTGTAATTCTTACAACACTCCGGATAACACCTCTAGAAGAATTACGCCAATCTTTTTCAAGGCGGCACACTTTTAATAATTTTAAAATTCAACGGCACAAAGAAAAAATAAGTTAAAGGTTATTAGCTGATCTGTAATGAACTGAGAAAAATACTTCGTAATAATAATTTTGAATGTAAAATATTTTTAATTGATTATGAAATTCATCATCAATCATCATCTCATCCTTTGAAAATGGTTCTTAATTTTTTAAGTAGTTACAGACAATACAGTCTTCAAATTCTTGACGAACATTATCGAACGTTTTCCTGGATACAGATCAGTATGCTTGTATAAGGTTTTCCCGTAATTGAACCGTAAACAACAGATGTTAGGTGTTCCCAGAGCAAAAAATCAAGTGGCGTTAGGTCTGGCGATCCCGCTGGGCTCAATAAGACCTCGCCTACCAACAGATTTATTTGGATGATGATCATCCCATCATTGTCTAAATGGAAGTACACAATGAAGGGGGGCACCGTCTTGTTGAAAATGTGGTAAATGTTCGTTTAAAAACAGATTTTCTTGAAAATCTGTCTGTCTACTTCGTGAATAATTAAAAGATCGATCCTATTCTGAATCTTGACATAAAATGCTCAGTTCAGGTTTCCCGCTATAAATAACAGCCCATTAATAGCATCCCCTAATATCCCAGCCCAAAACATTAATATTTTCAGGGTACCGAGTATGACCTTTAAAAATGTGTGGGTTCTCGTCACTCCAATAACGGCAGTTTTGTTTCTTAGCTCACTTCGGTCCATTACCTTAGTGAGGGTCTGGGGGTATCATGCGTAGCCTGGCTGACCATTGATCGCGATTCTAGGCCATGTGAACTGCTCCATGCAAGGTGGCGCCCATCATGGGTTTTGTTTGGTCAACCCATCGTTTCGGTGATATTTATTTCACGTCCATTTATTTGTCCTCGACCATTAGACGTTCGATCGAGTCGTCTTTTCGGGCAATGTGGCCAAAGTATCGGAGGAAAGACTGGCTGACCTTTGCGTATGGCTGCGACTGTATGTTTAGTTTGTTTAATATGGAGTCATTCGTGCGGTGCAAAGTACAGGCTATTTGCAACATGCGTCTTACACCAACATTTCAAACGCATCTATTCTTCGCTTGTCTGCCTCCCTTACAGTCCAGGTTTATGAAGCATAGCCGGCGAGTGCAAGAATTAAAGCCACACGATCACCTAACAAGGCGTAGATTCGGTGAATGGGCCCAGAACCCATTGCCGTTAATCCCGATTTTCATAAGATAATTTTTTTTAGCGATGAAGCTCACTTTTGGTTGAATGGCTACGTCAATAAACAAAACTGCTGTCAGAGATGCGACATTTTTGTCAGCAATGTTTCTTAGGTGGGAGAATGTCAGAGATGCGAGTATATGAGACGGAAGAATGGAGAGAGAAAAAAAAACCGGTAAGATTTTGGCGTTGTCCGAAAAAAAAGTAAAGTTTTTATGTACAGACATCTCGGTGTTTTTTTTAACGAACCCGTCGACGGCCCTTTGAAACGGGTAGTTTCTTTTGGTGCACGACACAACATTTGGCGACCGTGACAGAACATTTTCTGGAAAAAATAGTGGAACTTTTCGGTCTGTGCATAAGCAGGTAAACAGCTCCGAAAAAACAAAATCCATACCAGCGTAGTTGAGTTTTGCAATCTTTTAACGGGTTTCGATCTTTGTCATTTTAACCTCGAAACTTTGAGTGATTTTGAATCGGGTTTGCAAAACATTTATGATGGCTACGGGACTTGAAGTTACAAAGATAAGCCGTACCGCGTACCGGAGTTCGTTTACAGGAACCGCGAACGAACTAGAATTGGAGTTATAGTCGGAAAATCCAGACAAAGATTTTATACAAGTTTCCTTCGAAATGTTACAGTCAAAATTCGACTGTCTGCGCAAAATTGACTGTGAACTGTATGACCTGTTGTTGGAAATGTCGACAGTCGCCGAACTTGAAGCTGATACAGAAAGCTGTGATGTCTATACCAAGAAATTCACTACACTGCGGCTGAAATGTAGCAAGGTTCTTGAATCAGGCGCCCTAACGGGAAGTAGTGACAGAGGGGCTGATGGAAGAAGTACCGTCAGTTTCGAAGATAACCACACAGGTATGCGTAAATTTAGACTTCCTCGTATTGAGTTCAAACACTATGACGGTATCATTAAAGACTGGTTGGCTTTTTGGGCTCAATTTAAAAAGGTTCATCAAGATGAGAGTATAGACAACCATGATAAAATTGAATACTTAATTCAGGCAACTTTACCTGGAAGTCGAGCCCGACAACTTGTTGAAAGATATCCCGCCATGAGTGAGAACTATATAATAAAATTATAGAAAGCGTGCAAAGTAGATTCGGCAGGGAGGACCTTCAAATAGAGGTATATGTTAGGGAGTTATTAAAGTTGATTTTAACCAACACAACCTCTAAACAAAAGTTGGAGATAAGCAGTCTGTATGATCAAATTGAAACTCAGTTGCGAGCTTTGGAGACACTGGAGATAACAACTGATAAATTTTCGGCCATGTTGTAACCATTGATAGAGTCTTGTTTACCCCAGGATTTACTTAGGGTCTGGCAACGTTCAGCTATTTTTAATAGCCCTGCTAGTGGTGAGGACCCAACTGACTCTTCGCTAGAAGTTCGTCTAAAGCGACTTATGCTTTTCTTCAAACAAGAGGTGGAAAATGAGCTGCGCATTAGTTTAGCAGTTGAAGGTTTTGGTTTTGCCGGTAGTACGAGGTCATCTGGAGGAGACTATGCTGCACAAAGACGGGGAAAAGACAGGCTTCATAACGAACCAACTGCTTTGGGTCTTGTTAATGCAGAGAGTAGTCGCACTAGTCACTGATTGTTTTGTTCAGGTACTCACTTGTCCGAAGCCTGTTTTAAAGCCCAAAGAATGGGCTTGAAACAAAGGAAGAAGTGGTTGCTAAACGGAGAGCCTGTTTTCGTTGTCTGAAAATTGGTCACCAGTCGAAACAGTGTAGGGGCAGGTTGACATGTTTGTTATGTGGTCGTTCGCACGTTTCTTTAATGTGCTCAGAGCTACCCGCCACAAATAAGCAGGAAGGTGGAAATGACAAGCAGGGTGAACCATCCACGACGGAGGAACCAAATGGTGGTCATCTTAAGGAACATACGCTAGCTAATCACACGTCTACTGAAGTATTTTTGCAAACGCTGCGGGTGACCATAAAAGGAGATAGAGGTTCGAAAGTAGTTAGGGCTTTGGTGGATACTGGCTCACAACGGTCATATATACTGAAGGATACTGCCACACAGCTTCACTGCCAACCCAAAAGAGCGGAAAGGATTGTACCTTGCCTTTTTGAGTCCGTTTGACCGTAGAGGTCTATTTTTACATACTTTTGACGCCTGGGACCAGTTTACTATTTGTGGTACTATACCGCCGGTGTTTTATGGACCTTGGACCAATGAGTTAGACATTTTGGGTATCAATGTATCAGATGGTGTGCAGTCCGGTCCAATTGAATTGCTATTAGGGGCTGATGTTATAGGTACGTTATACACCGGACGACGAGAATAATTACGCTGTGGATTGGTTGCCACGGAGACTCAACTAGGCTGGACACTTATGGGAAAAGTTTCAAGCAGCAATGGCACTCGTTCAACTACCGCCATGACGACGTTAAACTTGTTGATGCAAAACGCGTCCCTTACTCAACTGTGGGAACTGGAAGCTCTTGGGATTAAGGAGCCTTCGGATAAACGTAGCAAAGATGCCGCCGTTGCAGCCAGGGAACTTTTTAATCAGACAATCCACATTGATTCAGAAGGGCGCTACGAGGTCAGGTTACCATGGCTGAAAGACCATCCTCCACTTTACAGCAATTATAATTTAGCACAGAAGAGATTGGAGTCTGTTGTTCGAAAATTGAAATCTACCGGTTTGTGTGATCAATACGAACAGATTTTTTCCGAGTGGGAAGCAGAGGGAATCATCGAGAAGGTTAATCCAGGCAAAGTTAATCATCTTCTAGGACATTATCTGCCCTACAGGCCTGTTATCAAAGAGAGCAGTGTGACTACAAAAATAAGGCCGGTTTTTGACGCTTCGGCTCATGAGAAACAGAAACCTGCTCTGAATCATTGCCTTGAAAAGGGACCCAATCTGATAGAACAAATACCTTCCATGTTATTGCGATTCAGAGAGAAAAGGATTGGAGTAGTGGCTGATATTCGTAAGGCGTTCCTGCAAATAAGTGTACATACTGCAGATCGTGACTTCTTAAAATTTTTATGGCTAGACTCTCAAGGACGCGAAGTCGTATGCAACCATCGAAGAGTAGTTTTTGGGTTGAATAGCAGTCCTTTTCCCCTTGGAGCCACTTTGGATCATCATTTGTCCCAATGTTTGGATTTGTGCTGTTCAGCTGAGTCGAGTGGTAATCTGCTGTATTCCTGTGGGACGGTGGAGAAATTGAAACGAAGTTTTTATGTGGATAATTGAATGGTTAGCTTATCCACAGAAGAAGGTGTTGAAAAGTTCATCCGGGAATCAACAACCATAATGAAACAAGGACTGTTTGATCTAAGAGGGTGGGAGCGCACTGGAGGAATGAATTTTGGTGATTTTGAAGAAACCTGTGCAGTGCTCGGCCTGAATTGGTACCCCAAAGGAGATTATCTTACTTTGAATTACAGTTTCCTGAAAGACGTTACTTTGGAGATGAACGCTTTTACTAAGCGACAGATACTCGCTTTGACACAGAAAGTTTTTGACCCAATTGGTTTTGTCAGTCCCACTACGCTTATTCCGAAACTGATGCTTCAACAATTATGGAAGGACTACCTGACCTCGAATCAACCAGTGGCTGAAGACTTAGCTCAGAAGTTTATGAGTTGGATTAAAGAGTTGCATTACCTGCAACAGATTGAAATACCTTGTTGGATAATGGCTGGCACCAACGAAGCGGGGGAATTAAGTTTGCACACTTTTTGTGACGCCAGCCAATCGGCATATGGTTGTGTTGTCTTTTTACGAGCTGTCCGAGGCGGTGAGGTGTCGGTATTTCTGTTGGGTGCAAAAGCAAGAATTTCGCCCATGTGTAAATCAGCTACAAAAATGACCATACCTCGGCTGGAACTGTTAGCGGCCATCATAGGCGCTTGTCTTTACTCATCTTTGGTGGTAAATTTTCAACAAGGGATACCATGTTTTTTTTGGAGCGACTCTTCCACTGTAGTACATTGGATCCAACGAAGGGAGCAGTGGGGAGAGTTTGTGTGGAACCGCGTAGACGAGATAAGGAAGTTGAAATCGGCGGAAGATTGGCGACATTTGCCAGGAGTGTATAATCCAGCCGACTTACCATCCTGTGGGTGTTCTCCGAAGCAGTTACTCGACTTAAGATGGTGGGAGGGACCCCGATAGCTTTACACCGATCCAACTACCTGGCCAACTGCAGTTGAACTTCCCAATGAGGAAGCGATTAATGAGGAAAAGAAAAAGAAACTTGTCACTACGTTGAACAATTTGGAGAAAAGCGAAATTTGGCACTTTAATTAATTTGCGAAGTACACCAAAACAGTACGTATATTTTGGTGATCATTTATTACCAATTGCAGACGACTCGTCACAAAGAAGTATGGTGAACTCGACGCGGACGAGCATAACGCGGACTGTTTCACTGGATTGAACGACTCTAGACTATTTGGTTTTTCCCCTGCGTATGATGAGAAAGGATTGCTACGTATCAAGTCCAGAATATCTACAAGGTCAGATAGCGATGACTTTCGTTTTCCTATAGTGTTGCCATCCAAACATGCTATAGTGAAAAGTATGATCATGGAAGCCCATGTTAAGTCATGTCATGTCGGGACACAGGGTCTGCTTTCATTCCTTCGAGAGAGATTTTGGTTGCTTAGTGGAAGGCGAACCATTAGATCAGAACCAAAGCAGTGTGTGGTTTGTCACCGGTTTAACTCCAAGAATTTGTCTGCTAAAACGCCATCGCTACCCATGGATCGTGTACGAGATGTGGCAGCTTTTGAGGTGACCGGAGTAGATTTTTCGAGGCCGCTGTACCTTAAAACTGGAGAGAAGGCATGGATATGTTTATTTACTTTCGCCGTGTATCTAGCCGTACATTTGGAACTTACCACTTCACTCTCCACCCCTAGTTTCCTCCAAGCACTTAGTCGATTATTGGCGCGTCGAGGTAGACCAAATACTATCTACAGCGACAACGGTACGAATTTCCTAGGAGTCGCAAACGCATTTTCGACATTAGATTGGGAGACGATTACACGGGAAACCGCTATCCAGCGTATTACTTGGAAGTTTAATCCCCCTACTGCAGCCTGGTGGGGCGGATTTTGGGAGCGGCTAATAGGTGTTCTAAAACAGCTATTAAGGCGAGTCTTGGGACGAGCCAGCCTCAACTATGAAGAGCTATCGACGCTCTTGTGTGAGTGCGAGTCAGTAGTCAACTCAAGACCTCTCACTTCCTTGTCAGAGGATCCCCAATATTTGATTGCATTGACTCCTCTCATGTTTTTAAGAGAACATATAGAAGACAGATTACCCGATTGTGACGTCATTGATAACACCTCATTTAGCCGAAAGATCCGGAAGCTTAAGACTTTACGTGAAATGCTGCGAAAACGTTTTCGCTCAGAATACTTGGGCCAGTTGAAGCTATTTTGCGAGGGAAAAGTGACCCGCCTAGTTGACATTGGTGAGCTGTTACTCATCGGCAGCGACAATACGAAGCGTTTGGAATGGCCCATCGGACGAGTTGTAGAAGTTCTTCCAGGAAGGGATGGGCAGATTCGTTTAGCCAAAGTGGAGACGATCAAAGGATGCTTGCTTCGTCTACTACAACGATTATTTCCATTGGAGTGTGGACGTGATCCTGAAAGACTTTCAGAGTTGGACGCTGTTAAGCCTCGTGTTCGAACTGAGACTGAAGTGGATTTTCCTATGACTTCGGCAGAATGCCAAAACCAACAGATGCAGCTTTCCCAGAAGAGTCGTGAACCTGAGATTGAAGATGTCGGTATTGAAGTCGAAAAAACGACTCGGTGAGGACGTATTAGTAAGATTCCAAGTCGTTATTTAGAATAGAGTTTGTTCTATAGTTAGTTTGATGTACTTACCATATCAGCTCTGTTTAGCATTACAAACTTAATTTTTTTTTTAGTTTTAAGAAACATTTTTGTCAGCAATGTTTCTTAGGTGGGAGAATGTCAGAGATGCGAGTATATGAGACGGATGAATGGAGAGAGAAAAAAGAAAACCGGTAAGATTTTGGCGTTGTCAGAAAAAAAGTAAAGTTTTTATGTATAGACATCTCGGTGGTTTTTTTAACGAACCCGTCGACGGCCCTTTGAAACGGGTAGTTTCTTCTGGTGCACGACACAACAACTGCCGTATTTGGAGTCACGATAATCATCAAGTGTATGTTGAGACATCGTAACATTCAGAAAAAACTGACTGTTTGGTGTGCTTTATGGGCTGGTGGAATCATTGGTCCGTATTTCTTTAAAAATGATGCTGGCCAGAACGTTACAGTCAATGGTGACCGCCACAGAGCCATGATTACTGACTTTTTCGTGCCTCAATTGAACGAACATGATGTGCAAGAGCTGTGGTTGCAACAAGACGGCGGAACATGTCACACAGCGCGTGCCACAATTGATTTACTGAAGGAAACGTTTGGTAACAGCATAATTTCACGTTTCGGACCCGTAAATTGGCCTCCAACATCGTGCTATTTAACACCACTAGACTATTTTCTGTGGGGATATATGGTCGCTAGACTACGCCGATAAGCCCGAAACGATCGACCACTTGGAAGACAACATTCGCCGCGTTATTGCTTATTGCCGATATACGGCCACAAATGTTGGAAAAAGTGATTGAAAATTGGACCTCAAGATTAGATTACGTCAGAGCCAGCTGTGGCGGTCATATGCCAGAAATAATATTTATACGCCAAAAGATTATCTTTTGAAGAAAGTCAATTTCATGTCAATTTTAGAAATCCATCCATGTTTTATTCCATTTCAAAGTTCTATACCTCTAAAAAAACACTCTTTAGTAGTATGTAGTAGCAACTTTTATTGGACGACTTACATTTGGAAGGAGCCTTATAAAACATTTTGAAATCTTCATTAAAGCAAATTACTTTATCTCAATATCTGAAAACGTAATTTGAAACTTGACAAACTTGTAACTTTTTTGTACTATTTCTAATATTTTGTCAGATTCAAGAAGGCATCTTAATTTCTGGAAGTTGCGTAACAGAATCAAGTTTGACTCAGGGAAGCGAAGTTCTAGCCGATAAAATTCATAAAGTTTTAACTCAAATGCTCATTAAATCGAAAATTTCCAATTTGAAAGTTGGCGATAAATTCAAATCGAATTTGGTTTTAGCGTTCGTTTAGCTTTAGAAATGTTTTGCAACTCGAAATTTTGTCGTTCAATCCGATCACAGCAAGCACGAGTAACCTGAACGTACAAATTATCATTACCACAGACAATATTCAGTTATGAAAAAATGAACATATAAAAAGCATAAACTTTATAGTTTCAGTTAGGCTTCCGATCTTCAAAACGCCCCATTTATGAAATTAATTTGTAATTAAAACATAATATCAGGATACCAAAAAAAGAAATTCACTAAATAAAAGTTGTGTATTTTTTTTATTTGTCCAATCAACTCGTAATACTTCTATAATGATATATGGAGAATTAAGAAACAATTACGCTAAATTGTAAACAGTGAATTCGGTTTTGCCATAACCGTAGTATTCCCACCAGACCGACCTGGCTTTGGCAGCTAATTTATGAAAATGCTTAATCATACCTTAATACCAACCGAAAGTTCTACTACATACATAATAGCCGTCGAAACTTTGTTGCTAACTTTTCGAAGCCGAGCATATTAATTCCAATTCTCATCGCAATGAAGTTGAATTTGAAACTTGCGGAAAGATTGCAATTGAAACCTGAAACGTGGCGATTGTTTATTTACTGTTCATGCTTTAAATTTGAAGTGAAAAATGCTCAAAATTTTTGAATAATTATGTTTAAGTTTCTAAATATTGTTTAATTTAGTGTTCCTTTAGCATAAAGTAATTTAGGAATTATTCAATTTCTTAATTATTAAGGTTCAATCAATCAATCATTATTTCATTATGCAATTATCAAGGTTCAACAGTGTCATTTCCCACACTGTGGAACAACGATATTTGTCGTCTCTAACGGTCTTCGAGTTCTTCATTATATTCCATACTCTGGGACAAAATAAAAGTCTGATTTAATGTTTACTTATGCGATATCAGGACTCGTAAAATTTTGAAAATTTACGCGAATTTTGTCATACAAAAAGGTATTGTGTATTTTTTTGTACCACAAGATTTATTCTGTAATGTACAGGCCCGCTCAAATTGTCTTTTTTACAGTAAGATGTCTATACAGGTCTTCAGGTGTTTGTAAGTTAAAAATCCATATAAGTGTAGGTGAACGAATTCACGTTCGGTTAAAGGAAACAGGAACTCTTAAGAAAGCAAGACACCTCTTTGATGCACTTCGGAAGGTAAGAACCCTGCACCGTGGAAGCAGTTTTTAATTTGCTCGGAGAAAACTCGGAAACAAACAGCAGGAAAATAACGCTAACCAAAAACATTTCTTATGTTCTGGTATGGAAAATTTTAATTGATAATTTATTATATCTTACCAGATTCAAAGAGTTCATGCACTTCTCCCTCGGAACTTTCCATAACAGTAGTAGTAAACATCTTTATTTCTATCGACCTATCGACTAAGGCTATCGACCTATCGGTCTTTCTTCCCTTGTTTAATACATATAGTCTTAATCTAAATAAAAAACAAAGATGAAAATTCTCTTATTCTAGGTTAATAATCTTATTAAATAAACTTTCCAATTCTAATGACAAGAAAAAATTATTTTATTGTCCAGTAGTCAGTTGCGTTTGTAAGTGTTCGAATAGCGTTGATGTAGGGAAAAGGAAGCGGGATTGTCTGGTCGGTCTTGTAAGACAAAGGGGATTCAGTATGGTCCAGTTGTAGGGGTTGTTTGTCCATCTTGTCTGCAGATGTATGAGTCTTTCCGAAATCTTTGTCATGTTTGTGCGTTCGTATAGTAGTTGGGTGGAGGGGTTAGTGGTCTGGTAAGTGGTAATTATAGATATCATGGCAGTATATATTATATAGGAATGGTGAGAGCGGGGATCCTTGCGGGAGTCCTTGTTCAGGGGAAAAGGAAAAAGATAATATGTTGTCAATTCGTACTTGTAGTAGTCTGTTTTCAAGTAAGTTTTTTTATGATGTGAAGTAGATATGTTGGTGTGTGGAGTTTGTGAAGTTTGTAGAGTAAGCCCATATGCCAGACACTGTCAAAGGCCTTGTTAATGTCCATGAATAGACACGCCGACTTTCCGTCAGTTAGGTGAGTCGTTTGCATATTGTTGGCCAAAATAAAGAGCGGATGAATAGTCGAGTGATGTTGTTTGAAACCAAATTGATAGGTAGGTATATATTTTCCAATCACTTTTTCAAGCCGCTGCTTTCTTATGTATTCAAAAACTTTGCTTAGTACTGGAAGTAGTGTAATTGGTCTGTAGTTGCTCGGTTGTGTATTGTCCAGTCCATTTTTGGGTATAGGGATTAGTAAGCCGTTTTTTCCCTGTTTTTGGGATTTTGTTATTTGTGATGCAGTTGTTCGATTCAGTTAGGATCAGTTTGTGTGTTTCTTGAGTTAGGCTTCTCAAGAGTTTTGCCTTAATTTTATCATTTCCCGGTGTTGTGTTTTTGATATGCGCTAGGGCTTCATCGTACTCTGTGTCTGTGATCAGTTTGTAGGTATAGTTTGGTGAGCTGTTAAAATAGTTCAAGTACCAGTCGTTGATCAAGTTCCAGTTGTCATTGTCGAAGTTAGGGTTTGTCGATATGCTGAAGGCCCTTTGATAGTGTCTGGCGAACGCGTCCGCTTCGTCATTGTCTGTGTAACGTTCTATTCCGTTTTCGTCAATTGTGTCAGTAGTGAAACAAGTGGGTTTTTCGGGTTTTTAGGCCGTCGTTCGGTAGAATTTCGTCTTGACGTTTCGCAAGCACGTGTGGCTTGCATCTTCAGAAGTGGTTTGCTTGAACGCTTACACTGTTCTGATGCGATTCCTCAGGCGCAGTCCGTATTTATGCACCGGTTGCGATGACGTGGTTTGTGATGACGTGGCCTGTGTCATCGGAGCTTGCGCATTCTGTTGGCTGTTGCTATCCTCCGGTGTACATGATTCTCTCTCCTGTCCTGAGCTGTTGTTTTTTCTTGCTGTTTTTGCGTTGGTGAGTGCTGGAAACCATATTCTGTTCAGCGCCATTGTCTCTTCTTTTCTGTTGAAATTGTCGTCGTGTTTGTAGATTTCAATGGCTTCTCGTATTAGTCGGGGGCGATACCCTGTTGTCGTGGCCAGGACCTGTGCCTCTCCGAAATATATGTTGTGTGTTCCATCGCTGAGGGCATGTTCCGCCACTGCCGACTTCTCCACATGTCCAAGTTTGCAATTCCGTCGATGTTCTTCTAATCTTGTCGCAACCGATCTCTTAGTAGTTCCTATGTAGACGCTTCCACAGGAGCATGGAATCCGGTAGATTCCCGCAGTTGCTAGGTGAGGTCTTTTGTCTTTAACTGACCCTAGACATTCTCGGATCTTTGTTGTGGGCTTGTAGACCGTTCTTATGTTGTGTTTCCTCAAGAGCCTACCAATTCTGTCCGTAACCCTGGGAACATAGGGCAGGAAAGCTTTCAGAGTGGACTCACTTTTTTCAGCACGTCCCACTCCTACAGCTTTTTTGATGTCCAACTGGGAATATCCGTTCTGAAGAAAAGCTTTTTCCAAGTGCTGTAGTTCCGTTGTTAGATGTTGTGGTCCACATATTTTTCTATATCTAGGTCGACCCCAATAGCGACGACTAAATATGATGGCGTAATTTGGGGTTTGCTAATAGGCTGTCGGATTTGTGTGTTGTAGGTGCTGCTTGCTTGAAAGATTTGATTATATTTCTCTCTGTAAGCTTTTGCAGAGTTTTTGTGGCATTTTCTGGGGTGTTGGTTTTTATAAGGGAGTTGTTTTCTTGTTTTATGACATTGTCTTTGTTGTTTACGTCATTTTCTACCCATTTTAGGGCTAGTTGCACTCCCGTGATTGCTGTCGTTGTGTACACAATAAATGCTGAGGTGAATGTTGGGCGTTTATCTTGTCTTGTAATTGCCTTGAATGACGGTTGTGTTGATTTGATGGCTGAAGTTGATGGTCGCTCCAGTGTGGGTCTTTTGGACTCTTGGGTTGGGGTTGTAGGGTTGGTGACGGTTGCCTTTGTTGGTTTTCGACCTCTTTTTTTATTTCGGTCTCATAAAGCCGCCATCCTTGCCATGTGCCTGTCCGAATCGGATTCTAGGGAGCTCCCTATATCCATGTTTTGTTGATTTGTCAACCAGTCCTTTTATTCGGTTCGATTCACAGAAACACGACACTGAATGTAAAACTGGTTAGTTTTTAAGGCTTCGCTCAGGCGCGAAATTCTCCGGATACTTTCGTACTCGACACGTCTTATCGCTTCCAAGGTTGCTACGAGACTCTTTCCATAACATTTATTTAAACTTTTGTCGTTGGCTTGTCCGAGCCTAATTCATTATTATAAAAGGTGTTTTTTTAGAGGAATAGAACTTTCAAATTTAATAAAACAAGGATGAATTTTTAAAATTGACATGAAATTGACTTTATTCAATATTTATGCCAAAATGATAATATTTTGGCATTATAATTTAATTTTTTTGTATATTGTTTTTCCTGACTGTACTTTAATTCATTCCACGCACGGCAACACGGGTTGCCAACATCTCACCGCAGAAGATCTACACCGGCTCGGTTCATTTACGTCCGAACACGTATGACCGATGTCTGGCGTATAAGGCAGGGTCTACCTAAGCCTTACTGACGAGTCCAATAGGTAGACCCGGGACGAAACGCAGGGCTCATCACATAACACCATAATTAGTGACAATAAAATTGACTGAAAACCCAGGAATACATTGGAATGAATTAAAGTACAGTCAGGAAAAAGAATATACAAAAAGATATAGATGCTTGGGAAAAAAGCAGAATGGAACGAGTGGCAGCATCGGCAACACGGGTTGCCAACATCTCACCGCAGAAGATCTACACCGGCTCGGTTCATTTACGTCCGAACACGTATGACCGATGTCTGGCGTATAAGGCAGGGTCTACCTAAGCCTTACTGACGAGTCCAATAGGTAGACCCGGGACGAAACGCAGGGCTCATCACATAACACCATAATTAGTGACAATAAAATTGACTGAAAACCCAGGAATACATTGGAATGAATTAAAGTACAGTCAGGAAAAAGAATATACAAAAAGATATAGATGCTTGGGAAAAAAAGCAGAATGGAACGAGTGGCAGCATCGGCAACACGGGTTGCCAACATCTCACCGCAGAAGATCTACACGGGCTCGGTTCATTTACGTCCGAACACGTATGACCGATGTCTGGCGTATAAGGCAGGGTCTACCTAAGCCTTACTGACGAGTCCAATAGGTAGACCCGGGACGAAACGCAGGACTCATCACATAACACCATAATTAGTGACAATAAAATTGACTGAAAACCCAGGAATACATTGGAATGAATTATAATTTAAATATGATTTCTAGCATTAGACCGCCACGGCTGGCTCAAGGTCCGATTTTCAATCAATTTTTCCAACATTTGTGACCGTATATCGGCAATAACGCGGCGAATGTTGTCCTCCAAGTGGTCGATCGTTTCGGGCTTATCGGCGTAGATTATAGCTTGATCAATATCATTGCAAGATTACGTCAGCTTGTCGCGCTTTGTCCGGTAATGAGTGTTAACCATTGGGCACGTCGTAGCTAATTCTGTATTGTTTTATCAGCGCCAAACGCCAAAGAGGGAGTTTATATGTTTATTATCATTGACACTTGCATATATATATGGCGCATGTGATGAGCCATGCGAGTAGTAGTTCGTTCGGTCGACTCCAACCAAGCCTTTGTTCCTTTGAAGTGCCCGATTGTCTTTACTGTGTTATTGATAAGTTGTATCATTGTGCTTCTCAGCGCGATTAATCAACTGATAGACAGGATATTAATACATTCTGTGTTTGTTGTAGGTTGAAGGAACCATGGTGCCGCTCACAACTGAGGAAATTGTGAGGAGGTTCGAGGCGCTGGAGTCCAGACTGGAACCCACCTTAGAGGAGCTTAAGTGCTCCAATGAAAAGGTGGCTTACTGGATGGAACGAGCCGAAAGAGCTGAAAAGCTTTT
This sequence comes from Dendroctonus valens, assembly GCA_024550625.1. NCBI lineage: Eukaryota > Metazoa > Arthropoda > Insecta > Coleoptera > Curculionidae > Dendroctonus > Dendroctonus valens. Next base: position 4,229,833 of record JAJTJO010000096.1, read on the forward strand.
GAAGCCCAGCAGCCAAGAACCAGCTAGGAGGAGGAAGAGATGGAGGATGAGTCCGCTGGTGAGAATGAGACGGAAGAGGGACCCTCTGAGGCGGCAGCTTCCCCGGCAGCCCCAAGGAGGGCAGATTCCGGTAACGGACTCTTCCGACGGCGAGGGTTTGAAACCCAAAATCGCCGACGGAAGAGAAAGCGGACCCGGCCCATGTCCTCCAGTGAGGAGGAAACGAAAACTAAAAATAATTCTAACTGCTAGATAACTAAAATAAATCCTCAGCCCAGCCAAGGACTACCCAGCCAGAAGCCAGAAGTCAAGAGATGAAGAAGCAGGCCACACCTGCCCCCCAGCAGCAACCGGAGAGGAGGACAAAGATTCCTCCAATTGTCCTCCGGCAAAAAGAGAAATATGATGAGATCACTAAACTGAATGAGCGAAAAATCAGCTAAGGCTGTGGCGTGACAACCAAGGAGGATGTCAGCACACACCTTCCAACAATCGAAGACTACAGGGCGATGATTCGGGTACTGGACAAATACAATTACCGGTACCACACATACCAGCTTGAGGAGGAAAAGCAGCTCCGAGTGGTTATACGAGGAGTGGTAGAGTCATGTACAGAGCCCAAAATCAGGGAAGAGCTCAGTAGCCAAGGGTTCTACCCTACCACAACTGTCAGGTGGCGAAAAAATGGAAATCCAATCGCAGTAGACCTGGTGCTGCTGCCAAAATAGGAGAAGACCATTTTGAAATAAGGAGCCTTGGGAACTTGCGAGTCAGAGTCGAGTCCCAGCATGCGAAAAGCCAAACTACGCAGCGCTTCAGATGCCAACTCTTCGGTCACGGTCAGTCCAAGTGCACAGCAGCGGCCAAGTGCGTAAAGTGTGCAGGAGCACACTAAACCAGGGAGTGTAAAATCCGCAAAGAAAAGGCTGCAAAATGTGCCAATTGTGGAGGTGCACATCCAGCCTCCTATTCAGGATGCCCAGAAAAACCAGCTCAGAAACAAGAGAAGAAGCTGGCAACAATCACAACACGCAGTAATCCAAACAGCCAAGCCACAAGTCACAAGCCAAATGCCGCAAGCTGCCACCAGCTACAGCGCCGCAGCCAGAAAGAACCTGCCCCTAACAAGCCCCCCAACGTCAACAAGGCTCACCAGGGGCGGTGGAGCAATAGTCCCAGTGAAGGGGTCCATTCAACACCATGAAATTGTCAAACCATCGACAAGAATAGAAGAAACCATGGTGGCCATCCAAATGGAGAAGGTGGAGATCAGAGTCGGGTCCGTATACGTCAGTCATAGCGATACGTTGTGTCCCGAGGATGTTCGAAACTTTTCCCGGATGACCGCCCAACGATACACGGAGGGGACTTCAATGCCAAAAACGAATATTGGGGATGCAACTATACCACGTACAGAGGCCGCATGCTATCAAACGAAGCAAGTACCGCTATGTTTGAGATAGACGCACCCCAAGAGCCAACACACATTCCACCAATTGGCAGAGATGACATCCTGGACATATTACTGTACAAAAGCGCAGGAAGACTGTCCAGCCCCGAAGTGCTCCAGGAGTTATCGTCGGACCACTTGCCGGTACTCCTGCAAATTGGACCAAACCAAATCAAGGGTATCACTGTGACAAAAAGGACCACGAACTGGCAGACTTTCCAGCACACATTGGAAAGCTCCAGCAAAATCCCCCAGCCCACAACAGAGGACAACCTGGACCAGGCAGTCGAAAAGCTCACCGGGGAAATCAAGAACGCCCTGGCAGCCTCAACAAGTCAAACCGTCGTACCGGCCAACCAAAAAGACCAAATACCTCCCTGGTTAAAAGCCAAAATCAGGGAGAAAAACCGGATACGACACAGAGCCATGCGAACACAAGACGTATACCTAAAAAAACAAGTCAACCGCCTCCAGGCTGCGATCCAGGAAGACATCATAGAAGTTCGATCGCAGCACTGGGATGCTCGCATGGACGAAATAAAGGCTGACGAGTCAAACGTAGAGCTGTGGAAACTAGCCAGGAACCTCAACAATGGACCAAGGCAACCAATACCACCTATACAGGAGAACGGAATCACCACTGTGGACCCCAAGGAAAAACTGGAGCTCTTTGCAAACCATCTGGAGCTCCAATGCAGAGTAAACTGGTTGATCACCCAGAACAAGAAGAGGAAGTGGAAAAGACTGTAGCCGCCCACATCCAAAACTGGCAGCCCACACAAGCCAATGAAGTCACCACAGAGATCATCCAGGACATCATCAAGGGGACAAAAAGCAAAAAGGCCCCTGGACATGATGGAATATCGAATGAGGTCCTCAAGAAACTACCAAAAACAACAATTGAGAACCTCACCACAGTGGCAAACGCAATAATGGACCTTCAGTACTTCCCGAACACCTGGAAGAAGGCAATTGTGATATTGGTGCCCAAAACGAGAGCAAGCAGCAAGCTGCTTAAGTCCTACAGGCCTATCAGCCTATTACCTATGATGGCCAAAGTTATGGAGAGGTGTATCCTGAAGCACATCCAGGATACAATAGAGGACAAGAAGGTGCTGCTGGATGAGCAACATGGATGCAGGCCGGGGCATGGCACTAACACACTCACCACCCGGCTGACAACAAGGATCCAGCAAAGGTTAAACCGCCCAAGAAACGGTCTAGGAGCCGTTTTCCTAGACATGTCAAAGGCGTTTGACAAAGTTTGGCACCAGGCCCTGATAGCCAAGATGATAACAGCCGGCATTCCGGGACACCAAACTAAGCTCATCAGCAGGAAAATGGAGTTTAACCCGGAGAAAACGCAAGCCATTTTCTTCACCAGGTGCTCCAAGACGCAGCAAGCCATACTAGAGCTTGCAGGACAGCGGCTGACCTGAAAGTCCAAGGTAACCTATCTTGGACTTATCTACGACAAGCGACTAGTATGGCACGAACAGATGACAGCAACAGCAGCGAAGGCAAGATACCTGCTCCAGGCCTACTATCCTCTGCTGACAGGTAAGTTCTACCTGAGAACAAAGGTTAGAGCTTACAAACAGCTAATCCGTCCGGTGCTGACCTATGGATCAACTGCATGGTCCACAGCCTGCATCACGCAAAAGAAGAATATAGCGGCAATCCAAAACAAGATATTGAGGATAGCAGCCAAGGCCCCGTACTTTGTCAGAAATACCACCCTGCAAAGAGACCTGAAAACAGAAAACCTGTTGGAGCATATCCGGAACTTAACAACAAAGTTCCTGGATAATGCCCGGCAAAGCAAGAATCCCACAGTCCGGGTTTCTTGCACCAACAAATATCACAGTGACCGCAGACCTCTCCCTGCGGACACTGTCTAAGAAGAAGACGTGGACCACATGCGATGACCAGTTCCAGCACCACATCGAGGACCATGGGCTAGCTTTAGGAAGCAAGAGAGGTAGTGGGCTTAGGTTAGGCATGTGCTTATGTTACGTTTAAATAGAATAAGTTAGAAGCCAAACTACATTTATTATGTTAGTCATTATTATTGTTAGTACATAAGTATATGTCACGGAGTCCCTAGAGGAATTAGGTTTAAGTTATCAGTCATGTAGTCCCTAGAGGACCAGGATTAGGTTTAAGTTATCCGTCATGGACTCACTAGAGTAGGTTTAGGTTAGATTTAGGAAGCAAGATAGTCAGTAGGCTTAGGTTGGGCATATGCCTATGTTAGGTTTAAGCAGAATAAGTCAGAAGGCAAACTACATTGTTAGTTCATAAATATACGTCACGGAGTCCCTCGAGGAATTAGGTTTAAGTTATTAGTCATGTAGTCCCTAGAGGACCAGCATAGTGTTTAAGTAAGTTAGTTATCCGCCACGGAGTTAGTAGAGGACCACGACCAGGTTTGAATTAGCTAAGGTAGTAAGAGAGGCTGTAATAGACTTTGGTCTAAAATTAGGGGTAATGTGCCCATGTTAGATTAAGGTAGATCAGAGATGTCAGTAAACATAGAGTGTAAAACACTCTAAAGATGTTAGATTTAAGTACTCGTAGATAAGTTAGCAGTAGGAAATTTTATAAAATTTGGCTGAAGTGGAAAAGTGGAATATGTTCAAGTATGAGCCATGCGTTTCGTCTCGGGCCTACCTAGTGGACTCGTCAGTAAGGCTTAGGTAGGCCCTGCCTTATACGCCGGATACGGGTTATACATGTTTGGAAGTATATGAACCGAGCCGGCGTAGCTCTTGGGCGGTGAGATACATGTTGGCTGTCCGCCACATATACTTTACTAAATTAATAACATTTGTTATTAATTTTGGTTTTTGTATATTCTATTTCCTGACTGTACTATAATTCATTCCAATGTATTCCTGGGTTTTCAGTCAATTTTATTGTCACTAATTATGGTGTTATGTGATGAGCCCTGCGTTTCGTCCCGGGTCTACCTATTGGACTCGTCAGTAAGGCTTAGGTAGACCCTGCCTTATACGCCGGACATCGGTTATACGCGTTCGGACGTAAATGAACCGAGCCGGTTCATTTACGTAATTTGTTATTAATGCCGAAATGATACAGTGAATGCGAACAGCGTTTAATTATCAAGCTGATAAACTATTTTCAGTTGAAGAAACAGCAGGAAAACCCCTTTTACCTGTGGATTCAGTGTACAATGTAAATATAACCTTACTTTTCTGTTAATTATTTATTCAAACTTGTATAAGCATAATAAACTATTTTAAAGAGATATGGTATGTGATGCTCTGGTAGTATCACCATCTACTGTATACAAGCTAGCAAAGAATGGTGTTCAAAGGGATAATGAGTACAAGGAGTCCGTGAACACTAACAGAATGTTATCCCTAGGTCCACCACTACATGAACACACAATCAGAAGTCGAATTTACGCAATTTACGCTGCAGGTAAGAATATAATAAATAAAGAGTTCAGTCGCTTAACAACGGGTTTCATTTTATGTATTTATTATTTTTATGTTATTTAGGAGAGAATGTCACTCTGCGCTTATTGCAGTCAAAGTTACAATGCATTGATACGATTAAAATATCATTTGGTTCGTTAAGAGTTCCATTGGAGAAAATGAAGATCAGTTGGAAAAAATGTACAGTCTCAAACAGGAAATATTTAATGGAGATGCCATATGTTGCACACAAAAGACTACAATTTCTAAGGGAGCTCGCTGTTAACGAAGCATCATCTTTTCCCTTGAAGGGAAAATTATTTCCGTTGTGCTGTGCTGGTTGTTACCTTGAAGATTTGTTTTTGTGTTTATATGGTTTTAAATAAATTTCAATAAAATTATACTTACTCTTACTTAATTTACTTTAATTATGCTCTTACTGATAGAGCGATAAAATTAGCACATTATAGATACAGAACAAAAAATCTTGAAAAAATAAAAAAGAAACTAATAATGAACAACTATCCCAAAGCTTTCTTCGAACCAATTATAAAACATAGAACTAATAAAATCTACAATGCAAATAAATGGAACAACATAAATAATATAAAAAAGAAAAAAGAAGGTGAAATCAAGTATGTATCATTACCGTACATACCAGAAATCAACACAAAAATAAAAAATGTTTTACAACCACATAATATTACTATAGCGGAAAAAAGTAATAACAACTTGGCAAAAGAATGTTTTACAAAATTTAAACCTAGAAGCGATAAGTTGGACATACCTAACGTAATATACAAGATTGACTGTTTGAACTGTGACAACACATACATAGGTCAAACAGGGCAATATCTAAAGAAAAGAATATACGAACATAAGTATAGCTTAAGAAAGGTTAACGAAAATGGAACAGCATTAGCACAACATGCACAACAAAAGTTGCATGATTTTGATTTCGATAACACACAAATACTAATCAATGAAAACAACTATAATAAGAGAAGAATCCATGAAATGATACAAATTAAAAAACATCAGAATGCAATGAATTTCAGATCAGACACAGACAATCTTAGCTCTGTGTATCATACACTAATTAAATAATCGCATGCATGAACTGATTGGACCAAGTAAATGAAATAAATACACCTGATATTGAGGAATTGCAGAGCAATTCCTAGAATGCAAAGAAAAGGCGAAAGATAAACAGTTTTTTTGTTTAGTTCGCTTGATATCTAGTAAAATATGGAAAATTCAGTGACCAGTTGAATGTTAAGGTAGAAACAACTATACGCGTAAGTTAAAATTAAATTTAAATCTCTTAACAATAGATTATAGTCTTTTTCCAGATATGTTTGTCCTGACTCATCACCTGAAAACCAATGTTCTTGATGTACTTTTTAATATGTATGTGATTTGTATTTTAATGTGTGAATTTTGATGAAAATTTTTTTATATAAATTAATAATAACTGTAAATGTATATTTTAGACAAACTGATGATGGTGGAGGAAGACACCGAAACGTATTTGTAACATTTTAAATAATAAACAATAAAATTGACTGAAACCCAGGAATGTATTGGAGTGAATTGAAGTACAGTCAGGAAAATATACGAAACAATAAAATTATACCAAACGTTACTTTTCTTCCTTTGGTTTCTCAAGTGTTATCTAACAATTCAAAATCCATTTCAATCCATTCAAATCAATCAATTGTCATCATTCATTCATCCGATTAAAAAATTTTTGTAAATACAATTTTCTAAATATTTTAAATATTTACAAAGATGTAATTGCAAGTCAAAATAAAACTAATCATTTTCAGTAGTATGTTTTTCATGTTTGCCTATTAAGATCAACATTTTAAACCGTTTGCTTCTTTTAAAGTGTCGACTTTCAAACGACCTTGTTCCGGCATCCAAAAGTGGGTTCATAAAACAAAACTGACTATGTTGATACAATATAAGACGAAGGGCCACTTTATGTAATTATCGAAAATATTTTAAAGAAATAAAATAATATATAGCCTTTAATACAGTGTTACTATATTGATATGTTAATATGGGAGTCCTTTTTCATAGTTCAATGAGCTTTCACAACAAATCAGCTGTGCCTGGGAAACACGATTTAATTAAAGACGTCCCTCATTTGGCGCCTGACGTCACGTTTTGTGACGTCATGTTGCAATGAGATTGATCAAGCTTTAGCGACTTCACATATCCCCACAGAAAATAGTCTAGCGGCGTTAAATCGCACGATCTTTTAGGCCAATTCACGGGTCCGAAACGTGAAATTATGCGGTTACCAAACGTTTCCTTCATTAAATCAATTGTGGCACGAGCTGTGTGACATGTTGTGCTGTCTTGTTGAAATAACAGCTCTTGCACATCATGTTCGTTCAATTGAGGAACGAAAAAGTCAGTAATCATGGCTCTGTGGCGGTCACCATTGACTGTAACGTTCTGGCCAGCATCATTTTTAAAGAAATACGGACCAATGATTCCACCAGCCCATAAAACACACCAAAGAGTCAGTTTTTCTGGATGTAACGGTGTCTCAACATACACTTGAGGATTATCTTCACTCCAAATACGGCAGTTTTGTTTATTGACGTAGCCATTCAACCAAAAGTGAGCTTCATCGCTAAACAAAATTCTCTTATGAAAATCGGGATCAACGGCAATCTTGTTTTGGACCCAAATCACCGAATCTACGCCTTGTTAGTTGATCAGGGGGCTTCAATTCTTGCACGAGTTGGATTTTGTAAGCAAGCAAATCAAGATATTTCCGCACAATCTTCCATAAAGTGGATGGACACATATCCAATACCTGTACACGATGGCGGATAGACTGATTCGGGTCTTCCGCTACGCTACGCCCTACAGCAGCAATGGTTTCTTCTGTACGCACTGTACCACGTCTCTGTGGATGCGTATTATCATTTATAGTAAACGGGGTGCGAAAAGGGTCAATAGTTAGTCGAGTTAATTGCTCTGATGGACGGTCAACATACCGTTAAATGGACGTAGTGCGGGATACGTATTTCAAACAGAACCATTATTTTTTAAATAAATTTGCACAATTTGGAAGCGTTGTTCAGGCGTCAGTCTATATATGTTGAAATGCCAAACCAAACTAAACTCAAATCACTTGACTGCTGACAAAATGGCCGCTAGTTAAAACAGTGTTACCAACTTAAAGTTCTATACCTCTAAAAATACCCTTTATTTATCTACAGATCACTTTAAATTTCTACATTCTGATTATCTATTTCGTCATTTTATAGTAATTTTAAACGCAATTTTTTATCAAAAATTTCTTTTTTTCAAATGGTAATATTTCCATTTAGGTATAGGCAATATGACATATAATTTGAAAAAGATTCTGAATGTTTTTCATATTATTGGAAAATATAAAGATTTTTCCATTTGAAAACAACTTTACTGTGTGTATCTTACCATTAAATTCCGAATTTAAATCAGCTTGCATAAGGTAGAACTAAGTTCTCCATAAAAAAATGCATGGGACCTTAGTATGCGATGCCCAAATTTTCAGGCGGTTTTTACAAATACTTATAGAGTTATCCAGTCATAAACATTAACTCAGAGCGATATATTGAACAAAAACATATGTAAAATAACGAAAAACGCTAAATCTGTTAAAGCCTGGCATACCCAACGTATTAGCCAAGAATATTAAGAAAGTAATTAAAAGTGAAAAAATATTTTCATGAGTGGCCTGCTTTTCTGATACTTTCTGAATACTTTAAATGATTTAAACGCAAAAAGATCAAGCACCATCCAAACTCCTAGAATAATCCTCGTTTACGTCCTAATAGTTCTAATATCTCATTTTCCGCATGCATCTAAGGTGCCATCAAGCGGGAGACATTCTGTATACAATGGCTATAAGTTGTGTCTTATTATTAAAAAGCTACTTCAGGAGAAATATCTAGCAAAGGATCTCATATAATAATATAATTACACGTTTAATAAATGATTATAAAAATGTTTCTCCATCAAACATTTTTTTATTTGCCGGATTAAAAAGTAAACTACACTAAAAAGTTTCAATATGCAATGGAATGATATCGAGAGCTATTTTTCTTTATATTGTGATACGCTTTATACAAAATTGGTGGTGAATGAAATAGAAAATCTACCCAGAATGTCAAGTTACTGAATAGGACCGTTGGGATTATCTGCTGTTTTTCTCTCGGGAATTTCGAATACGAGTTGGAGGTTTGAATTGATGGGTTTTCTTTTGTGCGCACACGAACTAAAACGAGATATGTTAGATAAAATGTTAGCAAATGCCATGCGGGATAGTCATTTATTGGATATTTCGTTGTTAACAAAAAGCACATAACTAAGTAATTCAAAAAATGTATTTGATTTTTGAAAATTAACAATTTTTGTATTTAAAGCATTACTGAGCTTTGGATAAATACAATCTAACATTGAGATCTAAACAAATCTTACATCTTTTTAAGTATTTAAATTTACGTTAATACATAATAAGGTATAATAACACTTGCTGGAGTTACTCGACTATTCTCAACTACAAACGGGGGAACACTTTTTCCACCCACCTTTTTTGGCTCGACCGGTTCGGAATCTGGATCGGCATTCTCACCATTTATTCCATCTCTCGTGTTTACTCGATCTACTCCACAAAACGAACATGGCTGAGAAGTCGTTACTTCTTCTTTCTCTGTATCACTGCTTTCATCAATTTCCTGTTTCAAATCCGCTCTTTGATTTGGAGCTGCGTATTGAGGGTTCGATGCGTGGACTTGGCTTCTAATTTCCGGATTGGTACGCAGGCCTTGAAATTTATGGTAATAATTAAAGTTGTCTTGTTGAAAAGATGGACTTCGCTGGTTTGGATCGATTTGGTTGAATCTAGAGTCAAAATCGCCTTCATATGGACCATTGTTACGAGGATATTCTCTACCGCGATTTTCTGGAATTTGACCGCGGCGATTAAACAGTGGGTTCAAATCTCTATCATGTGTATCTGGGTAGTTTGGACTCCATTCTCGACGATAATTTGGCTCATTTTGGCCACTGGGATATCTGCCAGGTGGGTAGGGGTTACGATTGCCTCCAAACCCTCCACGCCCTTGTCTAAAAGCTGGATTGTCAGGTCCATTTGGCCTCGAAGGAAATTGGGCTCCATCTACGCTAACATCTCCGTCGTTTACTTCCACGGTTTGATAGTGATTTGGTGAGGAAATATAATATGAGTAATGATAGGGTTTCGCCATGCAGCTGCAGGCCACACAAACTAGAACACAGACAATACTTATCACATGCATATTGATTATCGCTTGATTATACTAAGACTCTATTGGTGCAATGATTCGTTTATATAGCGAATTTCGCAATCGTTCATTGGCGTAGAAAAACCTACATTTAAATCAATATTTTTTTTGTTTCAGCGAACTTTTAGGTCTTCTCAGCAGTGATTGTGCCACCTGGTTTATCATGAAGACGTTTAGTTAGATGGCATTTCATCAAAAGCAAACTACTGCATTTATGTTATATTCATGTTTCAAATTGGTAAATCATTTCAATAACCAGCTACAATGCTATAATATCAAAACAGATTCCCAACTTATTTTGCGATTTTTGTTTTAACCGTTGGTGGAGCAAAAGATTGTGTTGCTTCGGCCTTCATCTGGTCGAGAAAATTAGAGCAACTTCATTCGTGGTGTGCTTCTTTTGTATACATTAATTTATTCAGAACATGGAAGGGAACAGAACAGAACAGAACAGAAAGGGTCAGACTTCAATAATACATCATCCAAGGAGATGAGGATTCCTTTAAGTTGATCATTAAATATATATAATTCTTATTTCCAAACTTTGCTTACAAAAGTACTTTATTTGAAATAGATACGAAATGACTACGACCTTAAATTAGAGCAATTTGAAATACATCAAGTCTAATCCAGCGAAAACTTTAACTTCCGTGTTGGAAATTAGCTTTTGTTGTAACGTTCAAAGTACATATCACATACATCATCTTACATTTTTTTCCGACCGATTTTGTTAATTTCGTTAAATATTAATTTTGATTCATTAATAATTTTGATCTGTGAAAAAAAGTGTTTTAATTTTTGACTACGCTCCTGCTTAAAATGATAAATGAAGATGCAAATTGTAATGTTCAATTTTGCTAAATTAGGGCGCACTCAGTGATTTTCAGACATTGCATTCCCGTCACAAACGAAAACAAGGATGATGATGTTATGAATTTAAATTGGGAGTTTTAGCTGTGAGCTCACTATTAAATTAGTGAAGAAGATATATTTTCTGCAGTAGGGAACCACAGGCTAAGTTAACAGTTAAAAATTACTTTCACTGTAGAAGACAAACTGCAGATTAAAGTAAAGTATGTGACGAATCACTAAAACTTGATTTGATGCATCCTTGAAATATACACATATTTCATTGTAGAAATGTTTCCAAAAATATAGTCATCTTAGTGACGAAAATAAATGTTTATTCATATTTGAAGCAAAGATGAAGAACTAATAAAGAAGACTTCAAGCTAATTTGCACAGCAAATCGTCTTGTCAGAATAAAAGCAGCTTTGCTCATTATCAGAGAAATTAACAACTCTTTAAAAACATTTGTTTGTTAACCTGCCAAAGCATGTCCTAAGCCAGGTTGAAAAAGAGTGCAGGGGAGGAGTAACAACTTCGTAAAAAAACCAGGGTTCATCTGCTCGGATGTCAGGGCCCCTGCCAGGGTACGGTGAAGCTACTGCCTTGTAGGTCGGACTTTGGATCATCAAAGGCTGGGGGAAGAAAACCCGGAAAACAAATTCCTGGCCCTCCAGATAGGCGGATGGGGCAAAGGGCTAGCTCCTCATTACATTTAAAACACATACAATGCCAAAAAACACCGGAGAAGAAGGAAAATATAATATAGGCCAGACGGTAAATAACTAATGGTAAGTTTAATTTACATATGTTAGGTAACAACTACATTATTTTAGATGGAATACAATGTATTTGCGATAAATTTTCTTTTGTTTTGAAAAAAATGTTTGTTGATGTATTTCTGGGTACTTGAACCCACTATCATATCATAATTTTTAAAATAGCATTGTATTCTCCAGGGTTGCTCATTAGTGCGTCAAAGTGCGATATTTCAGCAAATGTGAATTTGAGAAGGAAATGTTTCCTGCGAAAATTTTTGTTGCTTAAAAGTGCGCAATTTAAAATTATCTTTCAATATACGGGACGTGTCGTAAACGTGTGGTAGTAACCATCTATGCTTTTTTAAATAGGTTTCACCCCTTTTTTCCCATTTTCCGATTTACCATTAAATTTGAACGTTGGTTTATTTTACGTTTTATCTGAAAAACTGACGTTTTCGAATTATTCGGAAAATATGCAAATTTTGACAGCTGCTGTGTACCACAGAGATCGGTGTTGTACTCTAACCGCTGCAAATTTGCAAATAGGTCTTCGGAGGCTCCAAAAGGATCTAATAAGCAAAGTTTCAATTTATAGAAAGTTCCACTCAACTCGTCCAATGAGTCTCCAGAGATGCTGCATTTAAACCTGAATCACTTGTAATGCGATCAAATGGGGCCCCAACATTTTTGCAGATTTGTCCTCAAATTTTAGTGCCGGTTTACGTAATGTGTTCTAGTTTAAAACTTACCGTTTCTAAATTTTTTTCTCAAAATTGAAAATGTTTTTAATTTCTAATTTGATCAGGTCAACTGGAAACATGTTGACATGGAAACCAGGAACACACATTGGCTTATTACTATTGACGTCTTTGAGTTAGTAAATTTTTAAACACGAATAAATATCATGATTGTATAACCTTCCACTAAGAACTGTCGGGACTTAGAGATTAGGAAGACATTTTTCCAATTGCGGTTGGAATTGGATGGAATATCACCTTAACTCAGAACGGTAGCCCAAATCGTCAAAATCTTGAACTTTGTGCAAATGTGATTTTATAGTTAGGCCCCATTTTTTTTCACGAATACTTGAATGGTGCGGCATATTTTTTGCAAAATAATTTGCCCGAACTTCATTAAACAGAGTCCGGCTCCTTGAGGGTAAAATATAAAATAAAATATAAAAGGTATAACCGAAAGTGTGGCATCTTGAAAATATTAATTTCAAATTTCTCCTAGTTATAGTTTGCCATATATCGATCGCGGAGGTTCCCAGTGAGACACCCTGTATTTAATACACAATTAAATAAATTTTTTGATGGTCCAAGCGGAAGGTTACAGGATGATTCTAAATTGGCGTCATTCCTTTTAAAGGGTTATAGGGGCTCATTTGGAGAGTCCGAGAAAAATATTGAAAAACTTAAATGGTCCCAAGAAAAGTTTGAATTAAGTATTATTTTTAAATGGTCCCAAGTAGCCTCATTTGAAAATCAAAATTACTATATTTGCTTCAAATTACGAAAAATTTTTATCTTAAAAAAGTAATCTTCTACAATTTTGTGATGAAAAGTCAAAGGGGCAAAAATATTTTTTGTCATTAACACATGTAGTTAACACACGTAGATAGTCTTTGTCAATAACTCATTCCAATGTATTCCTGGGTTTCAGTCAATTTCATTGTCACTAATTATCGTGTTATGTGATGAGCCCTGCGTTTCGTCCGTTGCGTCCTGCGTTATTTGTCGATAACAACAAGCATTTCTCAAACTGTGAGTTACTCTGAAGCTCCTTTCACAAAATTTACACCAACATTGAATTTGCGGATATGCGATTCTTCTTATTCTTCAGCCTTCATTGGCCACTCCTGGACGTAAACCTCTTTCATCCGTTTTCATGCCCTTCTCTCCTGTCCTGTTTGAAACCATATTTTCTTCGCAATTTGGCTATTGACATCGTCCGGCCACCCCTACTGGGCTCTACCTACGCTGCGTTTGGTCCACCTTGGTCGCCAGTGCGTCACCCGCGCTGTCCAACTGTCATGGTTCTGTCTGGTCATATGCCCCACCCACTGCCGTGTGTTTTCTGAGACACGTTTTATGATGTCCATAACTTTAATTCTTCGTCGGACTTCCTCATTTCTGATTTTAACCCTTAGACTGATTCCAAGCATGATGCGCTACATTGCTCTTTGTATCCCTCTGAACTGTTCAGTACTTCTTTTTGATATTGTCATTGTTGCCATACCATCTGTTGCTAGCGGCAGTAACTATCTATATGCATAGAAGACTTTCCGCAGTAAGTTTATTGGTTGATAAGGGATCATTTATAGGTAAATGCCACATTAACATAGCAGAAGCTATACGAACTTACACCAGCAAGTGACGCAGATAGTGAACGATCTAGAGGTGTTCGGGTTCCAGACCTAGAGGAACAGGTGTTGGAGATAATTGGAGCTGAGCCTTCCAGGAGTACTCGACGCATTGCACAACTGATACTCTCGCACGCCGGATAATTGTCCCGATAACTCTCACGAGAAAGGGCTAGATTCCTACCATGTATGTAAGATACGGAAGACATAAGAACACATTAAATTTTTGACAAAGCCGCTCAAAATGTGATTCAGACTGCTGTGAAAAGTTCACAATGAAGTGATGGGGGCACAAACATGTTTGAAGTTAAACGGGCAGAACTTTGTAAACCTGTTGTGATTAAACAACTTTTTACAGGCGGTTTTCGTTGACTTCTTTGGCGGATTTAAGTACATCACTCATCTGCCCCAAAAACGTTGGCAGCACTGACGGCAAAGTGACAACGTTACCATAACCTTAAAATATTTCATTGTCACGTTTACTTCCTTTATTTGTGTTTCCCCCTCGTTACTACAGTTTTTAATAATTAAGAAACAATAGCTATTACACAGGTATTAGTACACCAGGTTTACCTGCTTCTGTGCTGCGACTTTCTGCAGGGCATCCCAGCAATCCAGGATCAGCCTACTGCCATCTTAACAGTGAGAAGTGCTTTTAAGGCAGGCTGGCTGTCGGAGTAGATCTCAATCACTCCCTCTACTCCTTCTGTAGCTTCCTTATATGTGGCAACCTCGAGGATTACATTTACTTCCGCCTGAAACACTGTCGTCCACCCTCCCAGTGAACATTATGCTCCCCTCTTGGTGTCTTGCCGGTACACTCCCGCCCAGGCCAATCCCCTACTGGGCACCCTTGAGCCGTCGGTATACCAAAATTACACCCCCTTTTGGGCAGTCACTGTCCTAGTATCCCAGGTTTTTTTTGTTGGGAGTTCCATCTTGAACTTACTTTCGAACCTAAGTCCACTGTCGGGTGGGACCACCCTGCACTAGGATTGGAATGTCCCAACGTATTGCGGCTCCTATTTTTGAATGTCCCTGACGTGGGTGGTTATCACGCCTTGTAGAGCCGCATTCCATCCTCTGTACGAAATAACGAGCAACTCTGGATAAATAAATCAGATAGTTATTAAATAACATATGTATGTATAACCAGTTTAGCATGGCTATAACTTGTAAAAAAGCTTTTCAAACAACGAATTTGCTTGAGCCTTCAGACCCATTACAAAAATAAGTTATGTTACGTTTAAAGCATTTAAATACGCAGAAATACACAGCAGAGCAGGCTTCTTTAAAACCGAATAAGATGGTATAAGAAACGCTAATACGAAACCAACATCGCAATGCGGGAAAGTTTAATTGCTTCTCGACTCTAAATCTAAACTAAATGTATGGACACAAAGAAGCAAAGTAGGAGACCACTGCAAAGAGAATTGAAGGCTCTTTAAAACCATGTGCCACTTGACCCCATTTCCAATTAACATTCTAAGAGTAACATCTACCCCTCCTAGGGGGTTGAAACAAAAAGACTTAAACTATTGATTTAAAGTGTCCCCCTTACAAATAAAATTGGCGTGTTTTTAGGATTTTTCATATTTCTAGCTGCAAGAAAGATATTAAAGGTGGGAAAATTTCAAATTGACATACCGTATATTTCTAACTAGAAATATTGAATTTGGTTAAGTCAATACGGAGCTATCAATAACTTTTTGAACCAATATTTAGCCTTCACGCACCACTTTCTTTGACCAGCTACAGCCATTGAGAATCCAACAAAAAATAAGTAAATTTATTTCAGGAATAGAATGAAAGTATTTTCAACATACCTTACCTTTATCTGAAACCGATGAAAAACCGTATTTAAAATGTTTGTTTAAAAGTAATTTCTCGTGGTCACTTTACTCATAACTTTTTTTACCTGAAGTGGATACGACTAATAGTTTGTGACATACGGCCGAATACCTCTCTTAGTGGCCCACCAGGTAGGGTAAAGTAGCCCATATTGAACAAATTTTCCTAAAAATCACCTTAGCGTTGTGAAAATTGTTAAAATTATTAATGCAACGGACATAAACTATTTATTAGGTATTTAGAAACAGAAAGACCCGCATAAATAGTTTTTTAAATAATTATGTATATTTTTAATTAATAAAAGAAAAAAAAGTTGCACATGGTTCAATTTGGGAAATGTGTTGCTCAAGTTGAACCACCGGTATCCTAAATTGAACCATCAAATTTTTTATTAAGATTAAGCAATATGATTAAATAAAATTAATAATCCTGAAATAATAAATAAATAATAAAATAATAATAATAATGAATGGTAATAAAACTGAAAAAAAAATGGGTTGTTGCTAAATAAACAAACCCTTTTTTCTAACAAAAAAAATTGAAACAAAAAATACGTATTAAACTATTCGGTGCATGAAATACAGAAAAATTGTTTCTTTCTGGCACCTACACCTACACATTTGCATTGAAACCATGCTTTGCAGCGTAAACATTGAATCATGTTACTATATTCTTCTGTTCCACATTCTGTACAGAACCACTTCTCCGTAGCCTGTTGGACCTTACCTAAACCCTTCAAAGGTACTTCTGGCTTCTTATTCTTCTGCTTTTCTACACTGCATTCAAGTTGATCCTTATAAGGGCTGCTTGTAATTTCTACCGCTTTTTGAATACCTTTCCTTCTTTTACTTGGCACAATTTTCAATGGTTTCGGCAAGGGAGCGAGTTCATCCAAACTACTAACAAGCAGAAAACTTGATGTGTTTGGTAACGGCTTATCTACGTCCATTTCTTGTTTATCTACTACAGGTGTTGTAACTGATTTTGCAGTACGGACAAAAGGATATCCTCATCGCTACTACTACCGTCATGTTGAAATTCTGAAGGTTCATTCGCCTGATTAGCTTTGGCTCCAAGCGCTTCAGATGCAACAAAATCGGAGTCACTGAATACGTGCCTATTAACAGGCCAAACACCAGATGCCCTAAACCCATTTATTGCATTTTCAAAAGTTGCTGCTCTTCCATATGCTGCATTTAAAAGCTCTGCTACTTGATATTGCGTAACAGTACGTCCAGCATTACTCCTCAACCATCTCTCTGAAGCCTGAATATAGTATACCTCTAATGGTTTAAAAAATGAGCTATCCAGAGGTTGCAAGCGGTGCGTAGTATGACCAGGTAATTGCAACAATACCACTCTATTCTCCCTTGCTAGAAGAAGAGCTTCTAGATTTTTACAATGAGTCGTATGGCCGCCCAAAAGAAGCAACACTTTATTTTCTTTTGTGGGATGAACAGTGTCTATAAAATGATGTAACCACCTTACAAAGATTTCGCTAGTGATGTATCCTGAATCAGATATTTCGATTTTACTGCCAGATGGAGCACCATTGCTTAATTCTGCCGTATATCTTTTTCTCTTAAAAATAATAAGTGGGGGTACGTAAAACCCCACTGCGCTTACACAACAAACCATTGTTGTGTTAACGCCACGCTCTCCTCTAGCGATTGAACCCACAGCCCTGGACCCTTTCGTTGCTACAACTTTCTGACATTTTTTTGCCACAGTCGAAAAACCAGACTCATCCATGTTAAAGATGGTGGTTGGGTCGATTTTGTACTTATCACACATTTTTTCTGGTAAATCAAAAAACTGTAGCACATTCTCTCTATTAAACCCTTTTATCCTATTAATTGAGGTAGACTCAGGTTGACGCAGGGATGAACGAGGATGGTTCTTCATGAAACGGTGGTACCATTTCAAAAGCCTAAAAAAATCGGGAAATTTCGTGTATAGTTGCTCAAATTGAACCCCAGTTCAAATTGGGATACTGCTTAAGGTTCAATATGAGCAACCTATACAAAATTTAAAACATAACCCTCGAACTAAAAAATTAAAAACTTGTAAAATAGTTTAGTGATTCCAAAAGATACCTTAGATGACATGTTATTTACTACTATGATCAAAGTTGCTCTTACCTTACTTATATGTTTCAAACTTTCTTACGAACTTACACTAAATATTACTATCAACGTGCCGTTAAACTTGTTAGCACTAGAATGAAAACCTCTCGAAGCAAATTGAGGCATCTGCTATCGAAGTAAACTATCGAAGTAAAATTGAAAAACTCAAAGGGGTTCAATTTGGGTACCGGTTCAATATAGGCAACCTTACCCTACATTCAATTTTGCATTAGCTGTTTACGGCCTTGTATTATATTTTCTATTTTTACACGATTGTTCTTAGAGCAACATCTAAGTTACGGATCGAATTGTATATTGGTGTTAGGCCATGATACCTTCAAGACCTAAGACAAAGTCACTTATTACTTCCTAGTTCATTATTCCAATTTAGTTTAAAAATTTCTTAAACGGCAAAGTTTAGATATTGGATTGCTAATATAAACTCTACTTTTTACATCCTTAGAATTCAACTGTTTTCTGACTAAAATACAATATGTTCAATAAGAGAAAGAAAAGCTTTGTATTTATGTGTATTCCTCAATAATGGTAAATTGCAGCCTGACGATCCTACGTTATACCATATAGAAAAAATGTTCAATAGTATTTCGGATTTCAGGCGTCTGGAGTGTTACATCCTGTATTATCTTAGGTATTACAATTTTATAGCCGATTTTTGTTTTAATAGCTATTGTTTGGAGACACTGGATCCATAACGGATATTCTAATAAAGTTCATTTTAAAATTGCAATTAATTGTATCTTAAGCCTTTGCGCGTCTGTATAATAGTTGACAATGCGAAACTTCTCTAGGAACCGTATTAAACTTTTCTACATGTTCAATTACTCAGGGGCTTTTCAATATTATAACGACTCGTATGTCCATAACTTTTGGACCTACAAGGCTGCATAACGACATACTACTAAAATAGAGTTACAAGTATTAAGGAAGATATAAACTTTTCCTACTGTGAATATTGTGTTTTTCCATTTTAGGTAACATCAAGGACCATTGATTTTAGTGTTTGCTTGTTTACAGATTGTTTTTGATTAAAATTTTATTACAGGTCAATATATTAGGCGGTTTCTTTAGTTCATTGTTTTGTAGTATACTACTACTAAACAGTATACTAATACAAAACTATTTGTCTTTAACTTAATCTACTACGTTTAAAAATACAAAGCACACACATCCTCTGGCAGTCACTTTGTCTGTAATAATACATACTAAACCAGTTCGAAGGGTTTAGTTCTTTTGAGTCTTCTCTGTATTTCCGCATTATCCAAGAGCTTGAGTGCCTCCGGATTCACATGCCGATGGAGTCGCTGTTCATGATTCTGTGCAACCTTTTTGGTGCCGTTACCGGTTATATTTTCATTTCTTATATACCATGGTGCATCAATGATACTACGAAGTACTTTATTCTGGAAGCGTTGGATGATGTTTCTATTGCTCTGTTTGATGTAGTCCCTAAGTTACACACCATAAGTCCACACTGGCTTGAGGACTTGATTATATTACAACAATAGCTTGTTATACACTCTGAAAGCTGAGTTTCACCCAATAGCCAGTACATCTTTCTGTACTTCAGATTCAATTGTGGACATGTGGTTTCCACCTGAGTTTTGTATCGAGGGTTATGCCTAGATATTTAGCTGTATTTCCATATGATACAATCTTGTCATTAATGTATACTGGTGTGTAGTCTATTCGTTTGTTGGTAAAGTCGATATGGACCGATTTTTTTTCATTTAATTTGATGCGCCATTTCAGAGTCTAAATTTGAACCTCATCTATAGTTGCTTGGGGTTTTTCAGAAGATTGCATATTGCTGTCGCCTATCGCTAGGATTGCAGTGTTATCAGCGAATGTAGCAACAACATTTTGATCAGCAACAGTAGCTTGACGCAATTCTTCTTCAACCCCACTCACACTGACATTCACTAATGTGGGCCGCTTGGATTCGTCTACTGTTATTGTGGTGAGTTTGTCGAATAAAGTTTTATATTCTTCATCAGAACCTACTGTAGGCAGATCCCATGTGTATAGCAGCCACACTTGTTTGAATTTCTTTTAGATCAGAATAAGCATTGTCTTCAGTTACGTAAGATTTCAATATTTGTGAGTATTCAACCGGAAGCAACTTTTCAAGCTTATGGATCAACCCGTCGTGCCAGACTTTATCGAAAGCCTATGCAACATCCAGGAATATAGCTGAGCAAACTTTCTTCTCTTACAGTACAATACAGAAGAAAAAATATTGGCGTGATTATCGCTTTGAATTTGAAATTGTCACCAATCGGAATGCTGTACTTATTTGTAAAAACTAATTTTTGTCAAGATGTGTTGTTCAATGTCTATCAGAATATAGGAATACGCGGAAAAAAAGCATTTCAGCATTTATATTTGAGATTGAGAAATGCATGCCTTCATTGAAGGTGTTAATTGCCGATGGGTCGGTAAAGCTATACTGCCGTTTGCACATATGCTGTGCACATTCATTTGGGGGTGTTTAGGAAGTAGAGGAAAAATAGTTAAACATTTCAATTCCTAACAAAAACTGAGATAATTGTAAAAAAACTACATCATAAATTATGCAACAATGCTTTTCAAGGTACTCTGCCTCATTAACAATACGTAAACATCTGTTGCTTCGTAAATGTCGAAAGCTCAACTGAAAATGAAATAAGTCAGGGTACGCGATAAATTCACCAATTCCTCCTATAAAAAATTTTGGCTCAACGATCCATTATCATTTAAACCCACTGTTTAATCGTTTTGTAATAGCTGGCTCAAACTAGTACCATTTCTTTAACCCGCACGTGTTTTGGTTAAAGGATGGTTGGAATAAAACTCGATATCGACTGCTTCGTGTGGACTGTATTGAATATCTCTTTTTACATCCAACCGTTACCAGTTATATCACCCCCGTTTGTCAAATGTCATTTCTACTGTCGTGGCACTGTTGCCAACCGATATATATATACATGTTACATAAGTAAATCTAACATAACTCCCCCTTTTGAAGGGTACCTTTAAAACGGCAATATCTTAAATATTTATGACGAGTTAACTAACTGAATAACAGATTTACACAAATCACTAGTCGGTTTCATCCTGTAGAGGTAATGGATGTAGGTGGCGTAGGGACCTGAGGACTCGTCCCCTTGCAGTCGTAATCTCCGCAGTTCTAGGCACACCATCTTGGCTCGGCATCAATTTGGATATGCGTCCAATAGGCCATCTATAGGGCGGCTGCTTGTCGTTCCGAAGTAGCACTAAGGTCCCATTGGAAATATTGGTCGGAGCTTCCTTCCATTTGTATTGGGTGTGCAATTGGCTGATATACTGCTTCGAAAATTGTGCCCAGAATTGTTGGCACAGCTGCTGGACATGTTGAAGTCGTGGAAGTCTGTTTGGCTTAATATCGTGTAAGTCATATTCCGGAACGTGTTGCAGAGATCGACCAATAAGGAAGTGAGATGGGGTTATCGGGCTGAGATCGTTAGGATTAGTAGACATAGAATATAAAGGTCTAGAATTAAGTATGCCTTCCGTTTGAATTACTATTGTATTAAATTCTTCAAACGTTACGTTTTGGTTGATCAGAACACGCTTCAAGTGATGTTTCGCGCTTTTGACAGCTGCTTCCCACAGACCTCCAAAGTTTGGAGTATAAGGAGGAATAAATTTCCATTCTATATTGAATTGATTCGTAAAATTGGTCACTGCCGTTTGAGTATTGTTTAAAAAATGTCCTAAGTCTTTTAACTCATTACTGGCGCCCAGGAATGTAGTTCCATTATCGGAATTTGCGCGGCATTCCTCGTCTAGCGGTAAATCGTTTGAGGCAGGCAATGAAGCTATCAGTGGTTAAGCTAGAGACAACCTCTAAATGAACTGCTTTGACGCAAAAACAAACAAATACGGCCAGATAACATTTTGTTAATTTGGCGCCTCTTCCTGTTTTATTAAGAATAAAAAATGGGCCTGCGTAATCAATTCCAGTTATTTCAAAAGGCAAACTTCGTTTAATTCTGTCGTTTGGAAGACTCGCCATTGGATAAGCACAAGGAATGGGCTTAAACTTAAAACAAGTTAAGCAATTCCTAGTAATTTTTTTTTGCTAAATTGAGTCCTCCGATTGGCCAATAAAATTGCCTTATACATGCTAACAGGAGTTGAGGGCCTGGATGTAGCAAAGCTTTATGTTTGTTTTCAAAAACTAAATGAGTAAATGGGTGTTTATTATGCAACAGAATTGGATGCTTTGTCGTATATGGTAGGTTGGAAAGATTTAATCTTCCTCCAACGCGCATTATACCATCGCCGTCCAGAAATGGAGTGACAGACGAAAGTTTATGTTTTTTGTCTAGGATCTTATTTTTCTGTAATAGAGACATTTCGACCGGAAAGCATTCTTGCTGACACACTTTGATTAACGCTGTCTTCGCTTTGTTCAACTCAAGTACAGACATAGGCCCCACCAGTAAATCTTCTTTCAAAATCCTACGTTTCAAATTTACACAGAAACGAAAACATAAAGCTACCACTTTTAGCAACTTCGGAAAACTTGAAAACTTTGTAAAAAGTGAAGAATAGGATTTTTCCGAAGATAACATAATTATGCTCTTTTTCTTGAGTGCTGGTAAAGAATCGAGCTCGATATTAAAGGTGTGAACAGGCCAACTACTTTGATGTAGCTTTAAGAAACTAGGACCCTCCCACCAGAGAGAATGATTTAATAGCAAATCGGGATTGATTCCTCTCGAAGCAACATCTGCAGGATTTTCCTTGGAGTTTACGTACCTCCATTCATACTGACTTGCTAATGACTGAATTTTGGATACCCGATTTGCTACAAATATTTGTAACAAATGGGGCTCCGTCTTAATCCAACTCAGCGCTACTTGGGAATCGGACCACATTATAATTGGGACAGTAGTAGATAATGCTTGTTTTACCATTTCTACTAGTTGAGATCCCAATAGACTAGCACATAACTCAAGTTTTGGTATCGTAATTGTTTTCAAAGGCGCCACTTTGCTTTTTGAACATAACAAGAAAACTTTAAAATTGCCTTGCTCATCTTGACTTCGTAAATAAATAGCTGACGCATATGCGTCTTTTGAGGCGTCACAAAAACAATGAATCTCTACCAAGGAATAGCCTTTTGGGACAACATTTCTTGGAAGATTAATTTGGTTCAGATTTGCTAGACGACTTTGAAATTGAAGATATTGTGTCTCTAAATCATTAGGAATGGAGCAATCCCATGATATTCGAAGACTCCACAATCGTTGGATTATAATTTTGGAGACAATAATGACTGGACTTAAAAGACCTAAAGGGTCATAAATCTGAGCAATAGTAGAGAGTATATGCCGCTTGGTAATAGTACTTGGATTACATTTTGAAAATTGTTTAATATTATAAGTTAACTTGTCAGCAGTTGTATGCCACTGTATTCCTAAGGTCTTGCAACTATCATTTTTACCAAGGTTCAGAACTGAGTTCGAAATTGTTAACTTATCAAACCCTTCAATAACACTAGGATTATTAGAAACCCATTTTCTCAATATGAACTGACCAGTTTCTAAAATCTTATAAACTGTTTCGCATCTATTTTTTAGTTCTCTTAAATCGTTTGACCCGGTTAGTAAATCGTCGACATAGCAATCGTTTAATATAGTGTTACAAGACTCAGGAAATCGAGAAGAATTGTCATGGGCTAATGTTTGGAGACACTTAATTGCCAAGTAAGGGGCTGACGTTGTGCCATATGATACGGTATTTAATTGATAAACCGAGAAATCATTACTAGGATCATCGCGCCATAAAATTTGTTGTAACGATCTTTGATCTGGATTCATTACAATACAACGATACATTTTGGAAACATCGGCTGAAACGACATAATGGTAAACTCTGAATCGAAGTAAAATGTCTATAATATCGTTTTGGAGTTTAGGTCCGACAAATTGAAGATCGTTGAGAGACCATCCCGTAGATGTAGGGCAACTACCATCAAACACTGTTCTCAATTTTGTAGTAACGTTATGTTCTTTAATAATACCATGATGGGGTAAGAAAAATGAAATAGACGTAGGGTCTTGAACTGGAGTCGAAACTTTGGTCATATGGCCTAACTCAATATATTCTTGAATAAATTGAAAATATAGCTTTTTAAAGTTTGGATCGACAAATTTTCTCTCTAAGCTCTTAAACCTTTGAATAGCATTATTTTTGGAATTCCCTAATAAACTTGGAGAATGTTTTAATGGGAATTTGACAACGAACTGGCCTAACTCATTTCTGTACGTATGCTGCTTAAATTGTTTTTCACATTCCTCATCGTCTTTGCTTATGATCGATGAAATTTGAACTTCTTCGAGTTCCCAAAATTTTTTAAGCTGGTCATCTTCAGGAATGTGTATTTTAGAAAAATTGCAAATCGTAGTGTTTGTTGGCTTAATAGGGCAAAAACCTCCCACAACATATCCAAATTTTGTGTTTTGCAACGTTGGAAGATATTTACCTAATTGAATTTGTCCTACCAAGATCAAATCCCAAAATAAACTTGCACCGATTAATAAATCAATACTTCTTGCATTATAAAATTCGGGGTCAGCTAGCTTAATTTGACTGGGTAATTGTAAATCTGGAATACGAATTGATGATGACGGAATATCGTTTGCAATAGTAGGAGTCACAAAACACGACATAGTAGTGCTAAAATCGGAATTATGAGAATATATGGAAACGTTGCACTTTCGATTTAGTTCAGAAACAACCTGATTAATTCCAATCAATGACATATTAGTTGCCGTAGATTTAAGTTTTAATTGAAGATAAAATTGTTCAGTAATCAAATTGGACTGGGCACCACAATCAAGTAAGGCCCTACACAAATGAAAATTACCTTCCACATCTTTAACTTTGCACATTACAGTAGACAAAAGAACCTGATTTGAAATCGAAGCTGATTGTTTAACCACCATGCTTAAGTTCGTCACTGCATTTGTTCCCATAGAACTATTTAACCTATCTTGATGTAATAAGGTGTTATGTTTAACTACTTTACATATTTTACATGGGGGCAAAAAACATTTATCAACAAAATGTCCCGTACGTAAACAATTGAGGCACAACTTGAGGTTTTTAACTTGTTCCAATCTATCAGCAACCGACAATGCCATAAACTTGTCACACTTATAAATGGTATGATTATTCTTGCAAAAGTTGCATTTAATTGTTTTGCTTGATGTGTGTGCTAGGAGATTCATTTGAAAGTTATTGTTTTGTTTATGAAATTGTCTTGGTTGGTGATTCGATGAGATGTTTAACTTACTTGGAAAAGCTTTTTCCAAAGATTGCAATAAATCTACCTTGTTTTTAAGAAAATCTACAAATTCTTCCAGTGTTGGTAACTCTGACTTGTATTCAAGTTTTTTCCATTCTCTTAAACTCGTTTTATCGAGCTTACCCGACAATAAATGAATAATCAAAGAATTATATAAATCTTGCGGATTTAATTGTATTCCATCAATCGCGGTGACATGTTTAGTTACCTGGTCCAGCATTTGACTGAATTGACTAAAGTTCTCTTTATTGATATGTGGCACATTTATAAGCTGTTGATAATGAATGTCTAAAAGAAATTGCTTTTTACCAAATTTACTTTCCAGAATTTGCCATGCTGTTGCGAAAGGATTGCTTACGGTGTCCAGTCCTTCAATCAGCCTGGCTGCATAACCCTCAAGTGAAGCTTTGAGAAATTGGAACTTTTGTACATTTGATAAAGCTGAATTGCTTGAAATAATTGACGAAAAATTTAGTTTAAATGAAAGCCAGTGCTCAAAACTGCCCGAAAATGTAGGCAACTTCATTTTTGGCAATAAAATATTCTGCAAAGAGTCACCTGGATTCATGGATGCATTGGAATGCACTGGATTTGTCATATGTGCTTGAATAGACTGCAAATACTGAGTTAAAAAACCTTGGACATTGTAGTATTTATTTTCGAACTCCTCTCTCTCTTTATAGTGTATTTGGAGGTCTCTTTCGTCACAACTCGATTCAATTACTGACTGAATAGCATCAAAATCTGCCATTAAACTCATGCTGTTCTTAAATCGCAGCTCAACATTATTGAAAGCCGGTTTTTGATCATCGGGAGAAGTCTTTAATAATTGGATAAACTTATCAACCAACGTTAGTTTTTGTTTAATAGAACCACGACTTCTAATTAATTGTTTAATTTGTTGCAAATCAATTGCCCCATCTGAGTTTTCCATCTCAATGAGGATATACTTGATAAAATAGTTAAAATAGGTAGAAGTGTGAAATAGAAATGATTACCACGTGGCTATTGGCCTGTTGGCGTTAAAAATTGTACACAAAAATATAAAATTGTGAAGAAAACCGTGTATGATATTAAGCACCGATAGTGTAAAATATTCAAAATGGCATGTGAAAACTTCTAGAGTACTTTATATCTATGCCTAATAGAGGCAAAATAGGATAATAGAAAATGGAGTACTTACTGGCTTCACTCTTACAACTTGCACCAGGAAATAGAGCTTTTTTTTACGATATCCGGCTCGAAGGACCAAAATGTTTAATCGTTTTGTAATAGCTGGCTCAAACTAGTACCATTTCTTTAACCCGCACGTGTTTTGGTTAAAGGATGGTTGGAATAAAACTCGATATCGACTGCTTCGTGTGGACTGTATTGAATATCTCTTTTTACATCCAACCGTTACCAGTTATATCACCCCCGTTTGTCAAATGTCATTTCTACTGTCGTGGCACTGTTGCCAACCGATATATATATACATGTTACATAAGTAAATCTAACACCCACGGTAAGTGAAGAAGAAAGTCAGTAACCTACAAATAAGAAAAACAATTTGGTGGTTGGCGGTGAAGCGAAATTCTTAGATTTGAATATATGGGTTTGAAAAGAACTGCTTTGACACGTGGAAAAGATGTCCGAAGTTCTGCTCCTTTAACTTCAAACATGTAATCACGTTATTGTGCACTCTTCGCGGCATTATTGGAGTCGTACATATTGAGCAGCTTCTCGTATTTGGTTAATTAACTCGTGCTCAATTTGTACCGAGGTTCGGTAGACCAGAGATTTAATGTGTCCTTGTGTGCTGTGTATCTTACATACATAGTATGGATGTAGCTCTTACTCCTGGAAGGTTTTGATGCATTTATCTCCATTATCTGTTCCTCTGTGTCTGGAACCCGAGCACAGAGGTGAAGGCAATCTAGAGATATTGCCTACAATCTGCGTCAGTTCCCGGAGCCAATCATCCAGTGTCTCTAGCCCTTTGCTGGTGTAAGTTCTTACAGCTTCTGCTATGTTACTGTGGCATTTCCCCATAACTAATCGCATATCCGCATATTCGCTTTTGGCGAACATTTCGTGAAAGAATCTTCAAACTAAGTTACCATTTTACAAATGCTTGTTAGTCTTGATCTACCTGTAACTTCCTGATAGTGACAAAAAATGTCATTGCCGATTTACATTCTTACGCACATTGCAGATAGTCTAAAACCGTAGTCAATTTGTAATTTTCTCAAAATTGTAGCGATTCTGCAAAGGGCCTGTCGAGTTGTCGGATTTTCTAAATTGCAGGTAGCATATAAACATAGTAGTTAGCAATCCATTAAATTAAACAGCGTGATTCCTTAGTTCACTATTTGGTCTTGCGTTTAATATTATTCCATTCTAACGTAGCCGGATTATTGTCAAGCAGATTTAACTACTGAGACAGTAATCAACTAAATGAAGTCAGATTGAGTGTGCAACCCAACTGGTTCTTCAACTGTATTCCTGATAGAACTTCAAAATGAATATTTCAAAGTTGTTGGCCCGTTTTTAATATTGAAGTTTAAAAATCTCCAGGCTTCAAACTTTTACCAACATTCAAAACGAATTTCAGCACTCATAAATTTTGAACATTTATTGAAAATTATATTCCTTGGTCTGCCCAAACAGTACAAAAATGTAAGGAATTGTTTCCAACAGGGTACAGTATTGCGATTGTAGAGCAAAGGTTTATAATAAAAGCATAATTGTAAAGAGCAGTCCTAAACTGGTATAAATAATTAACTCAATAAATGGATGTTTATGTAGGTGTTTCTGTAGTAAATTGAACTATTCTTTTAAGTTGAAAAAAAGGTAAAAACTCAGGTATTTATCCTATATGGGGTTCCAAAACCAACGTCCAGTCTGGAAGATTTTTAAAACATTTCAATACTTTGCTTTAGTTTGCTCCTTAATGATTTAAAAGCCAAATTGTGCTCAGTGAATTAATCGACGTAGAGATTACGTTTCGGTTGACTGAAGACTCAGAAATTTCAAACAATGGCAAACTCAAAAATAGCCGTAAATAGATTATTAGCAAGTTCACTTCCCATTTTTCAAGCCCACTTGCAAAATACATTTTTGTTAAAGCTGAATTTTAATTTTGCTTTGAGATAGTGACAGTTGGAAGAAATCTTATATGAAGGCTGTTTTCTTGATGCGGTTGGAATAAATGTTGAATGTTTTTAAAAGAATCTACTATTCAGTGTGATTCTCCGGTCGCATTTTTCATAAAGCTATTGCCTAATTATTAACTCTATCATCGTAAAGTATTAACTAAAGACAACTTTTCATCAAACTTACCATTACGAGTGAGTTCTTTGCATAGAAACATGCATTCAATTTAAGATTTTAGTGAGAAAATTACCTTTTAGTGGCCTAATTTAATAGGATTGATTGCAGTTCAGTAACTTTAAATACGGAACGAATGTAAACAGAAACCCTTCACATACGAAACACAATACGAACAATTACTCTATTTGCACTTTCTTGGTGTATATTTGATTTAAGTTGATATGAGGCAAAGAAACAACGTGTAGGCTGATCCCTTTTAATTAAAAATAGGACAAGAACTCTAAGTTCGATGATTGAAAAATTAGTCCAAAACAATTCCTGCGAAACATAAATATATTGTAATGAATTATAAAAATGCAGAAGTTTTAATAGACAATTTGTATAACATAACATAATATAACATTTCCAACCTGATTTATTACTTTTTATTATAACAAGTTCTTTTGTATTTGCGCTAACGCTAGTAATATAATTTAAATTATGTTAACAGAAAATCAATTACAATATGTTGATACAGCAGTTAACAAACAAGAAGAACGCCACGTTTTTAGAAGATTTGAAGCGCAATTACTTGAATATATACTTTATTTTAATTATCACAGCAAACAAATTCATGCAGTATATGAGAGTATTAACATAACAGTTATTCAGTTTTATCTTAGCCAAAGACACATTTCTTAAACTGTAATAGTGACTTGTTCTTAATTTGGGTATTAATTATTTCACAGTTCATATAGGTCTAATTGGTAAGCACGAGCAGATTGTGCATATTAAGTCACATTTAAAACAATAGACATCGTAATTTTATAATGGCATTGCTCTTGCCCAAAGCAATACATGAGTAGGTCATACGAAACGTTTTAAATGGTTTTGCAGTTACATCTTATGAATTTTTTATCAGATAACAACAGCGACGAATACATATAAATACCATTGACATCATATCGATTAGTCAGTATATCTGAGTTTCGTGGACAAAATGAGGAGTATTTATTTTGGTACTGTGCTTTTAATGGTTAATATAGTACATGCTGAACCACCTTTCGAAAGAAACTTGCGACGTGCTCGGCAGCAGCAATTGCCCGAAGTCTATGGGCCACCATCGGTACAACCATCATCTGGTGAAGAACACTCGACCACCGAAGTACCTCTAACTATCACTAACAAAGACTCAGAAAGCATCGATGCAGAACGTGCCAGGAAGCTCAATGAAAAACTAACCGAGAAGGCAGGAGATGTTGGAATTTACTACATTTACCATCCTTCGGGGTTGCTGCAGAAGGTTAGCTACCTAACCAAAGATGATGCGAAACAAATGATATTTTCCGCTAAGCTGAAGTATGAAAATGTTGAACCTGTTGCTGGTCCTGTGTATACTTATGATCCGAGTACTTTTGTATTTAAAAAAATTCAATAAAAGTTACGACCCATTTTCCAATTTGAAAAATTACCTTCTTTCTGTATCCGTCGTCAAATTGCTTCCAAATGTCGTTTTTGTTTTCTAGGAGTAATAAATAAAAATATATATATTCCTCTA